>CM035435.1:79188960-80388960 GCA_020310875.1 Ceratopteris richardii
GTGCATGTGAGATGTGATTTCTATTAATTTGGCTTTAGTTTTCCTTATGATCTCTTTGGTTTCACTCATCTTCTTTGTTCATTGTCTCTTCATCCTTTCATGAATGTCTTTCCATGCTTTTGTTCTCTTCTTAGTTATACTCTCATTCTCACTGTTTTTTGGACTCTACCTTGACCTATTCCTTGGTTTTTTTGTAGGGCTTGAGCTTTAGTTACTACTTGCACTGGGGTTGTAGTGATTGTACTCCCATTAGAGTCTACATCCAAGCCAATAACATTGATTGGAGTACTTATGTGCCCTCAGTCTAGGATATTTCCCAATGACTAGGGGATATGAATTTGAATAGATTTTCAAACTATAATAAGAGCATTTGATCAAACAAAAATGGCTAAACTATCCAATATTGATAACTCCCAAATAAGAAAAAATAAAAGATAAGTGTATCTTGAAACTTTTCAAATTCTTATAAAAGTTTCTAGAGAAGGCCCCAAAAACAGTGATGAAGATAATGTTGGTGCAATTACTCCAAGCCTAAATGCTTGATCACTTATCCTAAAATTTAATATATCATATATACATTCATGTGTTAGCACATGAATGATCTCTTGTAAAAGGTTGATTTTTACTCCTTGTAAAAGTGCATAAGTGGAATCACTTCAATTACGAGTTCTTAGGAGAATCTTTCCACGAGTTATTTGGTAAAGATTTATAGAAAATCAATTCCTAAAACTTTGGAATATTTTTAGGTAAAGATTCAAATTCAAACTTGAATCTTGGCTCCAACAAAAGGCTATAAAGAGGACTATCTAGTCGTATGAATGAGTAGCCTGAGAGAGCCGAACTTGGAGAGATACTTAGAGGGATTTATAGTGGACATTGAGCTCACACTATAGCTCTACCATTGCCCTCACATTGTGCTCTCATTCATTGCCAATGTCAATGTAATTTATGTGCATTAATACATATAGGTTTCTCATATGTCATCTCTTCTACTCTGTCATATACTACTCAAAACAGTGAGTTTCTCTGATCCATTTCTCAATGTGTACTCAATAATTTGCTGTGGTATAGATTCATTAGACCATCTACCTTCTTGCTACAAATTTGCATTTCAATTGGCTCAATCATTCTTGCATTATTTGCAAAACATTGCCCTCTGATCTGCATATGGTTAACTCAATAAAATGTCAGGATGTATCTCTGATTTCCTAAGCATCATTATCTGAGCATAGTTGATCATTTCAAGTGAAATAACTTGCAAAAGTTAGCTACCCAAGTTAATAAGATATGTCCAAAAGGATTTTTTTCCATTTTTAGTAGAGAAGGAGTACTATTTATTTTTGTGAACAGGTGTAGTGACCAAAATAGCAAGTTTTTGGTTCATAGTGAAACTCCAAGTTATCTGTTTTGATCCAATGATTTGAGGATCATCTTCCAAAGTACTTGGGTGATTATTTGTGCTTCTTGGAAAGCTGAAGAGATCTACTTTGAACTCCTCAACTCAGTTTTGGTTGTTGTGAAGCAGGAATTTGCAGCACCATCTCATCTCTAGAAGGTGTCCACCATCTCCTCCAACAGTGGGATCACAACAACATCAAGGTAAAATGGGAGATGGGTTTCCATCATTCATTGACAAATTGGACAGGGGCTATTGTCCAGCTTGGTCCCTAAGGATGGAGGCTTACTTCCAAGGAAGAAGCTTGTATGGATACATATCTGGAGACGAAGAAATGCCCAACCTTTAGAAGCAAAAACCAACCTACAAGAGAGGAGAAAGAGAGACTAAATGCATGGTGTGCAAAGGATGCTCTAGCCAAGTCTTACTTACTCAATTCAATATCTAATTTTTTGTTACTTCATATTAGGAATTGTAAGACTTCCCAAGAGACTTGGGAAGTACTATCTTCATACTTCTCATCAAATACAAGGACCAGAAAGAACCAACTTCGGATGGAGTTCACAACCTTGAAGAAGCAACCAAAGCAAAGTGTAGCTGACTATGTGACCAAGATGAAGGATGTAGCTGATCAACTTGGAAGTATTGGAGAAGAAATAGAAGAGGAGCACATAGTACGGTAGATCATAAATGGCATCAAGGTTGATGATAAGTGGGAGTCTTTTACCACAACAATGGACCTATATATGGACATGCAGATACCTGACCACAATACATTGATGGGGCAACTCTTCACACATGAGACAAAGCTCAACAAGATGGAGATACTTTTAGAGGTAATCAATCTTCTACCCTTTACATATATAAAAATAAGAGTAAATATAAAGGCAAAGGTAAGAGAAATGAAGAAGATGCAAGTACCTCCCAAGTGAACTTCACAAGTAAAGGAAGAGGTACTAGAGGAAGGGGCAGAGGAGGAAAGTAAGGCAGGGGGAGACCATACAATTCTTCACCTTGCAACATTTGTGGCTTGACCAATCACACCATAGATGAATGCTTCAGGGAACACAACGAATCAGAGAGGAAGAGGCTTCCACAGAGGAGGCTATGGACAATCAAGGGGTAGGTTCAATAATTGAGGAAACAACTACCATCATAATTACAATCAAGGCTACAACAACAACTATCAAGGAGGCTTCAGAGGAAGGAGAGACTACAACAATTACATAGATGATCAAGAGGATTCCCTACTACTCATGAGTATGACAGCCAAGCAAGGTAGAGATGATGAGTACCTATTCTATATTGATTTTGGTTGTTTTAACCATGTAGCAAGGAATGTAGCATTATTGTCTGACCTTGAAGAACCCAAAGGAAAGCATGAAGTTCAGATAGGTGATGACACTAGGCACTCAGTAAAGAAGATTGGAAATGTTAATGCATCTGATGGTAACATGAATCTTCTAAGTAGGGTATTGTATGTGCCAACAATAACCAAGAAATTAATCAGTGTTGGACAAATTGGTGAGAAGGGTTTACGGGTTAGATTCACAAGACATGGAGCATATGTGGAGGACCCTCAACAAGGCTTCAAGAGGATTGCAAAAGGTGAGAAATACATTAGACTTTTTACCTTTGAAGTTGAAGATACAAGAACTATTGCTCTCTTCAATTATAAAGACCAAATGCTATTAGAATTGGAGATATGGCATAAGAGACTAGGACATATAGGTGAAAGGACATTGAAGAAAATATGCAGGAATAAGAGTGTGCTTGGCATCCCAAATGTGTCCAAGCAACACATGATTTACAAATATGGAGCATGTCAATTTGACAAGTCACATAGGCAACCATTCAACAAAAGAAGATACATGTATGAAGACTACTTGGAGTTTGTACACACAGATGTGTGGGGTGCTAGTAGAGAGCCATCAACTTTAGGGTCAAGGTATTATGTTTCATTCATAGATGAATATATTAGGTGGACAATAATTTATTTTATGAAGCATAAAGATGAATTCTTCACTTGTTTCAAGAAGTATTTGGCATTGGTTGAGAATCAAACAGGTAAAATCATGAAGAGGCTCAGATCTGATGGAGGTGATGAGTATTTCTCACATGATTTTGACTCCTTCTTACAAGACAAAGGTGTAAAGAGAGAAACTACAAAAAGGTACACTCCTGAACAGAATGGAGTGGCAGAGAGAAGAAATAGATTAATAGTAGAGGCTGCAAGACTCCCTAATTATCTATGGGTAGAGGCTATTTCCATAGCCACTTACCTAATCAATAGGCTTCCATCCAAGTCTCTGGATGGGATGAAACCTTATGAGGCATGGAATGGCAAGAGACCTTCTTTAAATCATTGTAAGATCTTTGGGTACATAGCTTATGCACACATACCCTCTCAGATTAGGGGAAAGCTTGATCCAAAAGCTGAAAGATGCATGTTCACTGGCTATGACCAGAATCAGAAAGGATATAGGTTATATAATCCCACTAACAAAGGATTTATAGTCAGTAGGGATGTGGTGTTTGATGAAAATAACTCTTGGTTTGAAGATGATTGCAGGAAAATAAAGCTACCCTATGATTTGGAGATTAATTTTCCAAATATGACCAAAGCATAATTAGAGGATGTCAACTCAGAAGATGAAGAACAAATTGATTGTGACGAATTCAAAACTTGGAAGTCTGAGGGAAAAGCAAATAAAAAAATTGGAAGACATTCTAGAGTCATCCAATCAAGCACTTAGAAGATCTCAAAGGGAAAGCAAGAAACCTATAAGGTATGGCTATGACACATCACTAATCACCAAGCATTTTATATACATGTCTAAAGATTCTATGTTAGAGGAACCATCTTCATTTGAGGATGGCAACAAGAAAGAAGAATGGAGAAAAGCAATGCAGGAGGAAACTGAAGCACTTCAAGAGAATAGCACTTGGGATTCGGTTCCCAAAAAACCATTCATGAAGGTAATAGGATCTAGGTGGATTTACAAAGTGAAAAAGAATCCAGATGGCACAATAAACACGTATAAAGCAAGGCTAGTAGCAAAGGGGTTTTCTCAAAGCCATGGAGTGGATTATGAGGAGACCTTCTCACCTGTAGCCAAAATGCCAACTATCAGAGTTTTAGTAAGTATTGTTGCTTCAAAGAATTGGAAATTGTACCAATTAGATGTTAAAAATGCATTCCTTAATGGGTGGATCTCTGAAGAGGTCTACATGGCACTGTAGAAGGCACTGTAAACTAAGGAAGGCACTATATGGTTTAAAGCAAACTCCTAGAGCTTAGAACCATAGGCTGGTCACATAGTTGTAAGACCAAGGTTTTGTTGCAAGCAAGGTAGATTCTTCATTGTTCATTAAGAAGACTAATTTAGAGGTTACTTGTCTATGTGTCTATGTGGATGACATTATTACTACAGAAAATGATGCCAATGGCATCAAGAAGATTAAAACCCACATGAAGGAGGAGTTCAAAATCAATGATCTTGGATTTCTTATATATTTTCTGGGTTTGGAGATTGATTATACAAATTATGGTGTTTTCATTACTCAGAGAAAGTACATCCATGACATGCTAGTTAAGCTCAAGATGGAAAAATGCAAAAATTGCAGGTACACCCATGGAATTGAATCACAAACTCGGAGCTCATGAAGGAGAGCTGCTTAAAGACATTATAGGTTATCAAAGGCTTGTTGGGAGTCTCAACTATGCAACCCTAACAAGAGTGGATATATATGCTATGAAGCAAGTACATTGAGTCAATTCTTGCATACACCAAGAAAACCTTGCATGGAAGCTACCAAAAAGATCTTAAACTACTTGAAGGGTACCATAAATGAAGGACTATTTTATCCATTTACATTTGACTTGTATATCAAGCTATACTCTGATGTAGATTGTGCTGGCTCAAAAGATAATAGGAGGAGCACCTCTGACTGCTTATCTTTTGCAGGATCTAAGTTAATTTCCTAGTCATCCAAGAAACAACCAATTGTGGTATTGTCATCAACTGAAGTTGAATATAGGGGCATAGCAAATGCAACGGAAGAGGCAATGTGGTTAAAGCTACTCTTCTCAAACTTGGGGCTACATACATACACTCCAATGATTTTTGGAGATAATACTACCTCATTACATTTGGTTACTTGAAGTCCATTACCATTATGTGAGAGAAAAGCGACTTAAAAAGTGTTTGTTGTTACCCTTTGGAGTTGTCCTCTCCAATCATTATAGCACAAAGGACCAACTGTATGTCTTTGGAGCTAACAGATGTCTCCTTAGTACATGAAAGCAATGGCTGAATAGCATCTTCCACAAAAACAACATCACGACTAACCAGAATGCGTTTAGTCTGTGGATGATACAGACGATAGCCTTTACTTTCAGAACTATACCCAACAAAAATACATTTTACTGCTTTATCATCCAATTTTTTGTGATGTCATTCAGGCACTAATGCATATGCTAAACAACCAAAAACATGCAGATGTGCAATAGATGGCTTGTGATCATGCCAAGCCTCATATGGAGTGATAGATTGCAGCGCTTTAGTGGGACACCTGTTAAGTACATATGTTGCACACATGACAGCCTCAAGCCAGAAACTATGTGGTAAAGCCTTACTCTTGACCATACACCTTGCCATCTCCATGAGTGACCTGTTCTTTCATTCAGCAAATCCATGCTGTTGAGGTGTATATGGCACTATACACTGGTGTTTTATCCCACATTCAGCCAGAAATGCATTAAAATCATAAGACATATATCCCCCCCTCGATCAGAACGGAGGGTGCCCATTTTACATGCTGACAGATTTTCAGCCAAAACCAAAAACTATTTGAAGCAGATGAACACTTCGGACTTTGCCTTCAATGGATATACCCATGCATGCCTAGAAAAATCATCGATGAAAGTCACGAAGTAAAGATAATTTCCAAAAGAAGGTGTCTGCATAGGACCACAGACATCACTATGTACAAGCTGTAATTTTTTAGTAGCCCGAGCTAAACCATCTTTCGGAAAGGAGGAACGCTGCATTTTGCCCAAAATATAGCCTTCACAAACATGTTTTCTCGGTGCCTGAAGTTTGGGCAAAGAGGACACCACTTTAAATTTTTGCAGGTGTAGCAAACTAGAAAAAATCAGATGAACAAAGTGTGCATGCCAAAGCTTTGCATCTGACATAGCCTGAGAATCATGTACTACACATGCCAAATCAGTTACAGATCTTTCATAGTATATGAGCTTATACAGCCCACGACATAGAATGCCAGAAGCAATTATCACATCTCCATTTGATAGATCATGAACTGTACATCTGTCATCAACAAATTTCACAACCGAACCAATCTTGGCTAATGCAGAAACTGATAACAAATTTTTCTTGATCCATGGCACAAACAAAGCATTTGACAAAGTGAAAGAACTACCATCAGCAGTAGTCAAAATGATCTTATCAACTCCCATAAGAGGATAAGAGGAGTTGTTGGTGCATGTAACAGGATTCCTTGTAGGGGAAGGCTCGAGTGAAGAGAAGAATCTGCGGTGCGAGGTAATATGTTTGGTCGCCCCACTGTCAAAGTACCAAACATCTGAGTCTATTGCAGACATGCACTGCTCATGAGAAGATGGGTCAAAACTGCAAACAATAGTAAACACCCATTCTTCTTCCTACACAAGATTAGTAGACTCCGTTTTTGGTGTAGAGGCTTCTACAACAATCATTCCAACCTCTTTCTTCTTTGCCTCTTTAGCACCCAGTTTTGGACAGTTCTTTATGATATGATCATCCCCTTTACAGTACTTGCAAAACAATTTCTGCTTTTTTGATTTTTTTCTCATCTTTATCTTGGTTCTTCAAATGTGTAGCATTTGCAGATTTCTGCTTACTAGTAGAAGAGCTCCATTTTCCTTTACCCTTCTGAGTAGCCAAGAAAACTTGATCTTCAACATGCATAATGGACCTGTTCTGCATGGACTGATCTTCATGTAGCAGAACAGAAACTAACTCCTCAAATGACAAGGCATTTGGATTTCCTTTCATCATCAACCGAAGAGTAGAATCAAAACTCTGATATGAATCAGGAAGACCATTCAGAACAGTCTGCACAAGTGAGCTATCTGGTATAACCTCATTAGCAGAAATCAACTATTCCTTCAAGTCTTTGATCTTTGTTAAAAAACTTTCCATAGAATCACCTTCAGTCATGCGCTTACTCTCCAACTATTTTCGGAGGTAAGAAACACAAGCCTCATTCCTAGCTTGGTACAATGTGGTAAGTGTATCCCAAGCTACCTTAGTTGTTTTGCAAGAGCAAATGTGAGGAATAATTGCACGTTTGATAGACAAAGCTATCAATGCATGTGCCTAAGCATCTTTGACATCCCAAAAAAATCTGCTCTATAGTAGGTGCAGCAGAAACCGTAACACGAATAGGAATATGTAGAATATCATCATCTTCGACACCTTCTGCATCAGCTTCAGTACCTTCAGTTGTAACAGTTGCATGTGTGATAGGAGGTTTTTCAACACCCTGCACAATGTTCCACAGTCCTTTTGCAACCAATACATGTCGCATCATATAAGCCCACAACGGGTAGTTGGTACCATCCAACTTATCCTCAACAACCAACATACAAAATACATCACTGCTTTCAGCCATGGCCGGTGACTAAAATACCTTGATGCAAAAAATATATTATATCTCAAAAAGTTGAATGAAACTGCCCAGAGGAGTTCTGCTAAACCTGTAGCAGACTTTGAGATGCTTATATTGGCGAACTGGAACAAGTATATATCTTTGGCACAAAAAGATGAAATAGCCTGTACAAGCTTTACGATAGTGCGTTCGGAGGCCGAAACGAGCTCAGATCACGATTTCGGCACCACAAAGTGAAGCGGTTTAGATCTCTGAAATACCCTGAGTATGATCACCAAATTTCATGCGAATCTGAGACTGCAACTAGAGAGGTGTAGATGATGCCCTAGATGAAGCGGCGACTTGCTCTGATACCAATTGTTGGAGTTCGACGTCTGCGGAAGCACGCGAATAGCACAAGGAAGAAGAAGCTTGGAGCACAACACACAATACTGAATGTATTACTAGAGAATGTACAAAGATTAGTAGACCATTAGGGCAATAGGCGTATATACAAGCCGGGGGGAAAAAACCTCCTAAAGAGGGAAAAAGTGCCCCGGTGGTCCTAGACTATTCACACACATCACTACCTAAATATATCAACAGTGAACGTTTTAAAGACACATGAATACCCAGAAGGGGAAAACTTAGCAAGAAAACGGACTTTAGAGGAGCAAAGTAAAGATTATACCCTTATAGGAAGACAACTGTTTAAACATGGACAGGACAATCAATTACGATTATGTGTACATGAAGATGACTATATCCATGTTTTGGAGATGGCCCATACCGGAGCAACAGGAGGTCATTTTTCAGCTGATAAAACCACAAAAATGATTCTTTTTGCTGGATTATGGTGGCCAACTTTGTGCTAGGATACGTTCAGAGGTGTGATGCATGTCAAAGAACAAAATACCCCATCCGAAGAGACAAAATGCCACTGCGACCTATGATTAGTCCTAGAGCCTTCACTAAGTGGGGTATAGATTTTGTCGGACCAATTATCCCACCTCCTAAAGGTTCTCATGCTCAGTATATAATAGTAGCATGGACTATTTGACCAAATGTGTAGAAGCAAAGGCCACAAAGAAGATGATGCAAGAACCACTACCAAGTTTCTCTTAGAAAACATCTTTACAAGATTTAGGTTACCCATTGAAATTGTGAGTGATCGAGGCACACACTTCATTTACAAAATAATTAAAACTTTGATGAACAAATTCCTAGTAATTCATAAGAAATCGGCCCCATATCACCCACAAGCCAATGGATAGGAAGAGCTCCAATAAGGTGTTATGTACCATTTTAACTAAGATTGTGAATAATAGATGATCAGATTGAGATAAACAATTACATCATGCCTTATGGGCTTTTCAAGTTGCATACAAGACCGCTATTGGCACCACACCATTCAATCTAGTGTATGGCCAGTATGCAATCGTGAAAGAACTACCATCAGCAGTAGTCTAAATGATCTTACCAACTCCCATAACAGGATAAGAGGAGTTGTTGGCACATGTAACAGTATTCCCTGTAGGGCCAGGCTCGAGTGAAGAGAAGAAACTATGCAGTGTGGTAATATGTTTGGTCACCCCATTGTCAAAATACCACACATCTGAGTCTACTGCAGACATGCACTGCTCATGAGAAGATGGGTCAAAACTGCAGACAATAGTAAATGCCCATTCTTCTTCCTACACAAGATTAGCAGACTCTATTTTTGGTGTAGAGGCCTCTGCAACAACCATTCCAGCCTCTTTCTTCTTTGCCTCTTTAGCAGCCAGTTTTGGATAGTTCTTATTATATGATCATTCCCTTTACAGTACTTACAAAACAATTTCTGCTTTTCTGATTTCTTCTCATCTTTATCTTCCTTCTTCGAATATGCAGAATTAGCAGATTTCTCCTTACTAGGTGAAGAGCTCCATTTTCCTTTGCCCTTGTGACTAGCCAAGAAAGCTTGATCTACAACTCGCATAATGGACTATTCTACCTAGATTGATCTTCCTGCAATAGAACAAAGACTAACTGCTCAAATGATAAGGCACTTGGATTTCCTTTCATCATCAACCGAAGAGTAGAAGCAAAACTCTAATATGAATCAGGAAGACCATTTAGAACGGTCTGCACAAGTGAGCTATCTGGTATAACCTCATCAGCAGAAATCAACTGTTCCTTCAAGTCTTTGATCTTCGTTAGGAAACTGTCCATAGAATCACCTTCATTCATGTGCTCACTCTCCAACTGTTTTCGGTAAGCAACACGAGCCTCATTCGTAGCTTGGTACAATGTGGTAAGCGTATCCCAAGCATCCTTAGCTGTTCTGCAAGAGCGAATGTGAGGAATAATGGCATGTTTGACAGACAAAGTTATCAATGCATGTGCCTGGGCATCTCTACCATCCCAACGAATGTGCTCTGCAATAGGTGCAGCAAAAATCGGAGCACGAACAGGATTATGCAGAATACCATCATCGTCGACACCTTCTACGTCAGCTTCAGTACCTGTAGTTGTAACAGTTGGAGGTGTAATAGGACGTTTTTTGACACCCTACACAATGTTCCACTGTCCTTTTGCAACCAACACATGTCGCATCATATAAGCCCATAACGGGTAGTTGGTACCATCCAACTTATCCTCAACAGCCAACATACGGAATACATCACTGCTTTCAGCCATGGTCAGTGACTAAAATACCTTGATGCAAAAAATTGATTGTATCTCAAAAAGTTGAACAAAATTGCCCAGAATAATTTTGCTAGACTTGTAGCAGACTTCGAGACGCTTATACTGGCAAACAGAAACCATTATATACCTTTGGCACAAAAAGATGAAATAGCCTGCACAAGTGTTGCGATAGTGCGTTCGGAGGCCGAAATGAGCTCAAATCGCGATTTCGGCACCACAGAACGAAGCTGTTTTGATCTCGAAAACATCCTGAGTATGCTCACCAAAATTCGTGGGATTCTGAGACTGCAACCGGAGGAGTGTCGACGGCAGCCTAGATGAAGCGACAACCTGCTCTGATACCAATTGTTGGAGTTAGACATCTGCGGAAGCATGTGAACAGCACAAGGAAGAAGAACAATCTTGGAGCACAACACACAATACTGAGTGTATTACTAGAGAATGTACAAAGATAAGTAGCCTATTAGGACAATAGGCGTATATACAAGCTGGGGGAAAAAAACCTCCTAAAGAGGGAAAAAAGTGCCCTGGCGTTTCTAGTGTGTTCACACACATCAGTACCTAAATATATCAACAGCTCATACTTTTCCTCTAGACAATTCCTCTATGTAGAACAATCATGGAAAGTCAAAATAGAATTTTCCCATGAGTTTTGGATTGTTCTTCACATTCTATATGTTTTGAGAATGAGAATGCACCAATGTATGATTTAAAATCTTCAAAATCTTGCTCATGATGGCTCTAGCTAGGCTAACCACTCAAGGCAATCATAGGTGTGATTCTTGTGAATTTATGCACTCATTATGATGTCCAAACTCTTCATGGTGTTCTCCCAAGATCAAGAGGATGAAGTATTCCTTTTAGAGTTCTTTTGGGTTCTTTATGTCTTCCTGAGTCTTACAAATCACTTGAAAACTTCAAATTGTATGAATAACTTGCACTTTCTCAATACTTCCCACACATGTTGCCTTTCCAATTTGGGTAATCCATGGTCTGTCAACTTGAGATTTTTTTATATTTGATTCAAATGATGTGTGACATCACCTATGAGGTCACCAGCACTCAAACCCTTCCAAAACATCGGCCAAAAATCTTTTTGTCCTCCCAGGTGATTTTTGATATATTTTGGTAGTGATGTGTGTAACATTTGTGAGAGCAGGTATCGTGAGCAAACAGCGATCGGTATCGTCAGCGTGGTATCGTGCCTAGCAAACTAGGGAGTGAAGTTGAGAGCATCAGGTTTGGTTGAGGCATCATTGAAGGTAAGCTATACAAATTTTTGGCATCAAAAACACATTAAGAACACACACGCGCGTGATTAAAAGCTTTTTCGATATCATGGGGAAGGACATAGAGTTTTTTGAGAGTTTTTTGAGAGTTTTTTGAGAGTTTTTTGAGAGTTTTTTGAGAGTTTTTTGAGATTTTTTGAGTGATACAGAGCGTCAAGAGGGATGAGGTGAGAAAAAGAAACACTTTGCACCAAAAATTTTTGAGTTTAGATGAAATTTGGCTGAAGTATCACGGTCGGTTGAGTTTTGGTATCGCGATACTTGTTCCAACCATTGGATCCAAATCAGTTTGGAAATATTGAGCAATTTGTTCAAAAATTCATTGGAGAATTCACCTAGAGGGGAATCAAACACAACTCGTCATCCCTAATCCATAGCTTCAAACAGAACCCAAATGAAACAGTGAAAACAGCTGCCCAAAGGTTTAATCAATATGTCGATAGATTTCTAGCAACAGAAAGACCCTCTCAGCAAAAAATGATATCACTATTCTTGGACGGATTGACCAATGGGACAGTAAGAACCTTAGTCTATGTGAAACGGCTCCAGACATTGAGCGAATGCCTTCAAAAATGTATTGATTTAGAGAACAACCTAGTTGATGACCTCAAAAGTACACCAAGTCCTACTAAATCAGAAGACACTAGAAGTATAGTGACATGATAGCAGAACTGGTAGCCAAGAAGTTAGGAGTCCACAGACAGAGGAATTGCCAGAACCCACCAATGAGAATACCCATGTTGCGATGATGCAGCCTATGCAATGGAGATCATCCATCTCACATGTGTGCAAGAGGAGGAAAAGGCATGCCTCAAGCTTATCCATACAATAGGCAGCCACCTCAAGGACCCAACCTATACTACCACATAGAGCAGAAATACACTAATCACACTACTGAAAATTGCCCATTCAACAGGCAGCCAAGACCCTTAAATCAACCTCAGTATAGGCCTTATGGATACCCTCCTAGAGAGCCAAGAAGGGAGATTCCAAGATACAACCCCTATCCAGGACCACAAGGAGCACCCAGACCATATGAATAAGGGCAATATGGACAACAACAGCCAGTATTAGGACAATAGCCACCCCTCTCATAGAATGTGGTGCTAGTTAAATATACTCAACCAGAGGAAAACATGGAGAGAGCCATTGTACCAGCAACACCTTTAGCTAGTACAAAATTAACGAGTCAGGGATATGAGCAAACCCAAGGAGAATACTACCACTATGACACCAGTTTGATGGAGTATGACCAAACTTGTGATCAACCATACTATGGTTATGAGAGATATGACAACACCTATGGGCCGGAGTTTGCAACCCTAATGTACACTGCACCCAAGGCACCAGCACCCATGAGACCACCCATTAGACCGCATGTGCCAAAAGGACCATGCTATAGATGTGGAGGAGACCACTTCATAAGAGAATGCACCCTGCCATATAACCCACCACCTCCCAGGAATCGGGAAGGATACTACAATGAATGTGGAAAGGAACATCTATTTAGAGACTGCCCAAAGAATCCCAATAAGACTCATAATACCACACAAATCAATGTGATTGAAGTAATTGAATCATCAGGCAGTGATAAGGAGTACATAGTACCACTAAAAGCTATCACACGGACCGATGGAAAAAGAATAGAAATTCAAGAGCACCCTTTGAGGAATTAGATGTTGAGGACTATCAGCCAACCCCAAATTTGTAGGAAGTATATGAAGAGGCTTCCATGTTAGACCAAAATAGGGAAGGATCACACAGCATTTCTACCCTACCGAACTACATGGGAGAATATGAGAAAGAATCCATAATCTTCCATGCTCCCACAGTACGAGGAAAGGAAAATGAGTCTTCAGGTAAGACTTCGCACAATCTAGCAGAACTCAAGAAAACCAAGGTACAATATCAGTTGACTGTGGACGAATTGCTATGTGCCAAGCCACAAATATGGAAATAGTTAGCAGAACAATTGAAATTAGAGAATGTGGAGAATAAAAAAGAAAATAAAGAAACTACGGTCCCTTCTACTATACAAATCCATGTGGATAAAGTCGGAGAATTTAGTGAAGGAGACAAGGGCAACACATGTTTACCCATCACATATAATGGATACATGACCAAATCCACTCTAGATACAGGGGTAGGTGTAGGCATAGCCACCAAAGATATTTGGGAGAAATGGGGAAAGCCAGCCCTGTGACCAACATGTATGAAGCTTCAATTAGCAGATGATCATGTAGAGAGACCCCTTGGAAAACTAGAAAAAAATAAGTTAGCCACCTGCGGAGTGGATTTTGAGCACACATTAGCAATATGTCAATTTGGAAAAGCGAATAACTATGAAATGATATTAGGACGACCATTCATGAGACAACTTAGGGTAGTACAAGACTGGGGAAGGGACACTTTATACCTACATTATCAAGGAACTACTACCAAGATAAATTTGCATACATTTTCATATAGGGATGTACCCCCACTACAATGGAATCCCATACACAAGGAAGAGGATGACTTGTCAATTCATAGTGCCGTTTCAAGTGACCAATCATGGATGCATGAAGATGCCCAATTATGGATGTGTAAGGTCATAGATGTGTGGGATCCAAGCAAAGAACCTTCTATTTCAGGCTCAAAATATTATGTATCTTTTATTGATGATTGTAGAAGGTGGGCAATTCTGTACTTTATGAAGCATAAAGATGGTCTTCAATTGCTTCAAAAAGTATCTTACTCTTGTAGAGAACCAAGCACGTAAATTTCTCTAGAGAATCAGATCAGATGGTGGTGGAGAATATTTATCAACTCGATTTGATGCTTTCCTATAAGAAAGAGGCATCAAAAGAGAGGTAACAACCAGATACACACCTGAACTCAATGGAGTAGCTGAAAGAAGGAATAGAACTATAGTTGAAGCAGCTAGATCTCTGCTAAATGAAAAGAGTCTACCAAATCATCTTTGGGTAGAGGCTATATCAACAGCCACATATCTTGTAAATAGTCTTTCATCAAAGTCTTTAGATGGTATGACTCCCTATGAAGTGTGGAATGGAAGAAGACCAAGTTTAGAGCATTGCAAAATCTTTGGATGTCTAGCTTATGCTCACATACCTTCCCAAGTAAGAGGGAAATTGGATCCCAAAGCAGAAAAGTATGTCTTTATTGGTTATGATCAAAATAAAAAAGGATACAGATTGTATAATCCCACTAAAAAAGGCTTCTTAGTTAGTAGGGATATCATCTTTGATGAAAATAAGTCTTGGTTTGATGATGACAGGAAAGTGAAGCTACCCTATGACTTGGAGGAAAACTTTCCATCTCTTCCAACAAAGGAACCAAAGCATCTTGAACATAGTGACTCTAAAGATGACTTGAAAAAATTGTAGAAATTGAAGCTATGGAAGAACAAAGGGAAAGCTAAGGTGCAATACCTAACTCAAGGCTCAGAAAGCTCTCTTCAACCAATCAAAAGGTCAATGAGGGAGAAGAACAAACCAGAGAGATCGAGTTTATACCTCTTTGGTTAGAAAACATTCAGTATATATGGCTAAGGATGCCAACGATGAAGAACCAACTTCTTGTGAAGAAGCTCAAAGCAAGAAGGAATGCAGAGAAGCAATGGATGAAGAAATGGAAGCTCTTATGGACAATGACACATGGGAACTTGTTCCTACAAAACCATCAATGAAGGTAATTGGATCAAGGTGGATTTATAAAGTAAAAAGGACCTCAGATGGTAGTATTAATAGATACAAGGCAAGGTTAGTAGCCAAAGGGTTTGCCCAAACCCATGGGATAGATTATGAAGAGACCATCTCACCTGTTGCAAAAATGCCTACCATTAGAGTACTTATTAGCATTGATGCATTTAGGAATTGGAAGTTATATCAACTAGATGTACAAAATGCATTCTCAATGGATGGATTTCAAAAGAAGTTTATATGGCACAACCACCTGGTTATGAAGATGCACATCATCCCAATTATGTTCATAAATCTAAGAAGGATCTCTATGGTTTGAAGCAAGCTCCAAGATCTTGGAATCACAGTTTAGTTACCTACTTGCAGGACCAAGGATTCAAAGCTAGTAACGTAGACACATCCTTAATCTTGATAATGGATCAGAAGTGATATATCTCTGTGTATATGAATGATCAAATACTTGAATGGTACCATCAATGAATGGCTTTTCTACCCCTTCACTTCGGAAGTTGATCTCAAACTTTACTCAGATTCAGATTGGGCTGGATCAAAGGATGATAGGAGTACATCAGGCTATTTGTCTTTTGTAGGTTCAAAACTAATTTCATGGTCTTCAAAGAAGGAAAAAACTATTGATCTATCATCTATTAAGGTTGAATACAGAGGTTTGGCCAATGTAACACAAGAAGCAATGTGGTTAAAGCGTCTATACTCAAATTTGGGGTTACATACTTTAACTCGTCACATCTTTGATAATACAAGCTCACTTCACTTGGGAGCTAATCCAGTTTACCATGCTAGAACCAAGCATATTGAAGTCCATTATCATTATGTAAGAGAGAAGTTGATGAGCAAAGAAATTCAATTTTCCTATGTATCTACTAATCTTCAATGTGCAGTTATGTTGACTAAGCCATTGGATGGTATCAAGTTAAGTAGATTCAAAGGCATGATTGGATTGCTAGAAATAAAGGAAGAATGAAGACTCAAGCATGCTAGGCTTGAGGGAGAGTTGTTGGTGTATTTCATCCAAGCCTAGTGCTTGATCACTTATTATTGTAAAGCATTGATATGTATACTCTCAATGAGAGAAGCCATAGAAACAAACTCTTGTCATAGTTATTACTTGAAAAGTAATTATATCAAAAGTAAATGACAAAGGAGGAAGTCGTGGCCTTGGTAGGCATGAATTATGAGCCAAAGTTAAGAGAGATTGATTAGCAAGAGATTCCCCAAACTTGAGGGAACTTTTAGGTACAATCCGTCCAAGTTTTGGATTCAAAAACTCCTATATATACACATATGTGTAGTTGCAGATTAGAGCAGATCATTTGAGCTACATTCTGATGAGATTCTAACCAAGCACCTAGTTATTTATGAAGAACACATTTGTTGAGATATCAAGCTCAACATGTGATGATCCAGGATGACATGTATCAGTCTTTCGGTTCTCTGACATGTATAGTGGTCATGCTGATGTATGTCAGGGATACTTCATTGAGCTTTATTAGATTTATCTACCAAGAGTGGTGGCACATTTGTTTCTTGCCAGCTCAATCATTCGTGGACATTAGGTTTTTCCTTATGTACTGGTCTTTATATATTGCACTTGTTGTATTCTTGTTTTAGGTCATTCTTGTACATTCCTCTTTATGTAATAGAAGAAGAAGAAGAAGATCATTCTTCCTTGCCTCAATCTCAGTGTGTGCTTCTCTTTGATTGTGAGAGTGTGTGTGTGAGCTCTCTTCCTTATCCCCTTCCTCGTGACATGGGATCAGAGCCAGTGCAACTGTAGAGAGCTCGTGGAGAAGGCGATGGTGAAGAGTATGCAGCAAGGCATGGAGAAAACGCGATTCACAAACGGCCTCCGTTTGCTACAAAAATCAGTGTGAAGGTAGAAGACCTCAAAATATTTTCATGAGTTGTCCCTTTAGGGTCACTCGTTTTTGTCAGATCAAAGTTTCGGAGCCATCTGGACCTCCATTTTGAGCCCGCAAGATGGGGCCCACAAAAAACCAGGTCAGTTTCAAAAACTATAACTTGCATCATGTTCAGAAACACTCATATATTCCAGATCTATTGTTGATACACAAAAACTATGTTTTTCTGAGATCGAACTGTCACGTCATAGTGCGACAGTGTTCAAGCAGAAGTGCTACTTGTAGTGTTTTGCAATGTTGTGAATTGTTGCAGAAATGGCAAACGCAGATGGAATGAGTCAGCTTATGAGCGATAAGTTAGACAAGAACAAATTCCATGTTTGGAGATTCAGAATGACGAATTTCTTGATGGGAAAAGGCTACTGGAAGTACATCGAAGGAGAGAACGAAAATTCTCCGCAGTTGCCAGAGAGGAATCGGACTGCAGAACAGTTAAGAGCATATGAGGAATGGAATCAAGGAGCACGAAACGTCATGTATTGGCTATCTGTTAGCATACAAGATAGCATGATTGGACACATACAGGATGCCAAGACTCTAAAAGAGGCTTGGAACAGTTTGGTCACTTTGTACGAGACCAATACAAAGGCACAAAAATTGCAACTCAAGAATGAGTTGCATACATTGGAGAAAAAGAGCATGTCGGTAAGTGACTACACTCTGAAAATCAAAAGCATATGTGAGTCACTTGCATTGATTGTCGTGAATGTAGATGATGATGATGATAAGGTGGAAGTGTGCCTTCATGGTTTAGGAGCTTCATATAAGCAGTTCAGAACTTCTATATAGACCATAGAAAATATTCCGAATTTTGTTGATTTGGTATCCATGCTGATTATTGAAGAAAAGAATCTTGGTGAGGATTCAAACTCCCAAGGAAAGCCCAATTCTAAGCAGGTATTCTACTCTGGTAGAGGAAGAGGCAGAGATAGAGGTTTCGGAAGTGGAAGAAGAAATAGTAACCAAGAACAAGGTCAACAACAGAATCATGCAGGAGGAAGAGGACAATTTCGAGGCAGGGGGAGCCAAAGAGGTCACAAAAATTTCAAAAGAAATGATTGAGGTAATGATAGTAAAGGATGTTGGAATTGTGGTAAACATGGACACTTTGAACGTGATTGCAGGTTGAAGAATCAAAATAACACAAGGCAGCAAAACAACTATGCATCCACAAGTGCAGATGATTCTGAGAAGCTGTTCATGCTTCAACATCACATGATGAATACAATGTCTGCAAGTGTTTCAAAATCGAATGATAATGTCTGATATGTTGATTCAAGTGCTTCAAATTGCATGACCAATCATGCGGAATGGTTTAGTACTTTGCAAAAATTGCTAGTTCCTGGATATGTTGAAACAGGTGATAACACATCACACCCTATCAAGCATATAGGAAATATAGCACTATCTATGGAGGATGGGAAGGTAAAACACCTTACTGATGTGTTACATGTTCCAAATATAACAAAAAATCTGGTTCTGTTGGGCAAATGGTTGACCAGGGATTACAAGTCAGGTTCAATGCTAATGGGTTATATGTAGAAGAGTACAAACAGGGTGGACAATTGATTTCCAAAGGAAACAAAGTGGGTAAGATGTTCACCTTAAATGTGAAAATTCCTGAAATGAATGCAGCCATGTTTGCAAAAAGTGTAGAAGTTATTGTTGATATAGAGATCTGGCACAAACAAATTGGACATGCAAATCTACAAAGGCTGAAATTGATGCAGTCAAAGGAGATTGTCCATGGACTACCAAATTTCAAGGTTGCAGAGATGCAAAAGGTATGTGCATCATGTCAATTTGGTAAACAGTCAAGATCATCGTTTCTGCATGACAAGCATGTTAGTGAGAATGTTCTAGAAATAGTACATACAGATGTTTTGGATCCTGCAAAGACCACATCTATGGGCGGTTGCAGGTTTTATGTTACTTTCATTGATGACCATACACGAAAAGTGTGGGTCTATTTCATGAAAGAGAAGAGTGAGGTATTCACCCACTTTCAGAATTTTAAAGCTATGGTGGAAAAGCATATAGGGAAGTATATTCAGACTAAGATCTGATGGAGGAGGTGAATACATGTCAAATGAGTTCAGCAATTTTTTAAAAATTCATGGAATTGGACGTCAATTTTCGTGCAAATACACACCACAACAGAATGGCATTGCTAAACATAAAAATAGACATATTGTAGAAATATCAAAAGCCTTGATGGTTGAGAAGAATATGCCTCATTGTTATTGGGCAGAAGCTGTTCATACTAAATGCAGATTGAATCAAGTGCAAAATCTCAAGTTCTAAGTGGACCGGATGCATCACCAAACAATAGTTCCAACTCAAACCCATGGAGTGGAAGGTTGCATGGAAATTTCAGTCCAGCAAATTCATCAAATACATCCAAGAAAGGTAAAGAAAAGCTTTCTGCTGGTCATAAAACATGTGCGGGTTTTGAAGACATTGATGGAGATTCAAGTGGTTCAGAAACGAGTCTTGATGAGGAACTTGGATTGCCCTCTATGAAGACTCCAAGAGTAAGAAATGCACAAGTAGATGATACAAGGCAAAGTGACCTAGGACCAAGAAGATCTGGGAGGATGCGGAATTCTGTACAACGATTAACAACATGGCTCGTCATTGTGCCTACATGACAAAGGTAATACAAGATGTTGAACCTTCTTATTTTGAAGATGCAATTGGAAATGCGGATTGGGAAAAAGCTATGGATGAGGAGATGGCTGCACTTTATGGAAAGGAACCATGGAAGCTAGTTCCATTGCCGCAAGGAAAGAAACCCATAGGCTGCAAGTGGGTTTACAAGGTAAAGCACAATGCTGATGGTAGCATAATTAGGTACAAATCTCGATTGGTAGCAAAAGGATATGCACAAACATATGGCATTGATTATGAGCAAACATTCAGCCCTTTTGCTAAAATGTCTACTGTCAGAACACTTGTTGCATTAGCTACAGCAAAAGGATGGACTTTGCATCAGATGGATGTGAAGAATGCTTTCTTACATGGTGAGTTAGAGGAAGAAGTATACATGGACCAGCCACATGGATATGAAGATTCAAAGAATCTAGAATATGTTTGCAAGTTGCAAAAGGCTTTGTATGGCCTGAAGCAAGCTCCTCGTGCATGATATGCAAGGATTGTTGATTACTTAACCACCATTGGGTTTTCTATGTGTGATGCAGATCATTCACTATATGCAAGGAAGGGTGATGATGGCATCACGCTTGTGGATATTTATGTTGATGACTTGATTGTAGGTGGTGATAATGAAGAAAGCATTAAAGAGGTAAAGCAACTTCTTATGCAAGAATTTGACATGAAAGATCTTGGTATGCTGCGCTATTTCTTGGGCATTGAGTTTATACATACATAAATAGGTATATGGATGTCACAAAGGCAATATGACTTGAATATGCTACAAAAGTATGGTATGGCTGATTGTAAGCCAATTTCTATGCCATTAAATTAGAATTTGAAGTTGGATACTACATCAAGTGAAGCATTGGAAAATGCTACTATGTACAGGAACATTGTGGGAAGTCTTATATGTGAGGCTTCATGGTTGGAGATGCTACTTGCAGATTTAGGTGTGGAAGTGCAAAAGCCTATCACTATCTATTGTGATAATCTTAGCAGCATACAGTTAGCACAGAACCCTATTTTTCATGCTAGAACAAAGCATATCGAGGTACGTTATCACTTCATCAAAGAGAAGGTATTAGCATGTGATATTGATCTTGTTTATGTGAGAACAGATGAGCATCTTTTTGATATTTTCACCAAAGCACTTTGAGCTGAGAAGTTGAAGAAGTATCGGGAGATGCTTGGATTACAGGATATGAGGTTGAGCTTGAGGGGGAGTGTTGAGATATCAAGCTCAACATGTGATGATCCAGGATGACACGTATCAATTTTTCAATTCTCTGACATGTATAGTGGTCATGCCGATGTATGTCAGGGATACTTCATTGAGCTTTATTAGATTTATCTATCGAGAGTGATGGCACATTTATTTCTTGCAGCTCACTCATTCGTGGACATTAGGTTTTTCCTTATTTAGTGATCTTTATATATTGCACTTGTTGTATTCTTGTTTTAGTTCATTCTTGTACATTCCTCTTTATGTAATAGAAGAAGAAGAAGAAGATCATTCTTCCTTGCCTCAATATGAGTGTGTGCTTCTCTTTGATTGTGAGAGTGTGTGTGTGAGCTCTCTTCCTTATCTCCTTCCTCATGACAATATTGTGCTCATCCTTCCCAAGCTTCATGCCCATTTATATCATGTACAATATGTGCAGTACAAATTGATTTTCAAGCTACATCTTGCAGTTCTTCTCATCTCTAGGTTCACATTAGTCCACTTCAATTATTTATTTCTCTCTGTATACTTAGTTTTTTTATGAGATTTAAATTGGTATAGGTAACTTAATAAGTCTATTTTCATCATATCAATTTTCATCATATCAAATTTCATCATATCGATTTTCATCATATCAATTTTCATCATCTTTGGTTCATTATTCTATGAGTTACACTCATTTGAAGTCACATATGTATTCTGGCATATAATTCTTGAATTGTCGGGATGACACCCCTATATTGCTAAACTTATTTCTCTCAGTATGGCTCATCGAAATTCATCAAATTTGTTGCTTTAGATTCATTATATATCTAATTAGAGGTTTGCAAAATATCTTTGGTCAATTTCTAGCAAGCTATGAGCTCTTAGTAAATTTCTAGAGTGCATCTCATCCAAAAAATAGCAAGTTTTGCTACATCTGTTTTGTGTCGAGTAGTCTGTTTTGATGAATCAATTTGAGATTGATGCTCCAAAGCACTAGAGTAGTTTATATGCATCCTTAGCAAGCTCAAGGTGTCTATTTATCATCCCTGAAGCTACCTTGGCAATTGTAGAGCAGGTTTTGTAGCACCAGGCACATCCTTGGAGTGTATCTACCATCTTTTCTCACAATTAGGAGTTCCAAATTGCTTCGCTTTGTCACGTCAAAATTTTGATTTGTGCTAGTTTCAGTTTCTAAATGCACTATCGCATTGCTTGTGCAAGCAATATTTTACAGAGACGAAGACCTGGAAATGATGGTGGAAAATGCAAAAAACTCCTCAAAACATTCAAGTGAAATTACCAACATCTCCAACAAGTCTCTTACCATCTATTCAAAGATCAAGCTTCAATGGAGACCTTGAACAATACCATATCCTTGACAATGGCACCAAAAGTTGTTGTAAACTTGCTAACACAAGGCATAAATGTATCTAGTGGTTCTAGATTGACTCTAAATTATCAATCCAATATATGTTTACCTCGTTCAAGAAATCTTTTTTCTATTCCATTACTCCCTCTTAGAGTGAGTCCAAGACTCAAATATGACCACCATCTCAAGGTCTAATGTTGCGTACCATCTTACGTGTACTTGCACGGACGCAAGGTCTAGTTTCCCTACCACTATACTCACATCCAACATAGATGTGTGGATGAGTTTATCTAAAATTCTAGATGTGTCACATCATTTGTCTATAGAGTACCTTTTAATAAAATCCATGGAAATGATTAACGCACTTGATCAATCTTTGTAACTATCTTAACTTTTAAACACTTACTACATTAAGTTAAACTTTCTTGAGATGCACTAAGTTGACTTATGTTTGAAATTTCAAGGAATATCCTCTAAGATTTAGCCTTTCTAGGCATTTTGTGCTTCTTTATATAGATTAACCAGGTCACTAATCTTGGATCTTTCGTTCAAAAGACTTGATTGGATGAACTTTAATACTTTCTAGGGTTTATTTGTTCTTTTAGATGGTCTTTACAGGTTGGATTTTATTCTTAGAAAATGGCACTCTTGACAACAAACCTAATTCCTTGAAAAGGTTGGTTCTTAAATTATGATTGAACAAAACTTGTTTAAGAAAATCAATTTCATTCTCTCTCTTTGTTCATATAAAACATGAAAATGTGATTGAATGTTGTTGGAGTTCAAATTTTGCAAAATGGTACTCTTGACAACAAACCCTTAATTCCTTGACAAGGTTGTTTCTTAAATTATGATTTACAAAACTTGTTTAAGAAATCAATTTCATTATCTCTCTTTGTTCATATAAAACGTGAAAGTGTGATTTGAATGTTGTTGGAGCTCGAAGTCTGTAGAAGCACATGAATAGCACAAGGAAGAAGAAGACGTTTGGAGCTCAACACAATACAAAATGAATTACCAAGTGAATGTACAAAGATAAGGGACATGTTAAGGTTATAGGCATATATATAAGCCATGGAAAAAGAACTCCAAAAGAGGGGAAAAAGTGGCACTCCTAAGTGTATCCACACACATCACGACTAAAATATATCAACAAATCCCCCTTGAAAATTCTCATTAATTTTTTAATGAAGTGAGACAATGAGAAAAGTCTATCTTTTATCTATCCAAACAAAGCAATGAACTATTTTGATACCGATTGTTAGAGTTCACGGTGTCTTTTATCTATCCAAACAAAGCAATGAACTATTTTGATACCGATTGTTAGAGTTCAAGGAGTGTAAACGCACATAGATAGCACAAAAAAAGAGAAAGTTAGGAGCATAAAACATTATGACATTAGGTCATAATGTACAAAGATAAGTAGTTCATCAAGGTTATGGGAATATATATTTGCAAGGGATGGGGGAGGGGGAGAGGGGGGGTGAGGGGTTGGTCCCAAAGCAAACACGGAAAATATAAGTTTGTGCTAAGTTTTTATTATTGTTTTTATTGTAACCATTTGATCTATGCTCATTGATGCATCAACTCAAAAATCTAGGTACATACTAAAATATTTTCTCGAAGCATCTGTGATATTTCTTATTCAAATTCAACTTCGTAATATTTAAAAATTTGTATTGGATTTTGACTATTATGTTTTTATCTTTCATTTTGCAATTCATGTTGTATGCTTTTCTTAATAAAGTTTTAGCTATATAAGATATTGATCATGTTTGGCTTATTGGATGAATCTATTTCATTTTCATCTTTTCATCCATAAATATTTGGAGGTGCAACTATAAATTGGAGTGAAAAAAGATGATCAATCCACGTGTTGGATTAAAAAGACCAAGTATAGAACATAAAAAACTCATGTCTTTAATTGTTGAGACATGAGCAATTAGTATTGTCATAACTGACTTGTGGTGTTAATATTGAAATTTTGTTGAGGCAGAAAAATTTAATGCATCATTGAAGGACACAAATATAGGATAAGTTTCTTTTAAAGTTTCATTTCGGACATGAATAGGAGATGGATATGTGCAAAAACATACACATATACGAATGTTACTTAAGTGCATGGGTATGCATGAAAGGATTTGGATACAATTAATTAAAGCAACTGACGGAATTTATAGCTGGAAGAACCATATGCCAGATCTTAAGGTGATTCTATCGATGGACACTCTTGCTCAGTGAAAAGGTTCTCTCTTTTTTTTTTTTTTTTGGGGGGGGGGGGGGGGGGATTTGCATTTTTGCCCAACAATTTTTATGCAAGAGAAATGTTAATTGCACTTCTTCAATAAGAATTTCACATCATTTCCCTCTTGTGATCAAGATCCTGAAGTAAAACTGACGTGAAGGAAAATGAACATGCAAAGTTTTTGAAGCATGAATGAGCTGAGGAAAAGAAAAAATCAAATTAAAACAGCATGTTATGTACGGGTTTGAGAAGTTCTATCAAATTCTTTGGCCTAAGGTGTAAATCCACCTAAAAGCAAAGTTGAAGAATGAAATGTCTATACATATTGACTACTATTGGGCCAGAAAATATTACGAATATATATGATGGAAAAGTTGATGCAGACCTACAAAGTGGAGAGATCAAAATATACATCTATATACACATAAGAGAGTCCTTGTTGCTTCATCCGTAATAAATATCCCATCTAACAACCATGATGCACATTCAATACTACATGTCATCTTTGCTTCACAATACAAATTGTCCTGCTAATTAACATAAATACGAAAAGAACATAATGCAGAAGACTGACGATAACAAACAATGCCAGAAATTATCCGGCAGGCATGGTTTAGTGCATGGTTTAGGCAGATGACCCGCGTTCAAGTCCCGCCAAGGGCTGGATGCCTCAGAGTTCCCCAACATGGGTGCCTCTACCTTACGAGGTCGGGTATGTGTGTCTTTATAATTCATTGTACGCTCAACAACAACAACAACAAAAAAAAAAACCAATGCCAGAAATTATAGAAGGTACAAATTAGAACTTCGTATATCTTTGACCACTGGAAAGCTATGATTAGTAACATCTAATCCAGACTAACATTGACAAAAACATAGACATTTGTTAAGGAGTAACAATGGGTGATTCATAAACGTCCTCAGAAGTAGACAATTTACATCAAAAACATCCCATCTAACAATCATGATGCACATTCAAAACATATACATTATCTTTGCTACACCGTACAATTTGTCGTTCTAATAAGCATAGATACAAAAACGTGTATAATGCAGGAGGTTGACGATACAAACAATGCCAGTATTCTAAGAAGGTACAAATATCGTAAATCTGAGAAGACTACAAAGCTATGAACAATAACATCTACTCCAGACTAGCACCGACAGAAACTGTTGACATTTGTGAAGGAGTAACGATGGCTGATTTATAAACATCCTCTAAGGAGACAAATTTACATTAAAAACGTGCCTGTTGATAGTCTATGCACCTAATTTTGTGCTAGAACACCGTTTTCGATACTTTACATACTGCTCTCTGTGTCAAATGTCACCACCACTTTCCCAGTTGCATGCCCACCTTTACTTCTCGCCCATGCCTCTTCTGCCTTTGATAATGGATGTTGCGAGTCAACTATTGTCTTTAATTTTCCTTCCTTGACAAGATCAGCAAGCAAGGCCAAATCCTTGCGCCTGGGCGTCATCATGAACATAACAAGTTGCTGTTTTGCAAAAGTTAACTTCCTGACTGCAGTGGTGACTACAGAGCTGAAGCTCGGTGTCAGGTCTATCACCTTGGCTACAGGTTTAAGATTGGGGCTAAATTTTGAGAATGGGAAACCAGTAGCGCAATGAATAACAGCATCATACAGGCGACCTGAAGGACTTTTCAATGCATCTCCTTCTGCTGTTTTATAGTCTATGACTTCATCTGCACCCAGACTTTTCACAAGCTCTATATTGCGGGCTCCACAAGTTGCCGTAACATGAGCTCCGCCAAGTTTTGCTATCTGTAGGGAAACACCATGTGAAACCACATTACTGAAAGCCACAAGACTAGCCAATCACTAAGATGAGTCAACATTCTTGCATTGCTGTAGCTTACTAACCTGAACGGCGTACAATCCAACACCTCCAGATGCAGCTGTAATGAGGAGATTGGCATTGCTTGAACCATCCAGTTTGATACCAGCAGTATCACGGATAGATTGAAGAGCAGTAAGACCAGCAACAGGGAGACAGGAACCATCTATGGCAGTAACCTCCGCAGGTCTTTTCACAGTAAATTTTAAATGTGCAACAGCATACTCTGCGAAGGAGCCGCCCGTCTGTAACACTCTTTTATTTCATTTCTCCACCCTACTAGATCCCATCACTAATAAATGTTCATATAATGTATACCTTCAGATCCAGCCATGTTACTATTTTATCTCCAACTGAAAAAGTACTTACTCCCGGTCCTACTGCCACGACTTCTCCTGCAACATCAGTACCTGAGATCAAAATACGGAGAAACTGTCATTAGTCTTAGTTATTCCAGCTACCATCGTTATTTTGGGAGTGAACAACCATAAACACATAAAAGTAATAAAGCATCCCCAATCTGACAGGTAGACAAAATGCGGTAGTTTTTCCTAAGATGAGTGGCTTGCAGTACGAGTGAAAACGCAGTATTCATCTGTGGAATGATATAAGAAGAGACGGTCATACAGAAACAGCACCTGGTATATACGGAAATTTTGAGGGCATAAATGGTCGCAGAATTCCGCTCTGTATCTTCCAGTCAACAGGATTCACACTAGCTGCTTCTACCTTTATTAGAACCTCGTCCTTTTTAGGTGTCGGTACAGAGATATTCACATGCTGCAAATATCAAAATTCAAAACGAAGTCAGCAATAAACGAAGAGAGAGAACTCAATAAAAATTCCATAAACTACTTGTGTTTGAAGGGTAACCTTTCTAAGCAGCACACTCACAGCATTAGAACAGATCAACCATGGGATAACAATGAGAGGATATACGAACTTGAGCAAATAAGAAACATTCAGGAAGTGTATCCAACTTTCTTTGAGAGGCCTCCAATTTTATTTTTGGAAATACAGAAGAAATTTTACATGGTGCATGAGCATGGTTTCCCTACACCCATCTAAAATAGAGCCTTACAAAGTCAGAATTTGAATCAGTATAACAAAAGGTAGCAGACAATAAACTAATCATCAACCCAATTCTCAGCACAGATAAACATCTAATAAATCAATCAGTTGTACACCATCACCCTACCCATGCAGTGAAGGCATCAAGGATAGCATAAGTTCTTTTAAAAAGGACATGAGCCCATCAAAACCCTGTCGAAGTCCCAACAAAAAAACACTGATTGCCATCACAATCAATGTATTTTTTTCCATAGGTCTCCATGTAATCCACATGTACCATGTAGCATAGAAATATGTGGAACACTGACATGGTGAGATTTCCCCCAAAAAGATAATTAGAGTTTATTTTTCTTAAAGAGATGGTTGAGTATAAAGGTATTCACAAGTTACAAACAACAAGCAATATTCAAAATTTGTATTTGGCCACAAACCAATACTTGTCAATCCCAGCCATGAAAAACCATGAATAAAGAAAAAGCAATCTTCAAAATTTGTATTTGGCCACAAACCATTACTTGTCAATCCCAGCCAAGAAACTTTTGATAGTTAAAGCCACACATATCTAAAACACAAATGCTTAGCGAAAAGGAACACATCCAAAATACCAAGTCAAACCACATTATAAATGAAGAGGAAATGAAACAAGTTTGTAATTTATGAAGACTAGGCTGGGAATTGCAAAAATGGCTAATAATGTTCAATGTTGTACTTCTCTAACACGTTCCTCTTCACCCGGGGGGGGGGGGGGGGGGGGGGGGGGGGTACCTCAAAACTACAATTTATCACTTAAGGGCACATTCCAAACCTCATACTGTCTTTTCGGCTCTTGCATTTGTTACAAAAGAACAATCTAGACATGATCCGTCTCCTCAATAAGCTATTGAATTTGTTACAAACAAATCAATCCCTCCATAGGTTTCATTTTTCATCTTCTTGAAGTTTTAGAAGGAACATAACAAGGGAACAGCTGGTGAAGGAGCTGAATTAGCATGTGACAGCAAAATAATTTGATCAGCTGTATGACAGCAAGTATACAGCAACACAGAAAATTGTCACAGCGTATCTTCAATAAAAAGAAGAAAACACAAGATACTAGATAGAGATGGAGGGAAATGCTCACATGCTCACGGAGGATAGACAGGGGGGGAAAAACAATGCTACCTTCTCAAAGGGAAGAAATTTGAGAATCCCCAAGCATACCAAGGGTCTTCACTCTGGATCTGACTTGTGTTGACTGGATCTTTGATGATGGGAGCACTCTTTTTACATACGAAATTATTATAAGATCAACAGTCATTATGACCCTCAGTTTGGCATTTTAAAAAAAAATTAAAAGAATAAAATACTTATAGCTCTTTTAAAGAGATTTTATAAAGTAGAAATATAGAAGGGAAACACAGAACTGCAATGTATATAAAGGAGGAACCAAGGGGCATTTCACCCCATTGACCTTCCACTGAAAAGTCTAGATGACTCCAACTCCCAATACCTGTAGGTAGTGATAAGTGCCTTCCATAATCACTTCATCGTAATCTAATCTGCAAGCTTCTTTGGAGATTCAAGCTCTGCTTGTAGTCTCCAAATGAAACGCTCAAGTCAAATGAGATCCATGCAACGACTCCTAAAGAAATAGCTCCCCTGAAGTTCACACAATAGGACATGTCAGAATCACAATGTCCTTGCAAATTGATATCCTGTTTTGCATCATCTAGGCACTTTGCAATGATATCCTCTCTAAAATGCCATCAGCATGTCTTTCTTTTCCGTGTGCAAGCTCCATAGCAACAATCCAAGAGCCTGCAAACATGGTTGAAACGGATCCCAACTCAAAAGAAATGTGTCTTGCCTTTGACTTGAGCCCAACAAGCTCAGAGAGAGAGAGAGAGTCCCTTTCTCTCCACTTGTAAGGGAAATCAATCAAGATTTGGCTTAGAACATGGCTAGCTAAATGCTCCAACCTCCATGGTGCCCTTCGGTATCAAAATGGATGGTGAATTGTGTTAACATTAAACCTATGTCAAAGTGCAAAAGAGGCATCTAATAGGTGAGGTGCTTAGCTTCTCTAATAATTACAATATTCTGCCAATGGAGTAGTTTTTCCACACATAGCAACCACCCCAACGAGCAGCTTACCCCTCTCGCCTCCCTCCATGAAAATGTTCTTGATGGGCTTCATGAAAATGTTCTTGATGGGCTTCGCAGCAAGCATGCTCCGAAGCTCGTCTTCACGCATAATGGATAGATTTGTAGCCAAGGATGTGTGAGTGGTCATCATGGAAAGACCAAACCACCTCGACAACGCCACCTATCGAAGATGAATGTGGGAACCGTCTGCAAATGGTGGCAGGAATGGAACACACATGAGGGTCATTGGTCATAGACAATCTCCTTTTAGCCCTCCTAAAATGAGTATAAAAGTACCTATCAAATAATCCATATGGATGTGTGCAATGCCCTTATAATACTCATCAAATGTCCCAAAATGAGTAGCCATGTACCCTATTGTACCAATAAAGCAATCCCACAACATTCGACTGGTATAAGTGGCAATGGTAATCATATTTGCCTCATTCCTGATCATCAGGCCTAACACTCTATGTCACAGAAACCGTTCAAATGAAATGCACGTCTAGAAACTTGGAGACCTTGGAGCAAAAAACATGAATATGCGATGGAAGATTAGGACAGACAAAGCAAGTGATCTTTAAATCATGGAGCTGTCGCAGCGGCCGATGTGGGGCCATATGAAGGCGGGGCTATTGAAGAGAATGAGGAAAAGAAGAAACCTTGAGCGCAGAAGGGCCTCCACCGTATGAAGAATACTGCACAGCATGCATGAGCTTCGACTCCGCCATAGCTGATACCTGTGTGATCTCACAACACGTCTCTGGAAGCAATGCAGTAGCGACAACGTGTCAATCTTCTGATCAAGCAAAAGCCTTTGCGAAAAGCCTAGAAGAAAGACATGCATCAAGTAGCTGCAGCTTGCCCATGAGCTACCAATGAGTGAACAGTCACTTAGATAGACTACATGCATGTGACAGGATTCACTTTTTGGTCCATCAGAGCCTCAGAGATTTGGGAGGGGCCATGGTCCATGGGGCACATGTCTGATAAATTCGGTGAAGGCCTTAGGCCACCACATATGATCAGAATGGGCATGAGGAGTGGGTTAAAGTAAAATTGAAAATGTGATAACTAAGTATATAAATAAAAATACTTTTCTTAAGGGAGTTCGGCTTGGAGATCTAATCTCCCCCGACTACACTTTGGTCACCTCCCCACAAAAAAAAAAAGACAAGCAATGATTACACTTCGGTCATCTCCCCACAAAAAAAGCAAGAAATGTCTCCGGCCGCTATTCTAGTGGTTGGTTCTCTCGCCTCTTGAGGTAGGGATGAGGGTTCAAACCCCCCCCCCTCAGCTACATGTAAGAGACATGTAAAACATGAAATGATGTATCGTGTGGTTGTGCCATCGCTTGTTTTGCCTCGCGGTAGTTGTGACCGTAGTTTAACTCAGTTTTGTAAACCCATGTTCTTGTGGGATAAAGGGAATCCCATGAGTACTATGCCCTTCCTTGTAGAGTTGCAATTTCAAAGTTAAAGCCCGAGGGAATAGGCATTGGCCGAACCTCCATTTAAAAAAAAAAAGAGCAAGAAATGACTATACTTCGGTCACCACCTTCCCTTCATCCGCTCCCCAAGGCTAATGGATAGCTAGAAAACTTCAATACTACCTTTAATGGAGGTTTGGCCGAGGTCTACTCCTCCAGGTTTTAACTTTGAAATTGCAACTGTGCAAGAAAGAGCATAATACCCATAGAACCCCCCTTATCCCACAAAAACAAAGATTTACATAACTGAGTTAAACTGCGATCACAACTACTACAAGATAGGACAAACGATAATACATCAACCACAAAATACAACTTTTCATGCTAAAAAGAATTATATTTTTACTTATTTATATACATATGTGTAGATATGTATGATATTTATTTATATTAAATATACAAAAGTGAAAAATATTTTGCATTTGAACTTATTTATATACATATGTGTATGTATCTAATTCGTGTATATAGTGAATGTATATACATATGTGTGTATGTATCTAATTCGTCTATATAGTGAATGTATGTGTGTATGTATCCTAATTCGTCTATGTAGTGAATGTATAAAAGTGGAAATAGGAATGTTAGGTTTCCGTGCTATCATGATCAACGACCAAGGTGGTGAGTCTCATCATATGTAAAGTGCATAAAGGTTTTGGTCACCAACAGTACAACGAATCCATTAAAGTTGGCTTTAAGAGCCATAAATAAAAAGACGTTCACCAACTACAAACCGCTCTTTTTTTTTTTCAATAAAAGGAAGTTCAGCTTTGGCCTATTCTCCCGAACTTTAATTAAAATAAAAAGACGTTCACCAACTACAAACCGTTTATTGCCCTGGCGGAACTTCTTTCTCTTTAAAAAAAAACGCTTGTACAGTTGCAATTTCAAAGTTAAAGTCCGGGGGAGTAGGCTTCGGCTGAACCTCCATTTAAAAAAAAAAATGCTCATTGTTCGAGAACTTGACTCCATTAATGTCCACGCTTAAGGACCCTCTCCCTTTTTTTTTTCTTTAATAAAAGGAAGTTCAGCCTTGGCCTATTCTCCCGGACTTTAATTAGAATAAAAGAGACAATTTACAAGTGAATGGGACTAGTGCCCATGGGACCCCCCAAATCCCACAATGTAGGGGACAAGTTCGGTGAGCTAGAGGGCATTACAAATGAGGCGGATAAGTCTATCATCTCCCTCATGCGGGACCCATGTGGGTTTCAGCTTGTTATCTTCGAGGACATAAATACAATGGTGCCTAAACGGTGGGGATCTATTATCACGTGAGATTCTTTTTCCTAGAAGAAACAAGGATTTCTCAATCGACCATTCCTTTGGAGTTTGGACAAAATCGACAGCACATCACTCCCTCCAAATCTTCCAAAGAGTCTCACCCCTGATGGCATTCCACAGTCTTGATGAGCATCCAACCGCCTCCCCCAGCAAAGCTTGTTTCCAATTGATTTGGTTCGTGAGTCTCAAAACCCGCATCACGTGATGCCTTTAGGGGACATCGGGTGGGAGGAGAACAAAGGCATGAGGATCCCTATGTCCTTTCAACCAGGATGGCCGACTAAGGTAAGGTCTTTCATGTTTCTGAAGATCAATTTAGCCCAAGAGGACTCACTATTGCTCCAAGCCTTGATAAACCACTTTGCTGCCAACTTGTCCGCCAACCTAGCGATATCCAAAATACCCAGGCCCCCTGAGTCTTTCGAGCTAATGCAAGTTTCCCATTTGATTTTGGGAATCCCCTCCTATTGGGGTCCCTCGTCCCATAAGAAGTTTCTGCAGATTCTTTCCACTTTGGCCAACTCTTTCTCCTTAGGTCTCCAACATGAGATAAAGTAAATGGTCGTAGAGAGCATAACTGTGTTAACAACCATAGCACGCCCTGCCAAGTTAATTTGCATACCTTTCCAATGATTTAGTTTGCTATCCAGTTTGGATAGCACCCCAGTTCCACCATTGTTCCATTGAGATGTCGAAGCCCATCGGAATACCAAGGAGACGGAAAACTTGACCTCTAGGGATAGCTTGACACCCATGATCTAACAACAATTGTGGTGGAGGTCCACGGATTGCTCTAAACGTAGTTTTAGCATGGTTGATTTTTGAACCTGATGCCACACAAAAGGTGTCGAGGCAACTCCATAACAGCTCAATGATGTTCGTATCATTATGTACAAAGGCATTCATGTCATCGGCAAAGAGTCTCGCAATCATTTGACCATGATCTAGAGTTAGGGAAAGAACTTTAATATTGCCAGCATCCATGTGAAACTTTAATAGGCGACTACGGCCATCAGAGGTGATAGTAGTGGAGCTAGTGGGCAGCCTTGCCTGATATATCTTTTCAGAGAGCTTACCGTTGATATTTATTCTCGTTGAAGCATTGCCAAGTAGAGTGGAAACCATCTTCGTGAACTTTTAGCTGCATCCAAGGTCTTTTAGTGATTGAAGAATAAAGTCCCATTCCAATCTATCATATGCTTTGCCGAAGTCGATCTTAATGAATACTAGATCTTGTGCAGACTCCTCGGCAAACGCAAGGTCTTCCCAAATATCAACAATTGCTTCAAGTATAGATCTACCTTTGATAAAACCTTTCTGGTCCTCACAAAGCCATGACTTTAAATGACAAGAGATTCTGTTGGCGATAACTTTGGCAATTATCTTATATCCAGTCTGGAGCATGGTAATCGGCCGCCAGTTTTCAATTTTGTTCTTATCTCCCCTTTTGTGAATTAACTTGATGACACCATTATTAAGACACTCAGGGAGGGCACCAAAGGAGAGAGCCTCTTGCCACACCAGGCGTATCGGGGTGGCCACCACGTGCTTGAAGGACTTGAAAAACTCATTGGTGAGGCCATCAGCACCCGGACTTTTTCCATTGGGAAGAGCATCAATAACCTCGATAATTTCATTCTCAAAAATGTTAGCATCCAGCAAAGAATTCATGTTCTGGGGGATTCTAGATTGAGCAACCCTTGAGATGGTTGCCATGCAATCGTGCCTGAGCGGGGAAAGAGGAGTCAAGACCCCGAGAAGATGGGTAAAATGCTCGACGATTATATATCTATTCTCAGCTTCCGTGCTACATTCGATCCCATTGTTATTGATGAAGAAGGGAATGGATTCCCTAGCTTGTTTCCTTTTGAGGATGTTACACATCTCTTTCGATGGTTTGTCAGCCTTCCCCGCCCACCAGTCTTTAAAGAATATTTGCAAATTTTTCCTTTGAACCTCTTCCTCGAGTCTTAGTCTTCCCCTGATTTTCAGAAGCCCTTGTTGGCATTGCAAGTTACCTTTATTCACTTCTTCTTCAAGCCGTGAGAGCCTCCGGTACACCGTTTCTCTTCTTTTTTTCCGGATATCTCTTATAGTCTTATGAGTCCTAATCAGACTTTGTCGAGTCCTTTCCACCGCGCTTCGCCAGCACTTAGCCGATTCATTACAATAGGCAAAGCCCTCCGCCCACACTGCGGAAATTTCTTGGTGGACGGAGGGGAGGGAAAACGACGTTTGACGGGCATGAAACCAAGGAGCTTTTCGGAGCGAGGGTGTCGGTTTGAAAGAAAGAGTAATCGGGTAGTGGTCTGAGATAGTCAGGTCTATGTGTTGGGAAATCCAAGGAGTACCCCACTGGAGGATGGTGTTTTGGTCGATGTAACATCTATCAAGTCTTGTTTTCCTCAGAGAGTCCCCCAATTGGAGATTAGACCAAGAGAACCCCTTCATATCTTTCACCTTAACCAGGTTGAGATTGAGCTTGATTATATCCCATATCTCTTTCTCTCGACCATCAATAATTTTCCCCTTGTTATTCCATCAGTCCTCAGGAAACTCAACCATGTTGAAGTCCCCACAAATCAAAACATTGTGTGAGAGGGAATCAAGGGAAGCCCATGTATCGATTCTATCAGCCTCTCCATTAGGGGCATAAATTGAGACCACAGTGAATTGAAACGGGGACCCGATAGAGGCAGCAATCCAACGATGATTTTGATCTTCACAAGTTGAGGTCAATCTATCGGACCAGGAGTGTCTAATACGAACCGCAGCGCCCCCTGCCCCCCTAGGGTGCGAAGTGGAGAACCAAAGGTGGTTCGTAGAAATGCATTTAAGCCATTTCTGGAGATCCTCTGCATCGATTTTAATCTCTTGTAAGCAAATAAAGTCGGGGTTGATGCACTTGTGTTTGAACCACTGACCAAGAATTGCTGCTCTTTGGGGGCTCTTCCAAGCTTACCGCAACAAAAGTCAAAGCTTAAAGGGACCCTCCTCCTTTTTTGGATGATATCCTTCTCTAGCGAGCTATGCATGTTGAATGAGTGGTACTCCATATGTGAAGTTCGAGAAGGTATTCATATTTAGATGGTGAAAATGACTTGCACAAAACAAGTTTTTCTTGGGGCATCATGTGAAAGAAATTTGTAGATGTTGGTAGAAATTTCATTACTAGTGAACTTTTCTTAAAGACTAATGTTGGTAGATGGAGAACTTCTCTCCTCACCTTGTATTCAGCCAAAAATATTATATGTCCTTGTCCATTTGATTCATCTTTGGGGCTCCTTTTCCCCTTCATGGATTGGTTGATGGATTGAGGTGGGGGCTTGCCCCTTGCACATTTGTAACACTTTTTCATTAATTCATTTATTTTGGTCTTCTCAAAAAGAAAATTGTGCCTTGTCTGAGCCCTCGTAGTCTATTGGTTGATGCCTTGAAGCTGTGGGAGGAAGTCATGAGTTCAAGTCTTGGTTGGACATGTTCATGAGTCTCTCATGATGGGTGCCTCTACCTTACGAGGTTCGGTGTGTGAGTGTGTATTTCCAATTCATTGTACTCTCCAAAAAAAATGTGGCTTATAGGTTTTGGGACACTGTCATGACTTTCAAAGATGGATGCTTTCTCCTTCAGCTTTGTGTTGAAAGTTTGAAGGAACTTTCCTAATATGAGATGAAGCCTATAGTTTAGGGTTTCTTTGCCTCCCACCAAGGGGGGCCATGGCCTTACATGAGGCCTCATGGGATGATCTGAAGACATGTTTGAATGTTTGTTGCTCTCCCCTGATCTCTCATCGGGCTCATTGCATGTTGATGCATCTGGGCAACCATCAGTCTTGAAGTCTTTTGTTGATGCAATGAAAGCCAAATGTTCTCTACTTAACCTTCTCTTTCAACTTCTAGTTTTCATAGGTCAAGCGTTTGTCTCCTGGCACAATCAATTATCAGGGCATGTTATGATTGGGTTTTGTCATGGTCTCATGCCTACTCAAGAAGTTCTTAGACAATGGATTTGTTCATTTTCCCAAAATCACAAATGGCGAAAGTATGCTCAAACTCCACACCACAAGTGGTGAGAGATATGACTTCTAGTAAGCCCAATGGCTTCTCAATATGTCCATCAGCCATTTTTAGCTTCATCCTGGTGGGTCTTGGTGCTGGCTTACCCCAACGTTTCCATAAAGCAGTGGTAGCGATGGCTACTTTGGCTCTAGAATCTAAGATGGCTTTGGTGGTGTAGCCCTAGTGGGTTATTGGAAGATAGGTGTTACCTTCCTCTCCCTCTCTCACATCTCCAATTCATTCTACCGGTAGCTCTAGTACCTTCTGGTATGATCCTATCTGAGAGGGAGCAATAGCAAGCTGAGGGAATTGGTTTGGTACGTGTCTTCCACAATTCTGGTTTAATCTTTAACAACTCCTCTAGAGTGAGGTGACACTGGACTTTGATGTTCTTGATTACTTTCGTGTTTCTAGGGATTAATGATTCTTCATTCCTCACTATTATAGTGGGTGCTCTCATGCTAATAGACTTTGCTTCCCAAGGTCTTGTGAACTGAGGTAATTCTTTGCAAAGAATTGGATTCAAAACCCATTTATTCACTTAATTGTTCTTCCTCTACATCATCATAAATAGAGAGGATATCTTGGGGAAATTTTTCGTGCAAGTTGTCTATTTCTTGAATAGGAGGATGGGTTTCTTGCTCTTTTCTCCACTTCTCTTCTTGGATTTCTCTTAAAAATTCATGTGAATACTTATGTATGGAAGACAAGTTGTCTTCAACCTCTGTATTTGGTACTTGAGACAGGGATGGTGCATTCCTTTCCTATGTCTCATAGACATTAAGGTTCCCTTGCAATTTCTTCTTCTCGTTGTTGTTGATCAAGTATTCTAACCTCTCCAGTAGTCCTTGAAAGTGTAATTCAGGTTTTGCCATGTTATTCCAATTAAGATAGCGAGAGGCTTTGAACATAGCTTGTGCTAATTCTACCATCTTCATGCAAAGTTTAGTCCTCTCAATTTCTAAATCTGCTCTCGGATAGTTCTTACTCAATTCAGCTACCTGGGGTCCTTCTTTTAATCTCTCCTGATATGCACGAAACATCATGTCCAGACTTTCTAGTATGGCCTTAGCTAGAACTGATCCTGATCTCTGAGCTAGGTTCTCCTGATTAGATTCTTGTGAAGTCAATTCTAGGATTTTGGCTCTAGATTACTTTAGACTTCCTTCCAATTCAGTTATCTTTTTACTCCACTTCCTCTTAATTCTTTCTTTGGAATCTCTCCAAGATTTTGTCTTTTTGTTACTAGACTCTCCAACTTCACTAGTTCCTACTACTTTTTTAGGATTAAGCTGTTGATTCCGTAAGAGCACCTAGGCTCTTGTAATAGCTTGAATAGGCACATATGTAGGGTTGGATCCATCTGAGTTATGTACAATACCTATCACATTAATGGGTGTTACTTTTGAAGCATTAGTAGGGTTCTTGGGACAATCTTTGATGACATGCTCTTTACCACACTTGGCACAAAAACCTTGTATGTTATAGTATTTTGATTGTCCTGCTATCGGAGGACGTGGACAATCCTTTATGAAATGATCACCTTGGCACCTAAAGCATGGTCCTCTAGGGCTCTTTGGTCTTTGCGGTCTTAATTGGGGTCGTGGATTAGGGTTCGCATACATCACATTAGCATAATCGGGCTCCCAACTAGGTTCCAATGGTGGACTATCATATTGATATGTTTCCGTATGTTCTACGACTCTGTATAATATGTGGGTGGACTATCTACATGGGTAGGGTCAAAACTATTAGAATTAGGGTCACTTTCAGTGATCAGGGGTGAAGAAGGCACTAAAGCCCTATTGAGGTTCTCTTCTGCAGAAGCGTATTTGACTGAGATGACATTAGCTGGTGGGGGTGGCTGCTGAGCTAAAACAGGTTGAGGTTTCTGTTGAGCCTGATAAAGATAGTTCTGAGGAGGCCTATAGTAATGAGGCTGAGCATTGTATTGACCTTGATACCTACCTGGTTGGGGATATGCTTGCGGGTAATTCTATCATACTACTTGTTTGTTGTATGGGCAATCCTGGGCAATGTGATTCGTGTATCATCTCTCAATCGTTCAGTATTGGCCACTAGGGTTGGCTTGCGGTTGTGTTAAATTGGGACACACATTTGCCATATGATCACCACCACAGGTGTAACAACGCTTTTTGTTGTTAACCTAGGCATCTGCTTGCTAGAAACTCCTAGTTTCTGGGCCACTTTTTCTGCTAGGTCCTCTATCGAGTTAGAGAGTTTTGAGGATGCTACAGATGAACAATCTGATTCCTTATAGACCTTTGAGAGTTCCAACTCATCTCCTAGGTTGTCCTCAATGTCTATACAAATTCTTATACATTGCTCTAGTGTTGTGGGTTCCTTCAAGTATACATAGGAGCGTAGTTTAGAGCTCAAGAGGCCATCTAAAAAAAAGGGACACTTGCTTGGCCTGTGAGGGTAATTCTTGCATCGGACAACTCAACATATTGTCTAAACCTACGTCCTGCAAGTCTAACTATTTCCTGAGGGGTCTGTTTGAAGCTGTGAATCAACAAAGAAGTATCATGTCCAATTCCACTTTTAGAGAATTCTGTGATGAATGACTCTAACAAGTGATGAATATCCCTAAATTGCCTTTTTTGCAATGGTTGGAACCAAGTTAAAGCCGTATTCTTTAATGTTGGTCCAAATGCATTGTATTGCGTGAACATGTATTCTACTTGCTCTGCTCGTAGCACTTGCTTAAATTCCGCAACATGGTCATAGGGATCTCTTGTCCCATCAAAGTAGTTTTTCATTGACTTTACTAATTGAGTGGGTGTTAGTACCCTTGGGTGTTCACGTGGTCTAGGTAGAGGAAAATCATCTCTACCACCTGGTATCCTAGGTTCACTTTGTCTTTCCAAACTATCGGTGTCCATGGTTGGTCTATCTCTCCCTATGGGATGAGTGAAACTTACTTCTGGTTTCTCTTTGTTCTTCTCTCTTTGAATGCCATGGGCTGAGGATGTCCCAGCACCCTGATGGCTAGTGTTTAAATTTGCTTGAGATGGGGGGAATAGTAGCTCACCTCTCCATGTGTATTTCTCGCATGTTCTGGTACTACAAATACTTGTTCTGAAGTATCATCCAGCTTTCCAGGTGTATCTGGGTCCTTGAATTCATAAATCATGATGGAGCCTACCTCAGGTTGTTCCATTCGATACCTCCAAAATGCTTCATCAGTTTCCTTATTTAGAAATAGTTCTATGCTTCTGTTGTCCTGAGGGATCCATTCCGGGTTTAGTACTCTTGTTAGTACAGATTTCCCTCTAGGTGTCCTAGGTTCGTCTCCTAGTGGTTATTTTCCTTGGGTTCTTGCATCCTTATTGGGACTTACTATACCGAACTCATTGGTATGATTTGGTTGAGTACTTATGATGTACATTGTTCCTTGCTTGTCTATGTATGCGTCTCTCTCATATTTCACCATTGGATGTTCTAATCCAATGGGTTGGTCAGGGTTGTGCAATTGCACCATTGATCTTCGCAAACCATCCTCGTAGATGCGAGCACCTAAGTGGTTGGTTCGGACATATTCTAATTGAGTTCTATAGGGTCCTTTGGGTCTTTCCAAATATGCTATGTTTAATCCTCCTTCTGGTCTTTTTGTGCTAAAAGCCATTTCTGATTCACTAGTATCTGAGCCCAACTCGTAAGGGTCACTATTCAATTGTTGTGCCCACGAATGTGCAGTAGTTCCTACACTTGCTTCTGATGATCCAAGGCTTCATCGATCAGACTTACCTATATGCTTGCCCGATCTAAGACTCATAAATTTACTTCCCGAATCACTCAGTACACACTCTGATCGTCAATGTTTCTTTGTTCTTAATTGTTTTTGTTGTTTTTAGTTCCTTTAAATTCTTATCTTGTCTCATTGCATATGTCAGGAGTCGACTTTCCGTTGTACTTTTGAGTTGTCGTTCCATCAAATTTAAATTCTTTCCTTTAGGTTTTCGTATCGCACACTTTTATCTTAGTCTTGGACTTGAAAAATTTAAGTCTCTTGGACTTGATGCATTCCTATTGTCGTCCTAATTTACTCCACAATGCTAAACGTTTAGCCTAAGCTAATAATTGATTGAGGGGGTTGAGTATTCTTCCAACCTCGAGTCAGCTTCTTTGATAGCTCTGCTGCCCAAGAAGTAGCACTTCCCAAGCCTTGCATTCTTCACTGCCTTGCTTTGATTGACCTTGGATAGCTCTTGCTAGACCTGTCAAAATCCAATGTTTAGACCAATTCTTAAATTGATGCTCAAGCACTTTGATATATACACTTTTAAGGGTCCTTTTTTTCCTTTGGCCAAATTTCCCAAATGCCCCCTTTCTTTTCTAGTCCCACCAATGGGTCAAACTCAAATTTTCCTATCTAAAAATCAACATGTTCTTCTTGAAAAAAATAGTTGAGCTCACATAGAACTTGAAAAGAGCTTTCTAACAAGCTATAAAGCTCAAAAAATGGACTTCGAATGACAAATTTATGGATGTTCAGGCCCTCGGGGGTAAAAATTGACAAACAAGTTTTTCTTCAGTTATGAGTTAAGGGGTCTCCAATAAGCTTAATCACTGAAAAATTCACTCAAAATAGCCCAAAAAATCAAACCCTAATTTTGGCATTCTAGGTGGACAATCATGATGGTATGAGATAATCGCAATGGTCTGGGACCGTCGCGATGGCTCAGTTGAACCGTCATGGTGGTCCGTGAGTGCGAGGCATCACGATGGCCTAAGGTGAAGCGTCACGATGTTCTGAATTGAGGCATCGCAATGATCTATCTAGCGAGCAATTGCGACGGCGTGAGCCCATCATAATGGTCAATGGTCAACACAACCGTCACGATGGCATGAGCCCATCACGATGGTCAACGGTCAACGCAACCATCGGGATGGTCACGAGGCGCGATGGCTTGAGCCAATCACGATGGTCTGAACTTGAAGCGTCGTGATGGCGTACTTGGTATCGTCACGATGGTCTAATTTGACACATGAAAAGTGAGTTGTCGCAATGGCGTGTGCCAATCACGATGGCGTGGGGTTGACAGGATCGTCGTGATGGTTAGTGACCGTCGCGATGGTTCAAGTGAACCGTCATGATGGTGTGAGACCATCGTGATGGCCCGGCCAAGCCATCGTGATGGCGTGAGCCAATCACGATGTTGTGACACAATCACGATGGCGTGAGCCCATCGCGATGGTCCATCAAAATGCAAATTTCTAGAATGCGTTTGTGGATTTGCGAATGCGAAAGGATTGCCTACACCGTGCTATACACGCTTACCAAAAAAGTCAAACTTGTCAGACCATCGCGATGGTCTGACACATACAATAGATCTGATAGAAAATTGGTTTTCTCACCTTTTGGAAGCTTTCCTATTACTCTGGAGCACTATACCTGCAAGAAAACTCAAAAACACACATGCACAAACAAGCACAAAAGCTCTCTCTCTCTCTCGCATGGGCAAATGAGGGAAATGAGGGGGATAGGTGGATATGACGAATTTTCTGATTTTTTTGAAGTGGAAGAAGATGATGCGGTGGTGAAGAAGGAGTGTAGAGGAGATGAAAAACACAAAAAACTACTAAAAAACAACAACAAAAACTGAGATTTTTACCTTCCAACGCCACTTCTTGCTATACTCTTACCATCACGCATTCGTCCTAGAATCAATCCCCGACAACGGCGCCAAATTTGGTGTTGCTCTAGCACAATGGTAAGCACCACGTTAAGAAGCTCCACCTCCTTAATGTCAATCCGCCGAAGAGATAGGAGTGATATGAAGATCGTGAATGCGAGATGTAGTGAGAGTGAAGGTGAGAAGCATAGAGATGCACACACACATACACACACACAAGGAAGAGACAAGCAAGACACAATGGAAGGTTGAAAGTAGATTCTATTACTCAAGAACACTCTTACAAGCTCAAAATAGCTCTAAGCTCTTCTCTACTTATACAAGCTAACCTAAAAAATGAGCTCTCTAGCTCTATTTATAGTTTTTTGACTGGCTTTGACTAGTTTCACATCTAGTGTCCAACATAGTTAAAAAATAGATTCTAGGCACTATTTGAAGGTCTAAACAAGATCTAAAAATAGCCAAAATTGGTATGCTCATTCTACCTAAGCTCCTCAAGCTCGAGGACTCCTCGCCTTCCACAAAATGGAGCTAGTAATTACAAAAGTGGTTGTTCTATGATACGTATGGTACAAGAGTGATGAAAATCGCTATTGGGAGTTCTGAAAAAGTATTATAAAACATGTTTCTTTGGAAAAAATAAACTGCCTGGCTCCCCACTACTTCGTCGTAATCCGCGTTCACATGCTTCCTCGTCGTCTGTGCCTTTGGCTACTGCCAACAGTCTGATTGAACGATTGACTGGTCTCGAGCATAGCATGAGATAGCTCTAGCATTTTCATGCACACTTTTGTTCGTTCAATCTCTAAATCTGCTCTAGGGTAGCTCTTGTATAGGTTTGTAGCTGTTGTCCCTTCTTGAAGTCGAACCTGGTAGGCCTTGAACATCATGTCCAAGCCTTCTGGGGTTGGATATGCAAGAACGGACCCTAGTTGCAGTCTATTTACAGTGACTGGCGGGGTGGGATGAGGTGGAGTGGATGGAGTTTTGGCATGCGAGGGGTTTTGAGATGCAATGTCTTCTATTTTTGTTTTTGCATCTTTGAGGCTTTCTTCTAGTTCAGATAGCTTTTTATTCCATTTACGATTGGCCTTCTCTTTCCATGTTCTTGTTTTCCTCTTACTAGGCTCTCCTGATTCACTTGACTCTGATTGATCAACTGGTTTTGCTTGTTGTATAGCTTGTGCCCTAATAACTGCCTGTATAGGATCCACATTACTGCTACTTGAACTTGAATCCACCACTAAGCCTACCACATTAATGGGTGTAACCTTGGGTGCACTAGAGGGGTTCCTAGGACATTCTCTCAAGAGATGTTCTTTGCCACACTCAAGACAAAAGCCTTGTATTGTGATGTTCTATCCTTGTCCCGGAGTCGGTGAGTAGGGACATTTACAGATGAAATGGTCGCCCTGACATCTAAAACATGGCCCTCTAGGGGCTTGTGGTCTTACTTGTCTCACTTGGGGCCTGGGGTTAGGATTTGTGTACATGATATTGGAGTATTCTGGCTCCCAATTTTGTTCCATAGGTGGTGCCTCGTACTGATATGAATAAGTCTCACTATGCTCAAGTGACTCTATGTAATAACCATGTGGACTATCTTCATGGGAGTAGTTTGAATTATGATCATGAGAGTCATTTTCTGAGACCAACAAGGTTATTGGCATTAGGCTTTTCCTCTACCACTGTATACTTAAGTGGAATCACATTGGCAAGAGCTGGTGGTTGGTTTCCTAGGACTGGTTGCTATTGTGGCCTATAATATGGATGTTGGTATTGATTCTGATACCTACCCTATTGGTAATGTTGCTAATAATTTTGTCTGATGGCCTGCCTATTGTATGGATAATCTTGAGTCGTATGGTTTGTGTATTTTCTCTCAATGGTGTAGTATGGAGCATTAGGGTTTCCTTGGTGCTGAGCCATCGTTGGGCAAACATGAGCCATGTGGTCTCCTCCACAGTTGTAAAATCGCTTCAATGAGGTGACCCTTGGTGCTTGTCTATTTTGGACTCCTAGCTTCTTGGCAACCTGCTCAGCTATCTCATCTATCTCAATGGAGGTTCTAGAGGTGTGACTAGTAGAACTGTAAAATCCTTATAGAGTTTGGACAATTCTAACTCCTCACCCAAGTTGTCTTCTATGTCAATGCACATGTGCACACACTCTTCTATGGATCTAGGCTCTTTCAAGTACACGTATGATCTTAACTTGGTGCTTAGTAAGACATCTAAGAACAAGGCCACTTGTTTGGCTGGTATGGATAACTCTGGAATAGGGCATCTTTCCAAGTATTGTCTGAACCATCTTCCTACAAGTCACACTATTTCTTGGGGTTTCTGCTTGAAGCTATGGATCAAGGATGGTGTATTATGCTTGATACCACTCTTGGAAAACTCTACAATGAATTCATCTAGCAGTTGACCTATCTCTCAATAGTTCCGACTATTCAGGGGTTGAAAACAAGCTAATGCAGTACCCTTAAGAGTCAAACCAAATGCCTCAAACTGAGCTTGCTCAAAGCCACAAATGAAAAACGAGGTAAATGTACATAAAAATAGAAAAATCTGAGAAGATGAAGGTGGGAGAAGATGGTGATGATAAACGATACTTGACACAGGTCGTGTCACGTTTGAGGTTGGTCACTCAGTTTTTGGGTATATTGGTAGTATTTCAAGAGTATTTCTTCAGCATTTGAGCTTTGCACCCCCTCTATGCTTCTTGCTCGCAGGCACAAATGAAAAATGACGTAAATGTACACTGAAAATGGAAAAATCTGAGAAGATGAAGGTGGGAGAAGATGGTGATGATGATGAAGATGAAGGTGGAGAAAAAATCAGATACTGAATTGAAAATGGTGATTTTTTTACCTTCCAACATTGCTACTCTACGTCTTATCATCACACGCTCGTCCTTGAAGCTCTCTCCTTGGCAATGGCACCAAATTTGGTGTCACTCTAGCACAATGGTAAGTACCAACGTGAGGAGATTCACCTCATAAATGTCAATCCGTGGAGATGTGAGGATTGGTATGAAGACCATGAGCAAGTGAAGGCACAAGTGCATGAGTCAGAAGCAGACAAGCATGCACACACATACACACACACACATGCAAGGTAAGAACAAAGAGAGGAACAATGGAAAGCTTCAATTACAAAAGAACTCTCTTACAAAATCTGAAATCTCTAACCAGCTCACCTAAAAAATGAGCTCTCTAGATCTTTTTATAGTTTTTTGAGTGGTTTTGGCCCTGTTCAGACCTAGTGTCTGGCCTAGTTAAAAATTAGGTTCCAGGGCTTATTTGAGGGCTCAAACAGAGTCTTAAAATTATGAAAATAGGTAGGATGATACTTCTAATGCTCCTCAATCTCAAGGAATCCTCGGCTTGAACAAGATAGAGTTACAAAAATGGAAAATGGTATTTACAATGGCTTTTAGTGATGAAAATCACTATTTTTATAGGGATTTCTTCTTAAAATTTGGCATATGCTTCTTGGAGCTCCCTACATGCTCCTTCTGCTTGTGTGTCCACTTCTTGATGTGCTTCCATGCTTGTGCTTGACCTTGAGTTCCAACAAGGAGGCATATTAAATTTTGTCTTTTCCTTTCATTCAGGTTTTTGGGTTCAGGTCCTCTAGGTGTGCCAGTGTTAGTGCCATCGGATGTGCTTTCTTGTAAATACCGAATATGTGCACTGAAAAGTCTCGCCAAAAAGGTAGACACAACAATTGTAACTTTTTGTATTAATGAATATAGTCAAATCATGTAGTGGAAGAGACAATGGCTGCATTGCTAGCATAAGGCTGTGAGTCAGAGCGTGGTGGTTATCAGACAATTCTCTAGCGTGCAGGATAGGGACCCCCTTTTCTTCTAATTACTATTTTATCATGTGGTGTCATTACTATGTTGTTATATTAAGTTGAAGTTTTTTATGAGAATTCAACTATGTGGTGAGTTGTTATTTGTTAGAATTATCAGTTGTGCTGTGTGAAGGTTCAGGAGTTTGTTGTGTTATGTAATATCGAACTCTGCATCAAAAATTCTGTGTGATTGATTAACACACTATTTTTATTAGGAGGAGTGGGAAAAATACAAGGATCCTAATCACAAGATTCTACCACCCCAAGAGTCGTGATAGCCTATCCTATCTATCCTAGTATTACCAGACAAAGTTAGATAAGGAGCAAAGGTTAACAACATCAGCCGAGAATAACCTCAATAGGACATTAGTGCCAAGATCCCCATTGATCATAGAAAATGGACCCAATGCTCAAAGCTTTCATTCTAATCAATGAGATAGTCCACCAGCTTACCACAGAGAGTCCCCATAATAGCCTGAGGCCTACCCATATGAAGCACCCATAATGGAACCTAACTAGGAACCTAGATATGCTAATGTGATGTATGTTACCGTTAATGTCCATGTGAAAGGTCAAATGGCAACTAGACACTTTTTTATATGTTCTTAATACAACATATAGTGGCCTGGTCAGCCACGGACTGTATGTTTGATCACATTTGTAACACCTAAGAAGTTTGTGTTTGTGCTCCTTGTGTGCTCTGTTTTTCTACGTGTTCTTTAGCCTTTGTGCGGAGTATTGTGTGGGGTGCTTGGAGCTTGGTTTTCTACTCCAAGAATATCTTCGTGGATCTCTTGAGAAGGAAAGCACACTGTGGTGCATTGCCACCAAAATACTTCACTAGTATTAGAGCTTTTTGATGCAAAAGGTTTGTTCTTTTTTAGCAAAGCAAGAACCCATCCACCCACCCAAAGCTCTCTCCAAGGCTTACAATGAAGGTGGAGACCAAGGCATAGACCTTGGCATACCTTTTCATCCGAGTCATCAAAGTCACCCTTGGCTCCGTGCAAGATAGGACCTCAATGTTCAAGGAAGATGGAGGCTCTCGATACTTCCTAGGAGGTCATCCATCCCAATATTGTTGCCCACAGAGCACACTTAATCATGGCAATCTCTTGCCACTAAGCTACACCCTTGTGGTGCTTGAAGAAGGTGAAAGAGTAAGGTTCACATGATCTTCAACAAGTTTTGGGCCTTGAAAGCTTCATTATTTGCTTTCAAAGCCTATTTTTGAAGCATTTTTGGGGTGATTATTGGAACCATTTTGGAGTACTTTCATGCATAGTTCTCTTCACGTAGGTTCAAGGACATCAAGAAGATTTTTATTTGTACTTCTTTGAAAATGAATCTTCACATTTTGGGGTTGTATTTTTAGCCACACTAGTAAATCTACAAGTTTCTTGAATGGTTTAGTCGTGGTGGGAGCAGCCACCGCAAGTCTATGCAAGTTTTTTGAGCCTAAAGAACAGAGTTGACAGACACTTGTAGGTGTTGTTAGCTAGTACCTGGGTAGTGAATTCATCCTTTCAGTGCCGTTTTACTACATATATTGAGCACATGCACACTATGTATGCTTCCCTAGATACTGCTTATGTACATCCATGTGGTCACTGATATAGCACTTAAATTTTTTGCATAAAGCCTTTTACTTTTGATAAAGAGGGTTGTGGTGAGGTTTTCTTAGCTGGGAGACACCTAGATGTTGGGGTCTCTTTAGTGATGAAAGTGGAAGACTTACCCAACCTTGCCATAGGAGATTTATGATAGTTGTTCACAGGTGCTCGATAAGCCTAGTTGGGTTCTTTTGGGTAACAAATTATATGCAGTGGAGTCACTAATTCACAATGCAGGTAAACATGTCAGTACTTGTAGTTTTATGATATTTTGACAGTGGTCATATGCAAAGGATACTCTGGCAAAAATTTTCTAGATTTTTGGGTTTTGTCAACTATAGAATGGTCGATTTACTCATTGATACACTTATTTATATGAGCACATTTATTCGGTTTGGTTGGTCATTACTGTTCATTATTACATTTTTTTTGGGAAGACTGCTGAATTTTTTCCCAAAATTTGACACTTGTTCATCCCTTTTTTGAGCCTTAGTGGTGTTTGGACTCTTCTAGCTCCATCATCATTCTTGCCAGTTCTCAATCATATGAGCATGGAAGTGAAGGAGGAGGGCCTATGAAATTTTCCCAACTCAAAACCCTCCTCAAAATAGGATTTTCTGCATTTTACCCAACATGCTTGTAAAAATGCCCATTTTGGCATAAAACTCTAATTTTAATCAAGGCCACATTGTAATGGTTGAGTAATATTCAAGCTTCAAGAGCACCATGATTATCTCCACACCAAATTTCATATTTTTAACCTCAAGAGACTCTAGTTGAACTATGATCCACCCAGACACACTTTCACAAGAAGATATTGTAGTACAAAACAGAGAGGGCTCTTGGCAAGGTGAACTCTGACAGAGAATTTTAGCACCCAAGTGGAAGGAGGCCCATGAAAAAAATAAATATCCCTTCTCATAGTTCCAAGCATGCGATGCATCAATGAGAAGTGACTTAGCTCTTCAAGATCCTATAATTTCAATGTCATGGAATGATGTTGAAACTCATTTATAATCTCTACCTCAATATCTTGGAGTTATCAAGAAGATTTTGAATGCAAAAAGGAAAATAGTTTGAAGATAAACCATAGTTCCAAAGGACCAAATAAAGACACAAAGTCACATATTCATGAGATTCCTCTTGACAAGATCACTGATTATAGTGAAGGAGATTAGGGGCATACTTTGTTATCAATCACTTATAATGATTGGACTATGAAAACTATTATAGATTTAAGTGCAAAAGTAGCCATTTCTACCCAAAGATTATGGGATAAGTGGTGTAACCCAACCTTATGTCCCACTAGGATATTTCTACTACCTGACGGACATATGGAGAGACCAATACGTCTCCCTAAAAATATTCTCTTGACCACATGCAATGTTGAATGTGAGGACACCATTTCCATTTGTGAATTTGGCAAGGCAAGAAACTATGAGTTGCTCTTAGGAAGACCATTTCTAAGGAAGATGAAAGTGGTTCAATACAAGGGAGGTAATGCTATTTAAGTCCAACATCAATGCACAACAACAAAGATAAATTTGTAGACCAATGCATAAAGAGATGTGCCACCTCTCCAATGGCAAGCAGTACATGATCACAAGGACAAAAACTCCGTAAAGAGTGGAAGTTTGATTCGGCCTTCTTGGATGCACGAAGACACATATTTGGTGGTGTCAAGTATGAAAACAAGAACCAAGTCAACCATAAAAAAGATTGATTGTAAAGAGTATATACCTACCTCTAATTTGAGAGAGGATGAATTGATCCTTTTGGTTGGATTCATATCTTAAGTGCCATTGAAGTTTCATAACAAAAAAATATTTACAACATCATTTTGATGAAGATAGCTATGAGTTGAATGTTTTTATGGTGAGTGTTGTAGAAGATAAAGTGATGGAACTACTAGGAACTGTAGAAGTAATTCCATACCCACCGAGTGGCATAGGATCAGAGATTATTGACTACCCAAGTCTCCATATGAAAGGTCCCTAATCTAACAAAGAGGATTACATGAATGATATGGGGGCCCTAATTGATCCTTCTAACATGGAAGAGCCTACATGAGCTATTTTCCAAGTCCATGAACACAATATTGAGAATGAGTGAAATAGCCTCCCTATCTATAAGTCAACAATGACATCAAATTTTGTCTTGAACACTTCAAGAAGTATCACATAAAGGAACACAAAATAGTTGCTTCATTAACAAAACAAGAAAATACCAATCAAGAGAGTTATGATAACAAAGAAGGCACCAAGAAAGTGTCCATAGTAGTAGAAGATGATGAACAAAGATGCTCATACATTTCTAATGATTTGTCAAGTTTTGAGGAAGAAGATCTTGTACACTTCTTATGAGAAGATCAATAGGTATTTGCTTAGACATACAAGGATCTAAAAGGACTTGACACAAAAACCCATGCTCATTGGATACCTATGGTCTAGATGTGGAATGATCTAAATAAAGACCATACATGTATAATGAGACCTACTGTTCTAAGTTCAAAGAAGAGATTGATACTTATTAGTTATTGATTTCATCTATGAAACCAAGCATACAAAATGGGTCTCACCTATAGTGTTTGCCCCAAAGAAGAACAAAAAACGTAGCATTTGAATTAATCTCAAAAAGTTTAATGTTCCCAATGTAAGGGATAGCTATTCATTTCCAATAGTAGATCACTTAATAAAAAGGGTAGTGTGTACCTAAGTCACGAGGTCCTAGGGACTTATGCCAAAGAGACTAAATCTCATTTGCCACACAAGTGCGTATAGTGGTGGATTGACACACACTTAATTATCAATCCGAAGAACCTACCGAACCAAGTGTATGAGGACGTGTGCACACATGATGGAAAGTGAAGTGGTTCAGCTAAAATGCATGAGAAAAGACTAAACTACCTCTCCAACTCACTTAATCTCCGAAAGTGTCTGCCGTGATACCACTTATAGTAGTAAATACAAATTCGAATGTTTCTCCTAGCTCCAGACTCTGAATATGGCCAATAGCGGGTTCGTTTCGAAGCTCTCGACGAGACATTCACTTCAATCTGACAATCGCTCTTCAAGTTATGGCCAAAACAGTGAATGGCGTGAAACACCCTCACTCACTCCACAACTCGTACTTGCTCACACACACACTACAGTAGTTCAAAGGTGATGGGGAGGGGTAGACAACAGTCCTAGACACACATTCCAAGCTTCACACACACACAAAAGATCATAGAGAAGATGAAAATCTGCACGAAAGAAGCAAATTTGAAATTTTGGAGCTCTCCTTCTTCACAATGGCAAAATGTTTTTTACAAAGAGTCACAAGGTGTCTTATATACATGTGCCCTAAAAATGGTCCTTTCACACAAGTGACTGGCACTTTATTGGCTAATCTCTAATTTCCTATTAATTTACAAGAAATATGTTACAAAGAGTTGAGCTTATGCATCTAGAGGACTCCTCTAGTGCATTTACATAACTTTGAGGGGATTTTCTAGGATTTTGAAGAAGAAAAATATGCCCATTAATTTGAAAATTTTGGGGATCCTCTTTTTGTGCCTCTTTTCTCTGCAACACTCTCCCCCTCTTCGTCTCTGTCGTCGCTTGACAGGCTTTGTTCCTTTGTCTGCATCTTGTTTATGGCTCCTAAATACACGCACCCAGTGGTCGAAGAAGCAATAAGGAATGTCAAAGAATTTGTTACTTTATTCGAGGTATGTCCTTCTCTTTTGTAAGCCCCTTGGTATTCCTTACATCACAAATCTGGGTTGCTGTATTAAGTCAGGCTGTCATGCACGCCATCAGTGGCTAAGAATGTGATGTTCTTAGTCACTCTCTTTAACTTTTTAGCCTCTGCCTCTTTCTAGCTTTTGGTCTTCTGATATGTCTTTGTCTTCACACATCTGACCCTGTTGTATTGCTTGGAGCCTGTTAGTTTCTTCCACCGCACACCTTACTTTACTGACCTTTACTCTCTTTTAAGTCAGCATTATGCTTTAAGGTCCTATTCTTGAATCTTCTTTGTCATCCTCTAGGACCTGATTCATCTCTTTCCATCGCACGCATCCAGTGGACGAGGAGGCAGCTAGGACCTTCAGAAATTGGTTATCTTATCCAATGAAGAATCCTTCTTGTGATGTCTCTCTTCCCTGCTTGTTTCGCTTCACCGCCTACTCCTGCTGGATGACCATGAAATGTCCTGGTTGTTATCTTTCTTTAATTCCACTCCTGAGGACCTGGTGCTTTGGTGTTGTCGCCTTATGCGTACCCCTATGGGGCTTTGGGCAGAGGGTTGTTCTTTTTCTTTATAATCTTTGTTCTTTACTAAGCAGTTTTGTTCTTTGATCTTCTTCTTTTTCTCTTTTTGCTCGATTCCCCTTCCACACGTCCCTCCTCCTTAACTCTGTCGTCCCCGACAGGCTTTTTGTGGTGACGTGAGTACGTTTGGATGAATTTCTGCTCTATCTGATTAAGTGAATTGGCTTGATATAGCATTAATTCTTTCCATTTGTGTCATCTGGTGCCTGTCTATGATCCGCAAAGAAACTTAATTCATAGGCCACCAGTCTTGCATTAAGATTCGAAGACATTTTTGCAAAAATTTCTGAATCCATTTCAAAAAAGCCTATGAAAAATGCCTCTTCAAAAGTCTGCATGTAAGTACTTGGCAAAAACATTAATCTTGAGTATATGGCCATTAGTGTTGGAGTTAGACGTCTGCGGAAGCACGTGAACAACACAAGGAAGAAGAAGAAGCTTGGAGCACAACACACAATACTGAATGTATTACTAGAGAATGTAAAAAGATTAGTAGCCCATTAGGGCAATAGGTGTATATACAAGCCGGGGGAAAAAAACCTCCTAAAGAGGGAAAAAAGTGCCCTGGCGGTCCTAGTGTGTTCACACACATCACTACCTAAATATATCAACAAATCCCCCCTCGGAGTGATGCGGTGAACAAGGAGCTGGCACTCATGTATAAGAAAGTGCCAAGATGTGGAAATCACTCCACAAAAGGAAGTAAGCCCAAAGCTTTGCGGAAAACTTCAAACTTCTCCCTAGGCAGAGCCTTCGTGAAAAGGTTTGCTATGTTCTCCTGCGTGGGCACATATGCCAAGCTGATCTCCCCAGCAGAGAACCTCTCCCAGACATAGTGATAATGCACCTCAATGTGCTTAGTGCGAGCATGGAACACAGGGTTCCTCGCAACTGCCAATGCGCTCTGACTGTCAATGAAGATGGTGGTGGCAGAAGACTGGCCAACATCCAAATCAGCCATAAGACGTCTGAGCCACACACACTCAACAGTCGCTGTGAAAGCTGCCCTATACTCAGCCTCACAACTAGAAGTGGCCACAGTAGGCTGCTTCTTGCTCAACCAAGATATACATGAGCTACCAAGCATGAAGCAAAAAACCACCGGTGGACACACGAGTGTCATAGCAACCAGCCCAATCTAAGTGAGAAAAAGCATGCAAATCTGGCGGTAGTGATCCCCCCTTGGGATAAAACAACCCAAGTAGCCGAGTACCACTCAAGTAGCGAAAGATGCGCTTAACCGCCTTTCAATGCGTGACTCCTGGGCGATGCATAAACCTGCTCATCTGTGAGACAGCAAACTGAATATTTGGTCGAGTAATGCATAAGTAAATCAAGCATCCAACAGCCTGCTGATAGAGAATAGCATCAAATGCATCTCCAGCATCATGAAGACTCAATCGTAAACATGTCTCCATAGGAGTGGCAATAGGCTTACAGTCTTCAAGGCCAAAACGCTGCAATAATGTGTCAATATATTTCGTTTGACACAAAGCCATTCCACCATCAACTTGCATAAACTGAATGCCCAAATAGTGATGCAAATGCCCCAAATCAGACATCTCAAATGAGGCATGCAAATCAGCCTTGAAATCAGCAATATGCTTCTCAATAGGACCAGTGAGCAGCATGTCGTCAACATAGACAACAATGATCAGAAGCACATTGTTGGAACTCAAGGTCAAGCATAAAACATGGAAGCACATCAAAGAAGTGGACATAGAAGAAGAGAGAGCAAGTAGGGAGCTCCAAGAAGTGTATGTCAAATTTTCCCCTACAAAAATAGTGATTTTCATGACTAAAAACCATTGTAAATACCATTATCTATTTTTATAACTCCATTTTGCTCAAGCCGAGGAGTCCTCGAGCTTGAGGAGTATTATAAGTACCATCGTACCAATTTTCATAATTTTTAGACTTCGTTTGAGCCCTCAAATAAGCCCTGGAACCTAATTTTTAACTAGGCCGGACACTAGGTCTGGACAGGGCCAAAACTACTCAAAAAACTATAAAAAGAGCTAGAGAGCTCATTTTTGAGGTTAGCTTGTTAGAGAATAGAGCTTTTGTAAGAGAACTCTTTGGCAATTGAAGCTTTCCATTGTTCCTCTTTTTGATCTTACCTTGTGCCCGTGTGTGTGTATGTGTGTGCATGTTTGTGTGCTTTCACTCACGCACTTGTGCCTTCACTTGCTCGTGGTCTTCATACCGGTCCTCACGTCTCCGCGGATTGACAAGTAAAGGAGGTGGTGCTTACGCTTGAGCTACACCAAATTTTGGCGCCGTTGCCGGGGAGAGAGCTTCGAGGACGAGCGTTGTGATGGTAAGATCGTAGATTTGTGACGTTGGAAGGTAAAAAAACTATCATTTTTGTTCATTTTCTGATTTTTCTTCTTCATCTTCTTCATCATCATCATCTCCACCTTCTTCCATCTTCTTCTTCATAGAAATCTCTTGTTTTTTAGTGCATTTTCACCATTTTCATACCATTTTTCATGCATTATTGTGTGGGAAGGAGTTAGGAAGTGCAAGGGAGAGCAAGCGCCTGTGTTTTTCATGATTTTCTGCTCATACGGAGCTCGCCATTGCTCGGCGCTCAGAAATTCGAAGTTCTCACCAAAAAACACGATTCTGTGATGAAAATCGCGATTCTGTGAAAAATTCAAAATTTTTTGAAAATCGCGATTCTCTGTTTCCCACCTAAAAGCCTTTTGAAAAGAGCACGATTCTGTGGTCATTCTCAGAATCGCGATTCTCTGTTTGTGCTCAAAATTGTGATTCTCACAAATCACGATTTTCAGCCAAAAAATACGATTCTGAGAAAATATGATTTTGTGGTTATGCTCAAAATCGTGATTCTCCCAAATCACGATTTTTAGCCAAAAAGACGATTTTGTAAAAACACGATTCTCTGGGACAAAATCGCGATTCTCTAGAACACGATTCTGTGAAACACGATTCTGTGAAAACACGATTCTCTGTTGACAATCGCGATTTTCATGTCAAAAAACACGATTCTAAGAACCACGATTTTGTGAAAAACACGTTCTCTAGAACACGATTCTGTGAGAACACGATTCTCTAAAACACGATTTTGTGAAAACACGATTCTCTGAGACAAAATCGCGATTTTCACGTCAAAAAACACGATTCTGAGAACCACGATTTTGTGAAAAACACGATTTTGTGAATCACGATTCTCTGAGACAAAATCGCGATTCTCTAGAACACGATTCTATGAAACACGATCCTGTGAAAACACGATTTTGTGAATCACGATTCTGTTAACCACGATTCTGTGAAAACACGATTCTCTGAGACAAAATCGCGATTCTCTAAAACACGATTCTGTGCTCAAAATCGCGATTTTCTAAAAACATGATTCTGTGCTTGTACTCAAAATCGCGATTCTCTAAATTTTGAAAACCACAATTCTCTGAGACAAAATCGCGATTCTCTAGACACGATTCTCTAAAACACGATTCTGTGAAGACACGATTTTGTGAATCACGATCCTGTGAACCACGATTTTGTGAACCACGATGCTCTGAAACATGATTCTGTGCTCAAAATTGCGATTTTCAAAAACACAATTCTGTGCTCAAAATCGCGATTCTTTGACTTCACAGCATCGCGATTCTTTGATTTCACACAATCGCGATTCCCTGATTTCACAAAATCACGATTTTCTCCAAAAGATCCTGTTTGCCTGTTTTGACCCCCAGGAGCCTGATTTGACATAACTTTTTCATCCAAAGTCCATTTTTTGAGCTCTATAGCTCGTTGGAAAGCTCGTTTCAAATCTCTTTGGAAAGCTCGTTTATAAGAATAATGCGTTGATTTTCATATAGGATATTTTGAAGTTGACCCTCCGGTGGGACTAGGAAACCAAGGGGGCCCCAAGGGATTTTGAGCAATACAAAGGGGAATTTTGGGACTAGAAGTCAAAGCTTATGAACCTCAGGTCTGGTAGACACCTAGGCAAGGATAAACAAAGCATTAGATCTTCTGAGGCTAGTGTCAACCATACAGCTAAGTCTTGGGCACAACAACTAAGTGGTCATCCTTATAGACTAAGTTCAGACACAAGTGATTCAGAAATGTCTTTTAGCATGGGGAAACCTGTAGGTGGCTCAGGAACTGATTATTTACAAACACCAGAAGGTCCCTATAAGACACAGTTGGAATATATTCGGACCAACCGATTAGGTGCTCGCATCTATGAGGATGGTCTGAGGCGATCAGTGGTCCAACTCAAAAATCCAGATCAACCCTTTGGACTTGAACACCCGATGGTCAAGTTCAAAGAGGGTTCATACATTGATAAGGAAGGAACCATGTATGTGGTCACCAACCTACCAGATAGGACTGATGAGTTTGGAAATATCATTCCTGAGAATGAGATAGGAGACCTAGAACAAGGAAATGTAGGACAAGGACCCCAGACTCCTAGGGGCAAGTCAGTTTTGACCAGAGTGATCACTCTAGATTGGATTCCTCAAGATAACAAAAGCATAGAACTATTCTTGAATAGAGAACAGAGGAAGCCTTTTGGAGATTCAAGCCAGATCAACCTAGCCAATTGGGCATAGTCATCATCTACGAGTTCAAGGACCCAGAGATACCAGGCAAAGTTGCCTACCTGGATAACACGTCAGAGAAAATTTTCTTGGTAACAAAACATGATAGACATGCATATACTTGGAAGAGTGAATTGATTTTCCCTCCACCAAGATCCAATGTTTCCCATGGCCTCCAAGGAGTAGGATCATCCCACGCTCATGAAGCCCAGAGAGAAAGAACTAGAGAGAGAACTGAGGTAAGTTTTGCACACACCGTGGGCAGGAATAGGTCAGGATTTGAAAATGAAAGACCTGAAAGAGAGAGACATCAAGCACATAGGCAACAAAGAGATGAACAGGATTTTCCATTGCCTAGACCCCGAGAGCACCCAAGAACCCTTAGACCCACTCAAGTGATCAAGGCAATGAAGAATTATTTTGACGGGTCAGGAGATCCTTATGATCATGTGGCCGAGTTCAAACAAGTGTTAAGAGCTGAATAGGTTGAGGATTTGTTCACCCAATACGAGGCATTTGGTTTGACTCTTAAGGGCACTGCCTTGGCTTGGTTTCAACCATTGAGTAGTCGCAACTATCGCGATATAGGTCAGCTGCTAGACGAATTCATTGTAGAATTTTCCAAGAGTGGTATCATGCATAACACATCATCCTTGATCCACAGTTTCAAGCAGACACCCCAAGAAACAGTGCGATTAGCAGGTAGAAGGTTAAGACAGTACCTAGAAAGATGCCCTACTCCAGAGTTACCCACACCAGCCAAACAAGTGGCTTTGTTCTTAGATGGCTTACTGAGCACAAAGTTAAGATCATATGTGTACTTGAAAGAGCCTAGATCCATAGAAGAGTGTGTGCGGACGTGCATTGACATAGAAGATAACTTGGGTGAGGAGTTAGGATTGTCCAAACTCTATAAGGATTCTGATAGTTCTACTAGTCATACTTCGAAAATTTCCACGGAAATAGATGAGATAGCTGAGCAAGTTGCCAAGAAGCTAGGAGTTCAAAATAGACAAATACCAAGAGTCACCTCATTGAATCGATGTTATACCTGCGGAGGGGACCACATGGCTAACGTATGCCCAATGCAAAACCAAAACATTAGAGAAAGGAATGCTCCATTATGCACTATTGAGAGAAAATACACGAACCACACCGCTCAAGATTGTCCCTACAATAGGCAAGCTGTTAGACAAACTTATCAGCAACCTTTCCGACAAGGTAGATATCAGAACCAATACCAACAACCATATTATTGACCACAACAACAATATCAGGCACAATATAGGCCACAACCAGTCTTGGGAAACCAACCACCAACTCCTGCCAACGTGATTCCAGTCAAGTATGCCGTGGGAGAGGAAAATCCAAATAGAGCATTAGTCCCACTAACCCCATTGATACCAGATAAAGACTCTCATGCTCATAGTTCAGACTACTCCCATGAAGGTAGTCCACATCCTTATTACACAGAGTCACCTGAACATAGTGAAATTTACCCGTATCAATATGAGGCACAACCTATGGAACAAAATTGGGAGCCTGAATATTTCAATGTCATGTATGCAAATGCTAACCCTAGGCCCCAACTGAGACAAGTAAGACCACAAGCTCCTAGAGGACCATGTTTTAGATGTCAGGGTGACCATTTCCTTCGTGATTGTCCCCACCCACCATCTTCGAGTCAAGGACAGGCTATCACAATACAAGCTTTTTGTCCGGATTGTGGAAAAGACCATCTCCCCAGAGATTGTCGAAGAAACCCCTCCAGTGCACCCAAGATTACACCCATTAATGTGGTAGGCTTAGTGGCGGATTCAAGTTCAAGTAGCAGTAATGTGGCACCTATACAGGCAGTTACTAGGGCACAAGCATTAAAACAAGATAAACCAGCAGAACAATCGGAGTTGAGTGAATCAGGAGAGCCTAGTAAGAGGAAAACAAGAACATGGAAGGATACCAGAGAAAAGGCCAATCGTAGGTGGAATAAAAAGTTATCGGAACTAGAAGAAAGCTTGAAAGACACAAAAACAAAAATAGAAGACATTGCATCTCAAAACCCCTCGCATGCCGAAACTCCATCCACTCCACCTCATCCCACCCCACCACCCATTGTAAATAGACCGCAACCAGGTTCTGTTCTTGCAGATCCAACCCCAGAAGGCTTGGACATGATGTTCAAGGCCTACCAGGCTCGACTTCAAGAAGGGCCTACAACTGCAAACCTAGACAAGAGTTACCCTAGAGCGGACTTAGAGATTGAACGGATGAAAATGTGCATGAAAATGGTAGAACAAGCTCAAGCTATACTAGAGACTAGTCAAAAGTTCAATCAGACAAACTCTGTCAAACCGGATTTGCATTTCCAGGGCTTACTAGAAAGATTAGAGCAATTGGTAAACAAACCACAAGTTTCTTTACCTCCACAGGCTCAACCAGTTATTGAGAGAAGAAGCTCACCACCAATGGGAGCTTATGTTTCAAATTCCACGGATGCTGGAATACCTCCTTCAATTCAAGAGCACTCTCAAGAGTTCTTGCGGGAAATACAAGAGGAGAAATGGGCCAAGGAGAACAATAACTCCCCTCCTATTCTTGAGATTGATGATCTTCATGATCAATTTCCCCAAGACATTCCATCTATTTACGGAGATGAAGCAGAACAACAAGAAGATGAAAGATTAGATTTTGAATCTAATACCCTAGAAGAACTGCCTCAATTTCCAGGCCCATGGGAATTTGAATCTCTCCAGATTAGAGCTCCCACAATACTAGTAAGAAATGAAGACTTAGTGGTTCCAAGGAACACTGATGTCGTGAAGAACACTAAGGTTCAGTGTCATCTCACTGTAGAAGAGCTGCTCAAAGCAAAACCTGAGCTTTGGAATCATGTGAAGGATCAAGTTCCAGAACTTGATTCCAAAATGCCAAAAGCAGGCTCTAAACAAAAAGTACCAGAGATACCTCTAGACAAAATAGGGGACATGTGTGAGGGTGAAGAAGGTAATACTTATCTTCCAATCACCTACCAAGGTTACACAACCAAAGCAATCATAGATTCAGGTGCTGGTGTTGCTATTGCGACCACCTCCTTGTGGAAGCAATGGGGCAAGCCCACATTAAGACCAACTAGAATGAAGCTTCAAATGGCTGATGGTCATTTTGAAAGACCTCTAGGATTGCTAGAAGGGATAACTCTAACCACTTGTGGTGTAGAGTTTGAGCACACATTTGCTATATGTGACTTTGAGAAAAATAATGTCTATGAGATGATCCTAGGAAGACCCTTCCTACGACAATTGCAAATAGTACAGGATTGGGGAACCAACTCCTTGTACTTGCAGCACTTAGGGGTCACCACCAAGGTCAATTTGAAGGATTACTCCTTCAGAGATGTACCACCCCTACAGTGGAATCCTATCCACAAAGCAAAAGAAGATTCAATCTCTGTGCATTTTGAAAGTTCACCTGATCCATCATGGCTGCATGAAGATACTCATTTGTGGATGTGCAAGGTCGCAGAGGAAGAGGAAAAACGCTTGAAGGTGCGAGAAGAAGGAACTTCACCAGGAGATAGACCAATTAAAGACCCAGCTTATACACCGATGATCTTTCTCGATGAGGAATTTGAGCCTCATGGCTAGCCAGAAATCTTAGCTACCATGGACATTGCTGTTAATGAAGAACAATGGACACCTCATTGTGATGAGGAGGGTTATGATATTTCAGTGTTCATGTGTCAGCCCTTGCTAGAAGAATGTGACCCTAGTGATGTCATAGAAGAAGAAGAGAATGACGATGATCTAGAGTCCATTGTGATGGATAGTTGCTTTAACTCAGAGCAGCACTATCTAGAAGATATAGGAGTGTTCACCCAGAAAGAAGAAGAACCTCTCACAAGTATTAAAACGGTAAATTCAAAGGATGGAAGTGAGAGCAGTCAAAAGAAAAAGAAAAGAAAAGCAGTGAAACCAGAAGAGGAGGAATCATTGTTTGAAGTACCAAAAAACTTCAAGAAATATGAAGTTGACGACCGCAAAATTTTGGTACGCATGCCTAAGAGAGAGGCCATCATAGGAGAATCATATGATAATAAAGAAAAGACCAAGAAAATTGTAGTGACCATTGAAGAGAACGAAGAGAGATGCACATACATAGGAGATGACCTAAGTGCAAGAGAAGAAATGGAGCTCGTAGCTCTATTAAGGGAATATAGGGATGTGTTTGCATGGCACTATAGAGACTTGAAAGGGGTAGATCCAAGAATTTGTTCTCATACTATCCCCATGACTGCTGATGCCAAGCCCACCAAATAGAAGCCCTACACATATAATGATACATATGCAGCCAAAATAAAAGAAGAAATTGATAGGCTGATTGAAGCTGGATTCATCTATGAGATTGAGCATACTGAATGGGTGTCCCCCATTGTAGTGGTACCCAAGAAGAACGGGAAGTTGCGAGTGTGTATTAACCTTAAAAAAGTTAATGCCGCTACGATCAGAGATAGTTATCCACTTCCAATCACAGAACACCTATTGGAGCGTGTTGCAGGCAAGGAAGTTTATAACTTCCTTGATGGATTTTCAGGTTACAATCAAGTAGCCATTGCCCCAGAAGATCAACACAAAACAGCTTTTGCCACAGAGTGGGGAATCTTTGCATTTCGTGTTATGCCATTCGGGCTCACAAATGCACCTGCAACATTCCAACGGCTCATGTGTCATGTCTTCAAAGAGTTCTTGCGAAAGAGCTTAGAAGTATATGTGGATGATTTATGTGCTCATTCCCAAGAAAGAAGATTTCACATCCCTGAACTCAGACAAATCTTTAACAAGTGTAGAGAATATCGAGTGTGTCTGAACCAAGAAAAGTGTGTGTTCATGGTGCGTCAAGGTAAAATCTTAGGTCATATTGTTTCTAAGAATGGAATCTCAACAGATGAAGATAAGGTACGAGCCATAGCAGAGCTGCCACAGCCAAGGAATGTTAAAGAGGTACAAGCCTTTATGGGCCATTGTGGATATTACCGTAGGTTTATCCACATGTACGCGATCATAGCTAGACCCCTTTATGCCTTGTTGTCTAATTTTGAGTGGAACAACGAATGCGAGAATTCTTTCAATGAACTGAAGAAACGTTTGTGCACAACACCAATACTGACCACTCCTGATTGGAATAAACCATTCCATGTCCATGTGGATGCATCCAATCATGCCATAGGATGTGTGCTAGCACAACCCACCGGTGAAGGAAATTTAGATTTACCCATAGCATATGCTAGCAGACAGCTAACCGCAGCGGAACGAAACTATACCACAACTGAGCGAGAGGGCTTAGGCATGGTATATGCTGTGAAGAAGTTTAGACACTATTTATTGGCCAACAAGTTCAAGTTTTTCACTGATCATCAAGCTTTGTTATATTTGGTCAATAAACCTTGCAATACTGGATGCTTAGTAAGATGGTTCCTCTTACTAATGGAATATGACTTTGAAGTTGTTGTCAGGAAAGGTAGAACCCACCTTCGGGCAAATCATCTTTCTCGCATCACTTCAAGAGAGTCACCGCAAGGAGTGTCTGACGAATTACCCGATGCTTATCTGTTCAATTTAGAAGTTGTTCTTAAATGGGCAAATAAGTTGGTACCAGTCCTAACCTTCGGCCCTGCAAATAAGAATGTGAAAACATCACAAGAAGAAATTGTAAAATCACAAAAATATCACATATTGGCAGGAAGCATGTACAAACAAGATACTGAGGGTGTATTAGCTTGTTGTGTCGAGGATGATGAACATAGTAGTTGGTTGCAGCAAGCTCATGAAGGATTGCTAGGAAATCACTATTCTAAACAACGAACATTGCATAATCTGAAGCGTTTAGGAGTGTATTGGCCTAGCATGGACAAAGAAATACATGAGTGGATTAAGAATTGTCCAATGTGCAGAGAGAGACCCCCAGTGGAGCATGCGACCCTTTATCAAGTGTCATTAATTCCAGATTGGAGTGCTCCATTGGTAGAGTTTATGAGGTTGGGAAGATTACCCAAAGAGGTTAGTCTAGCAAGAAGACGAAGCATGGAGCAAGAGGCTCAAGGCTATGCCTTAGTAGGAGAGAACCTATACCGAAGAGGCAAAGATGGTTACTTAAGACTGTGCGTTCATGAGTCAGACTATTTAAAGGTCTTAGAGACTGCACACAGCGGTGTTGCAGGTGGACACTTTGGTCCTGATCGAGTAATCAAGACCATTCTATTCTCAGGACTTTGGTGCCCAACTCTTCATATGGATGCACATACCTATGTGAAGAAATGTGACACATGCCAACGTGCGCAATATCCTATCAGAAAAGACAAGATGCCTTTGAGGCCCATGATGGGAGGACGTGCATTCTCAAAGTGGGGTATAGACTTTGTAGGTCCTATTAACCCCCCAGCTAGAAACTCCCATGCAGAGTACATCATTGTAGCCACAAATTACCTTACAAAATGGGTAGAAGTCAAAGCCACAACAAAGAATGATGCTCAGACGACGGCTAAGTTCTTATTCGAGAATGTGTTCACTAGATATGGACTACCAATAGAGTTAGTAAGCGATAGAGGCACCCACTTCTTAAATGAAGTCATTGAAAATCTTCTCCAAGAATTCTTGGTGATACATAAGAATTATGCCCCCTATCATCCCCAAGCTAACGGATAGGCCGAGAGCACAAATAAGATCCTATGTAATGTCTTGACTAAATTGGTAAATAATAAACGCTCTGATTGGGACAAACAGCTTCATCATGCTATTTGGGCTTACCGAGTTGCCTACAAAACAGTACTCAATGCCACCCCATTTCAGATGGTCTTTGGACAGAATGCTGTGCTACCTTTAGATTTCCTAATCCCAACATTAAAAGTAGCACAAGAGCATGAGTGGAATGGACATGAATTGTCCTCTAGGATCTTTGATCTAGAACGCTTAGGTGAGACAAGGCTACGCGCGGCAGTGTTGATATATTTAGGTAGTGATGTGTGTGAACACTCTAGGACCGCCGGGGCACTTTTTTCCCTCTTTAGGAGGTTTTTTTCCCCCGGCTTGTATATACGCCTATTGCCCTAATGGGCTACTTATCTTTGTACATTCTCTAGTAATACATTCAGTCTAGTGTGTTGTGCTCCAAGCTTCTTCCTCTTCCTTGTGCTGTTCGCGTGCTTCCGCAGACGTCTAACTCCAACAATTGGTATCAGAGCAGGTCGTTGATTCTTCTAGGGCGCCGTCGACACTCCTCCGTTTGCAGTCTCAGATTCGCACAAAATTTGGTGAGCATACTCAGGGTGTTTTCGAGATCAAAACATCTTCGCTTTGTGGTGCCGAAATCGCGATCTGAGCTCGTTTCGGCCTCCGAATGCACTATCGCAGTGCTTGTGCAGGCTATTTCGTCCTTTTGTGCCAAAGGTATATACCAGTTTCTGTTCGCCAGTTTAAGCGTCTCGAAGTCTGCTACAGGTCTAGCAGAACTCGTCTGGGCAGTTCTGTTCAACTTTTTGAGATACAATCAATTTTCTGCATCAAGGTATTTTAGTCATCGGCCATGGCTGAAAGCAGTGATGTATTCCGTATGTTGGCTGTTGAGGATAAGTTGGATGGTACCAACTACCCATTATGGGCTTATATGATGCGACATGTACTGGTTGCAAAAGGATTGTGGAACATTGTGTAGGGTGTTGAAAGACGTCCTGTTACACCTGTAACGACAGGTACTGCAAATACAGGTGTTGGAGCTGATGAAGATGGTGTCGAAGATGATATTCCACAGATTCCTGTTCGTGCTGTTGTTTCTGTTGCACCTACTGCAGAGCAGATTCGTTGGGATGGCAGAGATGCCCAGGCACATGCATTGATAGCTTTGTCTGTCAAACGTGCCATTATTCCTCACATTCGCTCTTGCAGAACAGCAAAGGATGCTTGGGATACACTTACCACTTTGTACCAGGCTAGGAATGAGGCTCGTGTTGCTTACCTCCGAAAACAGTTGGAGAGTGAGCACATGAATGAAGGTGATTCGATGGACAGTTTTCTTACAAAGATCAAAGACCTGAAGGAACAATTGATTTCTGCTGATGAGGTTATACCAGATAGCTCACTTGTGCAGACCGTTTTGAATGGCCTTCCTGATTCATATCAGAGTTTTGCCTCTACTCTTCGATTGATGATGAAAGGCAATCCGAATGCCTTGTCATTTGAGGAATTAGTCTCTGTTCTGTTGCAGGAAGATCAGTCCAGGCAGAACAGGTCCATTATGCGTGTTGCAAATCAAGCTTTCCTAGCTAGTCAGAAGGGCAAAGGAAAATGGAGCTCTTCTACTAGTAAGCAGAACTCTGCAAATGCTGCACAATCGAAGAACCAGGATAAAGATGAGAAGAAATCAGAAAAGCAGAAATTGTTCTGCAAGTACTGTAAAGGAAATGATCATATTATAAAGAACTGTCCAAAACTGGCTGCTAAAGAGGCAAAGAAGAAAGAGGCTGGAATGGTTGTTGCAGAGGCCTCTACACCAAAAACAGAGTCTGCAAATCTTGTGCAGGAAGAAGAATGGGCGTTTACTACTGTTTGCAGTTTTGACCCATCTTCTCATGATCAGTGCATGTCTGCAGTAGACTCAGATGTTTGGTACTTTGACAGTGGGGCAACCACACATATTACCTCGCAGCGCAGTTTCTTCTCTTCACTCGAGCCTGCCCCTACAGGGAATACTGTCACATGCGCCAATAACTCCTCTTATCCTGTTATGGGAGTTGGTAAGATCATTCTGACTACTGCTGATGGTAGTTCTTTCACTTTGTCAGATGCTTTATTTGTGCCAGGGATAAAAAAGAACCTGTTATCAGTTTCTGCATTAGCCAAGATTGGCTTGGTTGTGAATTCGTTGATGACAGGTGTACAGTCCATGATCTCTCAAATGGCGATGTGATTATTGCTTCTGGCATTTTATGTCGTGGGCTGTATAAGCTCATAGACTATGAAAAATCTGTGAATGATTCGGCATGTGCAGTTCATGATTCTCAGGCTATGTCAGATGCAAAGCTTTGGCATGCACTCTTTGGTCATCTGAATTTTGCTAGTTTGTTACGCTTGCAGAAATCTGAAATGGTGTCCTCTTTGCCCAAACTTGAGGCACCTGGAAAACATGTTTGTGAAGGCTGTATTTTGGGCAAAATGCAGCGTTCTTCCTTTCCAAAAGATGGTTCAGTTCGGGCTATGCAGAAATTGCAGCTTGTACATAGTGACGTCTGTGGTCCTATGCAGACACCCTCTTTTGGAAATTACCTTTACTTCGTGACTTTCATTGATGATTTTTCCAGGCATGCATGGGTATATCCACTCAAAGCAAAGTCCGAAGTGTTCATGTGCTTCAAACAGTTTTTGGTTTTGGCTGAAAATCTGTCAGCATGTAAAATGGGCACCCTCCGTTCTGATCGAGGGGGGGAATATATGTCTTCAGATTTTAATGCATTTCTGGCTGAACGTGGGATAAAACACCAGTGTACAGTGCCGTATACACCTCAACAGAATGGAGTTGCTGAACGAAAGAACAGGTCACTCATGGAGATGGCGAGGTGCATGGTCAAAAGTCAGGCTTTACCACATAGTTTCTGGCTTGAGGCTGTCATGTGTGCAGCATATGTACTGAACAGGTGTCCCACGAAAGCGTTGCAGTCTATCACTCCATATGAGGCTTGGCATGACCGCAAGCCATCTGTTGCTCATCTGCGTGTTTTTGGTTGTTTGGCATATGCATTAGTGCCTGAACAACATCGCAGAAAATTGGATGATAAGGCAGTAAAATGTATTTTTGTTGGGTACAGTTCTGAAAGTAAAGGCTATCGTCTGTATCATCCACAGACTAAACGCATTCTGGTTAGCCGTGATGTTGTCTTTGTGGAAGATGCTATTCAGCCATTGCTTTCATGTACTAGGGAGACATCTGTTAGCTCCAAAGACATGTATGATACTTTGATGCCTCTTTTTACAGGTGGACAGGCTAGCACTGGTCCTAATGAGGGAACTTCTCAGCCTTTGCAGGTTTCATATGAGGATGTAGATCATGCCATTTCTGATGCAGATTTACATGATGCACTTGTTGATGAGAGAGCTGATATTGAACAGGCAAAAACTATGCCAAAATGGCTGGTGCAGACTTTGCGTGACAGCAAATTAGATGCACCTTTGTCATATCGTACTCGTTCAGGCTCTCATAGTACCTCCTTTGCATTAGATTGCTATGCTATGGCTGCATCTAGTCTCTGTGATGAGAATGAGCCTGTTTCTTTTGATGAAGCACAAAATTCAGAAAATTGGATGGCTGCTATGCAATCTGAATATGATGCTATAATGAAGAATGGTACATGGTCTTTATGTGACTTGCCTCCTGGCAAGAAGGCCATTGGCACTAAGTGGGTATACAAGCTGAAGCGTAAACCTGATGGTACAGTTGACAGGTATAAGGCTAGGCTTGTTGCAAAGGGTTATGCGCAGGAAAGAGGCATTGATTTTGATGAGACCTTTGCACCTACATGCCGTATGACTACTGTTCGGAGCATTTGTGCACTTGCAGCCCATCATGGTTGGAATGTACATCAGTTGGACATTAAAACAACATTTTTGAATGGTGACTTGCATGAAGAAGTGTATGTTTTTCAGCCCCGTGGCTTTGTGCAGAAAGGGCATGAAAACCAGGTGTGCAGGTTAAAGAAGGCGTTATATGGTTTAAAGCAAGCACCACGTGCTTGGTATGAAAAAATACATGCCCATCTGATTGCACATGGTTTTGAGAACAGTCCAACTGAAAGCACCTTATATGTTAAGCGTGCTAATGATGTGCTTTTGATCATTGTTGTCTATGTAGACGACATGCTGCTCACTGGTCCTCTTGAGAAGCATATTGCTGATTTCAAGGCTGATTTGCATGCCTCATTTGAGATGTCTGATTTAGGGCATTTGCATCACTATTTGGGCATTCAGTTTATGCAAGTTGATGGTGGAATGGCTTTGTGTCAAACGAAATATATTGACACATTATTGCAGTGTTTTAGCCTTGAAGACTGTAAGCCTATTGCCACTCCTATGGAGACAGGTTTACGATTGAGTCTTCATGATGCTGGAGATGCATTTGATGCTGTTCTCTATCAGCAGGCTGTTGGATGCTTGATTTACTTATGCATTACTCGGCCAGATATTCAGTTTGTTGTCTCACAGATGAGCAGGTTTATGCATTGCCCAGGAGTCACGCATTGGAAAGCGGTTAAGCGCATCTTTCGCTACTTGAGTGGTACTCGGCTACTTGGGTTGTTTTATCCCAAGGGGGGATCACTACCGCCAGATTTGCATGCTTTTTCTGACTCAGATTGGGCTGGTTGCTATGACACTCGTGTGTCCACCAGTGGTTTTTGCTTCATGCTTGGTAGCTCATGTATATCTTGGTTGAGCAAGAAGCAGCCTACTGTGGCCACTTCCAGTTTTGAGGTTGAGTATAGGGCAGCTTTCACAGCGACTGTTGAGTGTGTGTGGCTCAGACGCCTTATGGCTGATTTGGGTGTTGGCCAGTCTTCTGCCACCACCATCTTCACTGACAGTCAGAGCGCATTGGCAGTTGCGAGGAACCCTGTGTTCCATGCTCGCACTAAGCACATTGAGGTGCATTATCACTATGTCAGGGAGAGGTTCTCTGCTGGGGAGATCAGCTTGGCATATGTGCCCACGCAGGAGAACATTGCAGACCTTTTCACGAAGGCTCTGCCTAGGGAGAAGTTTGAAGCTTTCCGCAAAGCTTTGGGCTTACTTCCTTTTGTGGAGTGATTTCCACATAGCTCGGCACTTCCTTATACATGAGTGCCAGCTCCTTGTTCACCGCATCACTCCCAGGGGGGATTTGTTGATATATTTAGGTAGTGATGTGTGTGAACACTCTAGGACCGTCGGGGCACTTTTTTCCCTCTTTAGGAGGTTTTTTTCCCCCGGCTTGTATATACGCCTATTGCCCTAATGGGCTACTTATCTTTGTACATTCTCTAGTAATACATTCAGTCTAGTGTGTTGTGCTCCAAGCTTCTTCCTCTTCCTTGTGCTGTTCGCGTGCTTCCGCAGACGTCTAACTCCAACAGGCGGCAGGTATCTATGCTACAAAGAAAAGGCAAAAGGCATACTTTGATGCACACATCAAGGATAAGGGATTGAAAGAGGGAGATCTAGTGTTGGTTTACACACTAAAGCAACATGCTCGTAAGTTGGAAAAAAGAGGATACGGACCCATGATCATTAATAGAATTTCCACTAGTGGTGCAGTTCAGTTGGCCACTCTAGAAGGAGATATCTTGCCAAACTATATTAGTGGATGTAGAGTCAAGTTATACCAAGAACCTCTTACAGAGGATATGCTTACGAGACTCAACACGGCTAAGAAGCGAAAAGAAGAAGAGTTAAGAGTGAGAGAAGAAGCACAGGCAGAGGCCAGAGAGCGTATTAGGCGAAATAAGTTAAGGCGACTAGGCCTAGATGTCAACTCAAAAGCCCCAAAATATCACATGGATATGTGCCAAAAATCAGGCATAGCGACTTCTCAAGTCATTGACCGAAGACCCTTTGTGACCATAGAGGTCGGACAAGGGAAGGGTGCAAGGACGGTGAAAGCATTGATTGACTCAGGTGCAGCAAGTAGTGCTGTTAGACTTTCCTACTGCCAAGACTTGCAATTGAACATCAATCCCATAGAAGCTTATCTCATAGGATTGGGAGGTGTGGAAACCCCTTGTTTGGGTGAGGTGGAACTCCCCATCTACCTTCAAGATGTTCCAATGAAAGTCAAAGCGCTAGTGTGTCAAGGTGAGAACCTTACAGAACCACTTGTCTTAGGACAAGATTGGATTTATGACAATGTAGTCAACTTGAACCTAAGAAGTCAACTTCTTCAAGTTTGGGTCCAGGGACAATGCTTTACATTAGAACTAGAAAATGGCATACTCACAAATCCAGATGTCACATCTTGCAGTTCTCATAGGACTAATCTTAGCAAAAGAGATGTTGTATGCATCAAAAGATCTATGTTGCAAGAGAACTCAATCATGGAAGAATAGGCTCAAAGACAAGCGGACTCCTCCTCTGGTGCAAGGACTAATGCCGCCACTACAACTCAAGCAACAAGGCAAGCACAACAGAACAGGACCACTGCTATATCAAATAGACAATGGGATTTCCAAAGGAAAGTAGTGCTGGGCATGAAGCAGATATGGATACGAAAAGGAGAGCAACAACCATCACCCTTGGCCCCACAAACCCCATCCAAGCAAGTCAACTATGCCAGAAGACGAAGGAAGAAGATCGGACAAGCTCAACCACAAGATCTCCGACAAATTTGGATACCTAAGAAATTAGTTGCAGCTCAACAAGGGCGATTACACATGTGGGTACCCAGGAAGCTCTTACGTCCGCAACAACCTATGCTCTCCCATACGCCAAAAGTCTCAACAAAGAAGCCAAGGCGAGGCAAAGGTCAGAACCAAACACCAAGAACAACAGTAGACCAAGTAACCTCTTCAATGTGAGTCAAGCAACCAGCCACAGAGGTATGGGTATGGAAGCCAAAAGCACCGGTAGGCCTCACAGAACCAAAGAGCCAACCACGAAGGATCAAACCCTCAAGAAACCATCCAAACATGAAGCACCCAAAGGAGATTGCTACACAGTCGAAGACCGTTCTCAAATGGATCCCTATAAGGAGGAATGATCAGCTGCCATCTCAAGATACAATGGATACCTCCAACAAAGATGGCGTCAACATCTGCAAATGACATTAAGCCTCGACGAGCGACAACCATGTGCTCCCGACACAAACCTGTCTTTTGCACCATTCATGCCATGCATTTCCAAGGTATGCATTAACATAGGGCCACATTACATGGTCGTGCATAGACACAACTAAGAGTCCCATGCACAAGAGCACATTCACATATGTCAATTATTTTTTCTGATACTAACATCTCTCTTCTTGTGTGTGACATTGTTCCAAAAAAAAAAAAAAAAAAAAAAGAGAGTCAAAACTTGTTCCTTGGTTTCGCTCATGGAACATGAATGAGACATGCTTAGTTGAAGATGGAACTATTGATTACTGGGCATTTATCAATTTGGATAGAAGTGTGTCTCGGCTAGCAGGTGTGAAGAACTTGAAGGTCCGCAACTTGAGTGATGCTTAACTATTGCATGTACTATAATCTACAGGGAGATATATGCAAGAGGTAGTTTGGTATCGTGAGAATTCTTGTTCGTATACCAGGTGAGAAGACTTCTACTTATGGAGACAGGACCAAGCGCTCAAAAAAATTCATCGGTGGACCATCAACATGGACATTCATCGACAAGGTTCCATCACAAATACCGGGTGTACAACACGAAGAGATGAACATCGGTCGAACCTTCACAATGGTAAGTATCTTTACTTTGGCAACACCATCACCATGATAGATTAGGAAACCTCTTCGTCAGCATACCCTTAAGCACTTAGCTCAAGACCCCCAATTTTTGCACCATACTTCTTCTGATGCATTTTCCAAGTAAGCATGCATAGGGCTACATTACAAGGCCGTGCACAAGGCACATATTTTCCTCAACCCATGCACGAACACACTTACTCATCATCCATTAGGGGTTATGAGTACTTGGCATGACTACTATGAACATCATCCTTGGACGATCTGAGGTCATCAATGGAGACTCACAATGACACAGTCATGTTGGAATCCAAGGCTGAAGCACATACCAAGGGACTACAACTTGCAAAGGCTCGCAGTGACAAATGAAGAACCGGAGAACCAACCTTGCCACTCTGGTTCATCCGCATGGACACTCCCTCTCAAAGCAACCTAGAATAACCATTACAACATGGGTCTGTCAGGGACGACAGACTCGAGAGGGGGGAGAGTGTTGGAATTCAAGGTCAAGCATAAAACATGGAAGCACATCAAAGAAGTGGACATAGAAGAAGAGAGAGCAAGTAGGGAGCTCCAAGAAGTGTATGTCAAATTTTCCCCTACAAAAATAGTGATTTTCATGACTAAAAACCATTGTAAATACCATTATCTATTTTTTTAACTCCATTTTGTTGAAGCTAAGGAGTCCTCAAGCTTGAGGAGTATTATAAGTACCATCGTACCAATTTTCATAATTTTTAGACTTCGTTTGAGCCCTCAAATAAGCCCTGGAACCTAATTTTTAACTAGGCCAGACACTAGGTCTGGACAGGGCCAAAACTACTCAAAAAACTATAAAAAGAGCTAGAGAGCTCATTTTTGAGGTTAGCTTGTTAGAGAATAGAGCTTTTGTAAGAGAACTCTTTGGCAATTGAAGCTTTCCATTGTTCCTCTCTTTGATCTTACCTTGTGCGCGTGTGTGTGTATGTGTGTGCATGTTTGTGTGCTTTCACTCACGCACTTGTGCCTTCACTTGCTCGTGGTCTTCATACCGGTCCTCACGTCTCCGCGGATTGACAAGTAAAGGAGGTGGTGCTTACGCTTGAGCTACACACATCATTAGCACGCTTAACATATAAGGTGCTTTCAGTTGGACTGTTCTCAAAACCATGTGCAACCAGATAGGCATGTATCTTCTCATACCAAGCACGTGGTGCTTGCTTTAAACCATATAATGCCTTTTTTAACCTGCACACATGGTTTTCATGCCCTTTCTGCACAAAGCCATGGGGCTGAAAAACATACACTTCTTCATGCAAGTCACCATTCAAAAATGCTGTTTTAATGTCCAACTGATGTACATTCCAACCATGATGGGCTGCAAGTGCACAAATGCTCCGAACAGTAGTCATACGGCATGTAGGTGCAAAGGTCTCATCAAAATCAATGCCTCTTTCCTGTGCATAACCCTTTGCAACAAGCCTAGCCTTATACCTGTCAACTGTACCATCAGGTTTACGCTTCAGCTTGTATACCCACTTAGTGCCAATGGCCTTCTTGCCAGGAGGCAAGTCACATAAAGACTATGTACCATTCTTCATTATAGCATCATATTCAGATTGCATAGTAGCCATCCAACTTTCTGAATTTTGTGCTTCATCAAAAGAAAGAGGCTCATTCTCATCACAGAGACTAGACACAGCCATAGCATAGCAATCTGATGCAAAGGAGGCACTATGAGAGCCTGAACGAGTACGATATGACAAAGGTGCATCTAATTTGTTGTCACGCAAAGTCTACACCAGCCATTTTGGCATAGTTTTTGCCTGCTCAATATCAGCTCTCTCAACAACAAGTGCATCATGTAAATCTGCATCAGAAATGGAATGATCTGCATCATCATATGAAACCTGCAAAGGCTGAGAAGCCTCATTAGGACCAGCACTAAACTGTCCACCTGTAAAAAGAGGCATCAAAGTATCATACATGTCTTTGGAGCTAACAGATGTCTCCTTAGTACATGAAAGCAATGGCTGAATAGCATCTTCTACAAAGACAACATCACGGCTAACCAGAATGCGTTTAGTCTGTCGATGATACAGACGATAGCCTTTACTTTCAGAACTGTACCCAACAAAAGTACATTTTACTGCCTTATCATCCAATTTTCTGTGATGTTGTTCAGGCACTAGTGCATATGCCAAACAACCAAAAACACGTAGATGAGCAACAGATGGATTGCGGTCATGACAAGCCTCATATGGAGTGATAGACTGCAATGCTTTAGTGGGACACATGTGGGAATCCTGTTCAATACATATGCTGCACACATGACAGCCTCAAGCCAGAAACTATGAGGTAAAGCGTGACTCTTGACCATACACCTCGCCATCTCCATGAGAGACCTGTTCTTCCATTCAGCAACTCCATTCTGTTGAGGTGTATACAACACTATACACTGGCTAGTTATTGGTGATGCTGGCACTATGGATCTTTCTAAATTTTCCTCTGGTTGAGCATATTTCACGGGTACTACGTGTTGAGGAAGTGGCGGTTGTGGTCCTAATACTGGCTGAGGGTTTCCAAATTGTCCTTGTTCATGTGGTCTAGGTGCTCCTGGTGGTCCTAGATAGGGATTATACCTGGGAATCTCCCTTCCTGGCTCTCTAGGTGGGTATCCATATGGTCTATACTGAGGTTGGTGTACCGATCGTGTCTGCCTATTGAATGGGTAGTTTTCGGTGGTATGATTGGTGTATTTTTGTTCTATGTGGCAATATAGGGTTGTTCCTTGATGTGACTGCCTGTTGTAAGGGTAAGTTTGAGGCACACCCGTTTCTCCTCTTACACACATGTGAGTAGGATGATCTCCTCCGCATAAGTTGCATCTTCGTAGCATGGGTATTCTTAGTGATGGATGCTGGTAGTTCCTCTGTCCGTGAACTCCCAACTTCTTGGCTACTAGCTCTGCTAACTCTTCTACATTGCTAGAGTTGGATGTTATTGTGCTTCTAGTGTCTTCTAATTTCGTAGGACAAGTTGTACGTTTGAGATCATCTGCTAGGTTGTCCTCTAGGTCAATACACTCTTGAAGACATTCACTCAACATCTGTAGCCTCTTCACATAGACTAGAGTTCTCAAATTTCCATTCGTTAGTCCGTCCAAGAATAATGATATCATTTTTTGCTGCGTGGGTCTTTCTACCATTGGGCATCTATCAACATATTGATTGAATCTTCAGGCAGCTGTTTTCACAGTTTCATTTGGGTTCTATTTGAAGCTATGGATTAAAGATGAAGAATTGTGTTTAATCCCTCTCTTAGTGAATTCCCCTATGAATTCTTGAAAGAATTGGTCAATATCTCCAAATTGATTGGGATCTAGTGGCTGAAACCATGTCAAAGCCGTTCTTATGAGAGTGAGTCCAAAGGACTCATACTGCACAAAGAAATCATCCACTTGCTGAGCCTATAGAACTTTCAGCTATGTGATCGTAAGGTTCTCCCATCCCATCGTAATGGTTTCTCATACACTTAGCTACTTGAATCGGTCTTAATCTTCTTATGGGTTCTGGCTGTCTAGGCATTACAGGGATTGCTGGTCTAATTGGGGGCATTCCAGGTTGCACTCCTAGAGGTGGTCTTGGCCTCACTGGTGGCCGATGCTGGTTGCCTAATCCAGGGTGTGTTTGATTGTGTGCTTGCAGTCCTAGCATTGTAAATTGCACATGGGTTCGGTTTGGAACACTCCGATGGCTTGTATGTCCTGACATTGTATGTTCTGTCTCTTGTTGTGTCCCAAAGGGATTCTGGGAAGTGGTTGCCTGCTCTCGCTAAGGGAATACTGGCAACCCCATATACTTCAATCAAGCCCTATCTATGGCATCAACAAGCCAATACCTTCTTTGGTTCTTGTCTAGGTATGTGACTCTAGACTCATCTTCAGGATCTTTTAACTCATAGAAGGTAATTGGACTTTCCTCTTGTCCACTTTTAGGTGAGTCAATTTGTAACAGTAAGTCTGATCCATGAATCAAGTAGACCTCCAGTAAGTAATCAACTTGAGGTATCAAATCTCCTCTCAAGACTCGAGTTACTATCGATTTGCCTCTGGGAGTGGTTACCGACTCTTCAGGGTCCGGTCTTCCTGAATTTCCTTGTTCTTCTAACCCTCCTCTCTCATTGATCAGATCTGGGTATTTCGTCACTACGTAGATGTGACCCTACTTATCCAGGTACGTTCCTCCTTCATACTTGACTGCTCGTCTAGGCACTATTGTAGAATCCGTGGAAGTTACCATCCTGGCTACTGATCTATTTAAACCATCTAGGTAGATGGAAATCTCCTGGGAATTAGTGGACACATATTGCAGAGAGGTACGATATTCCCCCTCCACCATGGACATGAAGTTTCTCCTGGGAACAGCACCTTGCATGTCTTTTGAAGCCATTTGTATCTCCTCTTCTGAGTCACTCTAGGTGTCAGAATAGATAGAGTGGTGACTGGCCTGAGTAGCACTTCCTACTGATGAAATAACACTTCTCCAACTACTTAGCACCCTTCCTGACCTCAAGTTCATCCACCCTCCTGTGGCTATCTTGGTCTCTAACTCTCCCCTAATTGGCTCTTCAAATGCCTCAAAATTTTGCCCTTAAAAATGCTCAAAATGTTCTAGACGATACCACTCTGGCAATACTGCACTAGGCGATACCACACTTGCCGTGATACGATACCACCTGAATGCACGATACGATACCACTATTTATCACGATACAATACTTGGGCAATCAACAATACGATACCACAAAATTCACGATACGATACTGCTTTCCACACGATATGATACCAATGTACTACACGATACAATACTATGTGCTCAGGTGATATGATACCACCTGAATGCACGATACGATACTACTGTGCTACACGATACAATACTAGGAATCCTTGCGATATGATACCGGTGCAAGTCACGATACGATACCGCAAACTCGCATGATACGATACTGGAGTTTCAAACGATATGATACTAAGATTCATACATGATACAATACCAAAAGATTCAATGATACGATAGTGGGTACACGATACAATACCAATATCATGCACGATACGATACTGGATTTGCACGTGATACGATACCGCTTGGTCGACAATACGATACCGTGACCGGGACGATACAATACCAAGTGGACCGCGATACAATACCACTGGCAGATCGCGATCGCGATACCAACTTGACGATACGATACCAAATATGGTATCGCGATACTTCAAGTGGTATGCGATGATATGATACTTCGACGAGTATCGCGATACTAGGGAATTTTGGTATCGCGATACCAAAACTCAACCGATCGCGATACTACAGCCAAAATCACTCCAAACATAGAAATTTTGCACCCCCAAGTTTCTCTCTCACTCCTCTTCACTCCTGACCCTCTGTCTCACTCAAAGAACCTCTCAATACTCTCTGTTTCATCCCGTGATACCGAATACGTCTTTAATCATGTGTAAATGCATTTTTACAGTACTTTTGATGTTAAAATCTTAATGTAGCTTACCTTGGGGATATCTTGCTTAAGTCTTGAGCTCACTAGGTAGCTTTGAGGGCTTGTATTGAGCGATACTACTCAGGCGATACCGGTCGCTATCTGCAGGCAATACCACTTCCTGAGCAAGTGTCAAATGAACTACATTTTTTGGCTTTCATAGTTTGTGATGCCTAAGACCTATCCTACACTAGCTTGTCAATTTTTTTGAAATTTTCTTGATGATTTTAACTCACTCCTACTCCACTTCTCTCCTTCACTCATAACCCTAAACCTCCTTCTCTCCTTTACTCCTAACCCTAAACCTAAAAACTCATTACACACACCTCCATGATGTGAAGTAACAAGTGCTGAAATGTTTGACTACTTGCCACTAAACGAATTCACTCCTACAAGTACGATTCCTTCACTCAAGAGCTATAACCATCACGAAGGAACCTTGGTTGAGTGTGTTTCCTAGCAACATCGCCAAAAACGTGTGTACCTAAGTCACGAGGTCTTAGGGACTTGTGCCAAAGAGACTAAATCTCATTTGCCACACAAGTGCGTATAGTGGTGGATTGACACACGCTTAATTATCAATCCGAAGAACCTACCGAACCAAGTGTATGAGAACATGTGCGCACATGATGGAAAGTGAAGTGGTTCAGCTAAAATGCATGAGAAAAGACTAAACTACCTCTCCAACTCACTTAATCTCTGAAAGTGTCTGCCGTGATACCACTTCCAGAAGTAAATAAAAATTCGAATGTTTCTCCCGGCTTCGAACTCCGAATATGGCCAATAGCAGGTTCCTTTCGAAGCTCTCAAAAAGACGCATCTACTGCTGGTAACTTCAATCTGACAACCGCTCTTCAAGTTATGGCCAAAACAATGAATGGCAGGAAACACCCTCACTCACTCCACAACTCGTACTTGCTCTCCCACACACTACAATAGTTCAAAGGTGATGGGGAGGGGTACACAACAGTCCTAGACACACATTCCAAGCTTCACACACACACAAAAGATCATAGAGAAGATGAAAATCTGCACGAAAGAAGCAAATTTGAGATTTTGGAGCTCTCCTTCTTCACAATGGCAAAACATTTTTTTCAAAGAGTCACAAGGTGTCTTATATACATGTGCCCTAAAAATGGTCCTTTCACACAAGTGACCAGCACTTTATTGGCTAATCTCTAACTTCCTATTAATTTACAAGAAATATGTTACAAAGAGTTGGGCTTATGCATCTAGAGGACTCCTCTAGTGCATTTACATAACTTTGAGGGGATTTTCTAGGATTTTGAAGAAGAAAAATATGCCCATTAATTTGAAAATTTTGGGGATCCTCTTTTTGTGCCTCTTTTCTCTGCAACACTCTCCCCCTCTTCATCTCTGTCATCCCTTGACAAGCTTTGTTCCTTTGTCTGCATCTTGTTTATGGTTCTTGAATACATGCACTTAGTGGTCAAAGAAGCAATAAGGACTGTCAGAGAATTTGTTACTTTATCCGAGGTATGTCCTTTGCTTCTGTAAGACCCTTGGTATTCCTTACATCACAAATCTGGGTTTCTGTATTAAGTCGGGCTATCATGCACGCCATCAGTGGCTAAGAATGTGATGTTCTTAGTCACTCTCTTCAACTTTTCAGCCTCTACCTATTTCTAGCTTTTGGTCTTCTCATATGTCTTTGTCTTCACACATCTGACCCTGTTGTATTGCTTGGAGCCTGTTAGTTTCTTCCACCACACACCTTACTTTGCTGACCTTTACTCTCTTTTAAGTCAGCATTATGCTTCAAAGGTCCTATTCTTGAATCTTCTTTGTCATCCTCTAGGATCTGATTCATTTCTTTGCACCGCGCGCATCCAGTGGACGAGGAGGCAGCTAGGACCTTTAGACAATTGGTTATCTTATCCGATGAAGAATCCTTCTTGTGCTGTCTCTCTTCCCTGCTTGTTTCGCTTCACTGCTTGCTCCTGGTGGATGAGCAAGCTGTGTGCAACCTCCCATGAAATGTCCTGGTTGTTATCTTTCTTGAATTCCACTCCTTAGGACCTGGTTCTTTGGTGTTGTCGCCTGATGCGTGCCCCTGCGGGGCTTTGGGCAAAGGGTTGTTCTTTTTCTTTATAATCTTTGTTCTTTACTGAGTAGTTTTGTTCTTTGATCTTCTTCTTTTTCTCTTTTTGCTCGATTCCCCTTCCACAGGTAGCGAAAAAAGAAGCATACAACTCCGTCGATGGTTTCTCTTGTTACAATCAGGTGCCTATCAAACCAAAGGATCAACACAAGACTAGCTTTGCAATTGAATGGGGCATATATTCTTTTTGCGTAATGTTGTTTGGATTAACTAATGCCCTAACTAAATTTGAAAGGCTTATGTATCATACTTTTAAGGACTTTCTTTGGAAATGGCAAGAAATATATCTTAACGATTTATGTCCATATTCACATGAATAAAAAGAACATGTTCCAAGCTTCAATAAGATTTTTGTTAAATACCACTTATATAAAGTGTGCTTAAATCCTAAAAAGTTCATTTTCATGGTTTTTCAAGGTAAAATACTTGGGAAAACACTCTCTAAGTATGGCATCTCAACAAATGAGGAAAAAGTATGAGTGATAATAGAGCTAGCTAGAACACAAAACACAAAAGAAGTCTAAGATTTTATGGGGAATTGCGAGTATTACAGAAGGTTCATAACGTATGCAACCATTGCTAAATCACCTAGTGATGCCATTTAGTTAACCACACTGAAAGGGGATATGAAGAAGTAGTTTATGATCAATGTGTACTATGTGGTAAAGAATAGACATCCAATTCATCTTCCAATCCCATAGTCAATTCTTCCCATTTCACTAATAAAAAGAAATCACTCACCCTCAAAGAGTGTACGCAACATTTGAAATCATTACTTTTCAATTCTTCACGATACATGTGCACCTCATGCTCTTGAAATTCATGCACATGTTTTGAAAGAGCACACATACAATCGTACATATGTAAAAAAAATCTCTTTTCTTTTCTATATTCAAAACTAGCATGAAGCATCAAAGAGATCAAGTTGAAAAAATATAAGAAATCAGGCATAAGAGAGTGGGGGAGGTTGTCTACATCCAAGAACATAAATTTAAAGAGTAATTTACATGAGTGCTTGAAGATTTTATGGATATGACTTTGAGGAACATGAAGATGCACGAGGAGGAGGGATGTCTACATAGATGCCACATGGAAAGAGGAAAGGAAGAGGGTGAAAAGTACATGTCACTTGGAAAAAGAGGAGGTATCATGGGTTCTAGTGACACTTGGCAAGAGAAGGGGCATGTATACTTGCATGTAGTAGAGTGCAAGAGGGTAATACATCAAAGGTTCATGCACCAATTTTTTTTTTTTGGGGGGGGTTTCTTTTACATCATACTTCATTGATTGTGTTTGACTACAAAGTATGACATACCACGTCCAAAGTAACCAAGATATAGAGTATGGTACCTTGAAGTACAAAGTACGGTATCATGAAGTACAAAATATTTTATCATGAAGTATAAAGCATGTTACCATGAAGTAAAAGGTACTACTTGCAAGTACAATAAAGTACAGTTAATCGTTGACTCAAAGAAAGAAGCGTGGAGCTCTACACGTTCTGACCACTAAATCAGATATGAAGCTCAACATGTGATGATCCAGGATGACATTTATCACTTTTTCATTTTTCTGAAATGTATAGTGGTCATGCCGATAAATGTCAGGGATACTTCATTGAGCTTTACTACATTTATCTATCGAGAGTGATGGCACATTTGTTTCTTGCTAGCTCACTCATTTGTGGACATTAGGATTTTCCCTTATGTATTGTTCTTTATATATTGCACTTGTTGTATTGTTGTTTTTAGGTCATTCTTGTGCATTCCTTTTATGTAATAGAAGAAGATGAAGAAGAAGAAGAAGAAGAAGAAGAAGAAGAAGAAGAAGAAGAAGAAGAAGAAGAAGAAGAAGAAGAAGAAGAAGAAGAAGAAGATCATTCTTCCTTGCCTCAATCTGTGTGTGTGCTTCTCTTTCATTGGGAGAGTGTGTGTGAGCTCTTTTCCTTATATCCTTCCTCGTGACATGGTATTAGAGCCAGTGTGGCTGTAGAGAGCTCATAGAGAAGGCCGACAGTGAAGAGTATGTGAGAAGGCATGGAGAAAGCATGATTCACAAACGACCTCAAATTCCTATGAAAATTGGTGTGAAGATAGAAGGCCTCAAAATATTTTTGATAGTTATACCTTTAGGGTCACTTGTTTTTGTCAGATTTCTATTTCAGAGCCATCTCGACCTCCATTTCAAGCCTGAAAGGTGGGGCCCACAAAAAAATTAGGCCAATTTGCAAATTTATAACTTACATCTTGTTTGGAAACACACATATATTCTAGATCCAGAATTTCAAGCAATTCTGTGTACTGTTGATACACAAAAACTATGTTTTTCTAAGATCAAACTGTCATGTCATAGTGTGATAGTGTTCAAGCAGAAGTGTTGCATGTAGTGTTTTGCAGTGTTGTGAATTGCTACAGAAATGGAAAATGCAAATGGAATGAGTCAACTTATGAGTGATAAGCTAAACAAGAACAACTTCCATGCTTGGAGATTTAGGATGACGAATTTCTTGATGGGAAAAGGCTACTATAAGTACATTGAAGGAGAGAACCAAAACACTTTGTAGTTACCAGAGAGGAACCAGACTGCAGACCATTTAAGAGCGTATGAAGAATGGAATCAAGGAGCATGAAAGCTAATGTATTGGCTACCTATTAGCATATAGGATAGCATGATTGAGCACCTACATGATGCCAAGACTCTAAAAGAGGCTTGGAACAGTTTAGTCACATTGTATGAGACCAATACAAAGGCATGGAAATTGAAACTCAAGAACAAGCTGCATACACTGGAGAAAAAGGGCATGTCGATAAGTGACTACATCCTAAAAATCAAAAGCATATGTGGGTCACTTGCATCTATTTGCATAAATGTAGATGATGATGATAAGGTGGAAGTGTGCCTTTGTGGTTTAGGAGTTGCATATAAGCAGTTCAGAGCATCTATACAAACTAGGGAAAATATTCAGAACTTTGGGGATCTAGCATCCATGTTGATTATTGAAGAAAAGAATCTTGGTGAGGACTCAAACTCCCAAGGAAAATCTAGTTTTGAGCAAGTATTCTACTCTGGCAGAGGAAGAGGCAGAGGTTCCAAAAGTGGAAGAGGAAACAATAAACAAGACCAAGGTCAACATCAGAATCATGCAAGAGATAGAGGATAGTTTCGAGGTAGGGAGGCCAAAGAGGCTGCAAAAATTTCCAAATAAATGATTCAGGTAATGACAGTAAAGGATGCTAGAATCATGGTAAACCTGGAGATTTTGAATGTGATTACATGTTGAAGAATCAAAATAATAGAAGGCAGTAAAACAACTATGCATACACAAGTGCAGATGATTCTGAAAATCTATTCATGGTTCAACACCATATGATGAGTACAATGTCTGCTGATGTTTCAAAATCAAATGGTAATGTCTAGTATGTTGATTCAGGGACACATCACATCCTATCGAGCATATAGGAAACATAACACTATTTATGGAGGATGGGAAGGTAAAACATCTTGCTGATGTGCTGCATGTTCCAAATATAACAAAGAATTTGGTTTCTATTGGACAAATGGTTGACCAGGGATAACAAGTTAGGTTCAATGCTCATGGGTTATATGTAGAAAAGTACAAACAAGGTGGATGATTGATTGCCAAAGGAAACAAAGTGGGTAGGATGTTCACCTTAAATGTGAAAATTCCTAAAATGAATGAACCCATGTTTGCAAAAGGTGCAGGAGTTATTGTCGATATAGAGATAAACGAATTGGACATGCAAATTTGTAGAGGTTGAAATTGATGCAGTCGAAGGAGATTGTCAATGGACTACCAAATTTCAAATTTGCAAAAATGCAAAAGGTATGTAAAACATGTCAATCTAGTAAATAGTCAAGAGCATCATTTTCGCGTGACAAGCATGTTAGTGAGAATGTACTAGAAATAGCACATACAGATGTTTTGGGTCCTGCAAAGACCACATCTATAGGTGGTTGTAGGTTTTATTTTACTTTCATTGATGACCATACATGGAAAGTATGGGTATATTTCATGAAAGAGAAGAGTGAGGTTGTTGGCAGTAGCCAGAGGCACAGACGATGAGGAAGTATGTGAAGCCAGATTACAATGAAGTAGTGGGGAGCCAAGCATATGTTTTTTTCAAAAGAAATATGTTTTATAATACTTTTCAAAACTCTCAATTGTAATTTTCATCCCTCTTGTATCATATGTAACATAGAACAACCACTTTTGTAATTAGCAGCTCCATTTTTTGTGGAAGTCGAGGAGTCCTCGAGCTTGAGGAGCTTAGGTAGAATGAGTGTACCAAGTTTGGTTATTTTTAGACCTCCTTTAGACCTCTAAATAGTACCTAGAACCTATTTTTTAACTAGACCGGCCACTAGATGTGAAATCGGTCAAAACTAGTCAAAAAACTATAAAGAGAGCTAGAGAGCTCATTTTTGGGGTGGGCTAGTGTGAGCTTAGAGCTATTTTGAGCTTGTAATTGAGATCTTGAGTAATAGAGTCTATTTTCCTATCTTCCATTGTGTCTTGCTTGTCTCTTCATTGTGTGTGTGTATGTGTGTGTGCATCTCTATGCTTCTCACCTTCACTCTCACTACATCTCGCGTTCATGATGTTCATATCACTCCTATCTCTTTCGCGGATTGACATTAAGGAGGTGGAGCTTCTTAACGTGGTACTTACCATTGTGCTAGAGCAACACCAAATTTGGCACCGTTGCCGGGGATCGAGTCTAGGACGAATGTGTGATGGTAAGAGTATAGCAAGAAGTGGCATTGGAAGTTAAAAATTTCAGTTTTTGTTGTTGTTTTTAAATAGTTTTTTGTGTTTTTCATCTCCTCTACACTCTTTCTTGAGTTTTGTGCTTATATGTGCATGTGATTTTTTGAGTTTTCTTGCAAGTACAGTGCTCCAGAGCAATAGGAAAGCTTCCAAAAGGTGAGAAATCCACTTTTTGTCAGAATTTGCCGTGTGCGCCAAACCATCGCGATGGTTTGGTAAACTCGGAATTTTTGGTAAGCGACCACACCACGACATAGGTGATCCTTGTGCACATAGGATTCCACAGTTGCATTTTGAAAATCATCAATTTGGTGGACCATCACGACGAGCTCACGCCATAGCGATTGTGTCACACCATCGTGATGGCTTGGTCGGACCATCGCGACGGTCTCACACCATCGTGATGGCTCACTTGAACCATCGCGACGGTCACTGCCATCGCGACGATCCTGTCGACCCCCCATCGCGATTGGCCCACGCCATCGTGATGATCCTCTACCACATGTCAAGATAGACCATCACGACGGTACCAGATATGCCATAGTGACACTTCAAATTTGGACCATCGCGATTGGCTCAAGCCATCATGCCTCCTGACCATCACGATGGGATCACACCATCGTGATGGTTGCGTTGACGGTAGACCATCACGATGTGCTCACGCCATCATGATTTCTCGCCAGATAGACCATCACGATGCTTCACCTTAGACCATCGTGATGCCTCGCACCATCGGACCATCACGATTGTACCACATCATCGTGACGGTTCACCTGGACCATCGTGACGGTCCCAGACCATCATGATCGTCCCAAACCATCGCGATTGTACACCCAAAATGCCAAATTTAGGGTTTAAATTTTTGGGCAATTTTGAGGCTATTTTGAGTAAATTTTTGGGTGATTAAGCTCATTAGAGACCCCTTAGCTCATAATTGAAGAAAAACTTGTGTGTCAATTTTTACCGTCGAGGACCTGAACGTTCGTATCTTTTTCATTCAAAGTCCATTTTTGAGCATTTGTGGTTGACCATTTGTGGGACTAGAAAAGAAAGGGGGCATTGGAGAAATTTGGGCCAAAGGAGAAAGGACCCTTAAAGGTGTATATATCAAAGTGCTTGATCATTAAGTTAAGACATGGTCTAAACATTGGATTTTGACAAGTCTAGCAAGAGCTATCCAAGGGCAATCAAGGCAAGGCAAGAGAAGAACACAAGGCTTGGGAAGTGCGACTTCTTGGGCATCAGGGCAATCAAAGAAGCTGACTCGAGGTTGGAAGGATACTCAACCCCCTCAGTCAATTATTAGCTTAGGCTAAATGTTTAGCATTATGGATTAAATTAGAATGACGATAAGATCGCATTAGGTTCAAGAGACTTAATTTTTCAAATCCAAGACTAAGATGAAAGTGTGTGATTGGAAAACCTAAATGAAAGAATTTAAGTGGGACGGAGCGAGAACTCAAAAGTACAACGGAAAGTCGACTCTTGACGTATACACTAAGACAAGATAAGAATTTAAAGAAGTTAAGAACGAAACAAGCAATTAAGAACAAAGAAACATTGATGATTAGAGAGTGCCAGGGAGTAAATTCATGAGCCTTAGATCGGGCAAGCATATAGGTAAGTCAGATCGACGAAGCCTTAGATCATTAGAAGCGAGTGTAGGAACTATTGCACGTTCGTGGGCACAACAATTGAATAGCTACCCTTACAAGTTGGGCTCAGATACCAGTGAATCAGAAATGGACTTTAGCACGAAAAAAGCATACTTAGAAAGACCCGAAGGACCCTACAGAACCCAATTAGAATATGTCCAAACCAATCACTTAGGTGCTCGCATCTATGAGGATGGTTTGCGAAGATCAGTGGTGCAGTTGCACAATCCTGACCAACCCATTGGATTGGATCATCGAGTAGTGAAATTCCAGAGAGACACATACATAGACAAAGAAGAAAAAATGTACATCCTAAGTACTCAACCTAATCATACCCATGAGTTTGGTGTAGTTCAGTTAGATACGAAAGCTAGAACCCAAGGAAAAGAACCACTAGGAGAAGAACCTAGGACACCTAGAGGGAAATTTGTACTGACAAGAGTACTAATCCCAGATTGGATCCCTCAAGACAATAGAAGCATGGAATCGTTTCTGAATAAGGAAACCGGTGAAGCATTTTGGAGGTACAGAATGGAACAACCTAGTAAGGTAGGCTCCATCATGGTTTACGAATTCAAGGACCCAGATACACCGGGAAAGGTTGTATACTTGGATGATACTTCAGAACGAGTATTTGTAGTACCAGACCATGCGAGAAATACCTACACATGGAGAGGCGACTTAGTATTCCCTCCATCTCGAGAAAATGTAAACACGAGCCATCAAGGTGCTAGAACATCCTCAGCCCATGGTACTCAAAGAGAGAAGAACAAAGAGAGACCAGAAGTAAGTTTCACTCATCCCATAGGGAGAGATAGACCAACCATGGACACCGATATATTGGAAAGACAAAGGGAACCTAGAATACCAGGTGGTAGAGATGATTTTCCTCTAACTAGACCACGTGAACACCCCAGGGTACTAAGACCCACTCAATTAGTAAAGTCAATGAAAACCTACTTTGATGGGATAGGAGATCCCTATGATAATGTTGCAGAATTTAAGCAAGTACTAAGAGTAGAGCAAGTAGAAGACATGTTTATGCAATATAATGCATTTGGACTAACGTTAAAGAATACGGCTTTAACTTGGTTCCAACCGTTGATGTGTAAAACACCATAAGAAATGAATTAATGTGACACTAGAACACCTCTATGGTCACCATTAACTCATTGCCACTCAAAACTTTGAGAAATGATAGCCAAAACCAAGAACTTTACTTCTTTAGATTTTTCCAATCACTAAAATTACATACCTTCAGTATTTTGCTAATTTCTCCTAGCTCAAATATTATCTCTCCAAGATCTTCTAGTGGATGAAAGTAGAAGAGTAGAGCTTTCCAACAAGCTATCATATGCATGAAACAGATCTCTAGAACTCAAGTTATGGCCTTCACAAGATGACCCTGTATGACTTTCCAAAACTAGAAATTTTGCCTGTTTTAGTAAATTTCGCTGTCTAAAAATAAAAATTCGATGCCTAGCATCGACTTGCAACCAAAAGTCGATGCTGGGCATCAACTTTGAGCTTTTTCAGCCACTTTTTCAGCACCAGAATTACCCCCTTGAACACACACATGAACAAGACCACTTTTATGTGGGAAGTCGATGCCAGGCATCGACTTTACACTGAAACTCGATGCCAGGCATCGAGTTGCTCCACAAACATCATCTTTTCAAGAAGATTTAGCAAGAGTTGGAACTCAGAAAAGAAAACACAGACTTATCAGCACAAACTCGATGCCAGGCATCGAGTTGCTTGGAAAACTTGAACTTTTGAAATCATTTCACAGTAGACAAGCATGGAGATGATGGAGAGAGTCTCATACACAGAACATTAACTATTTCTTCTCATAGCTATGGAAAACTCAGAAGTTTACAGGTGCTTTCTCACGCAGAGAAGCCCGACTATTCTCAATCATACAAAAATGAACTCCTTCTCACATTCTATCACTCTCTTCCACTTCTTCTCTCTCGCCGCGTCAGTTGATACAAACTAACTTATATAGATTTTCTCATTCTCGTGATTTTTAAAAAACTTCTAGAACTAAAGTGAACTAACTTTACAAATATAATACACTTGTGAATTTGTCCCTTCACATAGGCATGTGGTTTCCTTTTGAAGCTCTGACCCTCAAATATATGTCCAATTAGTGATTGTTTCTCCAACAGCTCCCCCTCAATCACTATTTGACATTCTCTGTTTCTTCATATCATCTTCTTTTCTTTTACTCCTGCCATGCTTTTGAATCTGCTAGTCTTCACACCATCCAAGCTCTTTGTCATTATGTCTGCTATCTGATCCTTTGTAGAAATGTACTCCACTTCAATTTCTTTCTCCATTACTTTTTCTCTCAGGAAATGATAATGTATCTCTATATGTTTGGTTCTTGCATGAAATACTGGATTTGCTGCAAGATAAAGTGAACTCATGTTATCTCCATGTATTGTAGGTATACCTTGATCAATGCCCAAGCTTTTGAACAATGTCTTCATCCATATGACCTCCTTAGCTGCTTCCACAAGTCCTTTGTACTCAACTTTAGTTGATGATAATGCTACTGTATGTTGTTTCTTTGAACACCAACTTACAAGCTTATCACCAATATAAATCATGTAGCCATGAGTTGATCTTTTGTCATCTTGGTTACTTGCCCAGTCTAAGTCACTATAGGCTCTCAGCTTCAAATCTGATGTAAAAGGATAATACAATCCTTCCTTTATAGTTCCTTTGATATATCTGAGAACTCTTTGACCTGCAATCCAATGTGGGTCCTTTGGACAATGCATGAATTGTGACAAAACTCCCACTGCATAACTAAGATCAGGTCTTGTTAGTGTAGCATAAATCAAACTACCCACAACAGATTGATACTTCCTCATATCTTTATATTCTGCACCATCATATTTACTGAGCTTGTGATTAACTTCAAGTGGAGTTGAAGCTTCTCTGCAATTTTCCATATCAAACTTCTTCAATAGATTCAGAAGATACCTTGCTTGTGATACATATATGCCATGATCTGTATAAGTAACTTCCATTCCAAGAAAGTATGATAACTTTCCTAGGTCACTGATCTTGAACTCTTTCTCAAGTAATCTTTTTACCTCCTTGATTCCTTCATCTGAAGTACCTGTGATTATAATGTCATCTACATAAATACAAATGTAGATTGTACCTTCCTCTATTCTTTTGATGAGTAGACTTGGATCTGCTTTTGAACTTTGATATCCAAGTTCATTGAGATACTTCACCAGTCTATAGTTCCATGCTCTTGGAGCTTGTTTTAATCCATAGAGTGCTCTTCTCAACCTGCAAACAAAATTTGGATACCTGGAATCTATAAACCCTTGAGGTTGTTCCATGTATACCTCATCTGATATGTACCCATTCAAGAATGCATTCTTTATATCCAATTGACTTAGAGTCCATCCTTTTGAAGCTGTAATAGCAATGATTGTCCTTATAGTTGACATCTTAGCTACAGGACTAAATGTCTCATCATAATCTATGCCATAGGTTTGGGCATAGCCTTTCACCACCAGTCTAGCTTTGTATCTAGCTATACTTCCATCTGCAAGCTTCTTCACTTTATAAACCCATTTATTTCCAATTACTTACTTACCATTTGGTTTAGGAACAAGTTCCCATGTCTTGTTCTCCTCCAGTATTCTTCCTTCATTGCTTCTTCCCATTGCTTCTTACCTTTTGCTTCATCATAATTATGAGGTTCTTCATCATCTTTGACCATATATGCATAGTTCTTCTGAGTTATGTAAGAAGTATCATAAGAATACCTTTCTGGTTGTCTTCTAGTCCTGCTTGACCTTCTTGTTTCACATTCTTCATAAGTATCTGGATACACCTCTTCATCAAATATAGGAGCTTCTTCATTCCTTCTTGTTAATCCACTTCTGGATGTACTTGCTTGCATATAGTCTTCATCTCTATTTACCTGCACAATTGATTTTCCTTTCTCACATCTTCTTACCTCTTCTTCAAATTCTTCAGCTGCATGACTTTGATATGCATACCAACTTTGCTGTTCATCAAATGTAACATCTCTAGAAACAATAAATTGTTTGCTTAGAGGATTCCACAACCTGTAACCCATCTGCTTTTCATCATAACCAATGAACACATATTTTTCTGCCTTTGGTAATGTCTAAGTTGTGATGGCACATAAGCATATGCAATTGATCCAAACACTCTACAATGATCTAGTGTTGGTTTCTTACCCCACCAAGCTTCATATGGAGTCGTTCCATTTAGAGCTGCACATGGTAATCTATTCACAAGATATGTAGTTGTATTTACAGCCTCAGCCCAAAGATAATTTGGACAATTCTTCTCCTTCAGCATAGCTCTAGCAAACTCAATCAGAGTTCTGTTCCTTCTTTCTGCTACACCATTTTGTTGTGGTGTATACGTGCAAGTTATTTCTCTCTTAATACCTGCATTCCAAAGATAATCATTGAACTCTTGGGAGAAGTATTCTCCCCCTCCATCAGACCTCAGTCTTTTAAGCTTTTGACTTATGACTCTCTATGCATATGCATGAAAATGCTTGAAGGCTCCAAACACTTCTGATCTTTCCTTCAAAACATATAATGTTATCCATCTTGTAGCATCATCAATGAAAAGAACATAATACTTTGAGCCACTGATAGAACCTTCTTTTGTTGGTCCCCATACATATGTATGAATGAGCTCAAGTACTCCATCATGTTTGAATCCTTTCTTTTGAAATGGTAGCCTGTGTGCTTTTCCCATTTGACATGCTTCACATTTATAAACCATATGTTGACTTTGCACATTTGGTAATCCTAGTACAGACTGATTAGCAACCATAGCTTTAATTCCTCTTTCATTGAAATGACCTAATCTCTTATGCCAGAGATCAAGTTCTGTAATCACTGCTTCAACATGTGTGAGCAAAACTTGACCAATGTTCCCTTGTACTCTTAAAGTAAAGAGTCTACCTTCTTTCTTACCAGAGACAATCTGATTATATCCATTCTCTGGATCTTCAACAAATACTCCTTCATTTGTAAACCTGACTTCAAAACCTTTTTCAACTATCTGTCCCACACTAATCAAGTTTTTAGGTATTGTAGGAACATACAAAACATTGGTTAGCAAATCTGCTCCATTCTTGCATTTTATTTTTCCAATTGAATGTACACTATGTCGGGTACTATCACCTGTTTGAACACTATGGATAGAAATGCTTTTTTCCAATTCTGACATCAATTCTATGTTTCCTGACAAATGATTAGAACATCCAGAGTCAATGTAAAATACCTTTAGATCTTCTTTATCTGATGTGCTGATTGAATTCATCATCAATGATGTATGACTTTCATTCTGTGTGTCATTTGCATAATTGTAGTAGGTGGTGTTGTAGGATTGATTCTGTCCCCAACTTCTTCCTCCACCTCTACCATAGCCTCCTCTTTGACTTTGTCTACCTCTTTGAAAACTACTTTGATATCTTCCACCTCGACCTCTGCTATTGTTGTTTTGAGTCTGGTTTGATCCTTGTTGGTTGTGCCAACAGTCATGAGCTAAATGATTACTCAATCCACAGATCCAACAAGCCTTCTTGTTGTTATTTTGATTACCTCTACCTCTTCCAAAACCTCTTGCTCTTCCTCTGCCAGTGCCTTTACCTCTTGCATAATAAACTTAAGTTGACTCTTCTTCATCCTTTGCTTTACCTTTATCTCCTTTCTTCTTGTTCTTCATGTACATTGCAGAACTTTGTCCTTTATCTCCATCTCCCTTCAAGTCTTGCTCATATGTGAGCATCAAACCAAGTAATTGATTCAAATCTGGAACATAATGATTTAATGAAAGTTCTGTTGATAAGACAAAAGGTTTCCACCTTTCATCCCCTCTCAATCCTGCAAGTAGTTGAGCAATCAATCTGTGATCTTCAACATCTTCATCTATGGATCCAAGAGTATCTGCTAGATCCTTCATCTTAGTGACATAATCACTAATACTTTGACTTGGCTTCTTCTTGAATGTTGTAAACTCTGACCATAGACTTGCTTTCCGTGCTTTAGTAGTGCTTTGGAAATGATACTCCAATGCATTCCATATATCTTCAGATGACTCCAATCCTCTGATGTGTGGTAGCAAATGATGAGAGATTGTATTGTAGATGTAGGCGTTTGCACTTGCATCCTTCTTCTGCCAATGTTTTAAAGCATCAAGTTCCTCTTTCTTTGGTCGGTTTTCATCTTCAAATACTGGCTTCTCTTCTTCACCTGTTACATATGCCATGAGATCCTTACTCATAAGTAAGGCTTCCATTCTCATTACCCATGTGGGGTAATTATCTCTATCCAATTTGTCAATGGAGATATGATCTGCCATACTCCTTTCCTTCTGCTGCAACCTGTGAGCTTAAAGGATAAAGAATAATACCTTTTGGAGTTCTTTGTGTATGAAGATACTTTTGAAGTAATCTTTTGATGCCTTGTGCCTTTGAATGCTTCACCTTTGAAACTTTAATGGAAAACTTTCCAAAACTTCTCGTACCTTTGTCGCCTTCTGCTCTTCAGGACCTTTCTGCTCTGATACCACTTGTTGATGTGTAAAACACCACAAGAAATGAATTAATGTGACACTAGAACACCTCTATGGTCACCATTAACTCATTGCCACTCAAAACTTTGAGAAATGATAGCCAAAACCAAGAACTTTACTTCTTTAGATTTTTCCAATCACTAAAATTACATACCTTCAGTATTTTGCTAATTTCTCCTTGCTCAAATATTATTTCTCCAAGATCTTCTAGTGGATGAAAGTAAAAGAGTAGAGCTTTCCAACAAGCTATCATATGCATGAAACGGATCTCTAGAACTCAAGTTATGGCCTTCACAAGATGACCCTGTATGACTTTCCAAAACTGGAAATTTTGCGTGTTTTAGTAAATTTCGCTATCTAAAAATAAAAATTCGATGCCTAGCATCGACTTGCAACCAAAAGTTGATGCTGGGCATCGACTTTGAGCTTTTTTAGCCACTTTTTCAGCACCAGAATTACCCCCTTGAACACACACATGAACAAGACCACTTTTATGTGGGAAGTCGATGCCAGGCATCGACTTTACACTGAAACTCGATGCCAGGCATCAAGTTGCTCCACAAACATCATCTTTTCAAGAAGATTTAGCAGCAGTTGGAACTCAAAAAAGAAAACACAGACTTATCAGCACAAACTCGATGCCAGGCATCGAGTTTCTTGGAAAACTTGAACTTTTGAAATCATTTCACAGTAGACAAGCATGGAGATGATGGAGAGAGTCTCATATACAGAACATTAACTATTTCTTCTCATAACTATGGAAAACTCAGAAGTTTACAGGTGCTTTCTCACGCAGAGAAGCCCGACTATTCTCAATCATACAAAAATGAACTCCTTCTCACATTCTATCACTCTCTTGCACTTCTTCTCTCTCGCCGCGTTAGTTGATACAAACTAACTTATATAGATTTTCTTATTCTCGTGATTTTTAAAAAACTTCTAGAACTAAAGTGAACTAACTTTACAAATATAATACACGTGAATTTGTCCCTTCACATAGGCATGTGGTTTCCTTCTGAAGCTCTGACCCTCAAATATATGTCCAATTAGTGATTGTTTCTCCAACACCAACCATTGCAACAAAGGCAATTTAGAGATATTCATCACTTGTTAGAGTCATTCATCACAGAATTCTCTAAAAGTGGAATCAGGCATGATACTTCTTCGTTAATTCATAGCTTCAAACAGACCCCTCAAGAAACAGTCAGGCTGGTAGGACGTAGGTTTAGACAATATGTTGAAAGATGTCCGATGCAAGAATTACCCTCACAGGCCAAGCAAGTGTCATTATTTTTAGATGGCCTCTTGAGCTCTAAACTATGCTCCTATGTATACTTGAAGGAACCCAAAATGATAGAGCAATGTGTAAGAATTTGTGTAGACATTGAGGACAATCTAGGAGATGAGTTGGAACTCTCAAAGGTCTATAAGGACTCAGATTGTTCATCTCTAGCATCCTCAAAACTTTCTAGCTCGATAGAAGACCTAGCAGAAAAGTGGCCCAGAAGCTAGGAGTTTCTAGTAAACAGATGCCTAGGTTAACAACAAACAAGCGTTGTTACACTTGTGGTGGTGATCATATGACAAATGTGTGTCCCAATGTAACACAACCTCAAGCCAACTCTGGTGGCCAATATTGTATGATTGAGAGATGATACACGAATCACACGGCTCAAGACTGCCCATACAAAAAACAAGTAATACGATAGAACTACTCACAAGCATACCCCCAACCAGGGAGGTATCAAGGTCAATACAATGCTCAGCCTCAGTACTATAGGTCTCCTCAAAAATATTCTTACCAGGCTCAACAGAGACCTCAACCTGTTTTAGCTCAGGAGCCACCCCCACCAGCTAATGTCATCCCAGTCAAATACGTGGCTGCAGAAGAGAACCTCAATAGGGCTTTATTGCCTTCTTCACCCCTGATCACAGAAAGTGACCCTAATTCTAACAGTTTCAACACTTATGTAGATAGTCCACCTGTATATTACATTGAGTCACCAGAACATGTGGAAACATATCAATACAATAGTCCACCATTGGAACCCAATTGGGAGCTCGATTATGCTAATGTGATGTATACCAACCCTAATCTGTGGCCCCAATTAAGACAGCAAAGACCACAGGGCCCTAGAGGACCATGCTTTAGGTGCCAAGGGGATCATTTCATAAAGAATTGTCCACATCCTCTGATGTTAGGACAATTACAATACTAGAACATACAAGGTTTTTGTGCTGAGTGTGGTAAAGAGCGTCATCAAAGATTGTCCAAGAACCCTGCTAATGCCTCAAAAGTGACACCCATCAACATGATAGGAATTCTACATAACGCAGATGGATCCAACCCTACATACGTGCCTATCCAAGCTATAACAAGAGCCCAAGCACTCTTACAGAATCAACAACTTAATCCGGAAAAAGTAGCCGGAACTAGTGAAGTTGGAGAATCTAGTAATAAAAAGATCAAATCTTGGAAGGATTCCAGAGAAAGAATTAAGAGAAAATGGAGTAAAAAGATAACTGAGTTGGAAGGAATTTTAAAGGAATCTAAAGCCAAAATCCTAGAATTGACTTCTCAAGAATCTAATCAAGAGAACCTAGCTCAGAGACCAGGATCAGTTTTAGCTGAACCCATACCAAAAAATTTGGACTGCATATCAGGCTAAATTAAAAGAAGGACCCCAGATAGTTGAAATGAATAAGAACTATCCACGAGCCGACTTAGAAATTGAGAGGACTAAACTTTGTATGAAGATGGTAGAATTAGCACAAACTATGTTCGAAGCCTCTCGTTATCTTAATTGGAATAACATGGCAAAACATGAACTACACTTTCAAGGACTACTAGAGAGGCTAGAATACTTGGTCAATAGCAACGAGAAAAAGAATCTACATAGGAACCCTAATGAATTTGAGACACAAGAAAGGAATGCACCATCCCTGTCTCAAGTACCAAATACAGAGGTAGAAGACAACCTGTCTTCCATACATAAGTATTCACACGAATTTCTAAGAGAAATCCAAGAAGAGAAGTGGAGAAAAGAACAAGGAACCCATCCTCCTATTCAAGAAATAGATGACTTGCAGGAACAATTTCCCCAAGACATACATAGATTTTGAATCCAATTCTTTGCAAGAATTACCTCAGTTCATAAGATCTTGAGAAGCCAACTCTATTAGCATGAGACCACCCATGATGCTAGTAAGGAATGAAGAATCAGTAATCCCTAGAAACACGGAAGTAATTAAGAACACCAAAGTCCAGTGCCATCTCACTCTAGAGGAGTTGTTGAAGCTTAAATCGGAATTGTGGAAGCATGTAGCAAACTAATTCCCTGAGCTTGCTACTACTCACTCGTAGATGGGATCACACAAGAAGGTACCAGAGATACTCGTAGAACAAATTGGAGATGTAAGCGAGGGAGAGGAAGGTAACACTTATCTTCCAATAATCCATAATGGCTACACCACCAAAGCCATCTTAGATTCAGGAGCTGGAGTAGCCATCGCTACTACTGCTTTATGGAAACGTTGGGGTAAGCCAGCATTAAGAGCCACCAAGATGAAGCTACAAATGGCTGATGGACATATAGAGAAGCCATTGGGCTTACTAGAAGGCATATCTCTCACCACTTGTGGTGTGGAGTTTGAACATACATTCACCATTTGTGATTTTGGGAAAAATCATGCTTATGAGATGATCTTACGACAACCATTCATGCGTCAATTGCAAATTGTACAAGATTGGGCAACTAATTCCTTGCACTTGCAACATTTAGAAGTGAATACTAAAGTCAATCTTAAACTATTCCCATCGATATGTACCCCCAATACAATGGAATACCATCCATAAGACACAAGATGAAGCAGAGTGTGTACACTCATTGGAATCAAACCCATCATGGTTGTACGAGGATACTCATCTATGGATGTGTAAAGTAGCAAAACAAGAGGAAGAACGATTAGAAGCCTGGACTTTAGGTTCAGAACGACTTTCGCGAACTCTTCAAGACCCAGCTTATGCACCTATAGTATTTCCAAACAAGGAATTTGAGCCTCACGATTGGGTAGAAATCCTATCCACGATGGACATAGCGGTGAATGAAGAGCAATGGATCCCTCATTGTGATGAGGATGGATACGATATTTCCATTTTTTTTATTGAACCTATTGAGGAAGAATTTATCCTAGAAGAATGCACAAAAGTGACCCAAGAACTAGACGAATCGAGTGATGAGGACCTAGAATCCATCATCATGGAACCCTTCTGTTCCACAAAAGACGTATATCTTTATTTTGTAGAAGCCAAAGACCTTGAAGAGGAAAAGGAAACTCAAATGGAACAACTTGAGCCATCCATAAAAGATACAGAGAGCAAACAAAAGAAGAGAAAGAAATCACCTAAGACAGAAGAAGAAGAAGAAGAACCACTCATGGAAGTACCAAAGAACTTCAAGAAGTATGAAATAGAAGATAGCAGAATAATGGTACGAATGCCTAAAAGAAAAACTGATGTTGGAGAAGTATATGATAACCGAGAGAAAACCAAAAAAATCATAGTCACCATAGAAGGAGAAGAAGAAAAATGTACATACATAGGGCATGATTTGAAGAATGAAGAAGAAGAAGAGTTAATTGCCCTATTATGTGAATATAAAGATGTGTTTGCTTGGAGTTACAAAGACTTGAAAGGAGTAGACCCAGATATATGCTCCCATAGAATCCCGACGACTCCAAATGCAAAGCCTACGAAATAGAAACCATACACGTACAATGATAACTATGCTGCTAAGATTAAAGAAGAAATAGATCATTTGATAGAAGCAAGATTCATTTACGAAATTGAGCATACTGAATGGGTATCCCCCATTGTGGTTGTGCCCAAGAAGAATGGAAAATTGTGTGTGTGTATTAACCTTAAAAAAGTTAATGCCGCCACAATTAGAGACCGTTATTCTCTTCCTATCATGGAATATTTATTGGAAAGAGTTGCGAGCAAGGAAGTTTATAGCTTTCTTGATGGTTTCTCAGGCTATAATCAAGTAGCCATTGCTCCAGAAGATCAACACAAGATGGCTTTTGCCATAGAATGGGGCATATTTGCATTTCGTGTGATGCCATTTGGGCTGAAAAATGCACTTTCCACTTTCCAACGACTTATGTGTCATGTTTTTAAGGAATTCTTACATAAGAATTTGGAAGTTTATGTCGATGACATATGTACTCATTCGAATATGAGGCAGACTCATGTCCCAGGACTAAGGCAAGTATTTGACAAATGTCGAGAATATCAGGTTTGTCTGAACCCAGAAAAGTGCGTTTTCATGGTCACACAAGGCAAAATTCTAGGACACACTATGTCAAAGAACAGAATCTCTACGGATGAAGAAAAAGTGAAAGTAATTGTAGACCTACCTAGGCCAAATAACGTAAAGAAGGTACAAGCCTTCATGGGTCATTGTGGTTATTATAAATGATTCATACACATGTACGCAATGATAGCCAACCTTTGTACTCTCTTTTGACCAAGTTTGAATGGACAGATGAGTGTGAGAATTCATTCAATGAACTTAAAAGATGTTTATGCTCGGCACCTATATTGACAACCCCAGATTGGAGCAAGCCATTCCATGTACATGTGGATGCATCCAACTTTGCCATAGGATGTGTGTTGGCACAACCCACGAATGAAGGTAATATAGATCTCCGTATAGCTTACGCGAGCAAACAATTGAATGCAGCAGAAAGAAACTACAACACTACGAAATGAGAAGGATTAGGATGATCTACGCAATAAAGAAATTCAAGCATTATTTGTTGGCAAATAAGTTCAAGTTCTTCACGGATCATCAAGCATTATTGTACTTAGTCAATAAGCCTTGTAATACCGGAAAACTGATACGTTGGTTTCTGTTACTCATGGAGTACAACTTTGAAGTAGTAATCGGGAAAGGAAAATTGCATCTTACAACTGACCGCCTCTCAAGATTAACTTCTGGAGAAGCTCCTCAAGGAATAGCGGATGAATTACCCGATGCATACCTGTTTAACCTTGAGATAGTACCAGAATGGGCTAAGCCTATTGTTCCCATTCTCACATATGGACCCAAGAATCCTAGGATAAGGATCAAGGAAGGAGAGATTACCAAGTCACAAAGATATCAAATAATAGTAGGAAGTATATACAAACACGATAATCAAAAGATTCTTGCTTGTTGTTTAGATGAATCAGAACGCGCGAATTGGTTGCAATTAGCACATGTAGGTGCATTAAAGCAACATCATTCAAGACATCGTACATTGTAGACTCTACATAGACAAGGACTATATTGGCCTTCTATGGAAGCAGATGTCTACAAGATGTGTAAAGAATGCCCTGTTTGTTGTGAAAGACCACCGGTAGAACATGCCACATTATATCATATGTTTCTCACACCAGAATGGAGTGAACCATTAGTGACATACTTGAGGATGAAAAAATTCCCTCAAGGAATGACCTTAGCACGAAAATGCAGTCTAGAGCAGGAAGCCCAAGACTATTCACTTATTGGTGACAATAAGGAAGCGCAAGACTATTCACTTATTGGTGACAATCTATACAAACAAGGATGAGATGGATACCTAAGACAATGTGTTCATGAGAGCGATTATTTGAGCATACTAGAGACTGCACACCAAGGTGTTGCAGGAGGTCATTTTGGCCCCGATAAGATAATCAAAGCCATACTATTTGCAAAATTATGGTGGCCCACTCTTCACATGGATGCACACACCTATGTTAAGAGATGTGATGTGTGCCAGAGAACTCAGTTTCCTACTCGTCGAGATGAAATGCCATTGAAACCCATGATGGGAGGACGTGCATTTTCTAAGTGGGGTATAGACTTTGTAGGACCCATTAACCCCCCTGCAAAAGGTACTCATGTTGAATACATCATAGTTGCGACATATTACCTTACCAAATGGGTAGAGGCTAAGGCCACAAAAAAGAATGATGCACACATGATTGCAAAATTCTTATTTGAAAATATCTTTACTAGATATGGACTGCCTATAGAGTTAGTGAGCGATCAAGGAACTCTTTCTAAATCAGGTCATTGAATATTTGTTACAAGATTTTATGGTGATTCACAAGAAATCCGCACCATATGATCGTCAGGCCAATGGTCAAGCAGAAAGTACTAACAAGATCCTTTGCACTGTATTGATGAAACTCGTGAGCAACAAACATGCAGATTGGGACAAACAATTACATCACACTATTTGGGCATATCGAGTGGCCTACAAGACCGTACTCAATGCAACTCCCTTTCATATGGTTTTTGGAGAATACTGTGCTCCCTTTGGACTTCTTTATACCCACCCTTAAGCTTGCACAAGAACATCAGTGGACCGGCCATGAATTATCATCAAGAATAATGGACTTGGAACGATTAGGAGAAACCAAGCTAAAAGTAGCAGCATGCATATATGCAGCAAAGAAGCAACAGAAAGCCTATTTCAATGCACATGTGAAAGACAAAGGCTTAAAAGAAGGAGATTTAGTCCTAGTGTATACGTTGAGACAGCATGCACAAAAACTAGAAAATCGAGGTTATGGACCTATGATCATTAACCGACTCTCGACAAGTGCGGCAGTACAACTAGCCACCTTAGAAGGAGACATAATGCCTAATTACATTAGTGGCTATAGAGTCAAGCTTTATCAGGAACCTCTCACTGAGGATATGCTTACAAGACTCACGTTGGCAAAGAAACGTAAGGAGGAAGAAAAGAGAATATGCATGGAAGATCAGGTAGAAGCTATAGAACGCATTAAGCACATGAAGCTACAAAGACAAGGACTAGGAAGAGAACATTATAACCATATGGAAACATCACCTAGATATCCCATGGCCATGTGTCAAGCAAAGTCAATTACTCATCCTAGCATAGTGGATAGGAGAACATTCATTACAGTCAAGCTAGAGCATGAAAACCCTTGCCATGAGCTCAGGGCTTTAATTGATTCAGGTGCTGCGACCAGTGCGATTAGATGGTCCCACTATAAGGACTCAGGAATAGAAATGCGGCCAATTGAGGCATACCTCATAGAGCTAGGAGGCATGGAAACCCCTTGCATGGGTGAGGTGGACCTTCCTATCCTCATACACGATGTGACCATGACAACGAAGCTACTCGTGTGCCATGATGAAGACCTGATAGAACCCTTAATCCTTGGCCAAGATTGGCTATATGATCACTTAGTGGACCTAAATCTTCGACAAGGCTCCTTGCAGATTGGAACCTTAGACCAGCAGTGAGTGATACCGCTTCACTTCCCTAACAACACTTCACCTGAGGTATGTAACCCTAGACCATATGAAATGCATGCGATGGAGGATTGGAAGATCTTTAGCCAGATCCCTCGGCTAAGCGCACTCCTTCCAAAGTCAACCCATGAGAGCTTGGCGATGGATAGTTGCCAGACAAAAGAATGTCAATAGATTTTCCCTCGATCTTCTAGTAGCGGTCAGGTGGGTTACATCAACGGTCAGGTGGACTGCATCAGCAGACACATGGACACAACACCCTACGGTGGCCATCCTTCCACACTTACTGCGGACTAGCCTAGATTTATGGTACAAAATGCTGCACTTCCTAATGGACAAGTTTTGCAAGTGTTGGACCTCCCTTCTTTTCCAAAGCAGTGTCCATCTGACCTCTCAACCCCAACCACAAAGGAGTCACCCACGACTGAGGAACCCAAACCGACGACCCTACCAGACGATGCAAAGAAAGCAGCAGTATCAGCATCACAAAGCAAGCAGCATGAAACAAGTATGGGTGCTAAAAGGACAAAGAGCACTGACAGATTTCAGCAATGTAGACAATGACAAGACAAAGTTTCAGTAGAATCAGAGGCAATATTCAACATCCCCTCGACCTTCTTCGACCTTGATGAAGCTTCGACAGATTTGGATCGCCAAGAAGTACCTGACGAATCGACCCAGACCCATGCAGATTTGGGTACCTAAACAATGTATTATAGCTCAACACTCAAGCCTTGTAACATATACCCCTCAGAAATCTCCTCATCCCTCAACACCGCAACATCCAATATCACCTTTTGTCCCTCCACGGAAGCATACCACCCACTCAACAACCCTTAGGAGATGGATACAGAAATGTATCTAGAAGCCCTCTCATGGCCAATTGTATGACATTAACCCCATCCCAAACAACTAACTCCCTTGTAATAATTCTGTCACACGTGAACTTTGTATAATCTCAACAGCACCAACCCAACATCACTTGTAATAACATCTCATCAAACAATGTATGCACTATCTGAATCATGTAGGTGTCTAGAGACCTGCATTAGTTTTGCAAAAATCATTTCATAAACCACCTCACAACACTTGGCTACACGGGTTACACATCGGTTATGGAAAGGGATTACGGTCTCACTTTAATGGGATCATGATTAATTTCCATACTAATGTGCTAATCTTTTGTAGCAGATCTTCTCTGCATTTGCATCCATCATCATGCAGATAGAAGGACCGTCTGAAGCTGGCCCCAATGTACCTGTGGTCAATTTTGGTGAATTACTGGCTGAGCCACACCCTACTTCACAACCTAAGAATTTCAAAGATTTCCAGGACCAATGCCGATTGATGATCCTCCTAGGGGATACATCAAAAAAGTTCACCATAATTCCCATTGGTTTCAAGGTTTAGCAGGACCTTTGGCGGATGCATATTTTATTTTTGATGCCATGCTAACTTTTGACAATATTAAGTGGGGCAACTATCAATTTTTCTCCAGAGAATTTGAAGCGCTCCAAAATACAGAAGAGTTAAAGCACATTTGGGCTAGTGCAAGTTTCACGGAATACTTCAGTGACCCATTACCCAAACCTAATTTTTATAGATGCTACTACCTGGTGACCACACTTACAACCTCCGAGAACAAGGATTTGCGGGGCACTTTCATTCTGCCATCTTTGGTAAATGACCCCCCATTCAAGGAGTTCTATCTTTCAAAAGACCTCGTTTGGGCAGGACACACACACCAAAAGAGCACAAAAGGCTTATTCCAGAGCCGATGAAGCATGGTGATGTTGTGAAATGGGAAGACATTTCGGCCATTACACTTGAATTGTCTAAGCCGTTACGTATATGTATACAACATTTTGCATTCCCGGCTCAAGATCATTTCAATATTCCTCACAAGCGCATTTGGTTGATATTATATTTAGCATGTATTGGGCCCCAAACCATACATCTTGCAAGTTGGATCATTGATCAATTGTATTTAGCTTAACAGAGATGGGAAAGAAAAAAAGTTATCCACGGATGTTGCACTCTCACTCAAATTGTTTACATGTGTTTGGCATATGATTTGCCTATAGAACGCACAATGACAAGTGAAGAATTGAAGGCATTCAAAGGAACCGCCAAGAAAGCCAGAAAAGCTAGCAAGGGATGGGCATGCAAATGCATGCACGGATCTATCCCATGTTTGCAAGTTCGAGAGTCCCCATCACCTCAGCCATCTCCAGAACAGTCACCAACGGAACGCCCCCACCTATACAACCCATACGCATACGCCTCTCATGACCAGTTATCACAAAAGGTACTACCAGTGCTGTTACCTCTCAGGAAACCATAGTCCAAGAACTCACCACTACAGTAGGAGAACTTCCCACCACCATCGGTGCGGAAGCATTCACTTTCCCTATACCCAACTTGGAAGTCGAACCAACAAATGCCACTTTTGATTTTGAAATGCATGATGCTTTCTCAAGTGAATTTCAATTTTCAGAAGGACAATTTTTCTCACATGAGTATGAACGTCACAGTTACCCTACCACACCCCTTGATCAAGCACACGAGCAAGTAGTCTCTAGCTCCAAAGAAGAGTGGACAAAAACTAACAATGAAGATGGTGATGATGAGGCCAGTCAAGATAGCCATGACTCTCAAGAAGATGTACAGAATGATGAACAAGAATAGCAAACTGAGACACAAGGTGACACAAGTACGCATGAAGACGAGACGTTTGAGGTAGCTGCTTACACGTTGGCAATCAAGATTTTATACCGCACTATGCAGGCAATTTGGGCACACAGACAACTCTCCAAAGAAGAAAGTCAAGTGATTTTAGAATAGGAACTCGCTACAGGAGGATTCGAAGAAGCTTACATTCAAGGTTTTAGAGAATTGGTTAAGTCAGTAGGAACCAATGAAGCACTTCACTATTTGCAGAGGAAACCACTACCAAAGTTCGACCCATGACGAATCCATTTGCTCTCAAAACTGGGTGAGTATATTTGCGTACCAATAGATGCCCAATCCTCACACCAGGCCAGAGAAGCACGACTTCTATAGGAAGACCCTATTGAAGAAGCTACCATAGTGATTGACTCCCCGCCTCACCCTTCTACTGTAAATACCACTACTGTTGTCGAAGTACCTACCGCTCCACCTGCTCCTCTTTCACCTCCCTCCCCTCCAGTCTCTCCTCTACACCCCACCTTTCCAAGAACATCCACGTTTCTTGATGGTGCTGTAGTAGAAGACCTAGTTGCCTCAACCCCACAAACTCTTCCCGCAACCCTCCTACCTATCCTCCCTTCCCTAGCTCCCACCATTCCAACCAACCCATTTCTCACTCCATCCTTTCCTTATTTCCCCACTCCTCCCAGACCTCTATTCCCATTTTCCCCTCCCATGATCTTCTCTCCCGTCTCACCTCCTTGCCCCACTGCATTTCCTCTCTCCTCCCCTCTCCACCAAGCAATACGAGAAACTCAATTTGTAATTTATTCCTCAATCTTTGTAAATCCTGTATTCACACCCACTCAAGCACCCACTATCACTCCACTCTTCATGGTCACTGCACTCGACACAACGTCTAGTGACATGGATATATCGCCACCAACCGCACCAGCACTCATCTCATCCATTCACCACCACATTTAGGCACATCATATTTCTCCATAGTCACCACTGGATCCACCTTCCCATCCTTATTTCCCCTTCCCCTTGCATCAACACCCACACCCATAGCATCTTCACTCACTACACCATTAATGTTGTCATATTCCGTCAAATGTTATCTTGCATGACACAAGTTAGAGATGAATTCGCATCTCTAGGGAACAACTATCAGACGCTACAACAAACAACCGTAGATTTACAGGTGCAACTAAACTCGTTATCAATCAAGAACGCCTCCCTTAACACATGCTATCAAGAGCTACACAAGGCCTACCATACACTCAAACTAGAAAGTGAACAGAAGACAAAGGAAGCCATTACGGATATCGACAACTTGTTAAGGACTCAAACCATTTGAAATGCGACACTGACTCGAAACATGGGACTACTAAGACACCACCTAGCAGTGGCCAAAGAAGAGAATCAAAGACCTCGAAGCCGCTTTAGATCAACCAGATGAACATCTGAGTCCTAGTCACTTTAAAACCGTACCGTTAGAGTCTATGAAGATACTATTGGAAGACCATGTCAGACTACTACTAGAAGATTATGACAGTATGAATGAGGCATATCAGAAACTCAAAGACGACCATAAGATGCTATAGTTACGTGCACGTCCACACCAACCAACACCAGCTCCTAAGGCCACACCTCCAGAGATCATAGAGGAACTCAATGCTTTACGCGCTCATGTACTTACTCTTCAAGCACAAATTACTGCCTTTTCGAGCCCCCCAGCCCTGATTCCCCACCTGAAATCCCAACTGAGGAAGAAACAGTGTCTATCCTGGTGGAGGAAACATATGAAGAAGCCTATGAACCACAACCCATCCCAGGCAGATGTGTCACGGCTGAAGGCCAAACCACCTTTGAACTCCCTACCCTCGCATGGATGAAGATTGTAGAAGAACTTGGACAGACCCACTCAACATGTGTGGAGGCTCAATTACACGCCATGGCTATGATAGAGGAACACATTTTACAATCCCCTTACTTCACTCACTTGGCCCCTCGAAGGTATATTTCAGGCCATGAGCTTCAATATAAACCGTATTTCATGCTAGTGGCAGAATATCAATTGGTGATCGAAAAGGAGACAGGCAAGAAACCATCACATGCAACTCAGTTCGAGCCTTATGACTTGCCATCGGAAGCGTAGAGCAGAGAAATCTTTCAACCAACTTGGCGCCAGGAATTACTACAACAATATCCAAAAATGATGAGCACATGGGTCAAGGCACAAGTGCATTTGAAGTATAACCCATGTTGGGGACCGATCCCAAGATGCCGCTCCTTCGCAATCAAAGTGTAGAATAATAAGCAATGCCAGGAGTGGCTTAATTACCCCTATTTCATGCCACCCCACGGACCACCGACAATCGGATACATGATGGCAACGATTCGCCACTGGCTCCCCCCCTTACGCCGTATGGATGATGTTGTCGCACATATGACTGTCAAACTATTTGACATGATGTAGACTGTTTTTAAAATCTTCCATCGCGTCAAGGCACCACACATTAACACCCCAGGATTCGAGCATGGTAATCAAGACTTAGCATATGATATGAGCATGACACCATCGCTTCGGGTGTGTTATGCCTGGCACTGTCAAATCAAGTATTTACCGACATTCTATACTATGTTTTTAACTAGACGGGTCACTAGATGTGAAATCGGTCAAAACTAGTCAAAAAACTATAAAGAGAGCTAGAGAGCTCATTTTTGGGGTGGGCTAGTGTGAGCTTAGAGCTATTTTGATCTTGTAATTGAGATCTTGAGTAATAGAGTCTATTTTCCTATCTTCCATTTTTTCCTTGTCTCTTCATTGTGTCTGTGTCTGTGTATGTGTGTGTGTGCATCTCTATGCTTCTCACCTTCACTCTCACTACATCTCGCGTTCATGATCTTCATATCACTCCTATCTCTTTCGCGGATTGACATTAAGGAGGTGGAGCTTCTTAACGTGGTACTTACCATTGTGCTAGAGCAACAGAGGTGTTCACTCACTTCCATAATTTTAAGGCTATGGTGGAAAAGCAAACAGGAAAGTATATTTAGATATTAAGATTTGATGGAGGAGGTGAATACATGTCAAATGAGTTGAATTCTTAAAAGTCGTGGAATTTGATGTCAATTTTCATGCATGTACACACCACATTAGAATGGCATTGCTGAACACAAGAAAGGACATATTGCAGAAATAGCAAGAGCTTTGATGGCTGAGAAGAATATGCCTCATTGTTATTGGGGAAAAGTTGTGCATACTACTATATACATGATGAACAAAACTCCAATGTTGCTGTACATGAAGTTACACATGAAGAGAAGTTTACATATAAAAAGCCAAACTTATCACATATGAAAGTATTTGGCTATATTGCATATGTACATGTTCTAGATGAGTTGAGGATGAAACTTGATCCAAAAGTAGAAAAACGTATCTTCATTGGATACTCCCTTGAGCAAAAGGGGTATAAATGTTATATCCCACCCACATGACAGGTGAAGGTAAGCAGAGATATGGTATTTGATGAAATTTCAAGCTTCTATGCAGATGCCAAAGATGGACTTGATCTTGAACCAAACGACAAAGAAAATGCCAAAAATCAAGTGTAGAATCTCAAGTTTTGAGTGGACCAGATGCATCACCAAGCAATAGTTCTAACTCAAATCCATGGAGTGGAGGATTGTGTGGAAATTGTAGCACTACAAATTCATCAACTACATCAAAGAAGGGTAAAGAAAAGCTTTCTCTCGGTAGTAAAACATCTATAGGTTTTGAAGATATTGATGGAGATTCAAGTGGTTCAGCGAAGAGCCTTGATGAGGAACTTGGATTACCCTCTGTTAAGACGCCACGAGTTAGAAAGGCACATGTAGATGATACAAGGAGAAGTGAACCAGGACCAAGAAGATATGGGAGGATGCAGAATTCTATGCAACGATTGACGTATGATAGTTATATGGCTTGTCATTGTGCCTACATGAGCAAGTAATACAAGATGCCAAACCTTCTTGTTTTGAAGATGCAATTGGAAATGCAAATTGGGAAAAAGCTATGGATGAGGAGATGGATGCCCTTTATGCAAACAATACATGGAAGCTGGTTCCATTGCCGCAAGGAAAGAAATCCATAGGTTGCAATTGGGTTTACAAGGTAAAGCACACTGCTAATGATAGCATAAGCAAGTAAAAAGCATGATTGGTAGCAAAAGGATATGCACAAACATATGGCATTGATTATGAGGAAACATTCAACCCTAAGCCAAAATGTCTATTGTCAAAACACTTGTTGAGCTACAACAAAAGGATGGACTTTGCATCCGATGGATGTAAAGAATGCTTTCCTACATGGTGAGTTACAGGAAGAAGTATACATGGACCAGCCACAAGGATATGAAGATTCAAAGCACCCAATGTTTGCAGGTTGCAAAAGGTGTTGTATGGGCTCAAACAAGCCCCTCATGCTTGGCATGCAAGGATTGCTAACTACTTAACCACCATTGGGTTTTCTATGTGTGATGCAAATCATTCACTATATGCAAGGAAGGGTGGTAATGCAATCACAATTGTGGCTATTTATGTTGATGACTTGATTGTAGAAGGCAACAATGAACCAAGCATTAAAGAGTTAAGGAAACTCCTTATGCAGGAATTTGACATGAAAGATCGTGGTGTGCTACGCTATTTCTTGGGCATTGAGTTTATACATATAGAAACAGGTATATGGATGTTGCAAAGGCATTATGCCTTGAATATGCTACAAAAGTATGGTATGGCTGATTGTAAGCCAATTTTTATGCCATTAGATCAGAATTTGAAGTTGGATACTACATCAGGTGAAGCTTTGGAAAATGCTAATGTGTATAAGAAAATTGTGGGAAATTTGATATATTTTATAATTACAAGGCCTGATCTAAGCTACAATGTTGGACTTGAAAGTCAATTTATGCAGTTTCCTAGGAAGCCATATTTAGATGCTCTGAGGCACAATCCATTATGTGAGTGCTACTTTGGATTATGCATTGTTTTATGAAGCTGGTGTAAATTAGCAGGTTCATGGATACACCGATGCAGATTGGGTTGGTAGCATTCCAGATAGAAGATCTACTAGTGGCTTTCTATTCTCACTTGGGAGTGCAACTATTATGTGGAGCATAAAGAAGAAATCCACTGTTGATTTGTCGAGTATAGAGGTTGAGTATAGAGGTGTTGCAATGGCAGCATGTGAGGCATCATGGCTAGAGATGCTACTTGCAGATTTAGGTGTGGAAGTGCAAAAGCCTATCATCATCTATTGTGATAATCTTAGCAGCATACAACTAGCACATAATCCTATTTTTCATGCTAGAACAAAGCATATGGAGGTACATTATCACTTCATCAGAGAGAAGGTATTAGCAGGTGATATCTTATTTATGTGAGAACGGATGAGTAGGTTGCTGATATTTTCACTAAGGCGCTTGGAGTAGAGAAGCTAAAGAAGTTTCACAAGATGCTTGGATTATAGGACATCACGTCGAGCTTTAGGGGGAGTGTTGAGATATCAAGCTCAACATGTGATGATCTAGGATGACACATATCACTTTTTCATTTCTTTGACATGTATAGTAGTCATGCCGATATATGTCAGGGGTACTTCATTGAACTTTACTAGATTTATCTATCGAGAGTGATGGCACATTTGTTTGTTGCCAGCTCACTCATTCATGGACATTCGAATTTTCCCTTATGTGTTGTTCTTTATATATTGTGCTTGTTGTGTTGTTGTTTTTAGGTCATTCTTGTACATTCCTTTTATGTAATAGAAGAAGAAGAAGAAGAAGAAGAAGAAGAAGAAGAAGAAGAAGAAGAAGAAGAAGAAGAAGAAGAAGAAGAAGAAGATCATTCTTCCTTGCCTCAATCTGTGTGTCTGCTTCTCTTTGATTGTGAGAGTATGTCTATGTGAGCTCTCTTCCTTATCTCCTTCCTCATGACACTAAAGGGATCTCCATCTTGGAGAGCATCGCACCATTAGGAAGAAGGCTTCAAAATACTGTATCAAGATAAGGCTAGTAAAATAGAAAGAATAGTAAGCTTTAGATTGATAAGCTTCATATTAAAGAAGCTAGATTTGTAGTAGATGAAGCCACTGAGAATAACACCATAAGCTATGAAAAGAAGGGACATTTTCATATATTACAATGGAGAAAGGAGCTCACGGAGAGGATCAAGATGATATGACTAAGAAAAGGAAGTGGTGAAGCTTGTTGATATATTTAGGTAGTGATGGGTGTGAAGACACTAGGACTACCGAGGCACTTTTTTCCCTCTTTAAGAGGTTTTTCCCCCCAATTGTATATATACCTATAACCCTAACGGGTCACTTATTTTTGTACATTCTCTTGGTAATACATTCAGTATTGTGTGTTGTGCTCCAAGCTTCTTCTTCTTCTTTGTGCTGTTCACATGATTCCATAGACCTCAAACTCCAAAAATTGGTATCAGAGCAAGTCACTGCTTCATCTAGGGCATCTTTGACACCCGTCTGGTCACAATCTCAGAATCGCATGAAAATTGGTGAGCATACTCAAGGCTATTAAGAGTTCAAAACAACTTTGCTTTATGGTGTCAAAATTGTGATATGAGCTCGTTTTGACCTCCAAACACATTATCACAGTGCTTGTGCAGGCAATTTCATCTTTTTGTGCCAAAGATATATACATGTTTCATTTTTCCGATATACGCACCTCAAGGTTAGCTACAAGTTTAGCAAAACTCGACAAGGTAGTTTTGTTCAAGTTTTTGAGACATAATCATTTTTCTACATCAATGTATTTTAGTCAATGGCCATGGATGAAATTAGTGATGTATTTTGTATGTTGGCTATTGAAGATAAGTTGGATGTTACCAATTACCCATTATGGACTTATATGATGTGTCATGTATTGGTTGCAAAAGGACTATGGAATATTATATAGGGCGTTGGAAAATGTCCTATTACATAGTTACGAAAGCTGATGAAGATGGTGATATTCTTTAGGTTCATGTTCGCGCTGTGGTTCATGCTCCACCTACTATAGAGAAACTTTGTTGCGATGTCAGAGATGCTCCGACATATGCATTGATAGCCTTGTATGTCAAGCATGCATTTATTCTTCACATTTTCTCTTGCAAGATAACAAAGGATTCTTGGGATATACAACACTTTATACCAGGCAAGGAATGAGGCTCATGTTGCTTATCCCCGAAAATAGTTGGAGAGTGAGCACATGAATGAAGGAGATCCCATGGATAATTTTTTGACAAAGATCAAAGATTTGAAGGGGCAATTGATTTTTGTTGATGGTCTTGCTTTACAACTCACTTGTGTCGACCATTCTCAATGGTCTTCCTGATTCATATTAGAGTTTTGCTTCTAACTCTTCGATTGATGATGAAAGGCAATCCAATTCCTTAACATTTGAGGAGTTAGTATCTGTTCTATTGCAAGAAGATCAATCTGGTCAGAACAGGTCCATTATGCGTGTTGTAGATCAAGCTTTGCTGGCTAGTCAGAAGGACAAAGGTAAATGGAGCTCATTTATTAGTAAGAAAAAATTGCTAATTCTACACAATCAAAGAAGGATGATAGAGACCTTCTTTTTACATGTTCTCATCTCACAAACGGTGAATGCTAGTCATTTAATCTTTATATTATTCAAACATTACTAGGCAAAGATATAGTGTAGGATAGACTCTATGCACAACTTTTCTAAGGGCTATGTTGACCTACAAACAATGAGGAGAGCAGTCAAGCACAACCCGGCAATAAGGCCTAATCAAATTCTTCACAAATTATTTCCAACCAAAAGTTATTTTCGTCACTACCCAAACATTGTAAATATTGCTTTTGGTAGATTAGAATCTAGTTTGTTCAATGTAATAAAGTAAGTCTATGATCTAAGGGTCTAGTCGGTTCAGACAGATTTGAAATCGGACACCGTTTGGTCACCCGTGTGTATGCCCAAAGATCTCGAGTCTAGACTTACTAGAAGGTCATTTACTCTTGTGAACAAGTGATCCACTTAGCTTAGTGGTTAAGTCTCAAGGATGTGAAGGAGGAGGTCTTGGGTTCAATCCCCATGACATGGGGAGAGTATTTGCCCAAAGAGATCTAGAACCTTCTAGAAGCATCCACTTGAGCTAACTAGAGTTGATTGGGACACTTGGCGGACATGGAGTTAAATGGCCGACACATGGCTCGCTAGTATCCACCTGCCCAAGAAGTCAGTCCCCTGGAGAGAGCTATATATAGAGGCATTTGGTTGGGAGGAGAGTCATCTCTCTAGCATGTGGTGGTCGTAATCCTTGTTCTCTTGCATTGGTATCAGAGCTCCTGGCAAGCTCCCATGGTGACCTTGATGGTTTCCATCATCTTCAATCTCTAGCCTAGTTTCATATAGACTTTGGCACTCATTTTATCCATGGGGATATTTTTCCACGTGGTTCATCTCTTCGAATTGAGAGCAAAAGATAACAACATTAGATGATCATGCTGTTTTTTCATTTTAGGGGTCGTTAATGTTCAAGGCAGATTCGAACGCATGCCGATAGCGAAAGGAGTGTTGCTTTCAACCACGATGTCACTGACTCATGTGGTTGCTGTATTCAAAATATGAGTAATGCGCTATGACAGCAATAATCGTGCTGCTCTCCAGTGGAGATGCGGCCTTTATTGGTTTGCATCAGCCGATTTTAGCAGATGGTTGCAGACTTTGAACCCACGAACTCCTTGGCAACAAAAGAGATGAGGCATCACACAATATTAGTTCTTCATCGGTACGCTCTGGCAGATGCCTGTGGGTTTTGAACTCACGGCATAGTCGAGATAGAGCTTCCCTTAAATCAAGGGAACAAGGCACACTTGTGGTCATGTTTTGGATTACTTATAATTTATCACTCCATCCGCGTAGATCTTTGAAGATCACAGTCGAAAGAAAAATGAGCTTCTTCTTCTTCTGATCAAAGGCCTTTAGATTTTTCACCTTTGAAGATTATCCATGAGCCCAGAGATCATTTGCATATCATTTCTTCGATTATATATATAGCAGCAGACTGCCCGCGGGAGATCTCCATCAAAAGCAAAACACTAAAGAAAATGCAGACATCTCTGCTGTGAATGGTCAGATGCTGGATTCGAACCCGTGCGCCAAATGGAAGCCATTTCTTTTGTCCAAGACAGCAAACCACACTGAAGACAAGTAAAATAATTAGTTCGTATGATGCAACCGGGGATCGAGCTCTCATCATCTTTCATGTAGATGCTTATCTATCCACTTCGTCAAAGAAATTCCTTGTCTAAACTTTTGCAAATTTATTTTACCAAACATAAAAGAATAATGTTCGAGATTATATGATTGATCTCGCAACCTTGCACTTCGAACATCTCCTCTAACCGACATATCGAGCAGTGCAATTCGATCCAGCGCACGTGTGCTCTATATAAGGTTGTGAATTACAAGCAAAAGGTGAAAGCCATTTTCAATGCCTTCACATGGTGGCCTCTAAGTATTGAACCCACGATGTCAAATAATGAGATAATCTCCATTGTCCACCAGATGTACGATTGTTCTAATGGGATCCGGTGTATTAGTGCTAGTATGACCGCTATGCTACGCTCAGAGTGATTATATTTTTATAGTAAAGAACCTACTAGTGCAAAGCATAGCAAAAGAAGTAGTAGAAGTCAACATGACTTGGTTCCTCTACTGCCATCCGGACTCGAACTCATGAGCCGTTGCAAGAGTAGAGCTCACTGATAACAAATCGCAATATCTCTGCCTCTCGATTTAGATCTCACAACATCGTCACTGAATGATATAGATGGATCTACTTTCGAGAGAAGGATAAGCACAAGCCATGCACATGGAAACCGCATGGTTGGAGAATGGATCTTCAGTGGATCACTGGAAGGACGTAGCTCTATCCAAAGATAAGTATTTTCCAAGTTATGGTTTCATTTCAATATTTGTTTTTCTCCATGCTTTCATGTAGGATGCATTTTATTAAAAATGATGCAAATTAATGAAAGCTAAATGCGAGAGAATAAACATATTGAAATGGAAAAGCATAAACACATTGACATGTTTGTTAAGCATAGGCATGCATATACGAAAGATTGTTGGTGCATCTCTCCTTTCAAAAGAATGTTTTCAGGCACCATACACATTTTCTTCTTGCTTGCAAAAGGAATAGGATGCACTCAAGTATGTGCACATGTATATTTATAACCTTTTGTAAGGTAGAGGATAGATTGTTTGTACATGGATGATTGGATGCACACATGTCAAGCTCAAGAATTGCTTGAATTAGGTTTAATGCATGAAAGGAGAATGCCAACACGTGCATGCACTCACATGCATTTGCATGCAAGATCAGATATTTTTATATGCATGATTATTGTTTAAGAAGTTGAATACTTATTCAACTTATATTAAGCACTTCTAAGGATGAGAAAAGTATGCTTGGTTTTGTTTAAGCTAATTAGAGCTTAAAGAAGAAACTCAAGTAATCTTTAGGAATCAAGATATTTTTCTAAAAGATATATCAAAGTAATCTTTAGGAATTAAGCTACTCCCTATAGATAAGCCAACAAAGAAAACAATATGGTTAACTATTTCCTTTGTTAAAAAGAAATATATTTTGGACAAGCAATAAAGCCTTAAGTCTTGATCTTGTTCAAAAGTCAAGAATTTCTTTTGAAGATCATTCCAGTTAAGAAAAAGATTCCAAGATGAATCATTGGCTTAGTATTACTTAATTCCTTGGCAGGAATCTAAAAGTTCTTGAAAGAAAAACTCTCCCTAGATGTGAGACTAGACTCTTTCAAGAAAGTTTAATAGTAGTTCCTTGTAATTCCCAAACCACTAGTCTTCGTACTTAAGACCAAATAGTAATATAACCTAAAGGTATATCAAAGATTCTTAGCTTTGGAATCTGAGAAGCAGCAATGTATGCTTGGACTTAGTAGGGAAAAAGATCTCTAAAAGCCCATGGGTAAGCAAAAAAGATGCTTTTGTTAGTTTAAGAGATCTTATAGATAAAGACTAAGTATTTATTTTAGTCGCAAGGTCAACTAGACTTGATCAAGCTTGGCCATGGTTGCCCAAGAACATGCGATTAGAACTACTTTGTAGATTGTCCAAGCATTGGCAATGAAATTCCTTTTGGGAATTTTTCACTCAAGTTCCATTTATCCAATGGAAAATTGTGAAAAGAGTAAGTTGTTCCAAGTGTGAACAGAGAGAAGAAATTCAAAGAATGTAGTCTGCAACCATGAAGACGGTACTTAAGTCTGTGGAAGGTAAAACATAAATGTTTGCCTATCCTTAAAGGGATTTTGGTACAAATCCAGAGAGCATGAGTGGATGCTTAGACTTAAGCAGTAGAGAGATTCCTGTAAAAGTCTCGGCCGAGATAGGTACCGAAAGCATCAGTAAGAAGGAATCTAAAGACAAGAAGTTAAAAACTCTTTTCACTATAAATTGATCAAGAATAAACCAATTGAACTTGAATCTATGAAAATTCAATTACTTGGAATTTTGATTGGTTTTCATTTGAAAACCCTAGCAAAGAAGGATGGATATTCCATCAAAAGGTTTTCAAGTTCCTAAAGGATAGCACAAGATCATGAAACGATCATGTGAAGGGATCAAAACCTAGAAAATCTAGTTAGAGAAAATGCCTGAAACTTTAAAATTCTCGTAAAGAATTGAAGCAAGAAGGTACTCTATCAAGAGATGTTTAGACTTTAGGATAAGAATCATCCACACATTAATGTGAATATAAAATAGGGTGGTATAGGATACCAGATTTTATACTCAGATTGATGTAGGAAAGATGATATGGGACATTCGACCATGGGATGATAATTATCTTTTAGTCCTAGTTTGGATCTTAAAGTTAGGTTTGATCCTCAAAAGAATTAAGACTTCAAAAAAGGAGATTAATTCAAGAAGGATAAAAGTAGTATCCTAAGATACTTCAAGATAACTTCAAGATAAAGGACAGCAGATATGAAGTAAGTAACTTCCAAGATCTTTTTGAAACACTTCAAGATAAAGTATTGTTAATTCGGAAATATTTCATAAATTTCTGAAACAGTTGAACTTTGATTTTGAGCTGATCTTTTCAACCAAGGATTTGATTGATGAGTTTTGTATTCAAATAATGCTTCATTTGAGACTAAGTTCAGGTCATATTCAGTCTTTTTGACCTAGGCTTACTGGGAATGCAATTCTTGTGCATTTCTTTGAGTCAAAAGAGTGAATTTACCAAGTTACACTAGGAACTTGATGCTTGATGTTGGTTGCCACACTAGTATCTTGTGGTTGGATGATGTTTTTGATTTGCATTGAATCTTTTTGAGAATTTGGATTATTTCTCTTAAAGATAGAAAAAATGCTTCAATACCCTATTGAAACAGATCTTTGAGAAGTTAAAGTCCTGAGTCACCTAGACTTTGAGTCATAGCAAGTTTATGTATCTTTAAACTTTAAATTGGTTGAATAGAGTTTTAGTTCTTTCTTTCCGCTTTCCAAATCTTTTGGATTTGACTCAGATATGGTATCTGATTCTTTTCATAAAAGTCAAGGGTTAGCCGGATAGAACCAGGTAACAAAATTAAACATCCTAGATAGATGTTCTGTACAAGAACCTTTTCAGACATCGAAAGATGATAAGTTTGACTTATTTCTTTGAGTTTGCTTCAAGTTATAGCATAAATGATTTCATAGAGTCCAGTATACTCTAGAATAGAGAAGTTAGGAATTGCTCAACAGATTGACAATTCCCAATAACTTTTAACTAAAGCTAGTCTTTGAGAAAAGTGTCCTAAGTTGGACAATTTTCATTGCAAATTCGAATTGGTCAAGTTATAGTATGGTTGACTCAACAGAAATGGTAAACTTTCTCCTACAGTGTACATAGGATTTTTAAACTCATTAGGACAAAGTAGTCCTCTAGTCGAGTGAAAAAATCAAGTAACTGTTGGATAGGAGTTAACCATTGTACAAACATCCAAGTTAGATGTTTGGGACAACCAAACTTCAAGTTCTCCAAAACAAATTCAAGTGAATCAAGAGTTCTCAAAGTCTTGCGAGGGATAAGAATCCTACCTATGTTACTAAGTCCATGCACCAATGGACTAGTAACTTGAATCCACCTAGTTCACATGTTTGTGCCTAGATCGCACATCGAGAAGCTATGAATTGGCCAGGGATGTTTTTAGATCCACCCTTATTATTCATTCACTACTTTGTACTTTGAGTAGTTTATCAAAGTACAAAGCGAGATAGTATTTTGAATCATTTGGACAGGGATGCCACCACAGAGATGAGACATGTTCTTCCAGTTTTAGAACATGACCATGTTCTTCGAGTTTTAGAACATGAGGCTCGGGGGTTGCCTACAGTAGTTATATAGCTCTATTTTTGAGGACAAAAATATTTTCCAAGAGGGGAAGAATGTAATAAAGTAAGTCTATGATCTAAGGGTCTGACAGGTTTAGATGGATCTGAAATCCGACACCGTTTGGTCACCCGTGTGTATGACCAAAGATCTCGAGTCTAGACCTACTAGAAGGTCATTTACTCTTGTGAACAAGTGATCCACTTAGCTTAGTAGTTAAGTCTCAAGGATGTGAAGGAGGAGATCTTGGGTTCAATCCCCATGGGAAACATGGGGAGAGTATTTTGCCCAAAGAGGTCTAGAACCTTCTAGAGGCATCCACTTGAGTTAACTCGAGTTGACTGGGACACTTGGCGCATATGCAATTACATGGCCAACACATGGCTGGCTAGTATCCACATGCCCAAGAAGGAAGTCCCCTGGAGAGAGTTATGTATAGAGGCATTTGGTTGGGAGGAGAGTCATCTCTTTAGCATGTGGTGGTCGAAATCCTTGTTTTCTTGCATTCAAGCTGAGGATTCTTCAAGCTTGAGGATACTAGAAACACCTACATATCATTTTTCATAATTTTTAGACTCCGTTTGAGCCCTCAAATAAGCCTTGGAACCTAATTTTTAACTAGAAAGGACACTAGGTCCGGATAGGGCCAAAACCTAGTCAAAAACTATAAAGATATAGAGAGATTATTTTTGGGGTTAGCTTGTGAGAGTTTTGAGCTATTGTAAGAGATTTCGTGAGGAATAGAAAACACTCCATTGTTCCTCTTTTTGTTCTTGACTTGTGTGTATGTGTGTGCATGCTTCTGTGCTTGTCACTTATGAACTTGTGCCTTGACTTGCTCACAGTCATCATACTAGTCCTCATGTCTCCACATATTGACATTTATGAGGTCGATCTCCTCACCTTGGTACTTGCCATTGAGCTAGAGTGACACCAAATATGGCGCCGTTGCCAGGGAGAGAGCTTTGAGGACGAGCGTGTGATGGTAAGACATAGAGTTGTAGAGTCATAGGTAATATCTTTACTTTTCTTTATTTTTCATTATTTTTTTTTATTTCCATCATCATCATCATCATCATCATCATCATCACCATCATCATCCTCACCATCTCCCACCTCCATCTCCATCTTTGCTGAATTTTCAGTATTTTGGTCATATTCCCTTCCCCACCTCATTTCCTTCATTTCACTTGAGAGAGAGAGAGAGCAAGAGAAAGCAAGAGAAAGCAAGATAGAGCTATTGTGCATTTTTTTCGTGTGTTTTTGAGTCTTTGCTGTAGGATTTGGTTGTATCATCATCTCCAATAGCTTGCACATGTACGATAGACCTCTACACAGGTCTCGAGACGATGACCTCTGTCTGTTGTGATAAACAGAGAAATTTAGTATTTTATGTTTTCATGCGTGGCACGATAAACCGCACCATTAGAGCACTCCAAATCATCAAAAACACAATCAAGGGACAACCTAAAGACAAAGAATTTAATCTAATTGGCCGAAGAACATCAAGTATGAAAAACTTAAGTGCTCCTTACGATGCATGTTGTAAAACAAGTGAATACCACAAGAGAAATTAAAACAAACAAGTAATTGATATCAAGGAACCAGCAACGTGGTTGTACAAGGGTCATTGGGCTAATCGGTAGGGCATATGAACCTAATATTAGGAAGACACTTAGGGAGAGACCGTAGAAGTATCAAATCATCCGAGGCTAGTGTCAATCATACCACTAGGTCCTGTGCCCAAAAATTGAGTGATTACCCATACATTCTAAGTTCAGAAACGAGAGACTCCAAGATGTCTTATGGCATGGAGGGACCCATAGGTAGCTCAAGAGTGGTGTACCTAGAAAAACCAAAAGGACCTTACAAGACTCAACTGGAATACATCAAGACAAACCGATTAGGTGCTCACATATATGAGGATGGTTTGAGAATATTTGTTGTCGAAATAAAAAACTCGGATCAACCCATTGGACTAGAACATCCTGTAGTCAAATTCAAAGATGGTTCATACATAAACAAGGAAGGAACAATGTATGTAGTCACCAACCAACTAGATAGAACAGATGAATTTGGCAATATAATCTAAGTGACCAAAATAGGTGACATAGAGCAAGGGAACTTAGGAAAAGAGCCAAGAACCCCTCAAGGCAAATATGTCCTGACTAGAGTGATCACTCTAGAGTAGGTTCCCCAAGATAATAGGAGCATATATTTGCTCTTAAATCGAGAGACAGACGAGGTTTTCTAGAGGTATAAACCCGACCAGCCTAATGAAGTGGGAATGCTTACCATATATGAATTGAAAGATCTTGATACACCTGGAAAAGTGACCTACTTAGACAATACCTCACAGAGGGTCTTTGTGGTGTCGTAGCATGGTAGGCATGCCTATGCTTGGAAGGGTGAATTTGTTTTTCCTCAACTAAGATCCAACATCTCTTATGGTCACCAAGGAGCTGGACCATCCCAGGCTCATGGAGCTCAAAGGGAGAGGAGTGGAGATAGGCGCGAGGTCAGCTTCGCTAATCGACTAGGAAGAGAAAGAACAAGAATAGAGACAGATAGAATGGAAAGTGAGAGACATAGAGACCCAAGGAATTGTTGGAGTTAGACGTCTGCGGAAGCACGCGAACAACACAAGGAAGAAGAAGAAGCTTGGAGCACAAACACACAATACTGAATGTATTACTAGAGAATGTACAAAGATAAGTAGCCCATTAGGGCAATAGGTGTATATACAAGCCGGGGAAAAAAAACCTCCTAAAGAGGGAAAAAAGTGCCCCGGCGGTCCTAGTGTGTTCACACACATCACTACCTAAATATATCAACAAATCCCCCCTGGGAGTGATGTGGTGAACAAGGAGCTGGCACTCATGTATAAGGAAGTGCCAAGCTATGTGGAAATCACTCCACAAAAGGAAGTAAGCCCAAAGCTTTGCGGAAAGCTTCAAACTTCTCCCTAGGCAGAGCCTTCGTGAAAAGGTCTACAATGTTCTCCTACGTGGGCACATATGCCAAGCTGATCTCCCCAGCAGAGAACCTCTCCCTGACATAGTGATAATGCACCTCAATGTGCTTAGTGCGAGCATGGAACACAGGGTTCCTCGCAACTGCCAATGTGCTCTGACTGTCGGTGAAGATGGTGGTGGCAGAAGACTGGCCAACACCCAAATTAGCCATAAGGCGTCTGAGCCACACACACTCAACAGTCGCTGTGAAAGCTGCCCTATACTCAGCCTCACAACTGGAAGTGACCACAGTAGGCTGCTTCTTGCTCAACCAAGATATACATGAGCTACCAAGCATGAAGCAAAAACCACTGGTGGACACACGAGTGTCATAGCAACCAGCTAATCTGAGTCAGAAAAAGCATGCAAATCTGGCGGTAGTGATCCCCCCTTGGGATAAAACAACCCAAGTAGCCGAGTACCACTCAAGTAGTGAAAGATGCGCTTAACCACCTTCCAATGCGTGACTTGTTGAAGAAGCACTCACGAATTTGGCATCCAAACAAAAAAAAAAAAAGAGAAGGGGAAGTAGAAAAGACAAGAGAAGCAGAATTAAAGAAGCACGACCAAACTGTACAGCGTGCAGAATCAGAAAACCGAATCAAGAATTGTAAATATGAGAACAAGACGTGTAACAGAGTAGTGAACAGGGGAGTGCGCATAACGCACATAAAGAAGGATTGTGGAGCATACCGAAAGTGAAAGGCGTGGAAGAGCGTGGAAGAATGAAGACTATATATATATCAATCAAGAATCGAGCGAGAGAGGGGAGAGATGAAATATAGTGGATGCGCAGAGACATAGAGATACAGATATACAGATAGAGAGAGAGATAGAAGACGCCATAGATCGCGTATGTAGTATAGAAGACGCCATAGATCGCGTATGTGAAGATGAATAATAGAAACCTGAAATGTCAGGTATTCATTTGAGAGAGATGGTAATAAGAAACTACTCAGTGTAGGAGAGTTTCTATAGCTTGAGCAAGAAGAGGCCAAGCTTGTTTGTACACATCTTCTCTAATAGAAAACACATGTTCATGTGGAAGCTCTGCGCACATTCTTCGTATGAGTAGAAGTTTGATTATCTTATGTTACGGTTAAAGTTAGTTAACAGTTACAGTTTCACCGTATACGTACTTTCGGTCACTTACGGTTTACTCAATAAACGTGTTTTTTGGGAAGAACCATGAAGTATATCTCGTAGAATAATATAGAGTTGTGTATGAGACATAGCTTATCTTGTAGCTAGAAGTCTCTACTTTATACGGATCAAAGTTTCTGGTGAAATGGATATGTACACACAATACAAAGTCGGACCGAAAATAGCATTATGAACTGTTGAAGTTTTCCTCTAAACTTCAGGAAGAGTTCTTTCAGTAAGGGAAGTTCACTCATCACTTCCTTGTTTCACGTATAAACATTTAAAACAATTACGAACAGAATTGAAGATCATTTCGGTAAGATTCCGGTAAATTTCGGTGACAGTCGAGTAACAGTCCGGTGAAATTCCGGTGGAATTCCAAGAGAATTCAAAGCACAGTCTAATAGAGTTTGAGTGGCAGAAGCTCTGTTAAGCTACTGTTGATTATAGAGGTGTTCTAACATCACTGTAGTTTAACACTAATTCGGTGGCGCAGCGAATTTCCGCAGGCTTGATAAGGTTCGAGTCTTTGCTATGGTAGACGGGTGGTACCAGAAGCTTACTACTATCAGAGGTATAAAAGTGGTACTACCGAAGACGTCGACCACCCCAACAAGTGGTATCAGAGCAGGTTAATCACCGCAACAAGTGATATCAGAGCCGTAAAATCTAACAAGAGGTGTCAGAGTAAAGAAAGAAAACAAGAAGATCATGGCAGAACATGTCTCTATTGACAAGCTGGACAAAGATAATTATCCCGCATGGGTAATGCGCATGGAAACCTTACTTATGAGTAAGGACTTAATGATGTATGATCGGAGAAGAAAAGAAGCTGACCTTTGAAGTCAACAGACAACCAAAGGAAGAAGAATTGGAATCCTTGAAGCTGTGGCAGAAGAAAGATGCAACGGCAAGAGCATACATTTATAGTACTGTTACAGATTATCTACTACCGCATATTAGAGGCCTGGAAACAGCGGAGGACATATGGAGTGTGTTGGAGGACCATTTCCAAAATACTACGAAAACGAGGAAGGCTAGCTTATGGTCCGAATTCACAACGTTCAAAAAGAAGTCGAATCAAAGCATTAGTGACTATGTTACTAAAATGAAGGATCTAGCAGACAGTCTTGGATCCATAAATGAAGATATCGAAGACCACATATTGATAGCGCAAGTGCTCACAGGTTTGAGAGGAGATGAAAGGTGGAAACCTTTTGTACTTTCAACTGAACTCTCTTTAAATCATTTTGTTCCAGATTTAAATCAGTTGCTAGGTGCTCACATATGAGCAAGACCTGAAAGGAGATGGAGATAAAGGACAAAGCTCTGCAATGTACATGAAGAACAAAAAGAAAGGAGATATAAGTCAAAAGATGAAGAAGAGTCGAGTTCTCAGGTTTATTATGCTAAAGGCAAAGGCACCGGCAGAGGAAAAGCAAGAGGCTTTGGAAGAGGAAGAAGCAGTCAGAATATCAACAAGAAAGCTTGCTCGATTTGTGGACTAAGTAATCATCTGGCTTATGACTGTTGGCATAATCAACAAGGTTCAAATCAAAATCAGAATAGTAATAGCAGAGGCAAAAGCGGAAGATATCAAAGAGGTAGACAAAACCAAAGAGGAGGCTATGGCAAAGGTGGAACAAGAAGTTGGGGACAAAATCAATCCTACAACACCACCTACAACAACTACGCAAATGACACGCAGAATGAAAGTCATACATCGTTGATGATGAACTCTATCAGCACATCAGAAAATGAAGACCTAAAGGTATTTTACATTGACTCTGGATGTTCTAATCATTTGTCAGGAAATATAGAATTGATGTCAGAACTGGAAAAAGGTAGTTCGTGTCACACTGTTCAAACAGGTGACAATACAAGACAGTGTTCATTCAATTGGAAAAGTGAAGTGTAAGAGTGGAGCAGATTTGCTAACCAATGTTTTGTATGTTCCGACAATACCGAAAAATTTGATCAGCGTAGGACAGATAGTTGAGAAAGGTTTTCAGGTCAGATTTACAAATAAAGGAGTATTTGTAGAAGATCCCGAGAATGGATATCATCAGATCGTTTCTGGTAAGAAAGAAGGCAGACTCTTTACTTTAAGAGTACAAGGGAACATTGGCCAAGCATTGCTCACACATGGTGAAAAGGTAATTACAGAACTTGATCTCTGGCATAAGAGATTAGTTCATTTCAATGAAAAAGGAATTAAAGCTATGATAGCAAATCAGTCAGTATTGGGATTACCGAATGTACAGAATCAACATATGATTCACAAATGCGAAGCATGTCAGATGGGAAAAGCCCACAGGTTACCTTTCCAGAAGAAAGGATTCAAACATGATGGAGTACTTGAACTCATACATACAGATGTATGGGGTCCAACAAAAGAAGGATCAATCAGCGGATCTAGGTGTTATGTTTTATTCATTGATGATGCTACAAGATGGATAACGTTATATGTCTTAAAAGAAAAATCAGAAGTATTTGAAGCCTTCAAGCATTTTCATGCATACGTTGAAAGACTCACAGGACGAAAGCTTAAGAGACTGAGGTCTGATGGAGGGGGAGAATACTTCTCCCGAGAGTTCAATGATTATCTTTGGAATGGAGGTATCAAAAGAGAAATAACTTGCAGGTATAGACCGCAACAAAACGGAGTAGCAGAAAGAAGAAACCAAACTCTAGTTGAGTTTGCACGAGCCATGTTAAACGAGAAGGGTTGTCCAAATTATCTTTGGGCTGAAGCCGTAAACACAACGACATACTTGGTAAACAGATTACCATGTACAACTTTAGATGGAATGACCCCTTATGAAGCTTGGTGGGGAAAGAAGCCAACACTTGATCACTGCAAAGTGTTTGGATCAGTCGCTTATGCTTATGTACCGTCTCAACTTAGACATAAGCTTGAACCGAAAGCAGAAAAATATGTGTTCGTCGGATACAATGAAAGACAGATGGGTTACAGGTTATGGAGTCCTCTAACTAAGCAGTTTATTGTTTCAAGAGATGTTACGTTTGATGAACAGAAAAGCTGGTATACAGATCAAAGTCATACAACTAAAGAATTTGAAGAAGAAGTAAGAAGAAAAGAAAAAGGAAAATCAATTGTGCAGGTGAATAGAGATGAAGATCATATGCAGGCGAGTACGTCCAGGATCGGATCAGGTATAAGAAATGGAGATGAGTAGGGATTTGATGAAGACGTGTATTCAGATACACATGAAGAGTTTGAACCAAGAAGGTCAAACAGGAATAGAAGACAACCGGAAAGGTACTCGTATGATACTTCATACATAACTCGGAAAGACTATGCATATATGGTCAAAGGTGATGAAGAACCTCAGAGCTATGCTGAAGCTAAAGGAAAGAAGCAATGGGAAGAAGCAATGGAAGAAGAGTTCACTGCACTGGAGGAGAACAAGACATGGGAGCTTGTTCCTAAACCAAATGGTAAGAAAGTAATTGGAAGTAAATGGGTTTACAAATTAAAGAAGCTTGCAGATGGAAGGATAGCCAGATATAAGGCTAGACTGGTAGTCAAAGGCTATGCTCAGATGCATGGCATAGATTACGACGAAACGTTTCGTCCGGTGGCAAAGATGTCAAGCATAAGGATAGTAATTGCTATAGCAGCATCAAAAGGATGGAAGCTAAGTCAGCTAGACATTAAGAATGCATTTCTGAACGGATATATATCAGATGAAGTTTACATGGAGCAGCCTGAAGGGTTTGTAAGCTCCAGATACCCAAAATTTGTGTGCAGGTTAAGAAAAGCACTTTATGGACTAAAGCAAGCTCCAAGAGCTTGGAACTACAGACTCGTGAAGTATCTAAATGCACTTGGATACCAAAGTTCAAAAGCAGATGCAAGTCTACTCATTAAAAGAACAGACGAAGGAATGATCTACATCTTCATTTATGTAGACGACATAATAATTACAGGTACCTCAGATGCAGGAATCACAGAGGTGAAGAAACTGCTTGAAAAGGAGTTTAAGATCAGTGACCTAGGAAAGTTGTCATACTTTCTTGGAATAGAAGTCACTTATACAGATCACGGCGTATATGTATCACAAGAAAGGTATCTTCTAGATATATTGAAGAAATTTGATATGCAGAATTGCAGAGAAGCTTCAACACTGCTTGAAGCCAATCACAAACTCAGTAAATATGATGGCGCAGATTACAAAGATATGACAAAGTATCAGTAGTTAGTAGGTAGTTTGATTTATGCTACACTAACGAGACCTGACTTGAGTTATGCAGTGGGAGTTTTATCACAGTTTATGCATTGTCCGAAAGACCCACATTGGATTGCATGTCAAAGAGTTCTCAGATATATAAAGAGAAGTATTAAGGAAGGATTATACTATCCTTATACGTCAAATATAAATTTGAGAGCCTACAGTGACTCAGACTGGGCAGGTAACCAGGATGACAGAAGATCAACACATGGGTATATGATATACCTAGGAGATAAGCTAGTAAACTGGTGCTCGAAGAAACAGCACACAGTGGCTTTATCATCAATAGAAGCCGAATACAAAGGACTGGTAGAAGCAGCTAAAAAAGTGATATGGATGTAGACCTTGCTCAAAAGCTTGGGCATTGATCAAGGTATACCAATTATACATGGAGGCAATATGAGCTCTCTATATCTTGCAGCGAATCCGGTGTTTCACGCAAGAACAAAACACATAGAGATTCAGTATCATTTCCTGAAGCAAAAGGTAATGGAGAAGGAGTTAGAAATTGTATACACTCCGACAAAAGATCAGATTGCAGATATGCTGACGAACAGTTTGGATGGAACAAAGATAAACAGATTCAAAGAAAAGGCAGGTATAAAAGAAAGAAAGATATATGAAGACCGAAAGATGCAAATTAGTGATTGAAGGGGAGCTGTTGAAGAAGCACTCACGAATTTGGCATCCAGACAAAAAAAAAAAAAAAGAGAAGGGGAAGTAGAAAAGACAAGAGAAGCAGAATTAAAGAAGCACGACCAAACTGTACAGCGTGCAGAATCAGAAAACCGAATCAAGAATTGTAAATATGAGAACAGGACGTGTAACAGAATAGTGAGCAGGGGAGTGCACATAACGCACATAAAGAAGGATCGTGGAGTATACCGAAAGTGAAAGGCGCGGAAGAGCGTGGAAGAATGAAGACTATATATATATCAATCAAGAATCGAGCGAGAGAGGGGAGAGATGAAATATAGTGGATGCGCAGAGACGCAGAGATACAGATATACAGATAGAGAGAGAGATAGAAGACGCCATAGATCACGTATGTAGTATAGAAGACGCCATAGATCGCGTATGTAAAGATGAATAACAGAAACCTGAAATGTCAGGTATTCATCTGAGAGAGATGATAATAAGAAACTACTCAGTGTAGGAGAGTTTCTATAGCTTGAGTAAGAAGAGGCCAAGCTTGTTTGTACACATCTTCTCTAATAGAAAACACATGTTCATGTGGAAGCTCTGCGCGCATTCTTCGTATGAGTAGAAGTTTGATTATCTTATGTTACGGTTAAAGTTAGTTAACAGTTACAGTTTCACTATATACGTACTTTCGGTCACTTAAGGTTTACTCAATAAACGTGTTTTTCGGGAAGAACCATGAAGTATATCTCGCAGAATAATATAGAGTTTTGTATGAGACATAGCTTATCTTGTAGCTAGAAGTCTCTACTTTATACGGATCAAAGTTTCTGGTGAAATGGATATGTACACATAGTACAAAGTCGGACCGAAAATAGCATTCTGAACTATTGAAGTTTTCCTCTAAACTTCAAGAAGAGTTCTGTCAGTAAGGGAAGTTCACTCATCACTTCCTTGTTTCACGTATAAACATTTAAAACAATTATGAACAGAATTGAAGATGATTCCGGTAAGATTCCGATAAATTTCGATGACAGTCCAGTAACAGTCTGGTGAAATTCCGGTGGAATTCAAAGAGAATTCAAAGCACAGTCTAATAGAGTTTGAGTGGCAGAAGAACTGTTAAGCTATTGTTGATTATAGAGGTGTTCTAACATCACTGTAGTTTAACACTAATTTGGTGGCGCATCGAATTTCCGCAGGCTTGATAAGGTTTGAGTCTTTGCTGCGGCAGACGGGTGGTACCAGAAGCTTACTACTATCATAGGTATAAACGCGGTACTACCGAAGACGTCGACCACCCCAACATGACTCCTGGGCATGCATAAACCTGCTGTGAGACAGCAAACTGAATATCTGGTCGAGTAATGCATAAGTAAATCAAGCATCCAACAGCCTACTGATAGAGAACATCATCAAATGCATCTCCAACATCATGAAGACTCAATCGTAAACCTGTCTCCATAGGAGTGGCAATAGGCTTACAGTCTTCAAGGCCAAAACGCTGCAATAATGTGTCAATATATTTCGTTCGAGACAAAGCCATTCCACCATCAACTTGCATAAACTGAATGCCCAAATAGTGATGCAAATGCCCCAAATCAGACATCTCAAATGAGGCATGCAAATCAGCCTTGAAATCAGCAATATGCTTCTCAATAGGACCAGTGAGCAGCATGTGATCAACATAGACAACAATGATCAGAAGCACATCATTAGCACGCTTAACATATAAGGTGCTTTCAGTTGGACTATTCTTAAAACCATGTGCAACCAGATAGGCATGTATCTTCTCATACCAATCACGTGGTGCTTGCTTTAAACCATATAATGCCTTCTTTAACCTGCACACCTGGTTTTCATGCCCTTTTTGCACAAAGCCACGGGGTTGAAAAACATACACTTCTTCATGCAAGTCACCATTCAGAAATGCTATTTTAATGTCCAACTGATGTACATTCCAACCATGATGGGCTGCAAGTGCACAAATGCTCCGAACAGTAGTCATACGGCATGTAGGTGCAAAGGTCTCATCAAAATCAATGCCTCTTTCCTGTGCATAACCCTTTGCAACAAGCCTAGCCTTATACCTGTCAACTGTACCATCAGGTTTACACTTCAGCTTGTATACCCACTTAGTGCCAATGGCCTTCTTGCTAGGAGGCAAGTCACATAAAGACCATGTACCATTCTTCATTATAGCATCATATTCAGATTGCATGGCAGCCATCCAATTTTTTGAATTCTGTGCTTCATCAAAAGAAACATGCTCATTCTCATCATAGAGACTAGACACAGCCATAACATAGCAATCTGATGCAAAGGAGGCACTATGAGAGCCTGAACGAGTACGATATGACAAAGGTGCATCTAATTTGTTGTCACACAGTCTACACCAACCATTTTGGCATAGTTTTTGCCTGCTCAATATCAGCTCTCTCATCAACAAGTGCATCATGTAAATCTGCATCAGAAATAGAATGATCTGCATCATCATATGAAATGTGCAAAGGCTGAGAAGGTGCCTCATTAGGACTAGCACTAGACTGTCCACCTGTAAAAAGAGGCATCAACGTATCAAAAATGTCTTTGGAGCTAACAGATGTCTCCTTAGTACATGAAAGCAATGGCTGAATAGCATCTTCCACAAAGACAACATCACAACTAACCAGAATGCGTTTAGTCTGTGGATGATACAGACGATAGCCTTTACTTTCAGAACTGTACCCAACAAAAATACATTTTACTGCCTTATCATCCAATTTTCTGCGATGTTGTTCAGGCACTAATGCATATGCCAAACAACCAAAAACACGCAGATGAGCAACAGATGGCTTGCGGTCATGCCAAGCCTCATATGGAGTGATAGACTGCAGTGCTTTAGTGGGACACCTGTTCAGTACATATGCTGCACACATGACATCCTCAAGCCAGAAACTATGTGGTAAAGCCTGACTCTTGACCATGCACCTCGCCATCTCCATGAGTGACCTATTTTTTCGTTCAGCAACTCCATTCTGTTGAGGTGTATACGGCACTGTACACTGGTGTTTTATCCCACGTTCAGCCAGAAATGCATTAAAATCAGAAGACATATATTCCCCCCCTCGATTAGAACGGAGGGTGCACATTTTACATGCTGAGAGATTTTCAACCAAAACCAGAAACTGTTTAAAGCACATGAACACTTTGGACTTTGCTTTGAGTGGATACACCCATGCATGCCTGGAAAAATCATCAATGAAAGTCACGAAGTAAAGGTAATTCCCAAAAGAGGGTGTCTGCATAGGACCATAGACATCACTATGTACAAGCTGCAATTTTTGCGTAGCCCGAACTGAATCATCTTTTGGAAAGGAGGAATGCTGCATTTTGCCCAAAATACAGCCTTCACATACATGTTTTCTAGGTGCCTCAAGCTTGGGCAAACAAGACACCATATTAGATTTCTGCAGGCGTAGCAAACTAGCAAAATTCAAATGACCAAAGCGTGCATGCCAAAGCTTTGCATCTGACATAGCCTGAGAATCATGAACTGCACATGCCGAATCATTCACAGATCTTTCATAGCCTATGAGCTTATACAGCCCACGACATAAAATGCCAGAAGCAATAATAACATCGCCATTTGATAGATCATGAACCGTACATCTTTCATCAACAAATTTCACAACCAAGCCAATCTTGGCTAATGTAGAAACTGATAACAGATTCTTCTTGATCCCTGGCACAAATAAAGCATCTGACAAGGTGAAAGAACTACCATCAGCAGTAGTCAGAATGATCTTACCAACTCCCATAACAGGATAAGAGGAGTTGTTGGCACATGTGACAGTATTCCCTGTAGGGGTAGGCTCGAGTGAAGAGAAGAAATTGCGCTGCGAGTCAATATGTTTGGTCGCCCCAATATCAAAGTACTGGCAAACATCTGAGTCCATTGCAGACATGCACTGCTCATGAGAAGATGGGTCAAAACTACAAACAGTAGTAAACGCCCATTCTTCTTCCTGCACAAGATTAGCAGACTCTGTTTTTGGTGTAGAGGCTTCTGCAACAACCATTCCAGCCTCCTTTTTCTTTGCCTCTTTCGCAGCCAGTTTTGGACATTTCTTTATGATATGATCATTCCCTTTACAGTACTTGCAAAACAGTTTCTGCTTTTCTGATTTCTTCTCATCTTTATCTTGGTTCTTCGAATGTGCAGCATTTGCAGATTTCTGCTTACTAGTAGAAGAGCTCCGTTTTCCTTTGCCCTTCTGACTAGCCAAGAAAGCTTGATCTGCAACACGCATAATGGACCTGTTCTGCCTAGACTGATCTTCCTGCAACAAAACAGAAACTAACTCCTCAAATGATAAGGCATTCGGATTGCCTTTCACAAAACTCTGATATGAATCAGGAAGACCATTCAGAACGGTCTGCACAAGTGAGCTACTTGGTATAACCTTATCAGCAAAAATCAACTGTTCCTTTAAATCTTTGATCTTCATTAGAAAACTGTCCATAGAATCACCTTCATTCATGTGCTCACTCTCCAACTGTTTTCAGAGGTAAGCAACACGAGCCTCATTCCTAGCTTGGTACAATGTGGTAAGTGTATCCCAAGCATCCCTAGCTGTTCTGCAAGAGCGAATATGAGGAATAATAGCACGTTTGACAGACAAAGCTATCAATGCATGTGCCTGGGCATCTCTACCATCCCAACGAATCTGCTCTGCAGTAGGTGCAACAAAAATAGCAACACAAACAGGAATCTGCGGACTATCATCTTCAACACCATCTTCATCAACTCCAGCACCTCTATTTGCAGTACCTATCGTTACAGGTGTAACAGGACATCTTTCAACACCCTACACAATGTTCCACAATCCTTTTGCAACCAAAACATGTCGCATCATATAAGCCCATAATGGGTAGTTGGTACCATCCAACTTATCCTCAACAGCCAACATACGGAATACATCACTGCTTTCAGCCATGGTCGGTGACTAAAATACCTTGATGTAGAAAATTGACTGTATCTCAAAAAGTTGAACAGAACTGCCTAGACGAGTTCTGCTAGACCTGTAGCAGACTTCGAGATGCTTAAACTGGCGAACAGAAACTGGTATATACCTTTGCCACAAAAAGACAAAATAGCCTGCACAAGCACTGCAATAGTGCGTTCGGAGGCCGAAACGAGCTCAGATCGCGATTTCGGCACCACAAAGCGAAGTTGTTTTGATCTCGAAAACACCCTAATTATGCTCACCAAAATTTGTATGATTCTGAGACTGCAAACGGAGGAGTGTCGATGGCGCCCTAGATGAAGCGACGACCTGCTCTGATACCAATTGTTGGAGTTAGACATCTGCGGAAGCACGCGAACAACACAAGGAAGAAGAAGAAGCTTGGAGCACAAACACACAATACTGAATATATTACTAGAGAATGTACAAAGATAAGTAGCCCATTAGGGCAATAGGCGTATATACAAGCCGGGAGAAAAAAACCTCCTAAAGAGGGAAAAAACTGCCCCGACAGTCCTAGTGTGTTCACACACATCACTACCTAAATATAACAATAGGAATCAAAGAAATGCAGATGAAATTTCCTCTGTCAAGGCCAAGAGAACACACTAGGACCTTGAGACCTATAGAACTCGTTAAGTCCATGAAGAATTTGTTCGATGGCACTGGAGACCGTACGACCTGAAAGAACTTGGGGAAGCTTGTAGGAGGTTGAAAAGTGCATTTTGAAGTGATGAAGTTTGGTCCAGCCAACCGGCACAAGACCAACCCTTGAGCTTATGGAGACTCAAATAGACCTTATAGGCATGCGATAAGTGCAAAGAGATGGACTATGTACTTTGGAGCATCAAGGAGAAAGAGTCGATACAAAACAGATAGGTTCGCGGGTCGACTAGCTCAAAAAACTTACTATCTATGGAAGAGACAATGAACTTCAAATACCCATAGCGATGAGCATTATTACAATTAGAAAAAATCCTTTTATGGGAGTGATATAAATAGAGTTGAGTGTATATAATGCACAAAAGTATAAGGAATAAGCAAAATATGCTATATGAATGAATCAGACACTCAACAGTGGTACCTCCTATTTTTTAGGAATATGGAGAGATTGACCCCGAGACAGAAAAACTGACATTTCTCCCAATCTACTAAACCAAATGCTTTGAAAATTTATTGTGAGGCTTTCCTCAAAGAAGACATGCGAATGACGTGTGTGCCACTCTCCTCCCATCCATTTATATCCTCTTGTATCTAAAATAGTAGTGATCTGGAATGGTCTAGTGTCGCCATGTGGCCAGCATGCAACACTCATCCCCACTAACCATCAAATACCTTAGGATATACCCCCGAGCTTAGGACCTTGGCTAACTAGCCCTCATCCCAGACACACATGGAATGGTCTCTGTAGACCAATGTCTGACACTCTCTCCCCCTTCTAAAGATCATTATCCTCAATGATCAATGAGGGAAAGTACTTGCGAACCAGAGCTCCTGATTCCCAAGTAGAGTCAGTAAGTGGTAATCCTCTCCAAGCTACCAGATACTCTTGGATGACATGATTTCTTAACCGTTTCTGTCTCCTATCTAGTATTCTATCTGGAGAATGATCTGATCTATCGGTATCTTGCAAAGAAACAATACCCTCTATTGGATTATCCTCCCTAGATATATACTTTCTAAATTTACTAACATGACACATTGGATGGACTCTGCAATCTGGAGGAAGCTCTAGTCGGTATGCAACATCACTCAACTTCTTTACTATCTTCCAAGGTCCACAATACCTTGGTGATAGTTTACTACACTTCCCTGTGGACAATGAAGTAGATCTAGCCGGTACCTAAAGGAAGACTCGGTCTCCTTCCTCAAAGGATCTAGGAGATCTTTTCCTATCAGCATACTCTTTGGCTCTATCAACTGCTTGCTGCATCTTGGCTTTAGCTATTTCAAGGTTTGCTTGGAGATCCGCTAAGAACTCGGAAGCATTAGGGCATTTCTTAGGCATTCCTATGGTACTGGGAGCAGTGGGATTCATGCCATAGTTTATCTCGAAAGGAGACATCCCAGTCACCTTGTGAGGTCTATTGTTATAAGCAAACTCTACTAATGGCAAATAACTATCCCAATCTGTCTGTCTCTCAGAAACATATGCCCGTAACATATCCTCTAGAATTTGGTTGACCCTCTCGGTCTGACCATCTGTTTGGGGATGATCACCATTACTCATTTTTAGTAACACTTTCAGTTTGTCAAATACAAACTTCCAGAAGTGTCCTGTAAATTTGACATCCCTATCTGAGACTATGGATGTAGGTAACCCATGCAATCTGAAGATATTCTGGATAAACAACTCAGCTACCTGTGGAGCTTCTATCGTCTCCTGCATGGGTATGAAATGAGCCAACTTGCTCAGTCTATCTACCACAACTAGGATTGTATCTCGCTTCCTTTGGGTCCGCGGTAACCCCACTATGAAGTCCATGGATATACTATCCCAATTATGATCTGGAACTTGTAAAGGATGTAAAAGACCTGGTGTCTTTACCCTTTCTGCTTTGTTGACTTGACACATAAAGAATTGTTGAACATAAGTATGGATATCTTTGGCTAATCCAAGCCACCAAAAAGTTCTTCTAACAAGCTGTATTGTCTTGTCAACACCAGGATGTCCTGCGCAGGGAACATCATGGTTATCATGCATGACTTTCTTTCTCAAATCCCGGGAATCTGGCACACACACCTTTCCTTTCCGCTTCACAATTCCATTCTCCTGTGAGAAATTAGAATATGGAATGGACTTGTTTGTTTTAATAGAAGAAGAAACAACTGGAACTGTCCCGTCTCCTAAAATAGAGTCATCGCTAATGGCTCTAACTATCTGTAATAAATGTGGATCTTCCACTTGTGCTTCCTTAATTTCTTGAAGCAATGAGCTTTCTAAAACTGTAAAGCTTATTTGATACATTATACGAGATAATGCATCAGCTACTATATTTTCTTTGCCTCTTCTATACAAGATTTCCATGTGAAATTCCTGCATGAGCTCAGCCCAACGAGCTTGTCGGCCTCGAAGATCTGGCTGACTACAAAAATACTTGAGTGTATGATGATCTGTGAATACCTTAAAGTCTGCACCATAAAGATAGTGTCTCCAAATTTTAAGTGCATGCACCACTGCATACAACTCTTGTTCATGCACCGGCCAATTGCGTTGTGCACTACTTAACTTCTTACTTTCAAAAGCTATTGGCCTGCCATCTTGACTCAAGACTGCGCCTATGGCTATGCCGCTAGCATCGGTCTCTAACTCAAATGGTTTCTGAGGATCCACCACTTTGAGTATAGGAGCCTCTAAAACAACTTGTTTCAGAGTATCAAAACTCTCTTGCTGCTCTTGCTTCCATGCAAATGGAATTTTGCCTTGAAGCAAGTTCGTCATAGGTGCTGCTATCGACGAATATGAAGAGATGAATTTTTGATAGAAACTGGAAAGTCCTAAGAATGACCGTAACTGTCCCTCATTCTGAGGAGTAGGCCATGATAAAATAACTGAAACCTTCTTGGGATCCATCTAAACCCCATCGGCTGAAATCACATGCCCTAGATAGTCTATCCTCGGAAGAAATAAATGTGTCTTCTCTAGATTTACATATAGCTTATTTTCTTTTAAAATATTCAACACAAATTTTAAATGATTTTCATGCTCATGCACAGTTCTACTATACACTAGCAAATCATCCACAAAATCAACAACACACTTTCCTATGAAAGGTTGTAAGATATCATTCATTAAAATCATTAATGTAGCTGGAGCATTTGTCAAACCAAAGGGCATGACCAAATACTCATAATGACCAAAATGGGTCCTGAAAGCTATCTTATGTACATCATGATCTTTCACTCTAATCTGATGATAGCCACCCTTTAAATCTATCTTACTAAATACAATGGCTCCACCTAGAGCATCTAAAAGATCATCAATCCGGGGCATAGGATATCTGTGTCTAATAGTGATCTTATTGAGTGCTTGATAATCAACACACATCCTATAAGATCCATCCTTCTTCTTCACAAGAAGAACAGGTGCGGCAAAGGGTGAATAGCTAGGTCTAATCAACCCATTTTGAAGATGCTCGTCCAGGACCTTGCAGACTTCAATTTCCTCTTGCAAACTCATTCGAAATGGTGGCCGAGCAATCGGACTCACTCTTGGTATCAATTCGATTCTATGCTCTATATTCCTGTAAGGAGGCAAACCTGATGGTAATTCCTTTAAAAACAATTCTTGGAATTCTGCTGTCACTTTAGTTGAAAGTGCTGGAGCATTCCAACTTGAGTCTCCATGACTGCATGAGTCCATCTCAACATACGACAAATACATGAAATACAGAAAATAGATATACTTACAATCAATTTTGAGCAACTTGGTAGCAGTCACCAATCGCGTCTCTTGGAGATCTGGTTCTCCACGGATCAGTAATCTTCTTCCCTCATGCTCAAACTGATACACATGCAAAGCAAAATCAATGAGTGGTTTCTTCCTCGCATGCAACTTCTTACTAAGAACTATGTCGAATCGAGCTAATCTTGCTATCTCAAAATCCAATCTATCCTCATAGGACTGGATTTGAATAGGAAGATCAACTACTCGTCTATCCCAAGTCTCAGTTCCCTTTCCGTCGGCTAACTCTACGATATAAGTATACTCTGACTGTACCGTATCTAAGCATAATCTTTTGACTAATCGGGAACTAATAACGTTATGAGTCGAACCTGTGTCAAAGAGTACCTTGACAGGCTATCCTGCCACGACTCCTCTCATAACAATAAGCTCCGTATCTGAGAACCGGTATCCTTTCTGTGCCAATGGCGAAAGCACAACATTTGGCACAGTCGAATCCTTTTTAGTGATCGTCATGGCCACTATGGGAGATGATAATGGAGATGGGGAATCCCCAAACTCATCCTCACTCCCACCCCCTGCTTGAGTCGGATTTATGACTATGGTGGCTGCTATCTTTTTCTTTTTAGGACAATCCTTATACAAGTGCTATCGTAAACAACCATAGCATAAACCCTCTTTCATTGCCTTCTCTTTCTGCTGAGGGATAAGAATAGATCGGTTATATGCCCTCTCAGCCAGAGCAGACACTTCTCTCTTTCCTCCTGAGACTGTCTGGATCATGTGCACCTGCTTAGCCTCCCTAGAAGGCTGTGCAGTGATCGGACCAGGAGTCGAAGTATAAAAAGATCGGCTAACCCTAGTCCATGGGGATCTCTGGCCCTGGGAACCTGTGCTCCTGTGGCCGTCCTCATAAACCAAGGCCATCTCTGTGGCCTGTGCCAAAGACTAACACCGCTCTTTCCTTACTAAAGATCGAATAGTTTCTCTGAGTCCCAAAACAAGCTTGTGGACTTGAAGAAACTCTAGAATGGTATCAGGCACTTTAAGAAGTACCTCTCTATACCTATCATTAGGTGGTACAAAATTATTATAAAATAGGATTTAAGTGCTCTAGACCTCTCATTAGGTGGTACAAAATTATTATAAAATAGGATTTTGAATTGATCCCATGTCATGGGCTCCTTCTTATCCTGCTCTATCTTACGCCACCACCTATGTGCGACATCTATAAGATTATAAGTGGCCTGCTGAATCTTGTGCCTATCATTAGTGATATGACACAGGCGAAAACACTGTTCCCACTTGCTGAGCCACTGCTCAACCGTGTCAGCTGTCCTAGCGCTAGTTGAGCCATGATATCTTGGCGGCTTAAGATCCTTAAGCTTCCATCTGGCTTCTCTAACTAAGACGCTATCTTTAAGGACTTTTGAAGTTTGATGCTCATCTAGAGCATCTACCTCCATCTCTAGAAAATCAGAATCAAGTGGCTCTTTTTCTTTCTTAGAACCACGCACGTGTTCCAAGATATGATGAAAATTCTATGGATAAAATTCTATTGTTCATGGCTTGAATTGGATCAACTGGAGGTTCAGGCATAAGGGTATCTGTCCTAACAGGTGATGAAGGTTCGGGTTCCATGCTAGGACTAAAGGTAAGAAACTTTTCTTTTGTTTTTTTTTTTAATATACTAAACAAACGTAAATACTAGTGGCAAGCAGAAAAAAAACCAATCAAAGCCTTTGCTAAACAGGAAAAGTCAAAAGAAAGAAACTTTAATATGCTTTCTAAACTTCGATGCACATGCATGCTAATATTTTTTTGAAATTTCGATAGCCTAACGGCGTCACTTTGAAATCCAAAATAATTTCGAAAAAACGTCAACCATTAAACAGAATCAAATCATGAGTGCCGGCAGGCACGATCTATTCTTTTTATCTTCTCAACAACACCTGCAATTGAAAATTTTTCCAAATATGCTGTTGGGCTCTACAGGCCCTCAATCAAAATATTTCTTTTGTCGATACCTACCGATACTTACCACCTGTAAGAAAAGCTCAAGCATCGAACATACAACTCTATTTACGCTCTACTTACGTCGTCCTACACGTAATGCATGAATATTTCTAATATGCACAATCAACAGAATAATCAACCAAATATTGACTAAATACTTATCTCAGATTTCCTTTGATATTCTTGAAGCATCCAATTGAAGAGCTACGGGTAGAGTATTCACTCCCTTTGGTTCGTGGATCGCATAAATCTTCAAGAAGTGCTTCGTTGAAGGTGCTCAATGAAGAACAATCCACTTCCAACCTCTGTTGTAGGCAATATTTGGACCCAAAGTATGGCTTGTAGCCACTCTCTGGAAAGATCTCTGAGAGAGCTTTCTAACAAGCCCAAGAATTCCAAATTTAGATAAAATTTGACCAAGATATGGCCAATTTGATGAAGAGAGGTGGCCTAGCTAAGCTTGAAGCACAATAAAAACTTCGAAATGATCTTTAATCTCCTCTGCGTAATCGTTTTCCCAGCCACAAGGGCGCGCCAGGAAGAAGCTTTATCCCACATGCACTGATAAACTCGAAGAAGGTAGAAATTCAGGCGCTGTCCACCTCTGAAGCAAACAAAATATGCGCAGAACGCGCGTGGTTGTGGTAAGAAACGGCTGAAACCTTAGAAATAATAATATATTTATTTCCTATATACTGAATCACATAAGAAAAGGTCGCACGCACTCAAAATTTGGGGCAGAACAGGAGGCTGGCTGTCTACGCGACAGGCGTTGTTGATAGCAGTCAAGGCACCCAAGGACTGAAAAGACAAGGAAGCCAACGGAGAGAGTCAGAGCAAAGAGAAGGATTAAGTAGATAGAGCAGTCAACGCAGATCTGGCAGATAGGCCCTTCAATTTTTTCCAAATCAACATCTTTATAACAGTGATTCTCATCACTAACAATCATTGTAAATACCATTCCACCTTTTTGTAGCTCCATTTTGTGCAAGCCAAGGAGTTCTTGAGCTTGAGGAGCATTAGAAGTACCTACCTATCAATTTTCATATTTTTTAGACTCCGTTTGAGCCCTCAAATAGGCCATAGAACCTAATTTTTAACTAGGCCGGACACTAGGTCTGGACAGGGCCAAAAGCTAGTAGAAAACTATAAATAAAGCTAGAGAGCTCATTTTTGAGGTTAGCTTGTTGTAGAATTGAACTTATAAGAGCACTTTTGAGTAATCTAAAAAACTCGATTGTCTCTCTCTTTGTTCTTACCTTGTGTGCGCGTGTGTGTATGTGTGTGCATGTTAGTGTGCTTCTCACTCACGCATTTGTGCCAGCACTCGTTCGAGGTCTTCATACCATCCTCACATCTTCCCGGATTGACATTAAAGGAGGTGCTACTCATCACTGAGCTACACCAAATTTTGGCGTCGCTGCCGGGGATCGAACTTTGAGGACGAGTGTATGATGGTAAGACGTAGAGTTGTGACGTTGGCATTGTAGGTAATTTCTTTACTTTTCCTTATTTTTCTCTTTCTCAGTTCATCATCATCATCACCATCATCATCCCCACCATCTCCCACCTCCATCTCCATCATCACGAAAAATTTCAGTTTTTGATCATATCACCTTCTCCCTTCCATTTCCCTCATTCCACTTGTGAGAGAGAGCGAGAGAGCTGTTTGTGTGTGCTACTTTTGCATGTTTTTTGAGTTTCCTTGTAGGATCTGGCTATCCCATCATCTCCAGCATGTCGTGCAAGTACGGAAAAGCTCGGTCTTGTCTCTCTGTTGCAGACCTCTGTCGATCGCGATTGACAGAAAAATTGCCCCTTTGGTAAAACTAAGTGCACCACAGTAGACTAGAGACCTTGCACATCACAAATCCACAAAAATTTCTGAAAAATTTGCATTTTTGCTGTCCATCGCGATTGACAGCATCAATCACGATTGACAGTGTCCATCGCGACGGACAGACTGTCCATTGCGACTGACAGACCCCGACGGACACCTCTGTCCATCGCGACAGACGGAATCCATCGCGACGGACATCCCTGTCCATTGTGACTGATAGAAAAATCTCGATTGACACCCTATCTCGGTGAAAAAACGTATCCATCGCGACTCATAGACCCCGATTGACACAAAGCCATGGAAAACCCTGAAATCTTTGTCCATTGCGATTGGCAGCAGTCCATCGGGACCGACACCCACTGTCCATTGCGACCGACACCCACTGTCCATCGGGACCGACACCCCCTGTCTATCACGATTGACACCCATCAATCGCGATTGACACGTGTCCATCGCGACTGACAAGCCACGACGGACAGCTCTGTCCATCTCGATTGACAGCCCCGTCGATTGCGATTGACAGCCATTTTCGGCCAATTTTTTAGGGTTTTTTAATTTGAGGATTTTGGCTAATTTTGGGCATAAATATTGGGCTATAGGGCATATAAGGAGGCTATAAGCAAATAATTTGAGGAAACCCTGTTGACCTGTTAGCCTGTTTGAACCCTGTTTTAACCCTAGAACCCTGCACTATCATAACTTCCTCATACGAAATCCGTTTGCTGTGATTCTTGTTTTGTTGGAAAGCTCGTGGGGAGTACAACCAAAACTTTCACTAGTTACGATAAAATTAATATCAGGATTATTAGATATAGTAGTTTGAATTTGACCATATCCAGGGGGAACAAAACCAAGGGATCTCTAGAATTGTTTGCCGTAAAGACAGAGGGCAGATTGATATCTAAATTGCATGAATGGAAGTGATTTGTTAAGTCATTTGAATCTAAGTCTTGAGCTAACTTTGGGATTTTTACAGGTCCACTGAGAGCACTAGAAGGCATCCAAAGCAAGGGCATTCCGCAAACTTGAGAACGGGGTTCTTGAGCACCAAAGAGCAAGGGTTCTTCAAGTGAGGTTGGAATACTCTCAACTCCCTTTGTCAATTCCTAGCTTAGGCTACACGTGAATAGTGCTAGAAGTAAGTCAGGGTAATGATAGGCATAAGACAAGTCAAAGACTATCTAAGAAATCAAGTTCAAGTCAAGAGATAACCTATGTGTGACCGATAACTTTAAGGGAAAAGAACCTAACGTGGAACGATCAACTTAAAGTGGGGAAATTAACTCAAATTTTCCTGACCACGTGATATCAGACAAGATCATAAACACGATAATCAACTAAAAAGAACCAAGTGACTGGTACAAATTGATTAGCAATGAGGCTGTACCTTGGGTAAAAATTGGGATTGCTCAGTTAGGCATATGAACCTTAGATCAGGACGACACCTAGGGAGAGATAGACAAAGTCTTAGGTCTTGAGAGGCTAGTGTCAATCATACTGCTAGGTCTTGGGCCCAATAGTTAAAACATCATTCTCACTACCCTAGCTCTGAAACTAGCGAGTCTGAGATGTCCCACGGTATGGAGAGACCTACAGGAAGTTCAGGTTTGTCATATTTACATAGGGTAGAAGGCCCCTACAAGACGTAGCTGGAATACCTTAGGACCAACCGATTAGGTGCTAGCATCTATGACGACGGGCTAGGAAGATCTGTGGTCCAGATCAAAAACCCAGATCAACCCATTGGACTAGAACATCCAGCAGTCAAGTTTGAAAATGGAGCATACTTGGACAAAGAAGGAACCATATACGTAGTCACCAGCCACCTAGATAGGACAGATGAATTCAGGAATGTGACCCTAGAGACGGACATAGGTGACCTAGAGCAAGGAAACATAGGAAGAGAGCCTAAAACACCTCGAGGCAAATCCATTCTCACAAGAATTATCACACCAGAGTGGATTCCCCAGGATAATAAGAGCATAGATTTGCTCTTGAACCGAGAGACTGATGAAGCCTTTTGGAGGTATAAGCCCGATCAACCAGATGAGGTAAGAACGATCACAATCTATGAGTTCAAAGACCCTGATAGTCAAGGCAAAGTGACTTATCTAGACAACACTTCAGAGAGAATCTTTGTGGTCACAGAGCATGGTAGGCATGTTGGAACATCAAGCTTACACTATGCTTGAGGTGGATTTGATCTACATCAAAGGCTATCGCATCGAAAGAATATCCGTTGGAGAGTTCTTTTTCATATGAGAGATTTTTGATGGTTCATTTACCATTGTAAAACCCTTGAGCTTTACACATGTAAAGGTAGAAAGATAGAGCCCAAATCCCATGAATTTGTGGCGGTTGAAGTTGCATTCAATCAAGCAATCAATCACCTAAAAGTAGATCAAAGTAGATCTTCACTTTTCCTAGATTGTAGGAAAGTGAATTGATTCCCTCCAACAACCATTCCCACCTTCATTTGAATTCAAATTCAACTTGTAAAAGTCATGGAACACTCCTAGAGGCTATATAAGGACTTGAAATCACTTGTAAATTACATGGAAGCAATATACATACACTTGTGACCATCATTGTCTTGCTCCTTCAATTCTCTGCATCATCTTCTTCGCCAATAGTAATCTTGCAGAGGCTGCTGCTCTCTCTTCAGAGCTCCAAATTGCGTGCAAGATAACTCATTGGAAAGGTATAAGTGCCTAGTTTACGCCTAAAAGGTTTCAAAGCATTTGGTTTAGTAGATTGGGAGAAATCTGAGTTTTTCTGTCTCGGGGTCAATCTCTGCATATTCTTGAAAAATAGGAAGTGCCACCGGTGAATGTTGCATTAATTCCTATAGCATATTTTTCTTATTTCTTATACTTTTGTGCATTCCATACACTCAACCCTATGTGTATCACTCCCGTAAAAAGATTTTTTCTAATTGTAATCACGCTGGTCGCTATGGGCATTTGAAGTTCATTATCTCTTCCATAGATAATAAGTTTTTTGAGCTTGTCGACCCGCGAACCTATTTGTTTTGTATCGACTCATTCTCCTTGATGCTCCAAAGTACATAGTGTGTTTCTTTGCACTTATTGAATGGCTATAAGTTCTATTTGAGTCTCCATAAGCTCAAGGGCTGGTCTTGTGCCGATTGGCTTGACCAAACTTCGTCGCTTCGAAACGCACTTTTCTACCTTCGACAAGCTTCTCCAAGTTCTTTCAGTGGTATCAGAGCTAGATCAAGATGGGTGACGACTTTCCCTCAATGATCGAGAAGCTTGATCGACACAACTAGGCGGCTTGGAAAATCAGAATGGAGGCCTATTTGCAAGGTAGAAATCTTTACGGAATTGTAGTAGGTGATGAACTTATGCCTTTTCCAAGATCCAAAGGAGGACCTACACAACAGGAGACAGATAAGCTCACACTTTGGTGTGCAAGGGATGCTCAAGCAAGGTCGTACATACTAAACTCTATCTCTGACTTTCTATTACCACATATTAGAGGATGCAAGACATCTCAAGAGACTTGGGATGCCCTCGAGACTTTCTTTTCTGCTAGTACCAAAGCAAGAAAGAATCATCTTTGGAATGAGTTCAACCAAATGAAGAAGACACCTAAACAAACCATCACAGAGTTTGTTACCAAGGTCAAGGAGGTTGCGGATCAGTTAGCATCCACTGGAGAGCTGATTGAAGAAGAGGTCATCATGAGGCAAATTCTCAACGGCATTCGAAGTGATAAGCAATAGCAATCCTTCACGATGGCTTATGATCTCATCATGGATGTGCAAACTCCAGACTTCAATATCTTTCTTGGACATCTCTTCAATCAGGAAGCCAACAATAGCATAAAGGAAGGTAACTCTTATCATGGTAATTCAACAAGTGCTCTATATGCAGATAAGAAGGATAAGAAGCAGAAAGGCAAGAAGAAGGAAGAAGATGAAGAAGAGACTTCTCAAGCCAACTTTGCAAGCAAGAGCAAGTGGAAAGGGAAGAAGAAAGGAACAAAGCAAGACAAAGCCAAAGGTCAGAATGTTCAACCTTGTGCCATATGCAAGAAGACCAACCACACCACTTAGAATTGCTGGCTCAATGGGAAGACCCAGAAAGGAAGTGGAAGAGGTGGATATGGCAGCAATAGAGGCAGAGGTGGACACAACTTCAACAATAACAATAGAAGCTATAATAGAAGGGACTACAACAATTATTCAGAAGATGAACCACATGAAGACTCATTGCTTCTCATGAATCTAAGCCACAAAGAAGGTAAAGAAGATGATCATTTGTTCTACATAGATTCAGGATGTTTGAATCATGTTGCAGGTAACATTGCTCTTCTATCTGACTTGGAAAGTCCAAAGCATAGACATGAAGTGCAAACAGGGGATGACACGAAGCACAATGTGGAGAAGATTGGTAATGTCAAAGCTTCCAATGGCAGGAGAAACATTCTGAGTAAGGTTCTCTATGTACCCATGATCACTAAAAACCTAATAAGTGTATGCCAAATAGTTGAAATAGGCTTGAAAGTTAGGTTCACCCAACATGGAGCTTTTGTGGAAGATCCATGTCAAGGCTTCAAGAAGATAGCCCGAGGTGAGAAGCATGGTAGGCTCTTTACTTTTGAAGTAGGAGAAACCAGGAACATAGCTCTATTCAACTTTGGGTCTCAAACCCTAAGTGAGCTTGAAGTGTGGCATAATAGACTTGCTCATGTGAATGAAAGAACCTTGAAGGATATATGCAGGGATCAAAGTGTTCTGGGACTGCCGAACATATCAAAGCAACACATGATCAATAGGTGTGATGCATGTCAGATTGGGAAGGCACAAAGACAACCATTCAACCACAAAGGCTACATCCACAACAACTTATTGGACTTAGTACATACAGATGTATGGGGACCAAGTCAAGAACCTTCATTGGCAGGATCAAGGTATTATGTCTCATTTATTAACGACCATAGTAGATGGACTGTTCTATACTTTATCAAGAGTAAGAATGAAGTGTTTGATTGCTTCAAGAAGTATCTTGCACATGTGGAGAATCATACAGGTAGATCACTAAAGAAGCTCAGATCTGATGGAGGGGGAGAATACTTCTCCAAAGAGTTTGATGAGTTCTTGCAAGACAAAGGTATCAAAAGGGAAGTGACTACCAGGTACTCTCCTCAACTAAATGGAATTGCAGAGAGGAGAAACAAGAAATTGGTTGGATCAGCCCGAACAATGCTTGAAGAGAAGAAGTTGCCACATTATCTATGGGCAGAAGCTATTTCAACTGCTGTGTACCTTGTCAATAGACTACCATCCAAATCACTTCAAGGTATGACTCCTTATGAAGCATGGCATGGAAGAAAACCTAGTCTTGGACATTGCAAGGTTTTTGTTGTTTAGCTTATGTTCATGTACCATCACAAATAAGAGGCAACAAAGTCAGTGTTTATTGGATATGATTCAACTCAGATGGGTTACAGGTTCTTCAATTCTTCAACCAAGCAGTTCACTACAAGTAGAGATGTTGTGTTTGAAGAACACAGGTCTTGGTATGATGAAGACAAACAAAAGGTAACACTACCATATGATCTTGATTCTGACTCTCATCAATTAGGAAGGAAGCATGATACACAGGTCCAGGATCCAAGAAGTGATACAGACGATGACCAAGATGAAAGAGAAAAGGATTACAAGGTATGGAAGTCAAGAGGCAAAGCAAATATGCAAGAGGTTGGAGAATGCTCCAAACAAGCACCTAGAAGATCAACAAGAGAGAAGAAACAACCAGAAAGGTATGGATATGATTCCACATTTGTTACGAAGCATTCAATCTACTTGGCAAAAGACTCTATTTCAGAGGAACCCTCAACCTATGAAGAGGCAAAGGGAAACCCTAATTGGGAAAAGGCCATGAACGAAGAGATAGATGCATTGAAGGAAATGGACACTTGGGATTTAGTTCCAATGTCGCCGAATCAAAAGGTAATTGGTTGCAGATGGGTATATAAAGCTAAAAGAAATTTAGATGGATCAGTTTGCAGGTACAAGGCAAGATTAGTTGCCAAAGGATGCTCACAAACTCATGGTATAGACTATGAGGAAACATTCTCACCAATTGCAAAGATGACTATAATCAGGACATTGATAAGTGTAGTTGCTGCAAGGAATTGGAGACTCCTCCAACTTGATGTGAAAAATGCATTCTTAAATGGTTGGATAAGTGAAGAGGTATACATGTCACAACCACCAGGTTTTGAAAACCCTAATCATCCATCTTATGTTTGCAGACTTAAGAAAGCATTGTATGGATTGAAACAAGCTCCTAGAGCCTGGAATTATAGGTTGGTTACATATCTTCAAGATCAAGGATTCAAAGCTAGCAGCTCAGATCCTTCTTTATTCATCAAAAGGGATCACAATGATGTTATCTATCTATGTGTATATGTAGATGATATTATTGTGACAGGTGATGATCTAAATGGCATTCAAAGGATCAAGAGACACATGCAAGAGGAGTTCAAAATCAGTGACCTAGGTGAGCTCACATATTTCCTAGGTATGCAGGTGATATATACAAATGAAGGAATGTATTTGACTCGGAGAAGATACATTCAAGATCTTCTTCTCAAGTTCAAAATGGAGAACACTAAACCTGTAGGTACACCTTTGGAGATGAATCATAAACTTAGTGTTTATGAAGGTGAGAAAATTGAAGACATTAAAGAGTATCAAAGCTTGGTAGGTAGCTTGATATATGCTACTCATACAAGGGCACACATCTCATATAGTGTGGGAGTGCTTCCTCAGTTCATGCACTCACCGAGAAGACCACACATGGATGCGACAAAGAGAGTACTTAAGTATCTCAAAGGTTCAATCAACGAAGGTATATTCTATCCTTACTCTTCAGATTTGGATATCAAAATCTACTCAGATGCAGATTGGGCAGGAGCTAAGGATGATAGAAAAAGTACATCTAGTTACTTAGCATTTGCAGGTTCGAAGCTAGTGTCATGGAGTTCCAAGAAGCAACCAACAGTTGCTTTATCTTCAACTGAAGCAGAGTACAGAGGCTTGACCATAACAACTCAAGAAGCAATATGGTTAAAAGCATTGTATACAGATTTGGGACTTGTGAGTTCCAAATCTCACATATTGGAGATAATGTAAGTTCCATGCATCTAGCGGCAAATCTGATTTTCCATGCGAGAACCAAGCACATAGAAGTCCATTACCACTTCATCAGGGAGAAGCTCATCGCAAAGGAGATTGACATTTCTTTTGTTCCTACTCAAAAGCAAGTAGCAGATATGATGACGAAGGCACTTGATGGAATAAAGCTTTGTAGATTCAAAGCTATGGCAGGTATTCAACCTATCAGAGAATGAAGACTCAAGCATACTTTAGCTTGAGGGGGAGCTATTGGAACATCAAGCTTACACTATGCTTGAGGTGGATTTGGTCTACATAAAAGGCTATCACGTCGAAAAAATATCCGTTGGAGAGTTCTTTTTCATATGCTCATTTATTGTATTTTTTTGAGAGATTTTTGATGGTTCATTTACCGTTGTAAAACCCTTGAGCTTTACACATGTAAAGGTAGAAAGATAGAGCCCAAATCCCATGAATTTGTGGTCGTTGAAGTTGCATTCAATCAAGTAATCAATCACCTAAAAGTAGATCAAAGTAGATCTTCACTTTTCCTAGATTGTAGGAAAGTGAATTGATTCCCTCCAACAACCATTCCCACCTTCATTTGAATTCAAATTCAACTTGTAAAAGTTGTGGAACACTCCTAGAGGCTATATAAGGACTTGAAATCACTTTTACATTACATGGAAGCAGTATACATACACTTGTGACCATCATTGTCTTGCTCCTTCAATTCTCTGCATCATCTTCTTCACCAATAGTAATCTTGCAGAGGCTTCTGATCTCTCTCCAAAGCTCCAAATTGAGTGAAAGATGACTCATTGGAAAGGTATAAGTGTCTAGGTTACGCCTATAAAGTTGCAAAGCATTTGGTTTAGTAGATTGGGAGACATCTGAGTTTTTCTATCTCGGGGTCAATCTCTACGTATTCCTGAAAAATAGGAAGTACCACCTGTGAATGTCGCATTCATTCGTATAGCATATTTTGCTTATTCCTTATACTTTTGTGCATTCCATACACACAACCCTATGTGTATCACTCCCATAAAAGGATTTTTTCTAATTGTAATCACGCTGGTCGCTATGGACATTTGAAGTTCATTGTCTCTTCCATAGATAATAAGTTTTTTGAGCTAGTCGACCCGCGAACCTATCTGTTTTGTATCGAATCATTCTCCTTGATGCTCCAAAGTACATAGTGTGTTTCTTTGAACTTATTGCATGGCTATAAGGTCTATTTGAGTCTCCGTAAGCTCAAGGGCTGGTCTTGTGCCGGTTGGCTTGACCAAACTTCATCGCTTCGAAACGCACTTTTCTACCTTGGACAAGCTTCTCCAAGTTCTTGCAAGGCATGCCTACACTTGGAAGGGTGAATTTGTTTTCCCTCAACCAAGATCTAATGTCTCTTATGGTCACCCAGGAGCGGGAACATCCCAAGCTCATGGAGCTCAAAGGGACAGAAGTAGAGATAGACCTGAGGTAAGCTTTGCCAACCCAATAGGAAGAGAACGAGCATGAACAGAGATGGATAGAGAAGAAACTGAGAGACTTAGAACCCCAAGGAACCTAAGAAATGCTGATGATGTTCCTTTGCCAAGACCTAGAGAGCACACGAGGACTTTGAGACCTACACAACTAGTTAAATCCATGAAGAACTGCTTCGATGGCACTGGAGACCCATACGATCATGTGGCCGAGTTTAGGCAAGACTTGAGAGCTGAACAAGTTGAGGACCTCTTCACACAGTACAATGCCTTTGGTCTAACCCTTAGGAACACCACTCTTACGTGGTTTCAACCACTAAATGAGAGACACTTCAAGAACATAGACCAACTTCTAGAGGCTTTCATTATTGAATTCTCTAAGAGAGAACGAGCATGAACAGAGATGGATAGAGAAGAAACTGAGAGACTTAGAACCCCAAGGAACCTAAGAAATGCTGATGATTTTCCTTTGCCAAGACCTAGAGAGCACACGAGGACTTTGAGACCTACACAACTAGTTAAATCCATGAAGAACTGCTTCGATGGCACTGGAGACCCATACGATCATGTGGCCGAGTTTAGGCAAGTCTTGAGAGCTGAACAAGTTGAGGACCTCTTCACACAGTACAATGCCTTTGGTCTAACCCTTAGGAACACCACTCTTACGTGGTTTCAACCACTAAATGAGAGACACTTCAAGAACATAGACCAACTTCTAGAGGCTTTCATTATTGAATTCTCTAAGAGTGGCATAAGGCATAACACTTCCTCACTGATTCACAGCTTCAAGCAAACCCCTCAAGAGACAGTTAGACTTGCAGGAAGAAGGTTTAGGCAATATCTAGAGAGATGTCCGATTCCTGAGCTACCCACTCTAGCCAAACAAGTGGCTTTATTTTTGGATGGATTGCTAAGTACAAAGTTGAGATCATATGTGTACTTGAAAGACCCTAGGACCATCGAAGAGTGTGTACGCATGTGCATTGACATTGAAGATAACCTAGGGGAAGAATTATAACTTTCGAAAATCTACAAAGATTAAGATATTCTACTAGCCTCTCTTCCACTCAATCCACATCTATTGAGGAACTTGCAGAGAAGGTAGCTCAAAAGCTAGGTGTCTCTAGCAAACAAATCCCAAGATTTGCCCCAGTTAAGCGGTGCTATACTTGTGGTGGTGACCATATGGCGAATGTATGCCCCATTATGGCTCAACCCCAAGTTAATCCTAGTAGCCAGTACTGCACCATAGAACGGAGGTACACCAATCACACCGCGCAAGATTGCCCCTATAATAAGAAAGCAGTTAGGCAAACCTACCCTCAGCCCTATACACAACAGGGAAGATATCAGAATCAGTACTCACCACAGCAATATGGCAGACCTCAACAACCCTATCAGCAGCCCTACCAAACCTAGCAAAGGCCTCAGCCTGTGTTAGCTCAGCAGCCTCCTATCCCAACCAATGTGATTCCCGTAAAATATGGAGCTGTAGAAGAAAATTTGAATAGAGCTATAGTCCCAATGACTCCATTTCTTTCAGAAAGTGACCCGAGCGATCATAGTTTTGACTCTACTCACATAGATAGTCCCCAGGCTTATTACATGTAGTCTCCTGAACATGGTGAGTCCTACTATAGTGAAGAACCGAGTGAACCTAGTAGGGAGCCAGAGTGTGCAAATGTCATGTACACAAACCCCAACTCTAGACCTCAACCTAGGTAGGTACGACCCCCATTCCCTAGAGGACCCTGCTTCAGATGTCAGGGAGATCACCTCATTCGTTATTGCCCCATGCCTGCACCTACACAACCCCAGTCAATAACAATCCATGGCTTTTGCCAAGACTGTGGAAAGGAGCATCCCTTACGAGATTTCCCAAAGAACCCCAATAATATGCCAAAAATCACTCCTATTAACGTTATTGGGTTAGTTGTAGACTCCACAGGGAGTGTGACTTCCACTGCACCAATGCTAGTGGTCACTAGAGCTCAAGCTGCACAACAAAACCAAAGCGTAGGCCATGAAAAGAGTTCTGAAGCTAGTGAATCTGAGAGCATAACCAAGAAACGGACCAAAGCCTGGAAAGATAGCCGCGAGAGAATGAAAAGGCAATGGGCAAAGAAGATGAGTGAACTCGAGGAAAGCCTACGAGAAACGAGAGCCAAGATAATTGAACTTACATCTCAACCTCCCTCTCACACTACCCCACCACCACCATTCCCATCTCCATCCGATCCACCACCTTCTAACCCGCCTCATGCAAACCCCCTAGAGTAGGATCAGTATTAGCAGATCCCACTCCTAAGGACCTAAATATGATGCTTAAGGCATATCAGGCCAGAATCCAAAAAGGGCCAAACGTAACCAATCATGAAAAGTGTTACCCTAGAGCGGAACTAGAGCTTGAACGAACTAAAATTTGTGCTAAGATGGTGGAATTGGCTCAAACCATGTTTGAAGCAAGTCGTTTTTTTAACAGAAAGATTGGAGAGGCTAATTGCACAATCAGAAAAGGAACCCACCCCTTCCAATAAGGGCAAGGCAAGTGAAAGGATAAGCCTTCCTTCCAAGGAAGCTTACACGCCTAACTCCACAGAACCAAACACATCTTCTTCTATGAATCAGTACACACCAGAATTCCTACGAGAGATTCAAGAAGAGAAATGGGCAAAAGAAAGTGAAGTCCCTCCTCCGATTGAACTTGTGGATGACGCGCATGATCAATTCCCACAAGATATTCCTTCCATTTATGGGGAGCAAGAGAGTACACAATCTCAAGAGAGATTAGACTTCGAGTCTAACTCCTTACAGGAATTGCCTCATTTCATAGGCTCATGGGAAGCAAAGTCTACTTGCATGAGAGCACCCACGGTCATGGTACGAAACGAAGACTCAGTCATACCTAGGAATACGGAGGTTGTAAAGAACACTAAAGTGTAGTGCAATCTCACTTTAGAAGAGTTACTCAAAGTTAGGCCAGAACTATGGAAACATGTAGCAAACAAGTGCCAGAGGTAGCTAAACCACGTTCTCAGGTAGATTCTCATAGAACAGTGCCAGAGATATCTTTGGACAAGATAGGAGACATGAGCAAAGGAGAAGAAGGAAACACCTATCTTCCCATCACCCACCAAGGATACACAACCAAGGCAATCTTGGACTCAAGTGCAGGAGTTGCAATTGCTACCACTTCCCTATGGAAGCGTTGGGGCAAGCCAGCACTTAGGCCAATGAGAATGAAATTGCAGATGGCTGATGGTCACATAGAAAGACCCTTAGGCTTGCTAGAAGGAATAACTCTCACTACATGTGGTGTAGAGTTTGAGCACACATTTGCTATTTGTGACTTTAGCAAGAACCAGGCCTATGAGATGATTTTGGGAAGACCATTTATGCGGCAGTTGCAAGTAGTACAAGATTGGGGAACCAATTCCTTGTACTTGCAACACTTAGGTGTCACGACCAAAGTTAATCTCAAGGACTATTCTCATAGAGATGTACCTCCCATCCAATGGAACCCCATCCATAGCCAAAGATGATACTGAGTCGATGCATTCCATAGGATCAGGATCTTCATGGATGCATGAAGACACACACCTATGGATGTGCAAGGTGGCAGTAGATGAAGAGAAGAGAGAAAAAGCAAGAGAACTAGGTGCTAAGGAAACACATAGATCAATTCAAGACCCAGCCTATGCACCTGAAGTATTTCCTGACGAAGAATTTGAACCTCACGGCTGGGCGGAAATTCTAGCAACAATGGATGTAGCCATCAATGAAGAACAATGGACACCCCACTGTGATGAAGATGGCTATGACATTTCAGTCTTCTCAATAGAACCAATCATGGGAGATGCAGTTTTAGAAGAATGTGAACCTAACCCTGATGCATTTGAGGATGCAAGTGACTCCGACCTACAGTCAATCATTATGGACTCACCATTTGCATCAGATGAAGAACACTTCTATGAAGTGGAAGTTCATCCTCAGAGACACGAGGAGCTCACAAATCATGTGAGCTTAACCACCCATGTGACCACCAAGAGCGAAGGTAAGAAGAGGAAGAGAGAGCAGTCACACCAGAAGAAGAAGAATCTTTGTTTGAGGTCCCTAAAAACTTTAAAAAATATGAGATAGACGATAGGAGAGTCATGATAAGAATGCCTAAATGTGAGGCGCAATCAGGGGAGGCCTATGATAACAAAGAAACCACCAAGAAAATAGTTGTAGCCATAGAGGAAGGAGAAGAAAGGTGCACCTACATAGGACATGACTTGATGGAAGAAGAAGAGCAGGAGTTGATAGTCTTGCTAAGGGAGTACAGAGATGTATTCACTTGGAGTTACAAGGACTTAAAAGGCATAGACCTTGACATATGCTCACACACTATCCCCATGACCTCAGATGCCAAACCCTCTAAGCAAAAGCCATACACATATAATGATAATTATGCTGCCAAGATCAAAGAAGAGATAGATCGCTTGGTTGAAGCTAGATTCATCTATGAAATCGAGCACACTGAGTGGGTATCCCCCATTGTAGTGGTGCCCAAGAAGAATGGAAAGCTACGTGTCTGCATTAACTTGAAGAAGGTTAATGCATCCACCATTCGTGATAATTATCCGCTTCCTATCACTGAGCATCTATTAGAAAGAGTAGCAGGCAAGGAAGTGTACAACTTCCTTGATGGATTTTTGGGCTACAATCAAGTAGCCATAGCTCCAGAAGATCAGCATAAGATAGCTTTTGCCACAGAGTGGGGCATATTTGCCTTCCGAGTAATGCCATTTGGTCTCACCAATGCACCTGCTACATTTCAGAGACTGATGTGTCATGTATTTAAAGAATTCCAGAGGAAGAATTTAGAGGTCTATGTTGATGATCTTTGTGCTCATTCCATCATTAGACAGACACATATACCTGAACTCAAGCAAATCTTTGACAAATGTAGAGAATATCAAGTCTGCCTGAACCCAGAATAGTGTGTTTTCATGGTCAGACAAGGCAAGATTCTAGGACACATAGTGTCAAAGAATGGCATATCCACGGATGAGGAGAAAGTGAGGGCCATCACAGAATTACCTAGGCCAAAGAACGTCAAGGAAGTACAAGCTTTCATGGGGCATTGTGGTTATTACCAACGATTTATACACATGTACGCCATCATTGCAAAGCCTCTGTATGGACTTTTGACTAACTTTGAGTGGATTGATGAATGTGAGAATTCCTTCAATGAGCTTAAATGGCGATTATGTTCAGCAGCAATCTTGACCACACCAGATTGGAATAAGCCCTTTCATGTTCACGTGGACGCATCCAATTATGCTATTGGATGTGTACTCGCACAACCTACTGGTGAAGGTAATATGGATCTTCCAATTGCCTATGCTAGTAGACAATTGAATGCAGCTGAACGAAACTATACCACCACTGAACGAGAAGGGTTAGGCATGGTATATGCAGTTAAAAAGTTTAGACACTATTTGCTTGCAAATAAGTTTAAATTTTTTAGTGATCATCACGCATTGTTGTACTTGGTAAACAAACCATGCAATACAGGTAGATTAGTCAGATGGTTCCTCTTGCTAATGGAATATGACTTTGAGGTTGTGGTGAGGAAAGGCAAGACTCACTTGAGAGCAGATCATCTCTCTAGGCTCACATCCGGAGAGGCCCCACAAGGAGTATCAGATGATCTTCCTGATGCATACTTGTTTAATTTGGAAGTTGTACCTCAGTGGGCTAAGCCATTAGTGCCAGTATTGACATACGAGCCTAACCACCCAATCATAAACACTCAAGATAGGGAGGTAGTAAAAGCCCAGAAGTACCATATCATGGCAGGAAGTATGTACAAGCATACAGATCAAGGGATATTATCCTGTTGTGTGGAAGAGGATGAGTACGCAAAATGGTTACAATTAGCACATGTAGGTGCACTAGAGCAACACCATTCGAGGCAAAGAACTTTACAGACACTAACGAGATTCGGAGTGCATTGGCCTACTATGGAAGCTGATGTACATAAGATGTGTAAAGACTGCCCAATCTGTTGCACTAAACCACCCGTGGAGCATGCCACTCTTTATCAAGTGTCCATAGTGCCAGATTGGAGTGAACCACTAGTAGCCTTCTTGAGAACAAAAACATTCCCTCAAGATATGACCCTAACGAGGCAAAGAAGTTTAGAACAAGAAGCCCTAGACTACTCACTTATTGGTGATAATTTATACAAACATGGTAAAGATGGCTACCTGAGGCTATGTGTCCATGAGAGTGAAATTGGAACCAAATCCCAAGTGTCCATCTCCTTCAATGCATCTATTTCTTCTTTCATGGCCTTTTCCCAATTAGGTTTTCCCTTTGCCTCTTCATAGGTTGAGGGGTCCTCTGAAATAGAGTCTTTTGCCAAGTAGATTGAATGCTTTGTAACAAATGTGGAATCATATCCATACCTTTTTGGCTGTTTCTTCTCTCTTGCTGATCTTCTAGGTTCTTGTTTGGAGCATTCTCCAACCCCTTGCATCTTTGCTTTGCCTCTTGACTTCCATAGCTTGTAATCCTTTTCCCTTTCATCTTGGTCATTGTCTATATCACTTCTTGGATCCTGGACTTGTGTATCATGCCTGCTTCCTAATTGATGAGAATCAGAATCAAGATCATATCGTAGAGTTACCTTTTGTTTGTCTTCATCATACCAAGACCTGTGTTCTTCAAACACAACATCTCTACTTGTAGTGAATTGCTTGGTTGAAGGATTATAGAACCTGTAACCCATGTAAGTTGAATTGCATCCAATAAAGACTACCTTTAATGCCCTTTCATCTAGCTTACCTCTTATTTGTGATGGTACATGAACATAAGCTAAACAACCAAAAACCTTGCAATGTCCAAGACTAGGTTTTCTTCCATGCAATGCTTCATAAGGAGTCATACCTTGAAGTGATTTGGATGGTAGTCTACTGACAAGGTACACAATGATTGAAATAGCTTCTACCCATAGATAATGTGGCAACTTCTTTTCTTCAATCATTGTTCTAGATGATCCAACCAATGTCTTGTTTCTCCTCTTGGCAATTCCATTCAGTTGAGGAGAGTACTTGGTAGTCACTTCCCTTTTGATGCCTTTATCCTGCAAGAAATCATCAAACTCTGTGGAGAAGTATTCTCCCCCTCCATCAGATCTGAGCTTCTTGAGTGATCTACCTGTATGATTCTCCACATGTGCGAGATACTTTTTGAAGCAATCAAACACTTCATTCTTACTCTTGATAAAGTATAGAACAATCCATCAACTATGGTCATCAATAAATGAAACATAATACCTTGATCCTGCCAATGAAGGTTGTTGACTTGGTCCCCATACATCAGTATGTACTAAGTCCAATAAGTTGTTATGGATGTAGCCTTTATGGTTGAATGGTTGTCTTTGTGCCTTTCCAATCTGACATGCATCACACCTATTGATCATGTGTTGCTTTGATATGTTTGGCAGACCTAGAACACTTTGATCCCTGCATATATCCTTCAAGGTTCTTTCATTCACATGAGCACGTCTCTTATGACACACTTCATGCTCACTTAGGGTTTGAGACCCAAAAGTGAATAGAGCTATGTTCCTGGTTTCTCCTACTTCAAAAGTAAAGAGCCTACCATGCTTTTCACCTCTGGCTATCTTCTTGAAGCCTTGACATGGATCTTCCACGAAAGCTCCATGCTGGGTGAACCTAACTTGCAAGCCTTTTTCAACTATTTGGCCTACAATTATTAGGTTTTTAGTGATAGTGGGTACATAGAGAACCTTACTTAGAATGTTTGTCCTGCCATTGGAAGCTTTGACATTACCAATCTTCTCCACATTGTGCTTTGTGTCATCCCCTATTTGCACTTCATGTCTATGCTTTGGACTCTCCAAGTCAGATGCCTACAACATGATTCGAACATCGTGAATCTATGTAGAACAAATGATCATCTTCTTTACCTTCTTTATGGATTAGATTCATGAGAAGCAATGAGTGTTCATGTGGTTGATCTTCTAAATATTTATTGTAGTCCCTTCTATTATAGCCTATTTGTTATTTTTGAAGTTGTGTCAATCTCTTCCTCTATTGCTACCATATCCACTTCTTCCACTTCCTTTCTGGGTCTTCCCATTGAACCATCAATTTTGAGTGGTGTGGTTGGTCTTATTGCATATGGCAAAAGGTTGAACATTCTTACCTTTGGCTTTGTCTTGCTTTGGTCCTTTCTTCTTCCCTTTCCACTTGCTCTTGCTTGCGAAGTTGGCTTGGGAAGTCTCTTCTTCATCTTCTTCCTTGTTCTTGCCTTTCTGCTTCTTATCCTTCTTATCTGCATATAGAGCACTAGTTGAATTACCATGATAGGAGTTACCTTCCTTTATGCTATTTTGGGCCTCTTGATTGAAGAGTTGTCCATGAAAGATGTTGAACTCTAGAGTTTACACATCCATGATGAGATCATAAGCCATCGTGAAGGATTGCCATTGCTTATCACTTTGAATACCGTTGAGAATTTTCCTCATGATAGCCTCTTCTTCAATCAGCTCTCCAATGGATGCTAACTGATCCACAACCTCCTTGATCTTGGTAGCAAACTCTATGATGGTTTGTTTAGGTGTCTTCTTCATTTGGTTGAACTCGTTCCAAAGATGATTCTTTCTTGCTTTGGTACTAGCAGAAAAGAAAGTCTCGAGGACATCCCAAGTCTCTTTAGATGTTTTTCATCCTCTAATATGTGGCAATAGAAAGTCAAAGATAGAGTTTAGTATGTACGACCTTGCTTGAGCATCCCTTGTGCACCAAAGTGTGAGGTTATCTGTCTCCTCTTGTGTAGGTCCTCCTTTGGATCTTGGAATAGGCATAACTTAATCACCTGCTACAATTCCATAAAGATTTATACCTTGCAAATAGGCCTCCATTTTGACTTGCCATGCCAGGTAGTTGTGTCAATCAAGCTTCTCGATCATTGAGGGAAAGCTGTCACCCATCTTGATCTAGCTCTGATACCAGTGAAAGAACTTGGAGAAGCTTGTAGGAGGTAGAAAAGTGTGTTTCAAAGCGACGAAGTTTGGTCCAGCCAACCAGCACAAGACTAGCCCTTGAGCTTATGGAGACTCAAATAGAACTTATAGGCATGCAATAAGTGCAAAGAAATGCACTATGTACTTTGGAGCATCAAGGAGAAAGAGTCGATACAAAACAGATAGGTTCGTAGGTCGACGAGCTCAAAAAACTTACTATCTATGGAAGAGACAATGAACTTCAAATGGCCATAGCGACCAGCGTGATTACAATTAGAAAAAATCCTTTTATGGGAGTGATCTACATAGGGTTGAGTGTATATAATGCACATAATTATAAGGAATAGGCAAAATATGCTATAGGAATGAATTAGAAACTCAACAGTGGTACCTCCTATTTTTTAGGAATATGTAGAGATTGACCCCAAGATAGAGAAACTAATATTTCTCTAAATCTACTAAACCAAATGCTTTGAAAATTTATAAGCGTAAACTAGACACTAATACCTTTCCAATGAGACATCTTGGACTCAATTTGACGCTCTTTAGAGAGACAAACAGCCTCTGCAAGATTACTATTGGCGAAAAAGATGATGTAGAAAATTGAAGGAGCAAGACAATGATGGTCACAAGTGTATGTATATTGCTTCCATGTATTGCACAAGTGATTTCAAGTCTTTATATAGACTCTAGGATTTTTCCATGACTTCAACAAATGGATTTTGAATTGAAATGAAGGTGGGAATGGTTGTTGGAGGGAATCAATTCACTTTCCTACAATCTAGGAAAAGTGAAGATCTACTTTGATCTACTTTTAGGTGATTGATTGCTTGATTGAATGCAACTCAACCACCAAAAATTCGTGGGATTTAGGCTCTCTGTTTCTAGTTTTACATGTGTAAAGTTCAAGGCTTTTACAATGGTAAAAGATCCATGAAAAACCTTTTTTAAAAAATACAATAAGTGAGCATAAGCAAAAGAACTCTCCAACGGATATTCTTGCGATGCAATAGCCTTTGATGTAGATCAAATCCAGCTCAAGCATAGTGTAAGCTTGATGTTCGAACACTACCATGTGGCAAAATTTAGGCAAGTCTTGAGGACTCAGCAAGTTGATGACCTGTTCATGCAATATACTGCTTTTGGTCTAACTCTCAAGAACATTGCCCTTACCTGGTTTCAACCACTACATGAGAGGCAATTTAGGAATATAGACCAACTTCTAGAAGCATTCATTATGGAATTATCCAAAAGTGGCATTAGACACAATACTTCCTCGTTGATATATAACTTCAAGTAGAGACCTCAAGAAACTGTTCGACTTGCAGGAAGATGGTTTAGACAATACCTAGAGAGATGCCCTATGCAAGAGTTACCCACTCAACCAAACAAGTGGCCTTATTCTTGGATGGATTGTTAAGCACCAAATTGAGATCATATGTGTACTTAAAGGACCATAGATCCATAGAAGAGTGTGTACACATGTGCATAGACATTGAGGATAATCTAGGGGATCAATTAGGGCTTTCAAAAATCTATAAAGATTTAGATAGTGCTACTAGCCTCAATTCAAAGCCATCCACATCCATTGAGGAATTGGTTGAAAAGGTAGCTCAGAACTTAGGAGTATCTAGCAAAGAGATACCTAGATTTGCCCCACTAAAATGATGCTATACCTATGGAGGAGATCATGCGGCTAATGTGTGCCCGATCATGGCTCAACCCCAAGTGAACCCTAACAGCTAATACTGCACCATAGAAAGGAGATATACATACCACACTACACAAGATTTCCCTTTAATAAACAAGCGGTTAGGCAAAATTATCCACAACCATATCCACAACAAGGGAGATATCAGAATCAGTACCCACAATAGTATGTTAGGCCCCAACAACCATACCAACAACCCTATCAAGCTCAACAAAGGCCTCAACTAGTCTTAGCTCAACAACCTCCACCTCCAGCCAATGTGATTCCAGTGAAGTATGCAGCTGCTGAAGAAAACTTGAATAGAGCCTTATTGCCAACATTGCCATTGATTACAAAAAGTGACCTGAGTGATCACAATTTTGACTTGACTTATATCGATAGTCCATAGTCTTATTATATGCAGTCATGTGAGCATAACGAGACTTACTACCATGAAGACCTTAGGAACCTAGTTGGGAGCCAGAATATGCTAATTTCATGTACGCAAATCCTAACTCTAGGCCTCAACCTAGACAGAAAAGATCCCCAGTTCCTAGAGGACCATGTTACAGATGTCAAGGAGATCACTTCATTTGTGATTGTCCTATACCTACCCTATGCAACCCCAATCAATGACAATTCAAGGTTTTTGTCTAGATTGTGGGAAAGAGCACCTATTAAGAGATTGTCCTAAGAACCCCAACAATGTACCAAAGATTACTCCTATTAACATGCATGTATCGTTAGAGAAAGACCCTTTGATACCGGATAACATGAAGAATAGAAAGCTATTGAAGTTAGCGGACATGGAAGCACTTACACCTAATGTTTCCATCCCTCTTCAAATGTGCATGCAACAGTTTGCATTTCTAGGACAAGATAAATTCACTCAACCACACAAAAGAATCTGGTTTGGTCTTTATCTAGCAGAAAAAGACTTATTAACTATTAAGCTTCCTGTGTGGATCATGGAGCAGTTGTACAACGCTAATAAAAGGTGGATCAAGAAGCCACTGGTGAATGGTTGCTATGCAATCACTCTTATAATATAAATGTGTTTAGCATATGATATGCCCATCAAGTGCGCACTGACGTGGTCACAATTACAACTATTTAAAGGATGCAAAGCTTGAACACACCAATCCAAACAAATGAGGGGCACTATTCCATCTATCGAGACACGAGAAGTTCTTACGACCTCGGAGGTCTCACCACGAGGGGAAGCCACAGTGCCTCCCTTTATGATTCAAATTCCTAGATGTTGCAGAGCTAAGAAGAGCACATGTCAAGGTAGAGAAAAAAGAAGGGCCCCAAAATTTTTCCGATTTGGACACCTTATTTTTGTATCATAATCATTTTGTAATATATTTTCTGATGTAAATGCACTAGAGGAGTCCTCTAGATGCATCTCTGCAGAAGATTAGTAGCTTACCCATGTAAATTAGTAGGAAATTAGCCTTCTAGTGAATAAAGTGCTGGTCTCTTGTGTGAAAGGACCATTTTTGGGGCACATGTATATAAGTCAATTTGTGACTCTTTGTAAAGACTTTTTGCCATTATGAGAAGCAAGAGCACAGAATTTTGAATTTGTGTCTTCTCCTCTCTGTATCATCTTCTTTGTGAGCTTGTATGCATGTGTGTTGCGTGGAAAGAGTGTTAGGAAGTGTTGTCTATCCATGAAAGTGTTTGTTTGCTGTTGTTAAGGTGTGTGTGAAGTGTAGGAAGTGCTGAAGTGTAGGAACGTCATTCTCGCGACTCAGTATTTTGCTCATAACTTGAAGTACAAGTGTCAGAATTGAGTAGAAATACCACCATTGGATGCGTCTTCTCGAGAGCGTCAAAACGTATTTGCTATATTCGGAGTTCGGAGCTGAGAGAAAAGCTCAATTTACTGTTGGCTGCTGCTCCAAGTATCGTGACACCATAACTGACTGTTGAAGCTTGTTTGGATTAGACTTAGACTTATTTGGACTCTTTGGGAAACTCATTTGCATTGATCATCATTTGAATGCATGTCCTCATACACTCAGCTAGGTTTTGATACTCCTTGGATTGATAAATAAAGCGTGAATCCCCACTATATGCACTTGAGGGGGATTGAGGTGTAGTCTCTTTCTCCACAAGTCCCTAGGATTGTCCTTAGGTACACACGTTTTTGGCATCGTTGCCGGGGAGTGTTGAATCAAACCGAGGCATTCGTGTGATGGTAAGTAGCTTTTAGCATTGAAGCGAGTAGAGGAGTTGTGAATTTCTCTTCTTTGGTAAGTCACATTTACCCGCACTTATTACTTCTCACTCTCGGAGTGTGTGTAATGAGTTGTTAGTCTAGGGAAGTGAGTAGAGTAGGAGGAGTAAGGGAGTAGTTAGGAAGTTAGAGTAGCCATTAACTCTAGTCTTGTGAGTCTTCTTAGTTAGGAAGAATTTTTCAAAAAGTATAAAAACCCAAAAACTTGTCTTCTATACTTCACTTGTTTTCAAAGCGAGTATCGTGAGAGCTGAAGAGCAAATATCGCGATTGTGAGTAGGGTTGTGAAGAGACTCAGATTTAGAAAGGGTTGTAGAGGAGTGAAGAGTAGCCTTCAAGGTAATCAGACTCACCTCTTACTCATAAATTCTAATGAAATCAAGTTTTCTAGCAAAACGATCTGCGATAAGTATCACAAAGGTCATCCAAGGGTGAAAAAAAATTTATTTCTGTGAGACAGACTGAGGGGAGAGGGTAGATAAGCTTAAGAAACCTTTGTATGCATTCAAAATCCAAAAACATTTGCCACAAAGTGAAAAAGTGTCAAGTATTGTGTTTTCCCACGGTCGAGTATCGCGATACCTGAGTATCATGATCTCCTGTGGTCGAGTATCGCTTTGCTGAATATTGTGTATTGTGTATCATGAAAGTTTGATAGCGATACTTGTGAAATATCGTCTATCGTGAAATTCCGATCGCAATACCTATGCGATATCGAGTATCGTTGGAAAATTTGCACGATACTTGTCAAGTATCATATATCGTGAAAACCAGATCGCGATACTCCTTGAGTGTCGTGTCTCGTGAGTCTCTGATTGCGATACTGGTTTGATATCGTGTATCGTGGAGGCGACTTTCCCGATACTTGACAAATATCGAGTATCGTCGGGAAATTTCTCGCGATACTTGTTGAGTATCGAGTATCGTGGACATTTTCTGGAGGAGTATCGTGTATCTCGTATCACAAGATATCTTATCATGATATTTGTGAAGTATCGAGTATCATGAGACACAGCAAGGCCAAGTATCGTGTATCGAGTTCATCAAGTATCGAGTATCGTGCCCACCAAGTATCGTGTATCGTGTTTCCTGAAGTATCGTGTATCGAGTTTTTGCAGATATCGTGTATCTTGTCCAGTCAAGTGGTCAAGTATCGGGTATTGTTTGCTTAAGTGTCGAGTATCGTGGTACCTTTCTAGTGTAAGATATCGAGTATCGTGGTATACTCTTTTTGTGTGAGATATCGTATATCGTGTTCCTCAGAGGAAGTTCCCCAGTCACTCAAGTAAATTCCTTAAATTGGGACCACATCAATGAGCTTTGGAGGCTAGGAGTGGTTAAAACAAGAAGAGAACTTTTAAGTGAATGAACCTAAGGTCTGGGAGAACCCTAGGAAGCCGAAGAAGTGTAATCTCTTCAGTGGGAAGTGTAGCCGAACCCAGTAGCCACTCACATTATTCTAAAACCTCTAGTGAGCCAGAGGAAGAAATTCCCATGGCTTCCGAGGATATGCAGAACACTACACCAATGATTGGCATGATGTCAATCATTGAGGGAGAATATCAGACATCTTTGGAATATGTGAACACCAACCAAAATGAGATACCTATCTACCTAGATGGTCTAAACCGATCAATGGCTAGATTGAAGAAAGCTTTAGATGCATACATAGTGCCTAGGCTAGCAGTTAAGTATGCAGGAGGAATTTATATGGACAAGAGAGACATCCAGTATGTAGTTACAGAACACCCTGAAAGTATCAACGAACACGGGGAAGAAGATAATGCTCATAACCCTAATGCAGAGGGACATGAAGAACAAGTGACCACTCCTACAGGGAGATCTACTGTTTTTAGGGTTTGGAGAGGAGACCTAGTTCCCCAAGATGACTCCTTAATGGATGTGTATTTGATCAATGGAATGGAGCATCTCCTTAGAGCCCACTCTTCATTATGGGAAGTAGCCCCTAACCCAATTACTGTCAATGAGTTACAAGATCCTGAATTCCCCACCATCATCACATATTTGGACAAAAATCATAGGAGATACTGGCCTCTAACAGAGTTAGAAAGAGCAGGGTTGAAGTATCAGAACATTCCAGTGTTCCCTCCTAAGGGAAAATGACAGTGAAAAGATCTTGCCAAATTACACAGGAGAATACGAACATAATTTAGAATTATACTGCATTCCCTCAATAAGAAAAAAAGAACAGGACCCATCAATCCAAACATCGGACATCATACAACACCTTAAAAAGGTAAAAATCCCTTGCACTCTGACATTGGAAGAACTGTTGAAGGTGAAACCACATTTGAAGGAGAAATTAACCAGTCAATTGGAGATCAAGGCTGAAGAGAAGGAGATGCCTGATGAAGTAAACAGAGTAAAAATCCCAGTCGATAAGGTTGGAGATTTTAGTGAGGGAGATGAAGGAAACACGTGTCTTCCAATTACCTATAGGGGTTACACCACTAAAGCCATCTTGGATTCTGGAGCTGGAGTAGGAATTGCAACTAAAGAAATCTGGGAGAAATGGGGAAAACCAGCTCTAAGACCAACCCGCATGAAGATACAAATGGCAGACAGACACACTGAACGACCCTTGGGATTATTGGAACGGGTAATTTTTACCACTTGCGGAGTTGAATTTGAGCACACCTTAGCGATATGTCAATTTGAAAGGGCTAGCAATTATGAAATGATACTTGGAAGACCCTTCATGAGACAGCTAAAGGTAGTGCAAGATTGGGGAAAAGACATGGTATACTTACAACATGAAGGAACCACCACAAGAATAAACCTCCACACATACACGTATCAAGATGTTCCCCCCTTGCAATGGAATCAGATTCACAAAGAAGAAGATGAGCAGTCGATTCACAGTATAGGTTCAAGTGATCAATCGTGGATGAACGAAGACACTCATCTATGGATATGCCAAACTGCGAAAAAGGAAGAGGATAGGAGGAAAGGATGGCAGCACAGGCAAGGAGTTGCTAGATCTGTACAAGATCCATCCTATATGCCTCAAATATTCCTAGATGAAGAATTCGAACCTCATGGTTGGATGGAGATTTTAGCCACTCTTGATGTGTGTGTAAACGAAGAAGTGATAACCATGAATGAATGCATTGATGAGGAAGGCTATGATGTTAGTCTATACACGGTAGTTCTTCAAGAGGCTGAAGAAGGAGAAGTAATTGAAAAGGAATGGAAAGAGGACTATGAGAGCATTGAAATGGAGCAAGAGCAAATGGAAATAGAAAGTGGAAATCAAGAAGTAAGTGTCATAGCTAATGAAATAAATCAAGAACCAACACAGGAAGAAGAGCTTGGATTAGATAAAGCAAAAAATGATGAAGACAACAAGCCTCAAGACCAATTTGAAGTGCCTGCCCACTTCAAAAAATATGAATTAGAAGAGAGGAAAATTGCTATTCAAATGCCAAAACGAGAAGCACAGCCAAGAATAGCATATGACAATAAAGAGCAAACCAAGAAAATAGTAGTAACCTTGGAGGAAGGAGAAGAAAGATGTACTTTTATAGGTCAAGATGTCTCAATGGAGGAAGAACAAGAGCTGATACGACTCATTTGAGAATATAGGGATGTCTTTGCTTGGACCTATAAGGATTTGAAAGGCGTAGATCCTTCTATATGTGCACATAGAATCCCTATGACATCTGAAGCTAAACCTTCCAAACAAAGACCATACACATATAACGATGTTTACTCAGTAAAGATCAAAGAAGAAATAGATAAGCTGTTAGATGCTGGGTTCATTTATGAGATTGAACACACGGAATGGGTGTCACCTTTGGTGGTCGTACCGAAAAAGAATGGTAAGTTGAGGGTATGCATCAATTTGAAAAAGGTAAATGCTGCCACCATAAGGGATAGTTACCCATTACCCATCACAGATCATCTTTTGGAAAGAGTGGCAGGGAAGGAAGTTTATAGTTTTTTGGATGGCTTCTCAAGGTATAATCAGGTAGCCATCGCTCCTTAGGACCAACATAAAACAGCCTTTGCAATTGAATGGGGAGTATATGCCTTTAGGGTTATGCCGTTCGGCCTAACCAATGCCCCAGCCACTTTCCAAAGATTGATGTGCCATGTATTCAAGGAGTTCTTGAGAAAGAGTATGGAGGTATATGTGGATGACTTATGCACTTATTCTGCTATACGATCAGAACATATCCCTGAACTAGGAAAGATCTTCGCCAAATGTCGACAATATAGAGTATGCCTCAATCCAGAAAAGTGCCTCTTCATGGTTTGACAAGGAAAGATATTAGGTCAGATTGTCTCTAAGAATGGAATCTCAACGGATGAAGACAAAATCAAAGTAATTTTGGATTTACCGAGACCAAAGACTGCTAAATAAGTACAAGCATTTATGGGACATTGCGGATACTACCAACGATTTATACACATGTATGCCATAATTGCTAGACCTCTTTATGCATAATTGTCTCAGTTTAATTGGACAGAAGAATGTGAAAAGGCCTTTAAGGAATTAAAGAGTCGATTAAGTTCAGCTCCAATCCTTCGAGTACCAAATTGGAACAAACCATTTTACATTCACATAGATGCTTCCAAGTTTGCCATTGGTTGCATCCTAGCTCAACCCGCAGATACAGGAAAGTTAGATCACCCTATAGCCTATGCCAGTAGACAATTGAATCAAGCAGAACGCAATTATACCACGACGGAAAGAGAAGGTCTAGGAATGGTGTACGCAGTGAAGAAGTTTCGACACTACTTACTGGCAAAAAAATTCAAATTCTTCATTGATCATCAAGCCCCATGTACTTAGTCAATAAGCCTTGTAATACAGGATGACTAGTACAATGGTTTCTATTGTTGATGGAATTTGATTTTGAAGTAGTTGTCAAGAAAGGGAATACCCAAATTAGAGCAGATCACCTATCAAGAATGACACATGGAGAACCACCCATAGGAGTGCCAGATGATCTACCTGACACATACTTGTTTAACCTCGAAGTATGTCCCCAATGGGCAGAAAAGTTGATCCCAATACTCACATATGGACCTAAACATGGGATCTCACCAAACCGAAATCAAGATTTATGGAAGACTAAAAACCTTCATATCATTGCTGGAAGCCTATATCACCAAGACTCAAGTGGATTACTCATGAGATGCATGGAGGAGGAGGAACAAGAAATGTGGCTTCAAAAAGCACATGTAAATCAATGGAAAACTCATTTAAATGCAAACGGAACATGGCAAACATTGAAGAGATTAGGCATATATTGGCCAACCATGCAAAGGGATACACATAACTATGTATCAGCCTGCCCAACCTGTCAAGCACGAAATCCAAAAGAGAACTCTAGTCTATGCTACTCCACTGTAGCACCAAGATGGAGCATGCCTCTGGTGAAATTCTTGAAGACCCAAGAGTACCCGGAAGGAGCCACTTTAGCAAGGAAACGCACACTTGTAGAGCAAAGTAAGGACTATGTTCTCATAGGAAAACAACTCTTTAAGCAAGGAAGAGACAATCATTTACGAATGTGTATTCATGAAGACGAGTATCTTGTTGTTTTAGAAATGGCACATACAGGAGCTGCAGGAGGACATTTCTGTGCAGATAAAACTGCAAAAATGATTCTCTTTGCCAGAATTTTGTGCCCGATTCTACATCAAGATGCAGCCACCTATGTGCAACAATGTGATACTTGTCAACGAACGAAATATCCACTTAGAAGAGATGAAATGCCGCTGAGACCCATGATGAGTGCCAGAGCCTTTACTAAATGGGGAATAGACTTCATAGGACCTATTAGCCCACCAGCTAAAGGATCTCATGCTGAGTACATAATCGTAGCCATAGACTATTTGACTAAATGGGTTGAAGCTAAAGCAACCAAGAAAAATGATGCAAGAACTACAACCAAGTTTCTCTTTGAGAACATTTTCACTAGATTTGGACTGCCGATAGAAATTGTGAGTGATAGAGGCACGGACTTTGTGAATGAAGTGATAGAATCCATACTAAATGAATTCTTAGTAATTCATAATAAATCAGCCCCTTATCACCCACAAGCCAATGGACATGCCGAAAGTTCAAATAAAATCTTGTGCACAGTGCTCACAAAAATTGTGAACAATGGTAGATCGGATTGGGATAAACAATTACATCATGCTTTATGGACATTCCGAGTAGCCTACAAAATAGCTATAGGAACTACTCCTTTCAACTTAGTGTATGGACAGAATGCTATTTTGCCAATTGATTTCTTAATACCCACTGTCAGAGTAGCAACAACTTATGAGTGGACTGGACATGAACTATCAGCTCAATTGGATCAAATAGAAAAGTTACATGAAACTAGGTTACAAGCGGTAGCAGGGATGTATGCTGCAAAAAGATGACAGAAGGCATATTTTGATGCTCATATTAAAGATAAAAACTTGAAGGAAGGAGATTTAGTTTTGGTATATACTTTGAAACAACATGCTAAGAAACTGCAAAAAAGGGGATATGGCCCGTTAATCATCAATCGCATATCCACAAGCGGAGCCATCAGTTTAGCAACCCTAGATGGAGACGTATTACCAAACTATATCAGTGGATGTCGAGTGAAAAAATATATAGAGCCATTGACTGAAGAGATAATGTCACGATTAATAATGGGTAAAAATAGGCGCATAGAGGAAGAAAGAATACGAGAAGAAGCTAGACAATAAGCATTAGAACGAATCAGGAAACAAAAAGAATGGATGAGAGAGAGAGAGATGAGAGATATCGACTAGGAGAGGAACTCGTCCCAATGGCTAATTTTAGAGCCACTAAAAACCTAGGTCAGCAAATGATGCAACCTTATTTGAATTTGGGTGCTGGATCAAAGGAGTACCACTTGGTGGATGCTCTCATTGACACAGGAGCTGTTATAAGCTGTATCAAATTTTCATTGACCCAGAAACTCAAGGAAGAATTACGCCCTTCTAAGACACAACTGATTGGAATAGGAGGAAAGATTACCAAATGTATAGGAAAGATTACCTTACCTCTACATCTCAGAAATAACACAATGGAACAAAAACTCGTAGTATGTCACGGGACTTATTAGAAGAGCTCGTGTTAGGCCAAGATTGGATATATGAATATGAAGTGACCATACAGTTGGCCCTAGGATATATCTCAGCCAAGATAGGACATCGTGAAGTATTCAACATGCTAGACGAACGACCAATCAAAGCCAAAACTATAGAACTAAGGACTCACTTAAATGAGCACAATGACGAATGTATGTTCACTCGCACTGTGGAAACCCCTTCATCGAATACTTCATGTGAAAACACAATGAACCCTGATTGCACACAATTCTCTAATCCAGTCAATCACATGATTAGTGTCCTATCCAAAAACAATCTCAGTGAGGAACCGAGCACCAGAGAGACAAGTCAGCAAGCCTCTTATGAATCTGCACACATAAGGATATACCCCGTTCCTCAGAAGGAACGATAGAATAAAGATACACATCATTCTGGACACCTAGTTCCGAAAACAATTGCTCGAGTATGGATTCCGAAGAAGGTGGTAGCTGCCCAACCGACTCGAACACAAATATGGATTCCCAAGTCATGTACTCAAATGACAATCATCAAAAAGGACGAGTCAAGGCACAAGGAGAATCAGTATGATCTAAAGGCAAAAAGACAGAAGATAAATCGTTACAGGATAGAGCACGAATCTACATACGATTCACACGTCGTTCCAAGATTCAAAAAGCAGACAAAGCAAAAGCACTACAGGAGAAGCACTACATTCACCAGGATGGAATACAGTCTGTCCCAATGGACTAAAGCAGATTTGGATGCCGACATGCAAGACAGTTTGTATACATCAACCAAATAATTCGATTTGCACACATTTTGAGTTGCCAGAACCCAAAGTATGCATGATAGGGCCACATTACAAGGCCAAGCAGTCGTCACATTTTTCTTCTATTTCAGGATAGTGAAGCACATTTCCCTCTCGGGAAATAGGAGAGCACTTGTACATAATCTAAGAAAATCACTCAAAAATTAATAACCGCTTCGGCTATGAACTAACTTTTCTATTTTTCTTTCAGACTAAAACATAAAAATATATAAAAAAATATATGAAAAATCCCAGGTATTACCTTTCTCACATCCACGGGGAAGGGACGACACAATTCACGCGGAGCATTACCAATCTAATGAAGGATAAATGAAGGATGATTTTCGACACCATCTTGCCACTAATTAATACACTATATTGAGTGCAGATGGCATCTTCTAATTCCGAGGCTACACAAGAGGAAGAGATCCAGCTTCTTCCCTTGGAATCGATAACTAAGGCAAGAGGTCATTGGTTTCTGGATGATCAACCAGTGTCCGAGCTTCTTTTTATGGCAACCATCAAGATCATGGATAGGGATCATTACTTCCCTATCATGTCACAAGATTTCAAGACTATCATACAAAGATTACCGCGCATGACAGATGTCTGGACACGAGCAGGAATTGATGCATTCCTAAGACTGCCAATCTATCTGCCAGATTTCCAGAGATGTACACAAGTAATGAATACACTTCAGTCTGCATCGAATAAGGCATCAGTCTCGGAAGCAAGGGTACTTGACAAAGTTGGTACTTGGAAAACAATTCAATTCACTCATGAGCTAATTAACAGAGCTTTTGGATGGAACCAAGAGGGACTTACGAATGTCAAAGATGAATGTCATGATCCTAAAAAGAGAACCTTTTTGGAAATCAACAGAACGGATATTGAAGACTCTGTTCGCTTAGTTCACCAGCATTTTTGCTTTCCAAGTATGCATAGATACACGGCACCTCAAAAGATTGTTGTGCAACTACTCTCACATGCTATGAGACAAGCGGGAAATAAAGTAAACATGACTCCAGATGTTCAAGACCGCCTATTTGAAGCAAAGAAAAAGTGGGGACAGAAAAAGTTTCTGAATGGTAGTTCGGCCTTGACCCTACTCATTTATGAGGCACTTGACATGAAGAATTGCTTACGCTTGATGCCGACATCAACAGAGCTAGCGAAATATGCCAAGTCAGCAACTGTTCCAAAGAAAAAGAAAATAGACATATCTATTGAAGAAGTGGGAACCAGTTCAAAGAAACCCATGAGGGGGACTAAACGCTTAAGAGAGGAAGAAGCTCAAGAGACACCACAATCAAAGAGGACCCATACATTGCCAAAGATTTCTATGACGCAGCAGCCAATCACCAAGAGAGACCTCTCCGCAGCCTTGGAAGAAACGCATCAGTATATGCGGGGACAAGTAAATTTGAACATTCAAGGTCACCATTACAGATAGGCAAGCCAGGAGAAAAAACACAAAGATAAAGAACATACTCCAGAACAATCGGCCAGATACAAAGAATTAGGGTTAGAAGATTCGAGCTCTGATGAAGAATCCAGTCGAGAGAAGGACACCTTAGACACTGATATACGAACGGAGTTGAACAACGAAGAATGGACATAAATAAATCAGGTGGAAGTCACACCTGACAATCAACAACAAGAAGCACAGCACCAGGAAGTACAAGCTGAACAAGAACACTTGATTCAGTTAAATGATCATTCAAAGATAAGCATCAAGGAAGTACCAATAACTAATAAAGATGTCGTGCCACCTATCAAAGAAGAAATACAAACTCCAGTGGACAAGGACTCATGCCTACTACAAAATAAGGAGCCAATTGTGATTGAGGTACCTGATGATACACCTCAAGGTAAAATTGACGATAGGGAGGTTGAGCCAAGGATACAACTCCATATTAGGCAGCCTCATGACACTACTTTACATGTGGCAAAAGGAAAAAATATCACAACAGGTGAAGAACCTAGCATCCCTACCACATGGTTGAATGTTGATGTTACTCTTTGAAACCTGTGGTAAAGCAAATGATACAAACGGCCATGGACACGCAACAGCAAATGATGGACACAGATGCGGATTACGACAAGGCCATGAGGGAAAAGAATCAATTTCAATCATGAGCGAACAATTATCCGCATAGCTCAGCCAGGCCCAACAAGAGATTTTAGCTAAGGATACGGAGATAACCACAGTTCAAGAGCAATGTAATACATTGATGAAACAACATCAGCAACTCCAAGCACAATTGACAAATTTACAAAGACAACATGAAGCTAGTGAAGCAGGCAAGGAGAGAATGAAAGCTCGAAGCAACTTGCTCGAAACACAACTTAAAGTCAACATGGAGGAAAATGATAGCTTACGTAGCCGCAATAAACAACTGATGAAGGCATTACTATATGACCAGCCTATCGAAAAAACAGAGACTATAGCTATTGACCAGAAAGAATTAAGAGATCAGATTGAGAAGTATGCAGAATTGTTGAAGCAAGAGCAGAACTTAAGGGAAGAATGGGAACGAAGATATGTCAATGAAACCAATGAACTTAAGAAACAACTGAACACTGCCCATGGAAAACTTGCGGTGAGTTATAGTGAAAACATGGATCATGTAGCAGAAATTGGTAATGAGCAGCTTACGGTTAAAGAAGCACTCAGAGCAGCTATGCAAGAAATTAAAGAGAAGAATGAACGCATAGCACAATTAGAGACCAAAGTAGAAGAGAAAGCACCAATCGGGACACCAGTAGATCCGACAAAAGAAAATCCTACTGACGAGGTAGAGGTATGTCCTCTATCTCCCCCGATTTATAATTCTTCAATAAAAGAACAGATGGCGGAACCACATGATGATCATCCCATGCCGTACACTGCATAAATAGGTCAGAAGGAACGGGCACTATTGGTGTCTCGGTTGATAGAGAATTTTGAAAATAAAGTGATCAAAGTCATGAAGGAAGAAAAAATAAAGGGCAAAGGCTTGGAAACCATATTGAAGCCATTCAACATTCCGTATGGATTATTGAAAGAGAAAACAAGGCAATATATAAAGAAGATTACATAGAAAAATCTAGACGAGCAGCTGCACTTCAAAAATGACACATTTGCTTATACTCAAGAAGAATTTGAAGCTGCACAGCCTGTACTGAGAAGAAAATTCTTGGAGAAAAATCCTACATTGCGGGTGCACTGGCAAGCAGCACCATATTTATTACAGGTAAACCCTTCCTTTTGCCCAACACCACATCGCCGAGACGCCAGAGAATTTTTGGACATGCAAAAGAATGGTGCTATCAATAAACAATGGCTGAATTATCCACTACTTCCAAGCCCACCCCATAATTACCTACCAACGGAAGATTACATGGTAAAAACAATCGAATTTTGGCTACATGTTTATGCAACATTACCCGACTTAACTATCAAAATGACGAATAAAATTCTCAGCATGATCCTTACAGTTTTGAAGGTGTTCAAGCATGCGGCCTATACATTTTTGAATTGCATTGGCATTAATCAGGGAATAGATATTCTCATTTTTGACTTGTCTGTTATGCCTAGCTGACCCACAATAATGGCATATTATTCTAGGCTGATGTTTTTACCAAGTACATATATGCAAACATTCGAAGAAGCGTTTTTCACAGGGTTTTTTGAAATTGACTTAGAAATTTTCTTAAAGATGTCATCCAATTTGAATGCCAGACTGGTGGCATATGAGCTAAGCTTCCTCGCTGACCATAGACAACCACCACATGATAGAGTGAAAGCAGAACAGTGGAAGCAACTTTTGATACGTGAAGCTAATCTGCTTAATGAAACAGAGCAAAAAGTATACAGAACATACTCCCGTCGACTTCCAAAGCCTGTCGGGGACGACAGAGTTCAGGAGGGGGGCAGTGTTGAGGGAGAGTCAAGCAAAAAGAAGAAAAGAAGAAGACAAAGAAAGAAGCTTCATTAAAAAGATCATATATAAAGATACATCTCTGCAAGAAGCCCCGTAGGGGCGCAATGCCCATCTCTGCATAGAGCCCCGTAGGGGCACATATCAAGGAAAAGCACATAGGTGAAAGGAGTAACCATGGCCAGGAAAGTATCCATGAAGATGTGCAAGAAGATATCCAGCGGTTCTGAAACCGCAAGAAGGTCCTTCAACATCTAGGTCTTTGGAAGGTCCAGATCGAAGGCTGAAGGATCACATCCTCATACCTTCCACTGGTGGCGTGCATGGCAACCCGACTTAACAGGCAACATAAATGCATCAGGCCCATAGGATGTAAAAGAAGAATCAAGAAGAGGCCATCAAAACTGAACACCTATTTAACAAACATGCAGAACTGACCAAAAGATGCATGCGAACAACAAACTAAAGACAAGAAGTAAAGCCTATCAAGGGACGACAGAGACAAAGAGGGGGAGAGTGTTGCAGAGCTAAGAAGAGCACAAGGCAGAGAAAAAAGAAGGGCCCTAAGATTTTTCTGATTTGGACACCTTATTTTTGTATCATAATCATTTTGTAATATATTTTCCGATGTAAATGCACTAGAGGAGTCCTCTAGATGCATCCCCGTAGAAGATTAGTAGCTTACCCATGTAAATTAGTAGGAAATTAGCCTTCTAGTGAATAAAGTGCCGGTCTCTTGTGCGAAAGGACCATTTTTAGGGCACATGTATATAAGTCAATTTGTGACTCTTTGTAAAGACTTTTTGCCATTGTGAGAATCAAGAGCACAAAATTTTGGATTTGTGTCTTCTCCTCTCTGTATCATCTTCTTTGTGAGCTTGTATGCATGTGTGTTGCGTGGAAAGAGTGTTAGGAAGTGTTGTCTATCCATGAAAGTGTTTGTTTGCTGTTGTTAAGGTGTGTGTGAAGTTTAGGAAGTGCTGAAGTGTCCATTCCCGCGACTCAGTATTTTGCTCATAACTTGAAGTACAAGCGTCAGAATTGAGTAAAAATACCACCATTGGATGCGTCTTCTCAAGAGCTTCGAAACACATATGCTACTTGCTATATTTGGAGTTTGGAGCTGAGAGAAAAGCTCAATTCACTGTTGGCTACTGCTCCAAGTATCGCGACACCATAACTGACTGTTGAAGCTTGTTTGGATTAGATTTAGACTTATTTGCACTCTTTGGGAAACTCATTTTCATTGATAATCATTTGAATGCATGTCCTCATAGACTCGGCTAGGTTTTGATACTCCTTGGATTGATAAATAAAGCGTGAATTCCCACTATATGCACTTGAGGGGGATTGAGGTGTAGTCTCTTTCTCCACAAGTCCCTAGGATTGTCCTTAGGTACACACTAGATCTCGATCTAAAGGCACATCACAAGCTGCCCCATCTGCTCCTCCTGTCCCATCGAAATTTGAATTTGCTACCATGGGAGACATTGAAGGGATAAGCACCTTCGATTTTGAATTGTTTTTTTACAGAACACACAACTATCGGATGTAGAATTCTTTTTGGATGCAAAAGGACCTAGCACATCCTCCCAAAGAAGGGGTAAATCAATAGAAGGCCACCATGTATATTGGGATGACAATCAACAGAGGACCCTATCTCAACAATTAGAATGACCAAAGGGGAAAGAAGAGGAAGAAGAGCAGGGAGAAGAAGAAGAAACTACTGAAGCCCTAGCTTATACTGCAAAACTCCGTAGGTTATACCAGATCATGGAAAGGGTGCAAGCATAATAATTACTTTCAGAACAAAGGAGCAGGGTGCTCATGGCCTAGCTCTTGGAAGAGACTGGTGTTGACTCTAAAACCTCTAAAACTCTCCTATTGCTATGAGAAACATATGGTGTAGTGGAAGCCATACGATCCACATTACAAAGGCCTCTCGTGCAATATTATCTACAAAGATTCCAAACAAGACCAAGGTCATGCAAAAACATTTAGATTCCCATCACCAATGTGGAGGAATCTATCACCACAAGCAAACCAATAGCGACAACATCCCAAGCAATTGGAACTCCTGGCCACAAAACCACTATGATCCATGAAGAATTAACAGAGTCGCTACCTCCAACACCTCCACCATCATCCCATTGCACCATGGTTGTAAATAATATTGCTACCATCAAAACCCAAGAGCAACCCACATTCACACTCCCCATTTCCCACTCCCATTGCCTTGCATCAACCACTGTACAAACTACATCTTCATCTATAAATAATTCATTTGATACTATGCTTCAGTGTATATCACAACTAAGGATACAGCACCATCAACTAGTGGAACATAAGAGATTACAAGCACACTCTACCAAATTACAACAATGGATAGCCACCCTGGAGGAAGACAGTGAGAGTCTACAAACACAATTTCATGTGTTATAGGAAGCCCATAGCACCTTGGAAACAAAGTTGCAGAAAGTAGATGTAGAAGCCATGCAACAAGTTGAAGGTCAACTACGAACTCAGATGGAACTTAATTCCAAACTCCAATGCAACATGGCACTTCTAAGAAGGCACCTTGCAGTGGCTCAAGAGGAAAATCGATGTTTATAGCTCCAAAGCCAAGAAAATTTAGAAGCAACCATTGAGAACACACCTAGGACACCCATCAATCCCTCAAAATTTTAAGCTATGCCCCCAGAGAACATCAAAATCATACTGGAAGATTATACTAACCTACTCAAAGCCCATGACAAACTATCATAAGAACTCGATCAATTGCAACAACAATGAAAGTCAGACACTATAGCTATCCCACCAACCGCCACCTCAACGCTTTCAATCATTAGTGACTCAGATGTGCTACAAGAGCTACAAAAATAAGTCACAAAATTGCAAACAAGGTTACTACAATACAAAAGGCCACCATCCCCAGCGAAGGCCCCTGTACAAGAAGAAACAATCTCAATTCCAGTAGAACAAACATTTGAAGATGACTATGATGCTCAACCCATTCCGGGTGGATAGATAACAAAAGAAGGTGAGGACACATTTGTTGACACTCAAGATCAAGCACAAAGCATGGAAGCACATCAAAGAAGTGGACATACAAGAAGAGGAAGCATGTAGGGAGCTCCAAGAAGCACATGTCAAATTTTCAAAAGAAATCCCTATAAAAATAGTGATTTTCATGGCTAAAAACCATTGTAAATACTATTTCAAAATTTTCAACTCCATTTTATTCAAGCAAAGGAGTCTTTGAGCTTGAGGAGTATTAGAACTACCTACACACCAATTTTCATAATTTTTAGACTCCATTTGAGCCCCCAAATAAGCCCTGGAACCTAATTTTCAACTACAGTGGACACTAGGTCTGGACAAGGCCAAAAATAACTCAAAAAGCTATAAAAAGAGCTAGAGAGTTCATTTTTGAGGTTAGCTTGTTAGAGATTTGAGCTTTGTAAGAGAGTTCTTTTGTAATCGAAGACCTTCCATTGTTCCACTCTTTGCTTTTGTCTTGTGTGTGTGCATGTATGTGCATGCTTGTGTGCTTTCACTCACACACTTGAGCCTTCACTTGCTCATAGTCTTCATACCAGTCCTCATGTCTCCACGGATTGACATTTATGAGGTGAACCTCCTCATGCTTGTACTTGCCATTGTGCTAGAGTGACACCAAATTTGGTGCCGTTGCAGGGAGAGAGCTTTGAGGACGAGTGTTGTGATGGTAAACCGTAGAGTAGCAAGGTTGGAAGGTAAAAAAACCATTATTTTCTGTTCAGTTTCTATTTTTTTCTCCATCTTCATCATCATCATCACCATCTCCTCCCATCTTCATCTTCTCAGATTTTTTTTGTTTTCGACTGTACATTCTCTACAATTGCACTTTGTTTTTCATTCTTGGCTGTGTGAGGAGTTTAGAGAGAGTGTAAAGCTGAAGCGTAGAGGCAATATTGAGTTTCACACCCTCAAAACACAAAACATCTGAGTGAAGTATCGTGCGAGCTAAAATGACTTGTGCCAAGTATCGTGAGTGTATATCGTGGGTTTGGAGAGATATCTTGCATCTACGGGCACACAAGAGCGACAAGGAGCACAAAAGATACATATATATGCAAAAAGTTTTGAATTTGGACTTCAAAAACTCCAAGCATCGTGTCCGGTTGAGTTCAGATATCGTGATACCAGAACTCCCGTGTATCGTCTTCCCGTGTATCACAATACCTCATGTGTATCATGTATCGTCGGGTTGAGTATTGTGTGTCACCTAATTGTGTATCACGATACTTCCCAAGTATCGTGTATCGCAAAGGTTGGTATCATGTATCATGATAGCTCAAGTATCATGTATTGTCCAAGGACGTATTGTATCGTGAAAAATCTGGTATCATGTATCGCCAAGTTGTGTATCATGATACTTCACAAGTCTCATGTATCGTGAAGGGTGGTATCATATCGTGAAGCTACGAGTATCGTGTATCATCTACCCTAGGTATCGTGTATTGCCCTGATACTCAAGTATCGTGTATCATCCAAAGATAAATATCATATCGTGGATCAGCTAGTATTGTGTATCATGATGAGACCAAGTATAATATCGTGAGATCAAGTATCGTGAATCGTATAGCTCAGGTATCTTGTATCGTGTATTGTTTGCTCCCAAGTATCACCGATACCTCCAAAGTATCGTGTATCGTCTGTTCTGAATCACTCCCAGAGAGATCCTCTTTCCCTGTTTTAACCCTTAGAACCTTGAACTAGCATAACTTTCTCATACAAAATCCATTTGTTGTGATTTTGGGTTCGTTGGAAAGCTCATTTTGAGTACTACAAAAACATCAATTGGTTACATAAAGCTAATACTTGGAGTTATAGATATAGTATTTTGAAGTTAACCCTCAAGTGGGACTAGGAAGCCGAGGGGGATCCAAAGGATTTTAAGCAATACAAAAGGAAAATTGGGACTAGAAGACAAAGCTTATGAACCTAAGATCTGGTAGGCACCTAGGCAAGGATAGACAAATCATTAGATAATCTGGGGCCAATGTCAACCATACAACTAGGTCATCGGCACAACAACTTAGTGCTTATCACTACATGCTAAGTTCAGAGACAAGTGATTCCAAAATGTCCTTCAACATGGAGAGACCCACAAGTAGCTCAAACATTGGCTATTTACAAACACTAGAAGGTCCCTATAAAACATAATTGGAGTATATTAGGACCAACCAATTAGGTGCTTGCATTTATGAGGATGGCATAGGGCAATCAGTGGTCCAACTCAAAAATCCAGATAACCCTTTGGACTTGAACACTTAGTGGTCAAGTTTGAAGAGGGGTCATACATTGATAAGGAAGGAACCATGTATGTGGTTCCCAGCTTACCAGACAAGATAGATGAGTTTGGAAACATCATTCTTGATAACAAGATAGGAGACCTAGGATGAGAACCCAAGACTCCTCGAGGAAAATCTATCTTGATAAGGGTAATTACTCCAGAACAAGTTTCCCAAGACAACAAAAGCATAGAACTATTCTTGAATAGAGAAACAGAGGAAGCCTTTTGGAGATTCAAGCCAGATCAACCTAGCAAAATGGGCAGAGTCACCATCTATGAGTTCAAAGATCCTGAGATGCCAGACAAAGCTATCTATCTAGATAACACATCAGAGAGAATGTTCTTCGTATCAGAGCATGACATGCATGCATACACTTGGCAAGGTGATTCAGTTTTCCCTCCACTAAGATCTAGTGTTTCCCATGGTCTCTAAGGAGCAGGATCATCCCAAGCTCATGAAAATTAGAGGAAAAGAGCCAGAGAGAGACTTGAGGTAAACTTCACATAGACTGTGGGTAGAGACAAATAAGGACTTGAATGTGAAAGACCTAAAAGAGAGAGACATCGAGCATAGAGGCATCAAAGAGATGAACATGATTTTCCATTACCTAGACCCCGAGAGCACCCAAGGACCCTTAGAACCTCTCAAGTGGTCAAGGCAATGAAGAACTATTTTAATGGGTTAGGAGATCCTTATGATCATGTGGCCGAGTTCAAGCAAGTCTTAAGAGCTGAACATGTTGGGGACTTGTTCACCCAGTTTGAGGCATTTGGTTTGACTCTCAAGGGTACTGCCTTAGCTTGGTTTCAACCCCTGAACAATAGCAATTATCGAGATATAGGTCAACTTCTAGAAGAATTCATTATAGAATTTTTCAAGAGTGGCATCAGACATAACATCATCCTTGATCCACAGCTTCAAGCAGACACCCTAAGAAACAGTTCGACTAGCAGGATGGAGATTTAAACAATATGTGGAGAGATGTCCTAAACCTGAGTTACCTACACGAGCAAAGAAAGTTTCCTTGTTTTTAGATGGACTTCTAAGCGGGAAACTTAGATCATATGTGTATCTCAAGGAACCAATCACACTAGATCAATGCTTGAGAATGTGTATTGACATAGAAGACGATTTGGGTGAGGAATTAGAATTGTCGAAACTCGATAAGGATTCTAATAGTTTTACTACTCATACTTCCAGAACCTCTACTGAAATAGATGAGATAGCTAAGTAGGTTGCCAAGAAGCTAGGAGTCCAAAATAGACAAGCACCAAGGGTCACCTCATTGAAGTGATGTTACAACTTTGGAGGAGACCACATGGCTAATGTTTTCCCGATGATGGCTTAGCCCCAAGGAAACCCTAATGCTCCATATTATTGGTGCAAGACAATCATAAATTGATGATTTGGACAAAGATTTAAAGTCAAAGAATGAAGCAAAGATCACCATATGAGACTTGAAGTTTAGTGCATGATCAGAAGATGAAGACTTGTATATACATGTATAATAATCTTGCATCTATGATGAGTCGTGACATAAACATCTATATATATTTGATATAGATGTACTATGAGTAAGGGGATGATAAGTGACAAGTTTTAGAAGTCATTGGAGACTTTAGAAAGTGAGAAGAACATGAAGACTTCTATATACACGTATAATAATCTTGCATCTATGATGAGTCGTGACGTAAACATCTATATATACTTGATATAGATGTACTATGAGTAAGGGGATGATAAGTGACAAGTTTTAGAAGTCATTAGAGACTTTAGAAAGTGAGAAGAACATGAAGTATCAATCAGATGTAATTTTTTCCTAAATAGAATAAAGTTGCACCTCGATCTTTTGCTCAGTGCTCCTTTTGTGTTTATCTTCTTGATGAATGCTTCTGTACAAGTCTAATTCTATAGTTGAATGAACTCTGTACAAGTTTTGAGAGTTTAATTGTAATCAAGTTGAGAGAATTTTAAGTAGGAACATTTACATGTGTAAATGTGAAGGAGTGAAGATAGAAACAAGCACAATCATGATGGTCAATGTTTTGATCAGATCTCCCTCCACAATGTAAAGTTTTGAGCAGCTAAGCACTCATTCTTTAAGTTGAAAGGTAAGCTACTTGTGTCTAAAAGAATTTGAATAAATGGGGTCTACTTTGGGAGAACCATGCATTAGAAGTTGCAGGTGTCAAAGTCGACTACACAGAAGAATAGTTTCAGACATAGGTACATTGTTTAGAACAAATCTCAAGATCTACTAAATCTTTTGAAGAGATTTAACTTGGAGAAGGTGCAAAAACTTTAGAGACACCTTGTATAAAGTTTTATTGAAAGCTTTATACATTTGGTCAGTCAATGATTGAATTAAGTGCAGTAGAGTTCTCTGAATAATTAGTTTCTTCACAGTTAGTTCAAAGTTTGATAATTTGGCATTGGTCTTTCAAAATTGGTTGAGGTTTTGAGTTGTTCTTGATATAGAGGTGATCAAACATCAAGGATAACTTTTTCTTTTGGAGATTAACACTCTTCATCAATGGTATCAGAGCAAGAGTCATCAGATTTGAAGAAAGGAGGAACCCGACTATTACAGTTATACAAAAATCAATTTTTGAAGATTAAAGGTGAAAGTTTGAAGTGAAAGCTAGAGAAGGAGACTTGAAGCTATCAAGAAGATCAAAAGGAACTACATTCGAAGCAAAGTACATGCATTATTCACAAAGCTTGAAGAATTTATTGCATAGGTGAAGAAAGGATGGGAGATTCTCTTCAGATAGAGAAGTTGGATAGAGAAAACTATCCTGCTTGGTCAATGAGGATGGAAGCTCATCTCATGAGTAAAGATATGATAGGATACATTGTAGGTGAAGAAAAGAAACCAGAATTTAGGGACCCTTGTGTTCCAACTATGGAAGAGCTCTCAAATTTGAAGACATGGATGAAGAAGGATGCTCAAGCAAGGAGCATTATCTACATGGGAGTCAATGATTACTTGCTACCTCACATTAGAGGACTTGAAAGTGCAAGTGACATATGAAATGCTTTGGAGGAGCATTTCCAAAACACTACAAAGTCAAGGAAGGCATCTTTATGGGTAGAATTTACCACATTCAAGAAGAAGGCTTCTCAATCCATTTCTGATTATGTAGCAAGGATGAAGGACATTGCAGATGCATTAGGAGTAGTTGATGAAGACATTGAAAAGGATAAATTATTAAGGCAAATTCTCATAGGTTTGAGAGGAGATGAGAAGTGGAAGCCTTTCATTCTATCCACTGAATTGTCACTAGATCATTTCACTCCTGATTTGAATCAATTGCTAGGACACATTCTAACTTTTGAGTAGGATGTCAAAGGTGATATTGATAAAAGTACATGTCAAGCAATGTATTCAAAGGACAAGAAGAAGATTAACAAAGGCAAGCAACAATTGAATGAAGATGAAGGCACTATGAGCTAAGCCAACTTCCTAAGAGGAAGAGGAGGTGGCAAAGGAAGAGGAAGAGGCAGAAGTAATAAAGACGATGTCAAAGCTTGCTGGATTTGTGGTAAGACTAGGTGGAGGATATAATCAGAACTTTAATTCAAGAGGAAGAGGTAATAGAAATCAAAGAGGTAATTTCAGAGGTAGAGGTTACTTTGGAAGAAATGCAGGTAATCATGTAGTTCAAACAGGTGATAACACAAAGCACAATGTGAAGTCCATTGTATTAGTAAAGGCCAAGGATGGAAGCACTCTTTTGAGCAAGGTTTTGTATGTTCCTACAATTCCAAAGAATTTGATAAGTGTAGGGCAAATTGTAGAGAAAGGTTATGAAGTCAGGTTCACTAATGATGGAGTTTTTTTGGAAGACCCTAGCAATGGGTATAAACAGATTGTTTCAAGAAAGAAAGAAGGAAGGCTATTCACATTGAAGATTCAAGGCAATATTGGTCATGCCTTGTTCACTTATGAAGGACATAAGATCTCTAAGTTAGATCTTTGGCATAAAAGGCTTGGACATTTTAATGAAAGAGGTATTAAGGATATGATTAATAATGGTTCAGTGATTGGATTACCTAATGTTGCAGGTCAAAACATGACATACAAATGTGAAGCATGTCAATTAGGTAAAGCTAATAATAAATCATATAATAAGCATGGTTTCATGTATTCAGAGAATCTTGAATTGGTGCATACACATGTGTGGGGATCATCAAAGGACTTTAGCATTAATGGTTCAAGATATTATGTGATTTATGTTGATGATGCTACCAGGTGGATCACCATATATGTGATCAAAGATAAATCAGAGATGTTCAATACATTTAAACATTATCATGTGTATGCAGAAAGAGTTTCAGGACAAAAATTGAAGAGATTAAGGTCAGATGGAGGGGGAGAGTATTTCTCTAATGAGTTCAGTGATTACTTGTGGAATGCATGTATAAAAAGGGAAGTTACTTATAGGTACTCTCCTCAACAAAATGGTGTAGCAGAAAGGAGGAATAGAACTCTTATTGAATTTGCAAGGTCAATGGTAAAGGAGAAAAATTATCCTAATTAGTATTTGTGGGATGAGGCTGTAAATACAGCCACATACTTGGTTAATAGGCCACCATGTAAAGCTTTGGAGGATATGACACCTTATGAGGCATGATGGTGTAACAGATCTACCTTAGATCATTGCAAAGTGTTTGGATGTTTGGCTTATGCATATGTGCCATCTCAATTAAGGCATAAATTGGAACCTAAAGCTGAAAAGTATGTGTTCATTGGTTATGATGATAAGCAGATGGGTTATAGGTTGTGGAGTCCATCCACAAAGCAATTCCTTGTTTCAAAGGATGTTACATTTGATGAGCAAGGTACTTGGTATGCAGGTACACTTAATATTCATGCAGGTGAAGAAGAAACATTGAACCAAAAGAAAGGTAAATCAAAGGTTCAAATATTTGATGAAGAAGAGAACAATGAAGCATTAGTTGAAGTTGAAGAAATGCCAAGGTTTGATCCAGAATGTGATGAACCAGAAACTTCAAGAAGTGGAGAACTCAGAAGATCATCAAGGCAAAAATGGCAGCCTACAAGGTATAGCTATGATACTTCATTTTTGACCACTAAAGATTATGCTTATATGGTGAAAGCATAGGAAGACCCTTCTACATATGAAGAGGCAAAAGGTAAGGAAAATTGGGAGAAAGCTATGCACGAGGAGTATGATGCATTGATGGAGAATGAGACATGGGATTTGGTTGCTAAACCAAATAGTCAGAAGATCATTCGATGCGAATGGGTCTATAAGACAAAGAGGTATGCAGATGGAAGTGTGTCTAGATATAAAGCTAAACTTGTTGTGAAAGGGTATGCTCAGACATATGGTATAGATTATGATGAGACTTATAGTCTTGTGGAAAATATGACAACTATAAGGAATCTCATAGCTATTGCTGCATGTAAAGGTTGGAAGATATGTCAATTAGATGTGAAGAATGCTTTTCTAAATGGTTACATTTCAGATGATGTTTTCATGGAGCAACTAGAAGGTTTCAAGGATAAAAGTTATCCAGAGTATGTATGTAAGCTTAAGAGAGCTTTGTATGGTTTGAAGCAAGCCCCAAGGGCATGGAACTAAAGACTTGTGAAGTTCTTGAAAGAGCTTGGTTTCCAAGTATCTAAGGCAGATAGTAGCTTGCTTGTTAAAGCAAGTGATGATGGTTCATTTACATGTACATATATGTTGATGACATAATTCTTACATGTACATATGAGAAGGGCATACAAGATCTTAAGAAGCAAATGGAGAAAGAGTTCAAGATCAGTGACTTGGGAGACTTGTCCTATTTCTTGGGCATGGAGATTTCATATACTCAACATGGAGTAATTGTGACTCAAGAAAGGTATTTGAAGAACTTGCTAATCAAGTTTAAAATGGAAGATTGTAGGGTAGCACCTACTCCAATAGAGGTGAATCATAAATTGAGCAGATATGGAGGAGAAGAATTCAAGGACATGAAGCTATATCAAAGTCTGGTTGGTAGTCTAATCTATGCTACATTAACTAGGCATGATTTGTCATATGCAGTTGGAGTGTTGTCTCAATTCATGCATTGTCCTAGGAAAGAACATTGGGTTGCATGACAAAGGGTGTTAAGATAAATTAAGGGTACACTCAAAGAAAGTTTGTATTATGGATTCACATCAGATACAAACATCAAGATATATAGTGATACAGATTGGGCAGGTAATCCTAATGATAGGAGATCAACATATGGATATCTATGTTATGTGGGAGATAAACTAATCTCTTGATGTTCTAAGAAGCAGCATATAGTTGCTTTGTCATCCATAGAAGCAGAGTATAAAGGTATGGTTGAAGCTACAAAGGAGGTTATATGGTTGAAGACTCTCATGAAGAGTTTTGACATCATTCAGAGTACACCCACTATTCATGGAGATAATATGAGTTTATTATATCTAGTTTCTAACCTTGTGTTTCATGCCAAGACTAAACATATTGAGATTCATTATCATTTCTTGAGAGAGAAGGTGATTGATAAAGAAATTGAAGTCATACATACTTCAACAAAAGATCAGATGGCAGACATGTTAACCAAAAGCTTGGATGGACCTAAGTTACAGAGGTTCAAAGACATGGTAGGTATAAAGAAGATTCTATTTTCATAATCTTTAGACTTCGTTTGAGCCCCCAAATAAGCCTTGGAACCTAATTTTTAACTAGGCCGGATACTAGGTCTAGACAAGGCCAAAACTACTCAAAAACCTATAAAAAGAGCTAGAGAGCTCATTTTTTAGGTTAGCTTGTGTTGGGGGTTTTCTTGGACGTGAAGGAGTTTGAGGGTTTGTAGGAGAAAAAGAAGAAGAACAAGAGACGAAATAACTCAGACAAGCTTCTACAGAAACACCTTTGAACCTTTGAACCTTGAGTTTTTGATTACAATAGAAGGATTATACTATTTCGTTCAATCCAAGTTAAGGCGCAATTACAGAGAATGCTCAATCATAAAAGATCAATTATCTCAGAATCTCCCAGCAGCCGGCCTCTTCTGCACCAGTCCTTCACTTGCTTCCAGCTTCTCCTTGTGCATACCTTGCACTAAGCTTCCACGAGCTGAGGGACTAATCTCTTTCGGGCCTGATCGTGGATAAAGACTTTTGGGATTGGTCTCCTGCTTCGCACTCTCTACACACCTCCTTAGCCACACTTCTTGCACTCTTCACTTCACTTCCTAGGGTTGTCACACACCAGTGACTCTTCACTTCTCTTCCTGCTTTCCGTGTCCAAGAATAGCCTTTTGTCTCTCTTTTGTTGAGTCCGCCGGTTTGCGCACTCTAACTGTAATACAATCTTGGTGCCCTTTCAATGTCCCAAGATTGTCTTTTTAACTGGTCATCAACGACTCACTACTTTGTCCTGTAGTGACTTTAGAACAAAAGTGACTTTAAGAATACAATTTTGATTGGGCGGCCCTATTTCCACCTTTGCGTACTGTTGCAGAGCTAAAGAGCGCACAAAGCAGAGAAAAAGACGGGCCCCAAAATTTTTCCGATTTGGACATCATATTTTTGTATCATAATTATTCTTGTAATATATTTTCCGTTGTAAAGGCACTAGAGGAGTCCTCTAGATGCATCCCCACGGAAGATTAGGAGCTTACCCATGTAAAATAGTAGGAAATTAGTCTTTTAGTGAATAAAGTACCGGTCTCTTGTGTGAAAGGACCATTTTTAGGGCACTAGTATATAAGTCAAATGTGACTCTTTGTAAAGAACTTTTTGCCATTGTGAGAATAGAGAGCACATAAATTCGAATTTGTGTCTTCTTCCCTCCTTATCTTCTTCTTCGTGAGCTTGGATGCATGTGTATTGCTTGGAAAGAGTGCTTGTGAGTGTCATCTATCCATGAAAGTGTTTCTTTGCTGTAGGAAAGGTGTGTGCGAAGTGTAGGAAGTGCTGAAGTGTAGGAAAGTATTCCCGTGATTCAGTATTTCGCTCATAACTTGAAGTAGGAGCGTCAGAATTGAGTGAAATTACTGCCATTGGATGCGTCTTCTCGAGAGCTTCGCAACGCATATGCTATTCGCTATATTTGGAGTTCGGAGCTGGGAGAAAAATCCAAAATACTGACGGCTGCTGCACCAAGTATCGTTTCGCCTTGACCAACAGTTGGAGCTTGTTTGGATAAGTCTTTGCCTCATTGCATTCTTTAAGTAGTTCATTTGCATTGACCATTACATGATTGCATGTCCTCATACACTCGGCTAGGTTTGTATACTCTTTGGATTGATAATTAAAAGCGTGTATCCCCACTATATGCACTTGTGAGGGGATTGAGGTATAGTCTCTTTCTCCGCAAGTCCCTAAGTTGATACTTAGGTCAACACACTTTTTGGCGCCGTTGCCGGGGAGTGACGAATCAAACCGAGGCATTCGTGTGATGGTAAGTAGCTTTTTGCATTGAAGTAAGTGGAGGAGCGGAAATCTTCTCTTCTTTGGTAAGTCATTTTCAGCCGCACTTGCTACTTCTCATTCTTGGAGTGTGTGTAGTGAGTTGTTAGTTTAGGGAAGTGAGTAGAAGGAGTAGAGAGTGGACCAAGTCATTAGAGTAGATTTTAGTTTTGTTCAGAAAAGTTTCCTTTTTGTAAGCTAGAAAACTCCAAGTATAAAAGCCAAAAAAAAATCATTTGAAAAATCACTTGTTTGAACAAGTATCGTGAGAACGAGTGTCGAGTATCGTGAGCAGCTGAATATCGTGGCAGAGCGTGTGGAGTGCCTTTGAGCTAGGAAAGGTGCTAGAAGAGTGTGTCTGAGCTTCAGAGGTGAGTCCCTCCAGTGCTAGATCCTTTTAATCATTCAAAAAATTCACCATCTGTGCAAAACGATCTGCGCTAAGTATCGTTAGAGCTTTCAAGGGGCAAAAAGTTGTATTTTGATTGATAGAGTGAGAGAGGATAAGAGAGGAGAGCTAGGTGATCAAGGGGGTAAAAACAAACTTCAAAAACATTTGTTAAAATTTGTCTAAGGGTCAAGTATCGTTTTACTCCCGCGGTTGAGTATCGCGATACTTCACAAGTATCGTTTTGCTCCTGTGGTTGAGTATCGCGATATTTCCCATCGATCGTGTATCGTTTCATACCGATCGCGATATTTGGTCAGAGATCGTTTTGCTAGCGATCGTTGATCGTGTATCGTGTATCGTGTATCGTTTCGTGCCGGTCGCGATACTTGAGAAGTATCGTTTGGTCAAAGATCGCGATACCTGACAAGTATCGTGTATCGTTTTGCCAGCGATCGTTGGCGAGAAGATCAAGTATCGTTGTGCTCAAGTATCGTGGTGCTGAAGTATCGTCGATCGTTTTCAGCCAAGTATCGTTTGGTTCAAATATCGTGTATCGTCTGATCTTCAGAGATCGCGATATTTGCCAGATATCGTATATCGTCGATCGTTTCAGAACATAGATCGTGTATCGTGGGATTCCAAGTATCGTCGATCGTTTTTAGCCAAGTATCGTTTGGCCCAGAGATCGTTTAGAGCAAGATCGCGATACTTCCCACATATCGGGTATCGTCTATTTCCAAGTATCGTTTCCCTTTGAGTATCGTGTATCGCCTGAGACCAGATATCGTGTATCGTTTATTTTCAGGTATCGGTATCGTTTCATTAAGCGATCGGTATCGTTTCGTAGGTGTCGCGATATTTGTCAAGTATCGGTATCGTCTAGCCGGTATCGCGATACTTGTCAGAGATCGTGTATCGTCTGAACATACATCAGGTATCGTCTATTCTGGAGATCGTGTATCGTGAGTTTGGGAGACAAGTATCGTGTTCAGACAAAATTCTTTGTTACTCAATTCTTTCCAACCCAAGTCTTCTAGACATTTTTGACCTATTGTGAAGAGTGCTTAAAACCAAAGGGTATCAAAGTCTAATCAGAGCTCTTAAGTGGATGAACCTAAGATCCGGAAGAACCCTAGGAAGCCGAAGAAGTGTAATTTCTTCTGTAGGGAGCGTAGCCGAGCCAAGTAGCCGTTCACACTATTCTGAGACCTCCAGTGAGTCAGAAGGAGAAATTCGCATGGCTTCAGAGGATATGCAAAACACTGTACCCATGATTGGCATGATGTCAATCATTGAGGGAGAATACAGAACCTCCTTGGAGTATGTGAACACCAACCACAACGAGATCCCTATCTATTTGGATGGCTTAAACAGATCTGTGGCCAGGTTACAGAAAGCATCAGAAGCCTACATAGTACCTAGACCAGCAGTCAAGTACGTAGGAGGACTGTACATGGACAAACAAGATATTCAATATGTAGTCACAGAACACCCGGAAATCATTAATGAGCATGGTGAGGAAAATAATGCTTCAAGCTTAAATGGCGGTGGAAACGAAGAGCAAGTGACTACTCCTAGAGGGAGGTCTACGATTACAAAAATTTGGAGAGGAGACCTGATTCCCCAGCATGACACTCTAATAGATGTGTATTTGATCAATGGGATGGAGCATTTGCTCAGAGCCCATTCCTCTATATGGGAAGCTGCTCCTAATCCAGTTACCGTCTATGAGTTACAAGATCCTGAGTTCCCCACCATCATCACATATTTGGATAAAAATCAGAGAAAATATTGGCCATTAACAGAATTAGAAAGAGCTGAGTTGAAATATCAGAATATCTCAGTGTTTCCCCCTAGGGACCAAGCCACTACTTCACGAAATCCACTTGGAACATCCCAGAATGATTCATATCAACAGTCGGGACAAACACAACAAACACAACAAAACCAGATACCAGTCAGACCACATGTGCAATTTGCAATACCTACAATTAATCCTAACTACCGGCCTCAACCAGCTATTGACCCAAGACATGGAGTTCATGCTCCAGTCAGACCACAGGTAGTAAGAGGACCAGGCATACCAATAGGAAGACCAATTTTTCCAGTGATGCCTAGACAACCTGAAGCAGGAAGACGGCTAAGGCCGATCCAAGTTGCCAAGTGCATGAGAAATCATTATGATGGCTCTAGTGAACCTTACAACCACATAGCAGAGTTTAAACAAGTAGTTAGAGCCGAGCAGGTAGATGACTTTCTGATTCAGTATGAGTCTTTTGGCCTTACCTTGTCAGACACAGCTTTGGCCTGGTTTCAGCCATTGGACCCGAATACCTTTCAGAACATGGAGCAGGTATATCAAGAAATGATTGAAGAATTTACCAAATCAGGAATTAAAAATAATTCTTCATCATTAATCCACAGCTTCAAACAAGTCCCTACCGAGTCAGTGAGATTGGCAGCAAGGAGATTCAAGCAGTATGTGGATAGATGCCCAGTGGAAGAGAGACCGACGTAGAATAAAATGGTATCATTATTCTTGGAAGGATTGTTGAACGGAACTTTGAGGTCATTAGTGTATGTAAAGAGAGTTCAAACTTTGCAAGAGTGTATGAAGGAATGTATAGACCTAGAAGACAACCTTGCAGAAGACTTGAAAATACCTCAAGGTAGTTTGAAGAGCGAAGAGTCAGCCAGTAGCACATCAAACCCTAAAAACAATGTGGAGGAAATAGCAGATTTAGTAGCAAAAAAACTGAACGTTCAAGGACAGAGGAATTATCCCACTAATCCCATAAGGATGCCTATGCTTAGAAGATGTATGCAGTGCGGAGGAGATCATCCTTCTCATTTGTGTACTAGGGGAGTAGTCCCACCACCTGCCTATGCTCCTCATAGACCCTCTGTCCCCGGACCTCTACAATATTGCAGTATAGAGCAGAGATATACACACCATAGCACTGAGAATTGCCCTTACAATAGGCAAACCAAACCCACTCAACCTTATGTGAGACCATATGGATATCCCCAAAGAGATCAAGGAGGTGAAGCTTTTAGGTATCCTTCTTATCAGCCGCAGGCACCAGCACCACGACCATACGCATATCAGGGATATACGCAACCACAACCAGTACTAGGACAACAACCGCCCCACCCTCAGAACGTTGTCCCAGTCAAGATTGCACAACCAGAGGAAAACCTAGAAAGGGCTATAGTGCCAGCCACACCTTTGACTAGTAGTGAACCATATGACTCATTTTATGACCCTAGTCAAGGAGCATACTCTAGTTATGAGAGCTCAATAATGGAATATGGACAACTGCATGAACCTTATGCTTATGGCACGGAAATACCAGATGGTTCATACAATTATGAGCAGGATTACGTATCCTTAATGTACACGGCTCCTAGAGCAACCATGCCACCTCGACCTATGAATAGACAGCCTATACCCAGAGGACCATGCTACAGATGTGGAGGTGACCACTATATCAGAGAATGTACATTCCCAAACCCACCACCACCACAACGAAATTGGGAAGGCTACTGTAGCGATTGTGGTAAGGAACATCTTTTCAGAGATTGTCCTAAGAACCCCAACAGAGTCACATCTAATGTGCAGATTAATGTGATAGAAGTGATTGAATCATCAGGGAGCGATAAAGAGTACACTGTACCTTTAAAGGCCATAACAAGAGCCAAGACTAGAGAGAATCCTGATAAAACAGATGAGAGTAATCAAAGTGACAAAGAGGGGAATATAACCATCCCTCATAGAGTAGAAGACTCCGAAGAACCAGAGAAAAGTATCGCCAGTAAAAGATCCCAGAGATGGAAGAACCGGAGAGATAGGATAAAAGAAAAAAAGTTATTACAAAGGAAGGAAAATGAAAAGAGTAAACAGAAACCAACAAAGGAATCGCAAGTGGAAGAAGAAAATAAAAATGAGAATAAAAGGGAGGAGGTAGGATCAGTCCTGGCAGATCCTGTGCCTGAAGAATTAGCCATGTGGATTCAGGCATATAAGGCACGAATAAAAGCAGGACCTACCGTAGAGCAACATGAGAGAGAATATCCGAGAGGCGACTTAGAGAAAGAAAGGTTAGAAATATGCAAGAAATTGATAGAAATTGCGCAACAAACCTTAGAAAAACCTGCATCGCCTCTACCAAATACCCGAATTTCCGAAGAAAAATTCCAAGAGTGCCTAAACACTCAGAAAAAGCCTGAAGTATATAGACCACAAAATGAAGAACTTGGTATTGAGAGAAAGGAAGGATCCATAGTCCCTGAAGTAGAAGGAGATTGGACTAAGGATTTATGGGCACGAGTGCAAGAGGACAAATGGAAAAAGGTAGAAGGAATGGAACCGCCCTTTGAAGAATTAGAAGCAGAAAATGAAATAGAGGGGTCAATACCTGAACTAAATTCAGAAGAAATTTTTCCGATGGATGCAAGTGACAAAGAAGAAGAAAGTGTAAAGGAACTACCCAACTACACCGGGGAGTACGAGCACAACTCAGAATTGTATCGCATTCCATCAATAAGGAGACGGGAAATGAACCCATCAGTTCAAACATCTGAGATCATACAACGTCTTAGGGAGGTAAAAATCCCATGTACCCTAACATTCGAGGAACTGTTAAAGGTAAAACCACACTTAAAAGAGAAATTGATCAATCAATGGGAAGTCAAGGAGGAAAAGAAAGAGATAGCTGACGAAGTAAAAACAGTAATAATTCCAGTGGATAAGGTAGGAGACTTTAGTGAAGGAGATGAAGGAAATACATGCCTTCCAATCACCTATAGAGGTTACACGACCAAAGCCATTCTAGATTCAGGAGCTGGCGTTGGCATTGCTACCAAAGAAATTTGGGAAAAATGGGGACAACCAGCATTAAGACCAACACGCATGAAAATACAAATGGCAGATGGACATACGGAAAGACCCTTAGGATTGTTGGAACGAGTAGTCTTCACTACGTGCGGAGTGGAATTTGAACACACTTTAGCAATATGTCACTTCGAAAGGCCAAGCAATTATGAAATGATCCTGGGAAGGCCTTTCATGAGACAGCTAAAGGTCGTACAAGATTGGGGAAAAGATGCAGTATATCTACAACACGCAGGAACCACCACTAGGATAAACCTACATACGTACACTTATCAAGATGTGCCACCTCTACAATGGAATCAAATCCATAAAGAGGAAGATGATCAATCGGTTCATAGTGCAGGTTCTAGTAATCAATCCTGGATGAACGAGGACACTCATCTGTGGATACGTCAAGCTGCAAAGAAGGAAGAGGAGAGAAGAAAAAGTTGGCAGCAGAAACAAGGAATAGTGAGATCTGTACAAGATCCAGCCTATATGCCACAAGTATTTCCGGATGAGGAATTCGAACCTCACGGTTGGATGGAAATCTTAGCTACCCTCGATGTCTGTGTAAACGAAGAAGTAGTAACCATGAACGAATGTATTGATGAGGAGGGTTATGATGTTAGTCTGTATATGGTAGTCCTTCAGGAGGCAGAAGAAGGAGAAGTGATCGAGAAAGACTGGAAGGAGGACTACGAGAGCATTGAAATGGAACCTGAACCCATGGATCTAGGGATTGGTACCACCAACATAGAGATCACGGCCAATGAAACACATGAGGAACCTACACAAAAAGGGGAATTAGAAGTTGAAAGGGAATTAGAAGGGGAAGAAAACAAACCCCAAGACCAATTTGAGGTACCAGCTCATTTTAAAAAATACGAAGTGGAAGAGAGGAAAATTGCTATTCAAATGCATAAAAGAGAAGCACAACCTGGAATAGCATATGATAATAAGGAGCAAACCAAAAAAATAGTTGTGACTATGGAAGGAGGAGAAGAACGGTGTACCTTCATAGGACAGGATGTCTCATTAGAAGAAGAACAAGAGTTAATTCGACTCATAAGAGAATACCAGGATGTCTTTGCTTGGACTTATAAGGACTTAAAGGGAGTAGATCCATCTATATGTGCGCATAGAATCCCCATGATATCCGAAGCCAAACCTTCGAAACAGAGACCATATACTTATAATTATGTGTATTCAGCCAAGATAAAAGAAGAAATAGATAAGTTGTTAGATGCTGGATTCATCTACGAAATTGAGCACACGGAATGGGTGTCACCCTTGGTGGTTGTACCAAAGAAGAATGGAAAGTTAAGAGTGTGCATCAATTTGAAGAAAGTGAACGCCACAACCATAAGGGATAGCTATCCCTTACCAATCACTGATCATCTCTTGGAAAGGGTAGCAGGGAAGGAAGTCTATAGTTTTCTGGATGGCTTTTCAGGGTATAATCAGGTAGCCATTGCTCCTGAGGACCAACATAAGACTGCATTTGCAACTGAATGGGGAGTATACGCCTTTAGAGTCATGCCTTTTGGTTTAACGAATGCCCCAGCTACTTTCCAAAGATTGATGTGTCATGTGTTCAAGGAATTTCTGAGAAAAAGCATGGAGGTATACGTGGATGATCTTTGTACATATTCGGCTATACGATCAGAGCACATCCCTGAACTAGAAAAGATTTTTGCTAAATGTCGACAATATCGAGTATGCCTCAATCCTGAAAAATGTGTCTTCATGGTGCGACAAGGGAAAATCTTAGGGCATATTGTCTCTAAGAATGGAATTTCAACGGATGAAGACAAAATTAAAGTAATTTTGGATTTACCAAGACCTAAAACTGCTAAAGAAGTTCAAGCATTTATGGGACATTGTGGTTACTATCGAAGATTCATACATATGTACGCCATAATTGCTAGACCTCTTTATGCATTATTGACTCTATTTAATTGGACCGAAGAATGTGAAAAAGTCTTTAATGAGTTAAAGAATCGATTGAGTTCAGCACCCATTCTTCGAGTCCCCAACTGGAATAAACCGTTTCACATCCATGTTGATGCATCCAAGTTTGCCATTGGTTGCATCTTAGCTCAACCAGCTGACACAGGAAAATTAGACCACCCGATAGCCTATGCCAGTAGACAGTTAAATCAAGCAGAACGCAATTATACTACTACGGAGAGAGAAGGCCTAGGGATGGTATACGCAGTCAAGAAATTCAGACATTACTTACTGGCAAACAAATTCAAATTCTTCATTGATCATCAAGCCCTATTGTACCTAGTCAACAAGCCTTGTAATACAGGACGACTAGTATGGTGGTTTTTATTGCTAATGGAATTTGATTTTGAGGTAATAGTCAAGAAAGGAAACACCCACATCAGAGCAGACCACTTATCTCGTATGACCCGTGGAGAACCACCCATAGGAGTACCCGATGACCTGCCAGATACCTATCTTTTTAACCTGGAAGTATGTCCTCAGTGGGCAGAAAAATTGATCCCGATACTTACACATGGACCTAAAGATGGGATCACACCAAACCAAACGCAAGATCTCTGGAGGACTAAAAACCTTCACATCATTGCGGGAAGTTTGTACCACCAGGATTCAAGCGGATTACTAATGAGATGCGTGGAAGAAGAGGAACAAGAAATGTGGCTTCAGAAAGCCCACATAAACCAATGGAACACTCATTTGAATGCAAATGGAACGTGGCAAACACTCAAGAGATTTGGCATATATTGGCCAACTATGCAACGAGATGCACATAACTATGTGTCAACCTGTCAAACCTGTCAAGAACAAATCCCAGACGAGAACTCTACATTATGCTATTCCACAATAGCACCAAGGTGGAGTATGCCTCTAGTAAAGTTCTTGAAAACTCGAGAGTACCCTGACGGAGCTACCTTGGCAAGGAAGCGTGCTCTTGAAGAACAGAGTAAGGATTATGCCATCATAGGAAAACAACTCTTTAAACGTGGGAAAGATAACCAATTAAGAATGTGCATACATGAAAATGAATATCTATCTGTCTTAGAAATGGCCCATACAGGAGCTGCAGGAGGACACTTCTCTGCAGACAAAACAACAAAAATGATCCTCTTTGCTGGAATGTGGTGGCCAACTCTACATCAAGATGCCATAACATATGTGCAGCGGTGTGATACTTGTCAACGAACGAAATATCCTATTAGAAGAGATGAGATGCCACTTAGACCCATGATGAGTGCTAGAGCTTTCACGAAGTGGGGAATAGACTTCATAGGACCTATTAGCCCACCAGCAAAAGGTTCACATGCCGAATACATAATTGTAGCCACAGATTACCTGACCAAATGGGTTGAAGCAAAAGCAACAAAGAAAAATGATGCAAGAACTACAGCCAAGTTTCTCTTCGAGAACGTCTTCACTAGATTTGGACTACCTATAGAGATTGTGAGTGATAGAGGTACGCACTTTGTTAATGAAGTGATAGAAGCCTTATTGAATGAATTCTTAGTAATTCATAAGAAATCTGCCCCTTATCACCCACAAGCAAATGGACAAGCAAAAAGTTCAAATAAAATCTTGTGTACTGTTCTCACCAAAATCGTTAACAACGGTAGATCAGATTGGGATAAGCAGTTACACCATGCTTTATGGGCATTCCGAGTAGCCTATAAAACTGCAATAGGCACTACCCCTTTTAACTTAGTGTATGGACAAAATGCTATTTTGCCAATTGATTTCTTGATTCCCACTCTTAGAGTTGCAACTACTTATGAGTGGACAGGACATGAATTATCAGCCCAATTGGACCAAATAGAAAAGCTTCATGAAACTAGGTTACAAGCAGTAGCGGGCATTTATGCTGCTAAAAGACGACAAAAGGCCTATTTTGATGCGCATATCAAGGACAAACAATTGAAGGAAGGAGATTTAGTTTTGGTATACACTTTGAAACAACATGCTAAGAAATTGCAAAAGAGAGGATATGGCCCATTAATCATTAATCGTATATCTACAGGTGGAGCCATCAGCTTAGCAACCTTAGATGGAGACGTGTTACCAAACTACATCAGTGGGTGTAGAGTAAAAAAATACCTAGAACCATTAACAGAAGAAGCTTTGTCTCGATTACTCAAAGGTAAGAATAGACGCGTAGAAGAGGAAAGAATACGGGAAGAAGCGAGACAAGAAGCTTTGGAAAGGATAAAGAAACGAAAAGAGTGGATGAGAGAGCGAGATGAAAGATATCATCAAGGAGAAGAACTCATCCCGATGGCTAATTTTAGAGCCACTCAAAATCTGGGATCGCAAAGAACACAACCCTATCTAAATTTGGGAGCCGGAAAAACGGAGTATCACTTGGTAAATGCTCTTATTGACACAGGTGCCGCTGTAAGTTGCATTAAGTTTTCTTTGACCCAAAAACTCAAAGAGACAATACGCCCATCAATGGCCCAGTTGATAGGAATAGGAGGAACAATTACTCAGTGCATAGGAGAGATCACCTTACCGTTGCATCTTGGTAACAACACCATGGAACAAAAACTGTTAGTGTGTCATGACCAAGATTTACTTGAGGAAGTGGTGTTAGGTCAAGATTGGATTTACGAATACGAGGTGACCATTCAATTGGCGTTGGGATACATTTCAGCCAGGATAGGACATCGTGAAGTATTCAGTCTGCTAGATGAGCGACCCTTAAAATCTGTGAATATGGAGCAAACAGTTCAATCAAATGAACAAAGCCCTGAATGCATGATCTCTAGCACTATAGATACACCTTCATCGAGTACTATATGTGCGGACACATTGAATTCTGCTTGCACACCTTGTTCCAGTCTAGCTAGTCTTGAGAGTATCACTCAAACTGAAATCAACCTCACTGAAACACCCTGCATCAAAGAGACTATGCCTCAGAGTAATTCAAAACCTGTCACCATTAAATCATACCCTATTCCATATTCTAACCAAGTGTGGATAAAGAAAGATCAAGTGAAGGAATATCTACGAAGACAAAAGCACAACGGACATCAGAACAAACGAGCAAAGCAAAAACCAACTCCGTCTGAACATCGAAATCATCGACAAATTACTACACTATGGATTCCCAAGACAGTTGTAGCTGCTCAACAAGATCGATCGCAAATTTGGGTTCCGAAGTCTTGCATCCCAAGGCAAATCAACCGGAGAGAGGATTCCCGAAACAAGAAGAACCAATGCAACCCACCGGCTAAACAACCACAGAAAAAGAGATACTAGAGAAAGAAAGAGTCTGTAAAGGCAGCCCGAGACGTACCGAGAGTCATACATCAAATAAAGCAGACCTATGAAAAGAAGAAAAGAGCCACATTCAGTAGCAGTGGGCAACATACAAAGAAACCCAGCACAACGAAGCAAATCTGGTTGCCGAAAGACAAATTGTACAGCATGCATACGCCAACTACTTCCAATTGCACACATATGGAGTGGTCGAGATCCAAAGTATGCATGATAGGGCCACATTACAAGGCCAAGCATTCGGCACAGTCTTCTTCTATTCCAAGATAGTCAAGCACATTTTCCTAATAGGAAAATAGGAAAGCACTTGTACATACATTAAGAAAGAATAAAAAAATTTAATAACCGCTTCGGCTACGAACTAACTTTTCTGTTTTTCTTTTCAACAAAAAATATAAAAATACATAAAAAGGTGAAAAATCCAGGTATTACCTTTCTCTCACACACGGGAAAGGGACGACACCATGCACTCGGAGCAACATCGAACTTATAACCAGCATATAGAAGAGGATTTCTGAAAACATATAGATACTAATTCATACTCTATATGGAGTGCAGATGGCTTCCACTGATTCCGAATCTACGCAGCAAGAAGAGGTGCAGCTTCTTCCTTTGGAATCAGTAACAACGGCAAGAGGTCACTGGTTCAGAGATGATCAACCAGTGGCAGAGTTAATCTTCATGGCTACAATCAAAATCATGGATACAGATCATTATTTTCCAATCTTGTCCCAGGATTTCAAGACAATAATACAAGGACTACCTCATATTGAGGATGTATGGAAACAAGCGGGAATAGAGGCATTTCTTAAATTGCCTATATATGTACCGGACTTTCAGAGGTGTGCACAGGTGATGAATACCATGCAGCCTGTCGGAACAAAAATATCAGTTCCAGAAGCGCAAGTATTGGACAAAGTCGGGGCATGGAAGACCATACAATTCTCACATGAGTTGATTAACAGAGCATTTGGTTGGAATCAAACAGGCATTACTAATGTGAAAGAAGAATGCCATGATCCCAAGAAAAGATCGTTCTTGGAAATTAATAGAATTGACGTAGAAGATGCTGTGCGGTTGGTACATCAACATTTTTGTTTTCCCAGCATGCACAGGTATACAGCTCCACAGAAAATTGTAGTCCAATTACTATCGCATGCCATGAGGCAAATTGGAAACAAAATCAACCTAACAGGGTATGTCCAGGAAAGGTTGTTTGAAGCACAAAAGAAGTGGGGGCAAAAGAAGTTTTTAAATGGCAGTTCAGCTCTCACATTGTTGATTTATGAGGCTTTAGAAATGAAGAACTGCTTGAGAGAGATGCCAACTTCAGAAGGACTAGCAAGATATGTAAAGTCAGCGACGGTCCCAAAGAAGAAGAAAGGAGTAGCTGTGGTTGAAGAGGCTGGGACCAGCACACAGAAACCAATGAGGGGTACGAAGCGCCTACGCGAAGAGGAAGCTCAAGCAACACCGCAATCAAAGAGAATGCACCTCTTACCGAAAATCACGACAACACAAGTACCTATTACTAAGAGAGATCTGTCTGCTGCCCTCGAGCAAACGCATCAGTATATGCAAGGGCAAGTCAATTTAAACATTCAAGGACATCATTATAGACAAGCTAGTCAAGAGCAGACACAACGGAATCCAGAGCAAACACCGAAACAAGCTGGAAGATATAAGGAGCTGGGTATTGATGATTCCAGCACAAATACGGATTCCAGTCCCGAAAAAGATACATTGGATACTGACATTCGGACTGAATCACACGAGGGTGAATGGAACGAGGTCAATCAAGTGGAAGTCACGCCACAAAATCAGGAAAAAGAAGAAAAAAGAGTCGAAGAATCTATGGAACCGGAGCACGTCATTCAATTGAATGACACTACAAAAATAAGCATCAAGGAAGATACGACCACTGGGGTTACACATGTCAAAGCACCTATTAAAGAGGAAGAACAAACTCCAGTGAGTAAGGAAACGAAGGAGCTCCGACAACAAGAACAAACTGTGATCGAGGTGCCTGATGACACACCTGAGGGAAATAAAGAAGATATGGGGACTGAGCCAAGAATCCAGCTTCAGATTAGGCAGCCCCATGACACCACATTACACGTGTCACAAGGCAAAGACGTAAATACCGGAGAAGAGCCGGCAATACCAAAAACATGGCTGAACGTGGATGTTACGCAATTGAAACCTGTGGTAAAGCAGATGATTCAAACGGCCATGGACACTCAACAACAAATGATGGATATAGATGCCGAGTATGATCAAGCAAGAAGAGAAAAGAATTAGTTTCAACTCATGAGTGAACAATTATCAGCACAGTTGATTGCAGCACAAAAGGAATTAGCACGTAAAAGTACTGAGGTGTTGGCAATCAAGACACAATTTGACGCATCCATCGACCAAAATCAACAGCTGCATACACAACTAGAAGAGTTGCAAAAATTACACAAAGCAAGCGAGGCTGAAAAAGAGAAAATGAAGATGCGAAGCATGCTATTAGAGCAACAACTCAAGCTATATCTAGAAGAGAACGACAGCCTACGCAACAGAAATAAAGAATTAATGAAGTCTTTATTATATGATCAACCACTCATACAACAGGGACCCTCAGACACTAAAGAACAGGAATTGATAGAGCAGATAGCAGAGTATGCCGAGTTGCTGCGACAAGCGAAAGAAGTACGAGAAGAATCAGAACGGAAGCACACTCAGGAAATAGGTGAGCTCAAAAAGCAGCTGAATACAGCACAGGCAAAACTGGTCCAAAGCTACAGTGAAAATATGGATCATGTAGCTGACATAGGTAAGGAACTACTGGCAACCAAAGAAGCACTTGGAGAAGCCGTGCAAACAATAAAAGAAAAAGATGAATACATAGAACAGTTGAAGATTCAGAGGCAAGACAAAGAACCGATCGGGACATCAGTAGTGCCAGAAAAGAAACATCCTACTGACGAGGTAGAGGTAAGCCCTCTATCTCAACCGATCTATCATTCTCCCATACGTGAGCAGGTGGCGGATCTACATGATGATCATCCTATGCCATATACTGCAGAAATAAGTCAGAAGGAACGGGCACTAGTGGTGTCCCGATTGACGGAAAATTTTGAAAATGAAGTTATTAAAGTCATGAAAGAAGCAAAGATCAAAGGAAAAGACTTAGAGACGCTTATGAAGCCTTTCAATATTCCATACGGATTACTGAAAGAGAAAACACGTCAATATATCAAGAAGATCACAAAAACGAGCCCTGATGAGCAGCTCAACTTCGAGAATGATACATTCAATTTTACTCAAGCAGAATTTGAAGCCGCACAGCCAGTTTGGAGAAGAAAGTTTTTGGAGAAACATCCGACATTAAGGATACACTGGCAAGCTGCTCCATATTCCCTGCAGGTAAACCCGGCATTTTGTCCTGTACCTCGTAGAAGAGAAGCTAGAGCATTTTTGGACATGCAAAGGAACGGTACACTAAATAACCAGTGGCTGAATTATCCGCTACTTCCGAGCCCGCCACATAATTACTTGCCAACGGAAGATTATATGGTAAAAACAATAGAATTTTGGCTGCAAAACTATGCGACAGTACCAGATTTAGCTATCAAAATGACAAACAAAATACTTAGCATGATACTTACAGTTTTGAAGGTCTTCAAGCATGCGGCTTATACCTTTTTGAATTTTATTGGAATTAACCAAGGCACAGACATACTTATTTTTTATCTATCAGTGATGCCAAGCAGACCAACTATAATGGCTTACTACTCCAGGCTTATGTTCTTGCCAAGTCCATATATGTAGACATTTGAAGAAGCGTTTTTTACAGGATTTTTTGAGATTGATTCTGAGATATTTTTGAAGATGTCATCTAATCTCAATGCTAGATTAGTAGCATATGAATTAAGCTTCTTCGCAGATCACAGACAGCCACCACATGATGGCGTGAAGGCAGAATAGTGGAAACAACTGATGATACGTGAAGCTAATCTGCTGAATGATAAAGAGCAAACAGTATATCGAACATATGCCCGTCGCTTATCAAAGCCTGTCGGGGACGACAGAGTCCAGGAGGGGGGCAGTGTCGAGGGAGAGACAAGTAAAAAGAAGAAAAGAAGAAAACAACGAAAGAAACAGCTTCACTAAAAGGCAAGATTTGAAGATACATCTCTGCACAGAGCCCCGCAGGGGCGCACACACCAAGGAAAAGCACGCAGCTAAAAGGAGGAATCAGGGCCAACAAGTATCACATATGTGGGTGCTTCAACCTCTTGAGTTACAGAGGATTCAGATCAAGGCTTACGAGCTACATCCGCATATGTGCACTAAGGGCGTGCATGGCAAACCGAATCAATCGGCTTGGAGTAATGCAACCAGGTCCAATGTGTGCAACCAGGACAAATCAGAGCACCTCTAAAACGTAATGCAAGATCAAGAATCAGGCAACACTGACCACTGGATGTGTGCGGACAACAAACTGATGACGAGAAGCAAAGCCTGTCAAGGGACGACAGAGACGAAGAGGGGGAGAGTGTTGCAGAGCTAAAGAGCGCACAAAGCAGAGAAAAAGACGGGCCCCAAAATTTTTCCGATTTGGACATCATATTTTTGTATCATAATTATTCTTGTAATATATTTTCCGTTGTAAAGGCACTAGAGGAGTCCTCTAGATGCATCCCCACGGAAGATTAGGAGCTTACCCATGTAAAATAGTAGGAAATTAGTCTTTTAGTGAATAAAGTGCCGGTCTCTTGTGTGAAAGGACCATTTTTAGGGCACTAGTATATAAGTCAAATGTGACTCTTTGTAAAGAACTTTTTGCCATTGTGAGAATAGAGAGCACAGAAATTCGAATTTGTGTCTTCTTCCCTCCTTATCTTCTTCTTCGTGAGCTTGGATGCATGTGTATTGCTTGGAAAGAGTACTTGTGAGTGTCATCTATCCATGAAAGTGTTTCTTTGCTGTAAGAAAGGTGTGTGCGAAGTGTAGGAAGTGCTGAAGTGTAGGAAAGTATTCCCGCGATTCAGTATTTCGCTCATAACTTGAAGTAGGAGCGTCAGAATTGAGTGAAATCACTGCCATTGGATGCGTCTTCTCGAGAGCTTCGCAACGCATATGCTATTCGCTATATTTGAAGTTCAGAGCTGGGAGTATCGTTTGCTGCACCAAGTATCGTTTCACCTTGACCAACAGTTGGAGCTTGTTTGGATAAGTCTTTGCCTCATTGCATTCTTTAAGTAGTTCATTTGCATTGACCATTACATGATTGCATGTCCTCATACACTCGGCTAGGTTTGTATACTCTTTGGATTGATAATTAAAAGTGTGTATCCCCACTATATGCACTTGTGAGGGGATTGAGGTATAGTCTCTTTCTCCGCAAGTCCCTAAGTTGATACTTAGGTCAACACGTACCTTCCATACCTTCACCTTCCTTTTAATTCTTTACTTTTGCACCTAAGATTTTAAATTCATCCTTTGAACCTTAAGAGAAAAAATACTTTGCATCATTAGTTTCAACAGGTTATGGCTCGACAGATGCCCACCACCTAAAGATCTCTCCGTCCCGGAGAGACAACAACAATACATGTAGAAAATTGAAAAGACACAGATATGAAAACAACAAAGCTGAGGCAAGAAAAGAGTTAAAGGGGCGTATATTATTTAAGTAAGAAAAAGAATAAGGCACCCGATAAGAATTATTGAGAAATCAGAGGGAGGAGAAAATTATTGACAAAGCGATAATGGAATCTAAGAGCAATTATTATGAAGGGGATGAGCAATTTATTTAGACTGTGGATGGCAAATTATTGTGCAGGGTGATTGAGATTCTCAGCCGATGTGGGTGGAGAGGGGGGCAAAGGAGCAGAAGCTTGTTCAATCATATGTTGTAGCGAATTAAGGCATTGCCTAAGATTATCCCTTTCCCGTCGGATACGTCTACATGCAGCATTAGCACAAAGCCCTAAGTTAGAGCGATTCTGAAGATCTTCTAAGGCTTTCACCGTAGAGTCGGCCATATCGCGATAACGATCTCTCTCTTCTTTGAGCAATCTCGCCGTTTCGTTGAGCGAGTGCCATTGAGAATTGGCCATGCGATTGATGTTTTCTATTGTTGAGATATACTGTTGATGAACCGAAGCGGCTGCCGATACCGAATCCAAGGAAATCTGGGAGGCCTGAGCATTGCCGAGAGCAACTACACTCGCGTCCTGTAGTAATTGCAAAAAGGAAGGGGTTGATGGGAGGTCAAAGTGCGGAGGAGGAGTGGCCGATGGATCAGGAGGGAGAGGGGAAGGAGGGATTACCGGCGGATGAGGAGGAAGGGATGGATTGGGAAGGGAAGGAGTGTGGGAGGGAAGTGGTTGACTGACAGGAACATTAATGATAGGGAGTGAGGTGGAATCCGGAGGAAGTGGGGGCATACAGGTGGGGTTTTGAGGGTTGAGCTGCGTTTGAATGAGTGGCTTGAAAGCTGAAGAGAGGGGAGGTCTAGGGATAAGGGGAGGGGTAGGCATGGACGGAGAAGTGGTAGATGCTGGAGGGATAGGTGAAGAAGATTGGGGAGGGAAGGAGGGGATATCAGGTGGTGCGGATACTGGTGTCGATGCGGAAGCTGAGTCAATTGAGATTAGAGGGGGGGAGGGAGATTGAGCAATGGAAGGTAGCCCAGGGTTGGTAGGGAGAAAAGCAACATTGTGGGCATATTGTGCAGGAATGTGATAGATCCAAGCTAAGAAGGGCGCAGAATAGATGGAAAATGCATGAGAGCCCCTAGAGATAGCCTCGCGGAGGCGACGGGATCGCAAAGTCAAGGAACTATAGATGAGGGTTGCGTAAGGGTAGGGACGGCTATGGAGAAAGCAGAAAAGCGGATTGGCAATACGAATATCTGACCAGGGGAGCGAAGATGTGGGACTACGCAATAAAAAGAAAAAAATGAACGCATTGAGAATGGTGGTCATGCGGAGTGAAAACCTAGCATTACTTTGAAAGTGATCGATACAAAAGGCAATGGTAGCCGAGGCTGACAATCCAGAGTATAGGAAGGGGGAAGCACTAAAATGTAAGAGGGAGGACCCAATACTGGTGGCAATGGCTGGGATGGAGATAGTGCCTGTTCTATAATGAGGGAAAAGGCAGATAGCTTCATAAACCTGGGTAAAATTGGATGGATTATTGAAGAAAACGTTGGCCAAGCCCCACAGGCCCGCCTGCTGAAGATCTTCAATGGAAAACATTTGACGAAGGGCAATGGTAGGTAGGGATAAATGCATACGGATTTGCAGGTTTAAGTCAGGTGGAAGAAACAGGCGCATATAATCCCCGGTTGGCGAAGATGGGTGTGAGGAATGAGACACAGATGGGGAAGGAGAAGGAGGGTGAGGGATGGGAGGTGGGGAATAAAGGTCGGTGGAATCAGAGTGTATGGAATAAATAGGAATAGCAAGAAGGGCAGTAGGAGGAGCCAAGTGCGATGCATCTTGCGGGGGGTTAGCGGGAACAGAGTGTTCTGCCGAGGGAGTAGGTTGATTTGGATGGCCGGAAGGAAGCGCGGATGTGGGAGAGGATTGATTGTGATGGTTGGGAGGAAACTCGGACGGCGGAGTATGTTGATTGGAATGGTTTGTAGGTAGTGCGGGCGGCGTGGGTTCTGAAATATCACCCGGAGCGGAGGGGTCGGCCATGATGGAAATGAGGATAAGAAGCTTAGCAGTAGAAATCCAATGTCCTGGATGGCTGGCAAGGCCCCGAATCGATTGGCTGCAAGTCTCTTCTTTTAGTGGAATTTCTTGAAGGTCTTGGAGGTGGAGGGGAGTTGTGGGGGGAGAGGGTGGGGAAAGATGATGTGATGGTGGCGGGGTAAACGGAGGGGAAGGGTGGATTGCTCTCGGGTGGGGAAAGTGGGGGGAAGCCGCGGAAGGAATTGGAGGGCGCTGGCGGGGGTAATGGGAGTGGGTAAATTGGAGGGGGTAAACGGAGTGGATGGCGGGGTGAGTGGAGGGGAGGGGTCGGGGAAGAGAGGGTGGGCGGTGCGGAAGTAACCAGAGGGGGAGGGTGGTGAGCGGGTCCAAATGGAGGGGGAGGCGGAGGAGATATGCGGGGGTAAGTGGAGGGGTGGGAGGGGATGGAGGGAGGGGGCGCTGGCAGGGTAATCGGGTGGAGAGCGGCGGGGGTTGTGGAGGGAATAGATGGAGGGGGCGGGGGAGGATGGAGGTGGTGCTGCGGGGTTATATGGAGGGGGCGGAGGGGCTGCCTGCTGCGCGAAGGATGGTGGAATGGTTGGTGTGAGATGGAGGGGGGCGGGGAAGGATGGAGGTGGCGGCGGGGGTAAACGGAGGGGGAGAGAGGTGGAGAGGCGGGGTCAAATGGAGGGGGAGGCGGAGGAGATATGCGGGGGTAAGTGGAGGGGTGGGAGGGGAGGATGGAGGGGGGCGCTGGTGGGGTAATCGGGTGTAGAGCGGCGGGGTTGTGGAGGGAGTAGATGGAGGGAGAGGCGGCGGAGATATGCGGGGTGAGTGGAGGGATGGGAGGGGATGGAGGGAGGGGCACTGGCGGGGTAATCGGGTGGAGCGCGGGGGTTGTGGAGGGAGTAGATGGAGGGCGGCGGGGGAGGATGGAGGTGGCGTAGGTGCTGCCTACGGGGTGATATGGAGGGGGCGGAGGGAGTAGAGGGAGGGGGGGCGGGGGAGGATGGAGGGGGGCGCTGGCGGGGTAATCGGTGGAGAGCGGCGGGGTTGAGGAGGGAGTAGATGGAGGGAGAGGTGGAGGAGATATGCGGGGAAGTGGAGGGATGGGAGGGGATGGAGGGAGGGGGATGGAGGTGGCGGCGGAGGTAAACGGAGGGGGAGAGAGGTGGAGAGGCGGGGTTAAATGGAGGGGGAGGCGGAGGAGAAATGCGGGGGTAAGTGGAGGGGTGGGAGGGGATGGAGGGGGCGCTGGTGGGGTAATCGGGTGGAGCGCGGGGGTTGTGGAGGGAGTAGATGGAGGGGGGGCGGGAGAGGATGGAGGTGGCGTAGGTGCTGCCTGCGGGGTGATATGGAGGGGGCGGAGGGAGTAGAGGGAGGGGGGGCGGGGGAGGATGGAGGGGGGCGCTGGCGGGGTAATCGGTGGAGAGCGGCGGGGTTGTGGAGGGAGCATATGGAGGGAGAGGCGGAGGAGATATGCGGGGTAAGTGGAGGGATGGGAGGGGATGGAGAGAGGGGGATGGAGGTGGCAGCGGAGGTAAACGGAGGGGGAGAGAGGTGGAGAGGCGGGGTTAAATGGAGGGGGAGGCGGAGGAGATATGCGAGGGTAAGTGGAGGGGTGGGAGGGGATGGAGGGGGCGCTGGTGGGGTAATCGGGTGGAGCGCGGGGGTTGTGGAGGGAGTAGATGGAGGGGGGGGGGGAGGATGGAGGTGTCGTAGGTGCTGCCGGCGGGGTGATATGGAGGGGGCGGAGGGAGTAGATGGAGGGGGGGCGGGGGAGGATGGAGGGGGGCGCTGGCGGGGTAATCGGTGGAGAGCGGCGGGGTTGTGGAGGGAATAGATGGAGGGGGGCGGGGAAGGATGGAGGTGGCGCTGCGGGGTTATATGGAGGGGGCGGAGGGGGATGGAGGTGGCGGCTGCGGAGGAGATATGCGGGGTAAGTGGAGGGATGGGAGGGGATGGAGGGAGGGGGATGGAGGTGGCGGCGGAGGTAAACGGAGGGGGAGAGAGGTGGAGAGGCGGGGTTAAATGGAGGGGGAGGCGGAGGAGATAACCGGGGGTAAGTGGAGGGGTGGGAGGGGATGGAGGGGGCGCTGGTGGGGTAATCGGGTGGAGCGCGGGGGTTGTGGAGGGAGTAGATGGAGGGGGGCGGGGGAGGATGGAGGTGGCGTAGGTGCTGCCTACGGGGTGATATGGAGGGGGAGGAGGGAGTAGAGGGAGGGGGGCGGGGGAGGATGGAGGGGGGCGCTGGCGGGGTAATCGGTGGAGAGCGGCGGGATTGAGGAGGGAGTAGATGGAGGGAGAGGCGGAGGAGATATGCGGGGTAAGTGGAGGGATGGGAGGGGATGGAGAGAGGGGGATGGAGGTGGCGGCGGAGGTAAACGGAGGGGGAGAGAGGTGGAGAGGCGGGGTTAAATGGAGGGGGAGGCGGAGGAGATAACCGGGGGTAAGTGGAGGGGTGGGAGGGGATGGAGGGGGCGCTGGTGGGGTAATCGGGTGGAGCGCGGGGGTTGTGGAGGGAGTAGATGGAGGGGGGGCGGGGGAGGATGGAGGTGGCGTAGGTGCTGCCTGCGGGGTGATATGGAGGGGGCGGAGGGAGTAGAGGGAGGGGGGCGGGGGAGGATGGAGGGGGGGGCGCTGGCGGGGTAATCGGTGGAGAGCGGCGGGGTTGAGGAGGGAGTAGATGGAGGGAGAGGTGGAGGAGATATGCGGGGTAAGTGGAGGGATGGGAGGGGGTGGAGAGAGGGGGATGGAGGTGGCGGCGGAGGTAAATGGAGGGGGAGAGAGGTGGAGAGGCAGGGTTAAATGGAGGGGGAGGCGGAGGAGATATGCGGGGGTAAGTGGAGGGGTGGGAGGGGATGGAGGGGGCGCTGGTGGGGTAATCGGGTGGAGCGCGGGGGTTGTGGAGGGAGTAGATGGAGGGGGGCGGGGGAGGATGGAGGTTGCGTAGGTGCTGCCTGCGGGGTGATATGGAGGGGGCGGAGGGAGATTAGGATGGAGGGGTGAGGATGCGGGGCCAATTGGAGGGGGAGGCGGATGAGATATGCTGCCTTGGGGGTGAAGGGAGGGGCGCTGGCGGGGAGGCGGAGGTTTGACCGGAGGGAGTTGCAATAAATTTGCAATGGAAATTGATGAGGATATGGAGGGGTATTTGCTGAAACTAAGGCAGCAAGAATGAATGAGAGGGTTCATTTTATAGCAAGGAGGAATGAGGGATCACCTCACAGAAAGGGATGGTTCATCTTAAAAGAGGGCTCAAAAGAGAGGAGAAGCAAGCTCTAATCTTATCCATTCAAGAGATAAACAAAGGAAAGGGCATAATTGAAAGTTATTGAGCAAAACTAAGAGCCATACAAAAAATTGACGCCCAATTTTATTTAACGATGAATTTTTTATGATTTTTATTGATGAAATAGCACAAAGGAAGAAAACTTGCGCCCAAAAATGCGAGAGCATTGCTGATTATTACTACTTATTAAAACAATCCAAAACAATTAGGAAACAAAATAAATGAAAATGCAATGGTTATGATACTTGATAATAAGCCTTGAGTCTGGAAATGTTTACTAAAGGTAGGGTGTCGCCAGCGAGGGTTTCCAATTGCACAGCACCCCAATGCAATATCTTCAACACGCGAAAAGGCCCTTCCCAATGAGGGATCCATTTCCCTTTTGCAGTCGTATGAGGGTTAGGTTTATGGAGAAGAACTAACATGCCTGCTTCAATGTTGTTTTTCCACAGATGTCGATCATGTGCCTCCTTCCGCTTCATCTGAGTCTCTATCAATTGTTTGGTCGCTAGTAGACGAATCTCCTCCACTTTATGTAGTGCTCCTAGCCTTTGAGAGACATCACAATCCTTCTTTCCCTGCATGAATGCTGTCTTAGGCGATCCATGCAAAAATTCAAAGGGCTCGATAGGTAATATGCCATAAACCAGTTGGAATGGGGAATATCCAGTGGCCTCTTTGTAGGCTAACCTGTATGCCCAAAGTGTACCTAGGTACGCAATGCCCCATGAAGTGGGTTGCAACATACACTCCTTTCTTAACATTGCAATTAAAACCTTATTTGTCGACTCAGCCTGTCCATTTGCTCGTGGGTAGTAAGCACAAGAGGTCCTATGAAGAATTCTATACCTGTTGAAGATTTCTTGCAGGACTTTATTGACAAAATGTGTACCTTGATCAGTACAAATTTCAAGTGGACAACCAAACCTGCAAATGATGTTACTATAAATGAAATCAGCAACAGTTTGGGCAGTGCAATCGGAGGAGGCAATAGCTTCAGCCCACTTTGTCGCATAATCTGTAGCTATCAAGAGATATTTTTCTCTTTTTGGAAAAGCGGGAGGGTAGATGGGCCCTACAAAATCTAGCCCCCACTTCTCGAATGGTTGCCAGGAGGTGGAAATAACCAAGGGGTTATGTCTCTGCTTTGTTGGCTTAGGTCCACACCTCTGGCAAATGTCACATGCCTTTCCCCATTCATCTGCATCCCGAAATAGTGTAGGCCACCATAGACCCGCATCCAGTATCCTCTGACTCATAATATGTCCTGGGAGGTGCCCACCACCTGTGCCTTCATGTACAGAGTGAAGGACTTCCGTCACTTCTTCTTCTTCCAAACACTTCCTGAACCGATCATCTTTGCCCTGTCTGTACAATTTATCTTGGATGAAGGTATATGGTCTACTCTTGAGTAAGAGGCTCTTCTTTTGTACAGCACTAGCCTTTTCTGGATACAATCCAGTTTTAATAAAATTTTTAATGTCGTAATACCAACCTTGAGCTTTCACAGCAAACAGATGAGCATCTGGAAAGTCATCATTGATGCCACTAGTTTGATTCATCATCTTTATTCTAGATAGGTGATCCGCCATAACATTGTCTTTTCCTGGTTTATGGACTACAGAAAAGTCAAACTCTTGGAACAACAATAACCACCTCCATATTCTACCGATGGCCTGGGGTTTGTTGAGTAGGTATTTTAGTGGTTGGTGATCTGATATAATAATAAATTTTACCCCCAGTAAGTAATGACGGAATTTTTGGACAGCAAAGACCATTGCTAGGGCTTCCCTTTTAGTAGTACTGTAATTCCTCTCAGCCTTGGTCAATATTCTACTGGCATATTGAATTGGCCTGTCCACTTTAAATTCTTCATTGGGTTGGGTCAAAACTGCCCCTACTGCATATGCACTGGCATCGACATGTATATGAAAGATTTTTGACCACTCAGGTGTGACCAAGATAGGAGCACACACCAACCTTGACCGTAATGTCTGATATGCTTTTTCCTCCTCTTCTTCCCATTTAAAAGGTACTTCCTTACCTGTAAGTCTAGTCAGAGGTCTAGCTATCTCTGCATACATTTTTATAAACCTTCTATGATAACCGGTATGCCCCAAGAAACTCTGGATCTCTTTAGGAGATTTAGGTTTAGGTAACTTTAATATAGAAATGATTTTGTCAGGATCTGGGGCCATACCTTTAGCTGACACCACATGTCCTAAAAGGGTTCCTTCTGTCACAAAGAAATGACATTTATTTGGATTGAGCTTTAACTTAGTCTCTCTGCATCTTTGGAAAATATTTTGCAGCTGCCTCAAGTGGTGGTCCAAACAATCTAGATGAGTTTCCTTGTGAGATCCTGAAAACGAAGAGAAGTCATCCATGAAGATTCTAAGTGATTCCAGCAATAGGGGGCCAAAAATGAGATTGACCGTTCTGTTAAAGGTGGCTGGAGCATTTCTGAGCCCAAATGGCATTTTTACATACACATATGTTCCCCAAGGTGTGATAAAAGCAGTCTTTTCACGATCCTCTGGATGTATTGATATTTGATTATAGCCACTGAATCCATCCATAAAACTATATAATGCATGCCCAGCCACTTCTTCAATGACCTGTTCTGCAAAAGGCATAGGGAACCCATCTGGAATGGTCACCTTGTTGAGAGCTCTAAAGTCAACACAAATTCTAATTTTATTAGTATTCTTCTTCGGTACTATAACCATAGGTGAGAGCCACTCTGAGTGTTCCACAGGAATGATGATTCCTGCATCCTCCATCTTTTGGATTTCCACATAGACGGCTTCGGCATACTTTGGATTAAGTCTATAACTCCTTCCTCTGATGGGTCTGGCTCCATCAACCAGAGGGATTCTGTGCTCTCCATAAGATGCAGGCACTCCTTCTAAGTCTTTATAATGCCAGGCAAAAACATATGCATACTAGGTCAAGAATGATTTTACCTTTTCAAGGAGCTCTGGGTGGCTCCACAACCAAGTGGCCACCAGAACTGGTTGATTATTGTTTTGAGTGCCTAAGTGTATTTCTTGGACCGGATTTCTTGTTACCGTATTATCTCCGTGTGCATCTGCTTCCTTGTCTTCTTCTACTAGCTTTTCGTGCATTGCTTCATAAGCAGGTGTATTTTGGACTTCGATGTGTTCCTCCTTGTCCTGCATCCATCCTGCAGGGATTTCTTGAATTGGGAAAGAACATTCAACCTCAGAATTTTTTACCTTGTTTTTAGCTTTAGAAACTTCGTTATCTGTGGTTGACACATCCTCCTCCAATTTGTATTTGAGGGGTGTCTTCCTACCCCTTCTGTGGTCAGTGATGGGCTCTCCCAATCCATCAACCTGGACCTTTTCCTTGTCTTCATCATAACCTTCAGTCGTGCCAGGATTATCAAGAAAAATTCCAAAACAAGAGGAAGAGTTGCCTGCTTGGAGCCAACTTAGAATATCCTCTTCTTCCTCAAAATCTATTTGGGGTTGGTCCTCCGCTTCTGTTTCCATGCGAATGCTCACTGTTTGCATCATACTAGTGTTTCCTTGATTGTCTGGGCCTTCTTCTAAATGAATTTGTGTCAGCTCCTGCCCTTTCTTTTGTACCCACATAGTGTCCTTACCCCAATCATGAATGACACTGGCATGCCTCAGCCAAGGTCTTCCAATTAAGAGAGGAAATCCTCCTTCAACCTGGGGCAATCTTAAAACCACAAAATCCAGAATGAATAGATTACCTTGCACTTCAAGTGGAACTTTTGGGATTACCCCCAAGGGCCTTACTTTGCTCTGATCTGCCAACGTAACCGTGAAATTTGCAGGTCTTGAAGGGTGGAGTCCAATCTTTTTCATGGTATGTTCATGCATCAAGTTAATGCCAGAACCACCATCTACAATAACACCTTGAAATTCATGACCCTTGATTGATATTGTAAGCCGAGGACTTTTATAATCCGTAAGGGGCGCTTCCCCCATAATTATCCCTTTATGTAAAATAGCAGTCTTGGCCACTAAGCTTGTAGTAGAAGCCTCATCAATTATCTGCAATAATTCTGACCTGAATTTCCCATCCATCTTTATTAATTCAAAAATACTAACCTCCTTCTTCATGGACTTGAGTAGTTTTGAAGCCTCTGACTCTTTAATAGAGTGAGCTTCATTTGCTTTGCCAAACTCTTCTTGAGCCCTGTTGAAGGCATGCCCAATGGCATCACTGGTGCCTATGAGATATTCCTTTTGGTTTGTGTCTGCACTTGTGGTGGCTTTATCTTCAAATGCAACTCTATCTTTGTTCAATTCCTTAATTATCGATTCTTGATTTTCTACCACTTTTGCCATTCCCTTGCTTCTTGTCTGTACTGCAAAAGATTTGAGTTCTTCTAATTGTACCACTCTGGTAGATGGTGAGGGTTCATTTACCTGAGGTAATGTTTCCTCCTTGAATACCGAGATCATTTGGAGATGGGGTCCGGAAGTAGAGGCTTGATTCTTAGGACAACAGTTTGTATAGTGATCCCTGCCTCTGGACAGTTCCTGCAAGGAGGTGCATTTTCTGGGAGAGTGCACCTAGATTGGTAGTGCCCGCATTCTCCACATCTGAAGCAAATAATTGGCCTTCTAGGCCCATTTGCAAAGTTAGTTCTCGGTCTAGGATTATAGTTGTTACCTTGGTTTGCTGCTGCTGCCATTACATTTGCTGGTGGCAAGAGTCCTCCTTGTGTCCAGTATGTCGTTGTCGGCATTCCCCTTACTTGGCAATCATGGGCCTCATGCCCAATCTTCCTGCATAATTGAGAAGTCACATTTAGCAGAGGACATTCACTTACTATGTGCCCTTGCTTGCTGCACATGGAGCACCAGAGTCCGTTCTTAATGCCGCCTGCTTTGAGTTCTTGCAATTCTTGTCTCAGCTGAGCTAGTTCTTCTGCTTGAGCCTCCTCTTCCTTTTGGAGCTTGAGGGCCTCAATCTCTTTTCTCAGCTGAGCTACAACTGTCTCCTCCTCTGTGTAGGGCTTATTCCTTTTCAAGCCCTCCAGCTCCCTTCTTAACTGGATGACTGGGTCCTCCAGTTCTGTACCATATGATGGTTGGGAAGAAGTTGCACCATACTGGTGCCTTATCTGTTCCAAGCGTGTGGCCGTATTGATGAACTCCTCGACAGAGGCAGTAGGTAGCACTAACTCTTTTATTTTGCATTGGGTGACCATAGGTAGGGGTTTGGCTAACCATTTCTTGACAAAGAAATCGTGTGGTGGATCTGGTAGTTTAGCCATTAGTGCTTTGGCCCTGGTTACAAACTCTGGGAACTTTTCTCCTGGACCCAATCTCAAGTTTTCTAACTCTTCGATAATGATCTCTGCCGTGTTTCCGTGCTGAAACTGATTTTTGAAGGCCTCTTTCATCAAATCCCAAGAGGTAAAGTGGTTTTCAGCAAACTGGCTAAACCACTTGTCTGCCAGACCTTCCAAAGTGGCAGGGAAGAGTATCAAGAAGGCATCTTCCCTACCCATTAGACCTCTAGTCTTGCATAGTGCAAGAAATCTTCGAATGTGCTCATCTGGATCCTCATGGGCTAAACCTCTGAAAGAGGGAAATTTTATGTTTAATCGGGAGAGTAAAGTTTCTAGGTCCACCTGTCCTGCCATGCTTCCTACCGATGAAGTTGATGAAAGTGGACTTGATGATCTTCTGTTCGCCTTTCTTCTTGTCTGCTTGCACTTGACCCTCAAGGTTTGTGACCGGGTCGCGGTCATGAGCTGTTCATAGTTCACCTGAAATGAGACACTTGATATACGTACTTACCTCAACTGGAGTATTACTGTTGGCACTGGAATAGATCTTCTCCTAGGCTGAAATCTCCTTGTAAGTCCCACCGTGCGTGCCAAATTTGTTGGGGGTTTTCTTGGACGTGAAGGAGTTTGAGGGTTTGTAGGAGAAAAAGAAGAAGAACAAGAGACGAAATAACTCAGACAAGCTTCTACAGAAACACCTTTGAACCTTTGAACCTTGAGTTTTTGATTACAATAGAAGGATTATACTATTTCGTTCAATCCAAGTTAAGGCGCAATTACAGAGAATGCTCAATCATAAAAGATCAATTATCTCAGAATCTCCCAGCAGCCGGCCTCTTCTGCACCAGTCCTTCACTTGCTTCCAGCTTCTCCTTGTGCATACCTTGCACTAAGCTTCCACGAGCTGAAGGACTAATCTCTTTCGGGCCTGATCGCGGATAGAGACTTTTGGGATTGGTCTCCTGCTTCGCACTCTCTGCACACCTCCTTAGCCACACTTCTTGCACTCTTCACTTCACTTCCTAGGGTCGTCACACACCAGTGACTCTTCACTTCTCTTCCTGCTTTCCGTGTCCAAGAATAGCCTTTTGTCTCTATTTTGTTGAGTCCGCCGGTTTGCGCACTCTAACTGTAATACAATCTTGGTGCCCTTTCAATGTCCCAAGATTGTCTTTTTAACTGGTCATCAACGACTCACTACTTTGTCCTGTAGTGAATTTAGAACAAAAGTGACTTTAAGAATACAATTTTGGTTGGGCGGCCCTATTTCCACCTTTGCGTATGCGGCCTTCCATACCTTCACCTTCCTTTTAATTCTTTACTTTTGCACCTAAGATTTTAAATTCATCCTTTGAACCTTAAGAGAAAAAATACTTTGCATCCTTAGTTTCAACCGGTTAGGGCTCGACAGCTTGTTAGAGATTTGAGCTTTGTAAGAGAGTTCTTTTGTAATCGAAGACCTTCCAATGTTCCACTCTTTGCTCTTGCCTTGTGTGCACGTGTGTGTGTATGTGTGTGCATGCTTGTGTGCTTTCACTCATGCACTTGTGACTTCACTTGCTGACAATCTTCATTCTAGTCCTCATGTCTCTGCGGATTGACATTTATGAGGTGAATCTCCTCACGTTGGTACTTGCCATTGTGCTAGAGTGACAACATTTGAAGCTCCACAACCTCCATGGTTAAAACAAGTGGAAGAAATTGGGTGTACTCATGAAGATCGCACAGTGGTGCAAAATCAAGCAATGCAAATCACAAAAGAAACACTGCTGCAATCCAACTATTTCCAAAATTTGGCACTTAGGTGCCTCATCACATCATCAAAACTTCAATACTGACCATATTTTGTAATTCTCGCAGATTATAACACGGAAATAAAGTGAGTCATAGGGAAGGACTCCCACCTTTGCAACTCAATTCCAACCCAAAGACATACCACCGGAGGCATAGAAAGACAAAACCTACCAACCGACATGGCGGCAAAAGCTCTTAGAAACTTACCCAAGATGCTATGTACGTGGAACCATGCACCTCTACATCTTATCAAAAATCCATGTTATGGCCCAATTCCATGGTGTAGATCATGGAAAGCATTTAATATTAAAGTACAAAACAATTCCTAGTGCAAGGAGTGGCTTAACTTCCCATACATCACACCACCATAGGGACCACCCTCTATTGCATATATGATGGCCACAATCCACCATTGGATCCCTCGACTGAAGCCAATGTCAGATGTGCAGCACAAATGATGCTCAAAATTTTGGATATGATGCAGATTGTTCTCAAGAACTTTTGAAATACAAAAGCACCACAAGTAGCTCTACTGGATTTCACAAATGGTAATTATGACTTGGTGTATGAAATGAGCACAACCCCAAGCATCAGAGTATCTTATGCCTAACACACCCGTATCAAATACCTCCCAGCCTATTACAAACAAACCTTTGAAGATATGTTCACTACATGCTTCTGGGAATATCACTATGAGGTGTTTGCATCGAAACCAACACGCTTGCTTCACTTATTTGCATGTGAGAAAGCTATGTATTCAAAGTACTATATGACACCACAATTGACTATCCCAAGTGCCATCAATTGGGATGGATTGCAAGCTGATTTGGCAAAAGGATTAAGGCTACAATAGCACGAGTTGGCCACCAATGTCATTCAATATTACATTGACCACCCTATAGAACAGAGGTCTATCAAGGGTGACATATGCTAGAGGGGGCGGAGTGTTAACCTACAAGCAATGAGGAGAGCAATCAAGCACAATAGAGTAGTCAACCACTACTCGGCAATAAGGCCTAATCAATTTTTTCACTTCATGATAAGTATACATTCTATATTGATTACAACGAAGACCTTGGAATTTCGTGCTTACATGGATCACATAAAGTCCCAATATTGGTTTGATATGGAAATGACCTTGTCTAAGAAGATTCTACCTCATTCATGTAACTTTCAAGTGGACTATATATGTAGTGTTTGATAGACCCATCTAGTGGACATTCTTTAGAGTACATAGAGGTTGACCATGGTGGACATCCTTTTGAGTTCATGGAAAATGTAGGACCCATTAAATATTAAGACCTACATTCACATTTTGAGAGTCTAGCAAACGTCTAACACAAACCTTCCACCAGTCATGAGATAAATGGTAATAAGAGGCCTTCCCATGAGTTTTGATCCACCCTTGCTTAATAAGGGAGTAAGCCATCACAAATTAGGGGAAGCTTATTCGGACTTCTTAAAGAGACTTTAAAGAGCCATCTTGAGCAGTGACATTTACCCCATATTGATAGGCCCACATTCTACAACTTATGGGAAATTGTAAAATGGTAGAGGTTGATAGAGTTCGTAAAAAAATTGAAACATATGTTTTTCTCCCACCAATTATGTGGATATATGCGGTATGGACCTGATTTTCATTTTCTCATCTACCATGCCTTGCATTATTTGTGAAAATTTGCCAATTTTATATTTCTTTCCAAAACAAACAATGTTTAAAGAATCATCCCTCCAAATGGGCCAACCTTATGGTTGAGACTTCAAAGGGGCTACTTTAAACAAAATATCCTCGTGATCCTAGGATCCTATGACTCTAAGGACCCACTTGGCCATGCATTTAGTAGCTAAGTGATGGAAATCGATAACACCAAGCCCACAATGTTAGATTCTTTTATAGTGGCTCCAAAAATTGAGAAGCAAGGCCTTACTAGTCTACAAAAGCCCCTAGTAGGGAAACAAAATGAAAAAGAATAGATCATAAAAACAATGATATAACCATTGAAAGTTGATCTTTTGTAGGAGTATGTATGATTTCTTTATCAACAACCTTCTCTCTCAAAAAATGATATTGAATCTCAATATTTTTAGTCCTAGCATGAAACACAAGATTAGCTGCCAAATATAAAGAACTCATATTGTCTCCACAAATGATAGGAGTACTCTGAATGATATCAAAACTCTTCATAAGAGTCTTTAGCCATATGACTTCCTTTGCAGCTTCTAAAGAGACGAGATAGAAGAAGGACATATACTAAGGTAGATCATAAATGGCATCAAAGCTGATAATAAGTGGGAGTCCTTCACCACAATAATGGACCTTTACATGGATATGCAGATACCTAACCTCAACACCTTGATAGGAAACTCTTCACCCATGAGACAAAGCTCAACAAGAATGGTGACAAATCTAGAGGTAACCAATCTTCTACCCTTTATACAGATAGAAATAAAAGCAAGGATAAAGGTAAGAGCAAAAAGAATGAAGAAGAGGCTAGTACCTGTCAAGTGGACTTCACACATAGAGGAAGAGGTACTAGAGGAAGGGGCAGAGGAGGAAAGCAAGGCAAGGGGAGATCCTACAACACTCCACCTTGTAACATTTGTGGCCTAACCAACCACACCACAGAAGAATGCTTCAAGCACACAAGGAATCAAAGGGGAAGAGGCTTCCATAGAGGGAGCTATGAACAATCCAGAGGCAGGTTCAACAATGGTGGAAGTAATTATCATTACAACTACAACCAAGGCTACAACAACAACAATTATCAAGGAGGTTTCAAAGGAAGAAGAGATTATAACAACTACACAGAAGACCAAGATGATTCATTACTGATCATGAACATGACATCCAAGCAAGGTAAAGATGATGAACACATTTTCTATATTGATTCTGGTTGCTCCAATCATGTGGCTAGAAATGTAGCATTGCTATCTGATCTTGAAGAACCTAAAGGGAAGCATGAAGTACAGATAGGTGATGATACTAGACACTCTATTAAGAAAATTGGGAATTTCAAGGCTTCTAATGGTAACATGAACCTCTTAAGCAAGGTTTTATATGTGCCAACCATAACTAAAAACCTAATTAGTGTTGGACAGATTCTTGAGAAAGGATTACATGTTAGATTCACAAGGCATGGAGCTTATGTGGAAGACCCTCAACAAGGCTTCAAAATGATTACAAAAGGTGAGAAATCTGGTAGACTCTTTACATTTGAGATTGAAGACACCAGAAACATTGCACTCTTCACTTACAAAGATCAAACCCTATCTGAACTAGAGATATGGCATAAAAGGCTAGGTCATATAGGAGAACGAACACTAAAACAAATATGCAGGGATAGGTAACCACCAAGAGTGAAGGTAAGAAAAGAAAGAAAAGAGAAGCCTCACCAGAAGAGGAAGAATCTTTGTTTGAGGTCACTCACATTTTGAAAAGTATGAGACAGAAGATAGAAAAGTCATGATAAGGATGCCTAAACGTGAGGCACTCATATGAGAGGCCTATGATAACAAAGAGAAAGCTAAGAAAATTTTTGTGACCATAGAAGAAGGTGAAGAACGATGCATGTACATAAGACATAATTTGATAGAGGATGAGGAGGAAGAGTTGATAGCCTTGCTAAGAGAATACAGATATGTGTTTGCATGGAGTTATAAGGACCTAAAAGGATTAGACCCTGACATATGCTCAAACACAATTCCCATGACCTCAGAAGCAAAACCCTCTAAGCAGAAGCCATACACATATAATGATAATTATGCTACCAAGATCAAGGAAGAGATAGATAGGCTGGTAGAAGCTAGATTTATCTATGAAATCGAGCACACTGAATGGGTTTCCCCCATTGTAGTGGTTCCCAAAAAGAATGGAAAGTTAAGTGTGTGCATTAACTTGAAAAAGGTTAATGCGTCCTCTATTAGAGATAGCTAATCACTTCGTATCACTGAACATCTATTAGAAAAAGAATTTTTGCATAAAAACTTGGAAGTCTATGTTATTGATCTTTCTGCTCATTGCAACATTAGACAAACACATATACTTGAACTTAGACAAATATTTGACAAATGTAGAAAATATCAGGTCTGCATGAGCCCAAAAAAGTGTGTTTTTATGGTCAGGCAAGACAAGATTCTAGGACACATAGTGTCAAAGAATTGCATATCAATGGATGAGGATAAGGCTAGAGCTATTGTAGAGCTACCTAGCCAAAAAATGTCAAGGAAGTACAAGCTTTCATGGGATATTGCGGTTATTATCGACAATTCATTCACATGTATGCAATCATTGCAAAGCCTTTGTACTCCCTATTGACTAACTTTGAGTGGATAGATGAATGTGAAAACTCCTTTAATGAGCTTAAGCGACGATTTTGTTCAGCACAATCTTAACTACACCAGATTGGAACAAGCCATTCCATGTTCACATGGATGCATCCAATTATGCTATTGGGTGTGTACTAGCACAAGTTACTAGTGAAGGTAATATGGATCTTCCAATAGCTTATGCCAGTAGACAATTGAATGTGGCTGAATAAAATTATACCACGATAGAAAGAGAAGGATTAGGCATGGTGTATGCAATTAAGAAATTTAAACATTATTTGCTTGCAAATAAGTTTAAATTCTATACAAATCATCAAGCATTACTCTGTCTAGTCAATAAACCACGCAATACTGGTAGATTAGTAAGATGGTTCCTCTTACTAATGGAATATGACTTTGAAGTTGTGGTTAGGAAAGGCAAGATTCACCTTAGGGGGGATTACCTTTCTAGACTAACTTAAGGAGAGTCTCTCAAGGAGTGTAAGATGACCTTCCTGATGCCTATTTATTCAATCTAGAAGTAGTGCATGATTAGGTGAAAGCTATAGTGCATATTCTCACCTTTTGACCTAAACATCCTATATTGAGAACTAAATGTTGAGATATCAAGCTCAACATGTGATGATCCAGGATAACACGTATCACTTTTTCATTTCTTTGACATGTATAGTGGTCACACCATTATATGTCAGGGACAACTCATTGAGCTTTATTAGATTTATCTACCAAGAGTGACAACACATTTTTTTCTTGCCAGCTCACTCATTTGCGGACATTAGATTTTTCCTTATGCACTAGTCTTTATATATTGCACTGGTTGTATCCTTGTTTTTAGGTCATTCTTGTACATTTCTTTTATGTAATAGAAGAAGAAGAAGAAGATCATTCTTCCTTGCCTCAATCTGTGTGTGTGCTTCTCCTTGATTGTAAGATTATGTGTGTGAGCTCTCTTCCTTATCTCCTTCCCTGTGACATAGTATCAAAGCGAGTGTGGTTGTAGAGAGCTTGTGGAGAAGGCTGATGGTGAAGAGTATGCAAGAAGGCATCGAGAAAATGCAATTCACAAACGACCTCAGATTGCTATGAAAATTGGCATGAAGCTAGAAGACCTCAAAATATTTTCGAGAGTTATCCCTTTAGGGTCACTTGCTTTTGTCGAATCGGAGTTTCAGAGCCATCTCGACCTCTAGTTTGAGCGCATAAGGTGGGGCCCACAAAAAAACCAGGTCAATTTGCAAAGCTGTAACATACATCATGTTCCGCAACACTCATATATATATTCTAGATCCAGAATTTCAAGAGATTTTGTGTACTGTTGATACACGAAAACTGTGTTTTTCTGAGATCGAACTGTCACATCATAGTGCAATAGTGTTCAAGCAGAAGTGTTGCTTGTAGTGTTTTGCAGTGTTGTGAATAGCTGCAGAAACGACAAACGCAGATGGAATGAGTCAGCTTATGAGTGATAAGCCGGACAAGAATAACTTCCATGCTTGGAGATTTAGGATCATGAATTTCCTAATCGGAAAAGGCTACTAGAAGTACATCGAAGGAGATCACAAAAACACTCCACAATTACCAGAGAGGAATCCGATCGCAAACATGTTAAGAGCGTATGAAGAATGGAATCAAGGATCACAAAAGGTAATGTATTGGCTATCTGTTAGCATACAGGATAGAATGATTGGGCACATACAGGATGCCAAGACTCTAAAAGAGGCTTGGAACAGTTTGGTCACATTGTATGAGACCAATACAAAGGCATGAAAATTGCAACTCAAGAATGAGCTGCATACATTGGAGAAAAAGAGCATGTCGGTAAGTGACTACACCTTGAAAATCAAAAGCATATGTGAGTCACTTGCATCTATTATCATGAATGTAGATGATGATGATAAGGTGGAAGTATGCCTGCCTGGTTTAGGAGCTGCATATAAGCAATTCAAAACTTCTATTCAGACTAGGGAAAATATTTCAAATTTTGCCGATCTAGTATCTATGCTGATTATTGAAGAAAAGAATCTTGGTGAGGATTCAAACTCCCAAGGAAAACCCTATTCTAAGTAGGTATTCTACTCTGGAAGTTTCGAGGCAAGGGGAGCCAAAGAGATCGCAAAAATTTCCAAAGAAATGATTTTGGTAATGACAGTAAAGGATGCTAGAATTGTGGTAAACCTAGACATTTTGAACGTGATTGCAGGTTGAAGAATCAAAATGATAGAAGCCAACAAAACAAATATGCATCCACAAGTGTAGATGATCTGAGAAGTTCTTCATGGTAACATCTTTTTGATGTGCTACATGTTCCAAATATAACAAAGAATCTGGTTTTGTTGGACAAATGGTTGACAAGGGATTACAAGTCAGGTTCAATGCTGATGGTTTATATGTAGAAGAGTACAAACATGATGGAATATTGATTGCCAAAGGAAACAAAGTGGGTACCTTAAATGTGAAAATTCTTGAAATGAATGCAACCATGTTTGCAAAAGGTGCAGGAGTTATTGTTGATATAGAGATTTGGCACAAATGGATTGGACATGCAAACTTGCAGAGGCTGAAATTGATGCAGTCAAAGGAGATTGTCCATGGACTACCAATTTTCAAGGTTGAAGAGATGCAAAAGGTATGTGCAGCATGTCAATTTGGAAAACAGTCAAGATCACCATTTCCGCATTGCAAGCATGTTAGTGAGAATGTGCTAGAAATAGTACATACAGATGTTTGGGGTCCTGCAAAGACCACATCTATGGGAGGTTGCAAGTTTTATGTTACTTTCATTGATGACCATACACCAAAAGTGTGGGTATATTTCATGAAAGAGAAGAGTGAGGTATTCACTCACTTCTAGAATTTTAAAGCTATGGTGGAAAAGAAGACAAGGAAGTATATTCAAACATTAAGATCTAATGGAGGAGGTGAATACATGTCAAATTAGTTCATCAATTTTCTAAAAAATCATCGAATTCAACATCAATTTTCATGCAGGTACACACCACAACAGAATGGTGTTCCTGAACAAAAAAATAGACATATATAGAAATAGCAAGAGCCTTGATGGCTGAGAAGAATATGCCTCATTGTTATTGGGCAGAAGCTATGCATACAGCTGTATACATCATGAACAGAACTTCAATTGCTGTTGTACATTAAGTTATACCTGAAGAGAAGTTCACAGGTAAAAAGCCAAGCACATAGAAATTTTTTGGTTGTATTGCATATGTACATGTTCCAGATGAGTTGAGGATGAGGCTTGACCCGAAAGCAAAAAAATGTATCATTGGATACTCTGTTGAACAAAAGGGATATAAATGTTATAACCCACTCACACGACATATGAAGGTGCGCAAAGATGTGGTATTTGATGAAATTTCAAGCTTCTATGCAGATGTCAAAGATGGAATTAACCTTGAATCAAATGACAAAGACAATGCTAAAAAATCAAGTGCAAAATCTCAAGTTCTGAGTGGACTGGATGAATCATCGAGCAATAGTTCCAACTCAAATCCATGGAGTGGAAGATTGCATGGAAATTTCAGTCAAGTAAATTCATCAAATACATCCAAGAAAGGTAAAGAAAAGCTTTCTGCTGGTAGTGAAACATGTGAAGGTTTTGAAGACATTGATGGAGATTCAAGCGGTTTAGAAAAGAGTATTGATGAGGAATTTGGATTGCCCTCTCTGACGACTCCAGGAGTAAGAAAGGCACATGCAGATGATACAAGGAGAAGTGACCCAAGACCAAGAAGATCTGGGAGGATGAAGAATTCAATGCAATGATTGACGTATGATAGTTATATGGCTCGTCATTGTGCCTACATGACCAAGGTAATACAAGATGTTGAACCTTCTTGTTTTGAAGATGCAATTGGAAATGCCCATTGGAAAAAAGCTATGGATGAGGAGATGGGTGCACTTTATGGACATGAAACGTGGAAGCTGGTTCCATTGCGACAAGGAAAAAAACCCATAGGCTACAAGTGGGTTTACAAGGTAAAGCACAATGCTGAGGGTAGCATAAGCAAGTACAAAGCACGATTGATAGCAAAAGGATATGCACAAACATATGGAATTGATTATGAGGAAACATTCAACCCTGTAGCTAAAGTGTCTACTGTCAGAACACTTGTTGCATTAGCTACAACAAAAGGATGGACTTTGCATCAGATGGATGTGAAGAATGCTTTCTTACATGGTGAGTTACACGAAGAAGTATACATGGACCGGCCACAAGGATATGAAGATTCAACGCATCTAGAATATGTTTGCAGGTTGCAAAAAGGCTTTGTATGGGCTAAAGCAAGCTCCTCGTGCATGGCATGCAAGGATTGATGATTACTTAACCACCATTGGGTTTTCTATGTGTGATGTTATTGGAAGAAGCATTTTTTGTTGGAAATCCTTTATAATTTGACATTTTCATGAAGTTTTATTTATCCAAATGATGTAAAATTGAGGAAGATTCTTCCTCATGTATAGTAGAATCATATATATTTTTCTTAGAATTTTTAGAAGCTCTTGAGTGGCATGTTTTTAGACTAGAAGGTAGAAGAACCAAATTTCAAGTGTGAAAAGGGACACTTGAAAAAGTATAAAGGATATTTTCTTCTACTTTGGAGAGGTTGGTTGTATTATTTCCATGCTATCCAAGTAATGTGAAGAGCTTCTTGCAAAAAATCATGTTTCTACTTTTCATGAGAATCTTCTTGATTTGTTGAGTCTTTCTATTGTGAAATCTATGGAATTTGTGAGCTTTTCTTGTGTATTTCTGAGTGAAGTGTATGAAGAGAGGTAATTATCAGTATATTCAGCAAAGTATTACAAGAGATCAATGCTTGAAATGGAAATTCTCAGTTTTTATAGAATCACGATTGTCTCCTCTATGTGATACAGGTATTGTTTTTGAAATTTGACTTTATATTTGTAATCTACAAGAAAGATGGCACACTTTAGACACAAAGATTCTTGAAAATGCTATTGTATAACTCAAGATAATCAAGACCCTAGTTTCTCCATCTTCTTCTTCACTAATTTCTCAGAAATCAGCTATGGTACCTCTTATTCTTGGATTCCATTAACTAGAAGGGGTTGTGGTCTTTGCATACTTCCCGGATTGACAATTTAATGATGTGTAGTTAATCTTTTCTGCTATAATGATTGGAGAGGATAACTCCAAAGGTTAACAACAAACATTTTTGGTGTCGTTGCTGGGGAAACAAGCTGAAGCTTCATTGAAGTTTTGGACCTTGCTAGATCTTCCATTGTTGATGGTATTTAAACACATTGGAAAGGTACTACTCTATAATCATGTAAGAAAAATTGATAAGGTAGGTGAGAAGGCTTGTCTTTTTGCAAAAGAAAGCTTGAATTGACCTTTTGAGACAAGTAAGTGCATATCTTTATGCAAAACTGATAAGTTGCTCATGCTTTCAAGAGTAAAGTGCAGGTCTTTTGTAAAAAGATAACTTAATTTGCTGAAAGGAAAGTGAAATGTGTTTATCTTTGCATATTTAGATTTCTTTTGACAAAGTACTAAGGAAATTTGTTGATCTTTGGGAAAGATAACATAGTTGCAGTAAGGAAAGTCATGAAAAGTAGTTATATGCAAATTGATTGTTCCATTACACTTGTTCTATAAGAATTAATTGTCTTTTAGAAAGATTGTTTTGGTCAATTGGAGGAAAGGCATTGAGTTTATCTTTGCATAAATTGAGAAGTTGTACTTACTAACACATATTTTCTTAAGAAGTTCTATTCCCAAGATGATATTGATAGTCTAGTATGTACAACCAATCATAATTCAAAGAAGAGCAGGGAATCTTCAAGAAAAGAAAACCCTAGGTGAAGTGTTTTCCTTCATTTAGGGTAAAAATACTAAAAAAATTAGAAAAAATTGTAAAGAAACCACAAACAAATTTCTTTTTTTCTTTTTTGTATGTGAAGTAATGCATGAGGTATGTGTAGAGTAGTGGATTAGGATAATTTGATGAAAATACAAAAGAAAAATCTAACTACTTCAAGAAAAGTCAAAATAATTTTTCCTTTTTTAATTTCAATCTCTTTTGGATGGTTGAGTTGGGATAAATTGCAAGTGGAAATTGTTTTGGAGTAACTGAAGAACAATTGGAAAGATCAGGTGGAAAAAGATTCAAAGAAATTCAATTTTTGAGGACTTCTAGGAAAATACGATTTTCATCTCAGAATCACGATTTTCAATAAGATGGTAAATCTGTTTTCAATTATGGCCGTTGGGCATTCAGGTAAGTGAGTAAAGGTTTTAAAGTGGTATGATAAAGAGGAACTAAAATTGAGTAAACTATGAGCATAAGAATATTAAAATCTAAGTTTTGGTGTAAAATCTCGATTTTCATCAGGGGGACGAAGCAAGCAAATCACAGTCTTTCTTGCAAATCATAGTCTTCAAGGATGGAATATCATAGGTTAAGTCATGACTTTGCATGAGAGAAGGAGTCATCAAATTTGGAAAGATTTGAAAAAACAATCACTCACAATCGCGATTTTTTGAGGTCTATATAAGCACAGAATTCAATTTAGAAAAGCATTGTGTGAGAGAGAGAGAGTGAGAGAGACTTAGAGGAAAAGGGATCAAATTCGTGATTCTCAGCAGCAAGCCATTTCAAAACAGTTCTTTCCAGCTAACAAGCAAGGTAGTGATGCTACACTTCATTTCATATTCAATAAGCTTCAAAGTTGTGTTACTAAGCAAGGTAGTGATGCTACACTTCATTTCATATTCAATAAGCTTCAAAGTTGTGTTACTGTCTTGGAAAAATCATAGGAAATAGGAAATATCAAAATCGTGTTTTTCTGTTTTTTGTGATTTTCCTAAGTTTTTCAAAAGTTTTTCAAATTTTTCTTGATTGCATGGTAAAACAATAGTTAGGCGCCTAAAACCTAGTGTGCATTATCAAGAAAAATAGAATTTAATTTTTTCCTAAAATCTACACAGAATCGCGATTTTGTGTATAAACTAAAAATTGCGATTTCCAGAATGCGATTTTCGTTAGAAAATCGTTTTTTTAGCGATTGTGAGCAATCACGATTGTTTGGGAATCACAAAATCGTGAAAAACACGATTTTCACCCAAAATCGTAAAAAACACGATTTTTACCCAAAATCATGAAAAACACGATTTTTCACCCAAAATCGTGTAAAAACATGATTTTCACCCAAAATCGTGAAAAACACGATTTTCACCCAAAATCGTGATAAAACACGATTTTCATCCAAAATCGTGAAGAATGCAATTTTTACCCAAAATCGTAAAAAACACGATTGTCATCCAAAAATGTGAAAAACACGATTTTTACCCAAAAACGTGAAAAACATGATTTTCACCCAAAATCGTGAAAAAACATGATTTTCACCCAAAATCGTGAGAAACACGATTTTCACCCAAAATCGTGAAAAACATAATTTTCACCCAAAATCATGATATTAGAATTGTGAAAAACATGATTTTCACCCAAAATTGTGGAAAACATGATTTTGGACTAAAAGAGTGAAAAAAAGGGAGAAAACATGGTTTTAATAACAAAAATTGATTGAGCAGTGAACTAAAATCCTCACATTGTATTCAGAATGAGATGAGATGATGTCAATCCTCATAAGCAAAGGACAACCATAGAAATGTCTATGGTTACATTTTTGGAGATGAGATGATGTCAATCCTCATAAGCAAAGGACAACCAACTCAAGAAGAACAAGAGAGGTCAAACACATGGTGCTCAAAGGATGCTCTAGCTAGGTCATACATTCTTAACTCAATCTCTGATTTTTTTACTTCCACATATTAGGAGTTGCAAGACTTCACAAGAGACCTAGAATGCTCTTGAAGCATTCTTCTCATCAAGTACTTAGAGCTAGGAAGAACAAAATTTGGATGGAGTTTACCACACTCAAGAAGATGCCCAAGCAAAGTGTGACTGATTTTGTCACCAAGATGGACTTACTAGATAAACTTGGGAGCATTGGAGAAGTCATTGAGCAAGAGCATATAGTGAGGCAAGTGATCAATGGAATAAAGGCATATGAAAAATGGGAAGCTTTAACCATAGCCATGGACATGCAGGTTCATGACTTCAACACCCTCATGGGACAATTATTCACACATGAGGCAAACTTTATGAAGAATGGAGACAACTCAAAAGGTAATCAATCCTCTACCCTATACACAAATAAGAACAAGAGTGAGGATAGAAAAGCAAAGGTAAAAGATCTGATGATGAAGGTAGCACCTCTCAAGACAACTTTGCAGGTAGAGATAGAGGTTCAAGAGGAAGAGGCAGAGGAGGTAGACAAGGTAGGGGGAGATTTCAAAGCTCCTCTTCATTTGCCATATGTGGCCTAACTAATCATGCAACTGAGAATTGTTTCAGGAACCCAGGAAACCAAAGAGGAAGAGGCTTCAATAGAGGGGGCTATGGAAGTGCAAGAGGCAGATCAAATAACTTGAGTGGCTACAACAACAGCTTCAACAATACAAATCATCAAGGAGGATATAGGGGAAGAAGAGATTACAACAATTACGATCAAGAGCAAACTCAAAAGGATTCACTCCTCTTGATGAGCATGACCATGGAGGAAGCTAAAGCAGACGAGCATGTCTTTTATATAGATTTTGGTTGTTCAAATCATGTAGCAGGAAATGTAGCTCTACTCTCAGACTTGGAGGATCCAAGGAATAGACATGAGGTTCAAACAAGAGACGACATTAGGCACTCAGTGGAAAAGATAGAAAATGTGAAGCTTCTAGATGAAAACATGAATCTACTCAGTAAGGTATTATATGTACCTACCATAACAAAAAATCTTATAAGTGTTGGGCAAATTGTAGAGAAAGGATTGCAAGTAAGGTTCATAAGGGGTCCCCGGCAACAATGCCGAATTTGGTGTTGCTCTAGACAATGTTAAGTACCATGTCGAGGAACTCCACCCCCTTAATTGTCAATCCATGGAGGATTAAGGATGATATGAAGATCATGAATGAGTGACGCGTGTAAAGGTGATGGTGAGAAGCACACTGGTGCACACACACCCATGTAAGAGGGAATAGGAGAGGCAATGGTAGGTAAATCTCTTCTTTGCATTCCTCAAATTACAAGAACTCCTCTACAAGTCTCACACTTCAAAGTAGCTAACCCCAAAAATGAGCTCTCTAGCTCTATTTATAGTTTTTGAAGTGAAGTGACCAGTTTCACATCTAATGACCAGCCTAGTTAAAATTTATGTCCTATGCTACTTTTGGGGGATCAAATGAGATCCAAAAAATGTGAAAATTGGTAGGTATGTTATACCTAAGCTCCTTTAACTTGGGGACTAATGTCATATGGTAAAATTGGGAGATTCTATATTACAATGGTTAGTGATTAAGATCACTATTGTTGATGTTTTTATCCGAGTTTAGTCATTATGAATCAATGAGGACTAGAAAATTAATGAGTGGGCCTCGCCTTATCTCCTTGCTTTGCTTCTTACATGCTTCCTCTATGTCGATGCCTTGAGCTACTACCAACATCTATGGTCCAAAGTGAGGCTTTACCACATAGTCTTTGGCTTGAGGTTGTTATGTGTGTAGCATATGTGCTTAAAAGGTGTCTGTTGGAAGAAGCATTTAGTGAAGGAAATTCTTTGTAATTTGACATTTTCATGTAGTTGTAGTTATCCAAATAATGTAAAATCAAGAAATAGTCCTCCTCATGTATAACAGAAGTATATATATTTTTCTTAGAATTTTTGGAAGCTCTTCAGTAGCATATTTTTAGATTAGAAGGTAGAAGGACCAAATTTCAAGTGTAAAAAGGGACACTTGAAAAAATATAAAAGATATTTTCTTCTACTTTGTAAAGGTTGGTTGTATTATTCGCATGATATTCAGTAATGTGAAGAGCTTCTTGCAAAAAATCGTGTTTCTACTTCTCTAGAGTATCTTCGTGATTTGTTGAGTCTTTCTCTTGTGAAATCTATGGTATTTGTGATCTTTTCTTGTGTATTTCTGAGTGAAGTGTATGAAGAGAGGTTATTATCAGTATATTGAGTGAGGTGTTGCAAGAGATCAATGCTGGAAATGGAAATTCTCAGTTTCTATAGAATCATGATTGTCTCATCTGTGTGATACAGGTACTGTTTTTGAAATCTGACTTGTATAGCTCAAGATATTCAAAACCCTAGTTTTTTCATCTCATCTTCACTAAAGTCTCACAAATCAGCCATGATATCTCTTATTCTTGGATTCCATTAACTAGAAGGGGTTGTGGTCTTTGCATACTTCCCGGATTGACAATTTGATGAAGTGTTAGTTAATCTTTTATGCTATAATGATTGGAGAGGACAACTCCAAAGGTTAACAACAAACATTTTTGGCACCGTTGCTGGGGAACAAAGCAAAAGCTTCATTGAAGTTTTGGACCTTGCTAGATCTTCCATTGTTGATGGTATTTAAACACATTGGAAAGGTACCACTCTATAATCATGTAAGAAAATGTGAGAAGGCAGGTTTTTAGGCTTGTCTTTTGGGAAAAGAAAGCTTGAATTAACCTTTTGAGACAAGTAAGTGTGTATCTTTATGAAAAATTGATAGTTGCTCATGCTTTTCAAGAGTAAAGTGTGGGTCTTTTGCAAAAATATGACTTAATTTGCTTAAAAGAAAGTGAAATGTGTTTATCTTTGCATATTTAGATTTCGTTTGACGAAGTACTAAGCAATTTTGTTGATCTTTGGGAAAGATAACATAGTTGCAGTAAGGAAAGTCATGAAAAGTAGCTATATGCAAATTGATTGTTCCATTTTGCTTGTTCTAGGTGAATTATTTGTCTTTTAGAAAGATCGTTTTGGTCATTTGAAGGAAAGACATTGAGTTTATCTTTGCATAGATTGATAGTTGTACTTACTGACATATACTTTCTTAAGAAGCCCTATTTCCATGATGATATTGAAAGTATAGTGTGTGCATCCAATCATAATTCAAAGAAGATCAAGGAATCTTCAAGAAAAGAAAACCCTAGGTGAAGTGCTTTCCTTGATTTAGGGTACAAATACTAAAAAAAAAATTGATTAGAAAAATTTGAAAAGAAAATACAAACGAATTTCTTTTCTTCTATGAAGTGATGTATGAGATATGTGTTGAGTAGTGGATTAGGATAATTTGAGGAAAAATGCAAAGAAAAATCAAAATATTTCATTACTTCTACCTCTGTGTCCTTGTTATCCTTAAAATTCTCTTTAAGCTCTGTCTTCCTCTGGACTTCAACTTCTTCTTTATCTTTACCTATATTCTCTTTGCTAGACAATTGACTGTAGGATTTTTCTGATGGTTTGGAAATAATACTATTTCTTCATGTTTTCCCTCCCCCAGAGTCATGTTTCCTTTAATTACTTTACCTCTTCCTTCCAAATCTAGCTTTTCCTCAACTACAACATTGTGTTGTGATTGCTTTTCCGCATATGGTTGACAGTACTGTTTTTGTGAAGGTTTAGTCCATATGGGTTTTAACCCTGTGTCTACTACTCCACTATTGAATTCTTCATTTACTGCATCATCTTCTTGCTACATTGCTCTTTTACCCTTTAACATCCTCTTTTCTTCTTCAGGACTAATTTGCTTTGTGGATTCTTCAAGAATCTGTATTCCCCTTGAAATCTCACTCAACTATTCTGATGTTTTGTTTACCTCCGATGCCTGAGCCATTTTAACTAGTGTACTTGGCACAGATAGGTTTAAACTCTTTAATAAAAAATTCTCAATATCACTGTCTGAATTAGACGAGAGTTTTGAAGAGGTAGATACTTCAAATTCTCTTTTTTTATCCTTAGTTCTTTCTTCCCTTACAACCACTTCCTTCTGATTCTTGTCTGCTGATGGTGTCTTTACTGACTCTTCAACTATCTCCTGCTCAACAGCCTTACCTTTATCCTTCTTGGTTGGTTTCTTTTTCTGAATAGACTTTTTCTGGAACTTTCTTTTCACAACCATTGTAGTTTTGGTTTCTGGAGGTCCCTGCAACTCCTTGAAATAAGCTAATAGTTCTACTTCTTTTCTTACAAACCCTTCCTCACATTTTGCTGCCATCATTTGATTATGCAATTCCTCATAATCTTCAATTTCTTCTTGCCCCCAATCTATTGCTTTATCAGAGTAACTTTTTAGCATTTTCTGATACGGAGCTTCATACAATGCTCTTATATCATTCCCTTGAGATAAATATGAGTACCATTGTTCCTTACTTGTCTGTGATGGATGAGGCTCCTTAGAGGACTGTACTCCCTTCTGAGCTGCTTCATACTCTTCTTTTGTCACTTCTTCCTGTTCCAGCTCTACTTTCCTGGGATCCAATCTTCTCTTCTTGGTTGGAACTACCTCTTATGGAGTAACTTTCCTTTTCCGTCTTGACCCTCTCATACTTGTTTGGACTCCTGTTTTTCTAACTCGTATCAATTTGGATGGGCTCTTAATTCCTTCCATCAAACTTCTGAAGTATTGAGCTCTGGAACCAACTTCAATTGATCTTCCATATCTAGAATATGATATATAATCCTAGTCAAAAATTGAGCTCCATTCATAAACTTTTTCTGCTGCCAATGCTTCGCTGCTTAATGTAGGGAGTCACATCCATTACTCCAAAAGGTTTAGTCCTATCGTTGTTATTGAGCATGATCAGCATAACTAGTTTGTGAGGCATTGTGTATCTTGGCAGTTTAGGGAAACAAAAGAATTGAAGAAACATTCGTATGGCAAATTCTTCATTCTCTTTACTCTTGAAATCCATAAATTTGGAATATCTAGCATAGGTTGCTGCATTCTTCTTGACAAAACTGCCATCCAATTTTGTTCCCATAGAATAAAATTGAAGGGTTGTCCTCATTAGGGCGAAAAACGGCCCAAAAAGGGCCGTGTAAGGATTTCAATTAGTTGTGCTTAATCGGGATTAAAGTTGTCAAATCCTTTAAGAAATTCCGTGTAAGTTCATTTAAAACGTATCTTATGCAAATTTTGAAGAGAGAGAAACTCGTATCATATAATCATGAAAAGTTTGTGTGATATCTTACGCCTCGAAGTTTGTGTGATATCTTACGCCTCAAAAGTTGAATTTTCCTCTTGTTCACGGACCTATATAATGTGTGCTGATCACGTTTTGCGCTCTTTTTCTCTACTTTTCATAGCAAGCCTGTTTCTCCCTTTCACGTCATTTTAGACACTTGCTGGTCATTTTTCATAGCAGACCATGGAGAACGTTAACCCAAATACTCTCCCTGAGCTTTCAAACATTCGAAATCATTGTAGTTAGTCAGGAGTATGCGACGACAAGAAACGTATTTCGAAGGGCTCTTCATCCTCTTGAAGTGGATGGATTGCGAAAGGAAGGCAAGAAACATATCGACATATGGACAGATGGATCTGTTTATCCAATTGATCCACAAACTGGAAGGTACCCCCCTTTTCATATCTCGGACGTTCCTTTTCATCTCGTGCCTCTGATAGTGGAAAGAGTCATTGATTATAGTTTTCCAATTATCTTTATCTTAGTGATAATTGAGTATTTTGCATTGTCAGATATTATTTATTGATATTTGATGATTAATTTAAAGACGACCGATGCAAGCGATCAGGGACATCCGGGCATTTCCGGATGACTGTTATCGCTTGCATCGGTCGTGATGATGGTGGTGATGTTCATCTAAGAAAAGATCCAAAGCTTTCACAAAATACAGGTGATGTTTTATAGGATGTCTCAATGGGAGGTGCAAAAGCAAGGAGATTCTTCAGCAACCATGATGGCAAACAATTTAATGCCATGTGGAATTCATGGAAAACATTTTGTGAGGTCACGACTAATGTAAAAAGCAAACCAGAAATAGCAAAAAAGAGAATGGAGGTGTGGGTCAAACTAGATAATCTTTTAAAGATCATGAGGCAGCAGGTAACATCAAAAAGTTATGTGACAGATTTCAGAAAGGCGACCACAGAGCTTATAGAAACCATCATAGAGGCATGGGGTGCCAAAGACATAACATACTACTTGGTGAGCTCCAAAGATATTTTATTCAATTTATTTATTTTTAATTGAAATAAAGATCTAATGAAATTCTTCTGCTTTCCAGCATATTCTTCTTGTGCATGGTGCATTCTTTGCAGAAAAAGAACCACTTGCCATGTGGAACACCCAAGGCATGGAAAAATCTCATTATCAAGCAAGGACAAGCTTCTTTAGGTGTACAAGGAAAGGAGGAGGAGTAACAAAGAGCAATGCCTTCAGAGAGCTTTTTGATTGGTTCTTTAGAAGACAATTACAAAGGACCTCATGCCAAATATAATCTTTGAGTGGTGGATCCCCTCTCCTCTTTTCAAAGCAACATTTGTCACTAACAATGTGCATTTCTGAGCTTGGGCTCATGCACGTTCACTTCCCTATATTGACACTCAGAGGAATATTGGACACGTGCCGGTTCCTAAGAGATTACCATGCTGATTGACATAGACCATTCACCAGTGCTACTGTTTCATACTGGTTCAGGAAATACTGAGAATTGAATTGCTTTATATTCCTTGGCAAGCAACATCGTGTAACTACACCAAGCTGAGTTTCACATATTCTCTTTAGCTCACCATATGCAGGAGTCTTCTCCTCCAGAACTACCTTGTGCAGATATCTCCTTGGATGCTCTGGTACATGAAGTAGTTAAGCATCACTCAAGTTGCAGACCTTCAAGCTCTTTAGAAGACAATTACAAAGGACCTCATGCCAAATATAATCAGAAGGATATGGCTATCTCCAGACAAATCATGTATCAATATCACAAACTGAAAAAGACCACATTTCAAATAGAGCTTTAATATTTGCAATGTCTTTTATTTCTTTGAGAAATAAAAGATGTCATGTATGTACATTTCATGATGTATTATGCTTTGAAAAGAAATATGTCTACTACCATCAGATGACTTTGACCAGAGAATCAATAACAATTACACCAAAAAAATTTGCAATGTCTTATATCACATTGGGCAATTTCTGTATATGTACATTTGTTGAGATATAGAATTTGAAAAAATCAAGTCATTCCTTGAGCCTTTTGAAAGAGCTTGGCTCTGGCAAATCACCTCTATATCTCAGGAACTCTTTTCTCCTGTATCCAGCAATGCTTTTTAAATCTGACACCCCTGCAGCCATTGCATAGCTTGAATAACAAAGAAAGTACCCTGCCCTTGAAGCATTGAGTCCAGGGGCATATCCAAAAATTCTGAATGCAGTTGCTCTTTCAAGCAGTAAAACTCTGAAAGCATTAAAGGGTATTGGAGTAAAACCCATGTATTTTGATAGAATCCTCAAGCAGAACAATCCAAAGTCTGGCTCCTCACTATAGTGCTTGTGAATAACACAAAAAGTGGCTGGGTCCAACTTTGGAAGATAGTGGATAATAGAATGAATATCCACCTTTGCTTTTCCTTTCTCTTCTAAGGCTTTTCTTGTTCCCTTGCCCCTGCCAAGGTAATTGTCTTCATCCAATAAAGTTAACTGTGATAAAAATGAAAAACATGGTTAGATGAAGTGCAAGCACACTTAAGGAAACATGTGAAGTAACTTGTAACTATTAGAAAGAAAAGCAAGAGACACGACTGATGCAAGCGATAAGGGTCTTCAGAGAAATTCAGATTGTCGTTATCGCTTGCATCGGTCGTCATCAATATCTATTTGCAAACTGCCTAGAAACATCTAATGTTTGAAAAATGAGGGGAATTCCCACAAGCAAGACATGTATAATCATTGCTGCATGCAACTCCTAGACACGACCGATACAAGCGATAAGGCCCAGCAGAAAATATCCGATGGGCCTAATCGCTTGCATCGGTCGTGATCCATTTCTGACACTTGGAATGGAGAACTTGGACAAATCTGATACAAGAAAGAGATTTTGCATTGGTCCCATCTCATATCCTTAACCTAAAGATCTTGAGAACATAGTTAACTGTATACCTTGATGTCATCTTCCTAAAGTCCAAACACGACCGATGCAAGCGATGAGGCCCAACGGAAAATATCCGATGGGCCTAATCGCTTGCATCGGTCGTGATCCATTTCTGACACTTGGAATGGAGAACTTGGACAAATCTGATACAAGAAAGAGATTTTGCATTGGTCCCATCTCATATCCTTAACCTAAAGATCTTGAGAACATAGTTAACTGTATACCTTGATGTCATCTTCCTAAAGTCCAAACACGACCGATGCAAGCGATGAGGCCCAACGGAAAATATCCGATGGGCCTAATCGCTTGCATCGGTCGTGATCCATTTCTGACACTTGGAATGGAGAACTTGGACAAATCTGATACAAGAAAGAGATTTTGCATTGGTCCCATCTCATATCCTTAACCTAAAGATCTTGAGAACATAGTTAACTGTATACCTTGATGTCATCTTCCTAAAGTCCAAACACGACCGATGCAAGCGATGAGGCCCAACGGAAAATATCTGATGGGCCTAATCGCTTGCATCGGTCGTGATCCATTTCTGACACTTCGAATGGAGAACTTGGACAAATCTGATACAAGAAAGAGATTTTGCATTGGTCCCATCGCATATCCTTAACCTAAAGTTCTTGAGAACATAGTTAACTGTATACCCTGACGCCATCTTCCTAAAGTCCAAACACGACCGATGCAAGCGATGAGGCCCAGCGGAAAATATCCGATGGGCATAATCGCTTGCATCGGTCGTGATCCATTTCTGACACTTCGAATGGAGAACTTGGACAAATCTGATACAAGAAAGAGATTTTGCATTGTTCCCATCTCAAATCCTTAACCTAAAGTTCTTGAGAATATAGTTAACTGCATACCTTGACGTCATCTTCCTAAAGTCCAAACACGACCGATGCAAGCGATGAGGACCGACGGAAAATATCTGATGGGCCTTGTCGCTTGCATCGGTCGTGATCGACTTCTGACACTTCTAATGGAGAACTTGGACAAACTGACACAAGATAGAGATTTTGCATCAAGCCCATCTCATCTCCTTTTCCTTTAAATCATGAGAATATATTTTACTACATACTTGACCTCATCTTCCTCTTCAAGTCCGAACATGACCGATGCAAGCGATAAGGCCCAACGGAGATTATCTGTTAGGTTGTATCGCTTGCATCGGTCGTGGTCATTTTCTCACTTAAAAAAATAGAGATCTCGGACAAAAACTTTAATTGATAGAATATATCAAACAACATACCTTGACCTCATCTTCCTCCTCAATGAGCTCTTTTGAGTCAATACAAATTGTTCCTTTGTCCTCAGCGACATCCAAGAATGAATAGCCACGTCCAAACGAGTATATTCCAAGTTGCTTCTGATGCTCATCAAACTCTTCATCAGCAAGTTTTGGCTTCTCTGAGATAGCTTTCTCAAAGCATTTTGAAAGAGCTTGTGATGAATCTTTGAATTCTTCATTAGACAAATCCAAATCAAGACGCAAAAATTCCTCTCTTCTTTCTCCTTTCTTATTGATGAATCTCCTTGCAACTTCTTCTGCCTCAGCTATAGCTGCAAGACAGTAGTCCTCCCTTAGATTGAAAAGTTCCTGAATGTAAAATAGAGGTATGAACTCTTTCCCAGAGATAAAGTAAAAAGGTAGATTTGGGAGAAGTAGGGACTTCTCAGACACTTGAACTTCTTCACTTGGCTCCCTTATTGCAGTCTCTGCTTTAAAAGTGGCCACATCAAAATCTTTGACCTGCTCTTCTTCTGCTTGGAGATTGATCTCCTCAACAATCTCCATGACACCTTTCATAGTTTTTGACCTAGCCTCAAGTGCCAGCTCTAAGCAAGGCTCGTCTTCATCATGAACATTTTCCTCCCTTTCAACTAAGATATGATCAAGCCATATCAAGAAAGCAATGTTTAAAGGGAGCAAGCAGCAGTCCTTTTCATGCTCTGGGCATAAATCAAGCTTCCCTGGCAAAGGGGATATCCTTCTGCATTTTCTTGTGATTTTAGCCCTATCTATTGGATCCTTCCCAAAGATGTGAGGATGGACATAGGTTTTCTGAGAAATAGAAAGGATCCTCCCATCGACCAACCCTAAGAAAATCTCCCACTCATCCTTAAGAAAACTTTTCGAGTTCTCTAAGAGTTTTTCAAAATCAATTTCGGGGTTGAATATGGTCATTGCATCAGGAAAATAATCTACACTTAAACCCTCTTGAACCATGAAATCAAGAAGTTTCTCTGATGGAGAGACACTAAGGATCTCATTCATTACCTCCATCTAAGCTGCAGCTTCTCTTGTATGTCTATTAGGAGAACACAACCGATGCAAGCGACTAGAGCGAGTCAACGTAGGTCAAACAGCAAAAATCGCTTGTATCGGTCGTGTCGGCGACGAAAGAAAAATACACATGTAGGTGAGAAATTCTCTGAAGGTTGAAAGTTTGAGTTTGTGAAGAAATAGGTATTTATAGGCGAGGAGGGAACAAACGGTCGAATGAGGTGGACCAATCACAGAGTGCCACGTGGCAACGTGTACGTTGGCCGATGCAACGGATAGATGACGTGGACCAATCAAATCATGCCACGTGGCAAAAGACGTTGGAATTCGCAACGGGTATCTGACGTGGACCAATCGGCGCATGCCACGTGGCACAACGGTCAACTCAGTTTTGGGACCTATTTAAGCTTCCCTATTCATTTGCTTTTTTTTTTTGTCAACACTTTCCAAGCGTGGAGGTTCCATTGCCACCAAGTTTTTTGGCTACTTCACAATTTCTATAGAGAGCGCTCTCTCCGTAAGGTAATGTGGACACGACCGATGCAAGCGATTAGGGACATCCGAGATTTTTGGATAACCTGAATCGCTTGGATCGGTCATGTTTTTTAAATAGCATCGTCCTTGATCATACCTTGCAAATTTTGGTTTCTTTTGTGTTGCTTGAGTATAACGCATTGTTACCTTTATTTTAACTTCTATTTATTGAAATATGATGATGAATTCAGGGACGACCGATGCAAGCGATGAGTGACATCCGGGCATTTACGGATGACTCTTATCGCTTGGATCGGTCGTGTCTCTAGTGAGGAGGGAAGAAACGGTCGAATGAGGTGGACCAATCATAGAGTGCCACGTGGTAAAGTGTACGTTCCCCGATGCAACGGATAGATGACGTGGATCAATCAGATCATGCCATGTGGCAAAAGATGTTGGAATTCGCAACGGGTATCTGACGTGGACAATCGGCGCATGCCACGTGGCACAACGGTCAACTCAGTTTTGGGACCTATTTAAGCTTCCCTATTCATTTGCTTTTTTTTTTTGTCAACACTTTCCAAGCGTGGAGGTTCCATTGCCACCAAGTTTTTTGGCTACTTCACAATTTCTATAGAGAGCGCTCTCTCCGTAAGGTAATGTGGACACGACCGATGCAAGCGATTAGGGACATCCGAGATTTTTGGATAACCCGAATCGCTTGGATCGGTCATGTTTTTTAAATAGCATCGTCCTTGATCATACCTTGCAAATTTTGGTTTCTTTTGTGTTGCTTGAGTATAACGCATTGTTACCTTTATTTTAACTTCTATTTATTGAAATATGATGATGAATTCAGGGACGACCGATGCAAGCGATGAGTGACATCCGGGCATTTACGGATGACTCTTATCGCTTGGATCGGTCGTGTCTCTAGTGAGGAGGGAAGAAACGGTCGAATGAGGTGGACCAATCATAGAGTGCCACGTGGTAAAGTGTACGTTCCCCGATGCAACGGATAGATGACGTGGATCAATAAGATCATGCCACGTGGCAAAAGACGTTGGAATTCGCAACGGGTATCTGACGTGGACCAATCGGAGCATGCCACGTGGCACAATGATCAACTCAGTTTTGGGACCTATTTAAGCTTCCCTATTCATTTCCTTCATTTTTTTCTGTCAACACTTGCCAAGCGTCGAGGTTCCATTGCCACCACGTTTTTAGCCTACTTCACAATTTCTATAGAGAGCGCTCTCTACGTAAGGTAATGTGGACACGACCGATGCAAGCGATTAGGGACATCCGAGATTTTTGGATAACCCTAATCGCTTGGATCGGTCATGTTTTTTAATATCATCGAGTCCTTGATCATAGCTTGCAAATTTTGGTTTCCTTTGCTATGATGAAAAGGAACGTCCGAGATATGGAAACCAAGACATTAAAGATGCTGCCTTGCTTACTATAAAGAAAAATTTGAACAGCCAGACAGAAGAGTCAGCTTCTCAAATCCTGGACATGCATGTGGGGATCTTTTTCGAGGAGCAGGACACCAGTGGGGGGTTTCGTGAGATATAGGTGTGGGAGGTCTCCATCAAAAAGGAGGAAGCGGGTTCTGCTAGTAGAGGATTTGAGAAGCTGACTCTTCTGTCTGGCTGTTCAAATTTTTCTTTATAGTAAGCAAGGCAGCATCTTTAATGTCTTGGTTTCCATATCTCGGACGTTCCTTTTCATCTCGTGCCTCTGATAGTGGAAAGAGTCATTGATTATAGTTTTCCAATTATCTTTATCTTAGTGATAATTGAGTATTTTGCATTGTCAGATATTATTTATTGATATTTGATGATTAATTTAAAGACGACCGATGCAAGCGATCAGGGACATCCGGGCATTTCCGGATGACTGTTATCGCTTGCATCGGTCGTGCCTCTGATAGTGGAAACAGTCATTGATCATAGCTTTTAGAGAGTAAGTTTTGACAGTGGAATATTCCACTTTTCCTAATTCCTTGCCTAAAGATTGATTTTTTGCAGAGTATGGCTAGAACCAAAAAGACAGCAAGGAAGTTGTACCCTGAGGGCGAGGACAAGAATGCCCAAGGGGAAAATGTCCAGGAGCAAAATTCCCAGAAGGTTCAAGCCAAAGTGCCAGACAAGCCTTCAAAAAAAAGGGTCAACTACCATGTTAAGTCTTTGAGGGAAATAAGAAGAGCCCAAAAGTCTGTGGGATTGTTGATCCCAAGACTTCCATTTATGAGAGTTGTCAAGCAGATCTCAGCCAACCTCTGTTCTTTGATGAAGACCTCATCCTTTGTCAATGTGAGGTGGCAAACTCAAGCACTGCTATGCCTGCAAGAAGCTGTAGAGGACTTTGCTATTGATTTCATGAATGATGCCTACTTATGTGCTGCTCATTCTCATAGGGTAACTTTAATGGCGAAGGATTATGTTATTGTTTCAAGAATAAGATATAAGTTTGATAAAGCTCTGGTTCCTATTGATCACCACGACAAAAAATTCTTCGATATTTTAAATATACCTCCAGCTCGAGCACCTAAAACAACAGTTGTCATTGAAGAGATCAACGCTCAAGTCACTCATGATCATGAGACTAGAACTGCAGCAAATAGTGAGGAGGAGAGGAAAAAGCAGGGATTATTTACAGAGGAAAGTGCCATCTTAACCCAGATTCAAAAGTTACAGAAAGCAAATAAAGAGCTCCTCAAGAAAGGAGATGGGCAGGTTATAGTTAATGTTGCAATGCCATGGCAAAGTGAATTGTTTCTTGACATTAGACCTGAAGATAACAAAAAGTTGAGGGAGCTTCATCTTGAAATATCAGATAGTGTGGTCAACATTTCACTCAGGTATATCTAGAGGCCTTAAAATGCTTTTGTTTTGCATAATTTTCTAGTTCCTTAACTGCATTTTTATTTCTTGATTTGTAGGGTTCTTCTTCAACAATGTGAGGAAGCGGTTCAAAGAAAAGTATTTATTTTAGATCCTCTGGTGACACAATGTTTTTTACATAAACATGGAGATGCCAAGTCCTTTCTACGGGGTTTTACAGAAGAAGTAGAATGTGTAATTTACCCATATATTGAAAAGTAAGTATTTATCTTCATTTTGGAAACATATTTGTTTCATTTAAGAAAGTATATTTACATGCAACTCATTGACAGGGGCCATTGGAGTTTGATTATTGTGGACTTCAATGCATATCAAGCTCTTTTCCTAAATTCTCTTCCATCACAGCATGGGAATTGCAAAGTGTAAGTTACTATACATTTTGTTGTTCTCTATTTTAAAGCCATGCCCCGTTTTGATTTTCACTTTACAATGCAGTGCTGCAAAGCTTCTCAAGATGCATATTGATCAGAATTTTCCAGGAATAACTAAAATGAATGAACAAAAGCAATTTGGATACAGCCAAATTCATGTGCCATTGCAGAGAGACTCAACATCATGTGGCTGGAGAGTGATTGCAAATGCTGTAAGATTCTTGGAAAGAAGGTTCTACAGTCCTGGATTGAATTTATCAGACTACCCAGATGCATGGATCATCTTGATCAGAGAGAGAGCAATAAATAGTATCATGAAACATGCAATCTGCCCACATGATCCAGACTCACCTCCACCCCCTCCACCTGATAAAAAACAGTCTGAAGATAAAAAGAAAGGGCTTCCTCTTCACTCACCACTAAAGCATATGAACAACATAAAGAGTCAAGCTGAAAGCTCCAAAAAGGGACAGAAGCAACAGAGAAAGCAAGGCTCTAAAAAGGATAGAAAGGGTTAAATCAATTTTTGAGTCGTAGATTGAAATCAATTGTAAAGCCAACCGAGGTTGGAATATTTATTTTTTAACAAATTGTATGTAGTTATGCCAATCTTCATCTGGAAGATGGTCACAATTGTATTGAACCTCTTGAGAGTTTGACAAAAGTTGGAAAGTGTTTTCATTCTTGTTGGAAAGTGTTTAAATTCGAGAAGTTACAGAAGGACATAAAGAATTAAGAGGACACGACCGATACAAGCGATACGGGGAATCAGAGAATCTTGGATTGCCCCTATCGCTTGCATCGGTCGTATTATCCATTTCATCGTTGTTGCTAGTTTTTATACTCGTGAGTCAAATCTTTACGCAAGGTCACTTCTTGAAGTCTCCCGCGGTAGTTTGCTAACACGACCGATGTAAGCGAAAAGGGCCATCCGACAATTTCAAATTGCACTAGTCGCTTGCATCGGTCGTCTTCACTTATCTCGTCTCCTCTGCTTTATGCCTTGAGACATGCTCTTCTAATATTGAAATACCAAACCTTGGATTGGAATTTGCACCAAGTTCTCCACTCTCTCTTATATTACTTGGTAGTTTGCATTTGTACCATGATAATTTCTCTCGCGGTAGTTTGCTAACACGACCGATGTAAGCGATAAGGGCCATCCGACAATTTCAGATTGCCCTAGTCGCTTGCATCGGTCGTCTTCACTTATCTCGTCTCCTCTGCTTTATGCCTTAAGACATGCTCTTCTAATATTGAAATACCAAACCTTGGATTGGAATTTGCACCAAGTTCTCCACACTCTCTTATATTACTTGGTAGTTTGCGTTTGTACCATGATAATTTCTCTCGCGGTAGTTTGCTAACACGACCGATGTAAGCGATAAGGGCCATCCGACAAATTCAGATTGCACTAGTCGCTTGCATCGGTCGTCTTCACTTATCTTGTCTCCTCTGCTTTATGCCTTAAGACATGCTCTTCTAATATTGAAATACCAAACCTTGGATTGGAATTTGCACCAAGTTCTCCACACTCTCTTATATTACTTGTTATGTGTACCATGATAATTTCTCTTGCATTACTTGAGGACAGAAAAGTTGGATAGAATCAAATTATTTAGCTGAGACTAGTGTGCACCTTTGATAGACTATAATTATTAAATTGAAATTAGATATTCAATTCTAGATCTCTTCTTCATCTAGAATTAACTTATGCAAGTTCCTGTATAATTATTTCTTAGTCATCAATTCACTCCTGCAAAAAAAAATCAATGGAAATATGAAATTAAGGACCTAAAAAATATCTAAGACATTTAAAATTAATAATTTAACACACATTGTTTGTAACCATCCTGCCAAGAAAATTCAATGGAAGTATCAATAGAAGCTTCTATTAGATGAAGATACATTATGTAAGAATGTCAGGGTTAACTTGTTACAATCTTAAAGGTTGGAACTTAATCACCCTTGGTGGCAGGCAGCTTATGCAAGATAATGATTTCTCTGATCTAATGTTAACTATTGCATCATCAATTGAGAATCTACACTGAGATGATACCTCATCAAGGTATTCTAGAAGCTCCCTTACATTTCTGAGATTCCAATTTGCAGTGACAATTATTTTCCTTGATTGAAAATCTGGATGAATCAATACTTCTAACTCAAATTCTGGACAGCTCTCCTCTGAGTCCAAGGCTATCCAAAGTCCAAGCTTTTTTTTCCACCTTCTATAGTCATATCCTAGAACCAGAGATTGTGGACATATCTGATATGAGATTGAAAGAGAATTGGGACTAACTTTACATAAAATAATGTCACCTAGCTTTTGAACTTCTTTGCTATCCCATTCCCTACCTAAAACATCATCAATCTCTGAAATAGGGACTCTCCTATTCAACCACATTGTTTTTGTTTTCTGTAATAACATGTTTTTAAAGCATGCTACAAAGACATGAATAGGCAAAAACCATTGAATCTTTATCCTTCTCGAAATTCGGCCTGCTGACATTGCCTTCTGGATGTCAAATTTAATTTTGCAGAGAAAACTTGAAACTGTTGAATGATCAGGAGCATCCCAATCTAATGAAGAGATGCAAGGACTAGGTACGTGTACAAGAATTCCATAAGAACTCCTCCCTGACGGCACTTGATAATCTGCATAATGGACAAATAACTCTATGCTATTGAAGAATTGAACAGATTTCTCTGCATACATGAGTTCTGCATATTCCTTATGAAGAACTCTGAATGTTCTTGTTAAACATTCAACAGGTTGCCATTCCACAATATTGGAAGGAAAGATATCTGCAGTACAAAAACATATGTTTCATTATACAAAATCAACTGGAATGACAGAAGAGCATTGTCAAACTTCACTTACAGTACGAAGGGAATTGCAGATGATTTTCTAGAACAAGATCCTTAGCGGTGTACACATGCTGTACTTGTGCAAACCAACCGCATCTCTTCAATTTGAAACTGAGAATACGTCCCTTCCAATGGTTTCTTGTGTTGTCTCTTTTGGCACGCTTGACTTTATGGACACCTCTACAGCTAGGAAGCATAGTAACCCAGTCATTTACTTTCACAGAAAGAGGTTTCCACAAAGAATCCTCTCTTCTGTTGTAAACCTCACATGAAGTTACGCGATTGGAAGGACGACGAGAAGAAGAAGCCATTTGAACTTAGGAGAAGAAGAATGTTCAAGCGAGAAACCGACGTTCACAAATTTTGGCAGTATTTATAGAAAAAAAGGCTTTGTACACGTGGAAACTTTTGATTTGATGTTAACCCTGTCGTTGAATGATCATGACATTTTGTGAACCCAAAAATATTTCGTATCTTCAAAAATCAATTCCTTCTTGGAAATTCGAGAATATGCTTTGTGTAGTGTGCAAAAGTATCTTTTTTTGCATCAAACCGAAAAATTGTACACTGAATACGAGACTCTTCATCACTTTAGCGGCGCTTTGAAAGAAAATTGTATTAAAAAAAGAAATTCTCCATACGGTTAAAAGAGACAGCAATGTTATATTCTTGTACACGTGGAAAGACGCTATTTGTCAATTTCCTTAATCTCTCATTAGCAAACAGCCCCTTTTCGGCCGTTTTTCGCCCTAATGTTATGTGTTCTGCTTTAATTGTAATCTGCACATCCTTGCCCTCTTTATTCTTGAATGAACATCTGAAATATGCATCATCACCTTCGCCAAATTCCACCAGACTAGACATAACTTGAGAGACTCTCTCAAAATCTATGAAAAAGAGTGGTTCATCCAATATCCTATGAAGTCCAATTGCCTTCCACCTTTTATAATTAGTAGTCACCTTCTAAAATTTGTAGAACTGTTGGCATAGCATAGTATATTTGTTGCCTCCTACACTCACCGTAAAGATGTGTTGACCAATAACATTGATTGTTTCCTTAAGCTCCTTGATTATCTGTTCGGCTTCAGGAAGGTCCTGTTCTTCATCAGATTCTAATTCCACCTCTTCCTCCACTGTCTCACTATCTAGGAACCAATGTCCCCTTGACAAAGTAACTGAGTCAACTTTAAAATCATGAATGGGAAGTTCTTTTGCATTCACCATCCTAGAAAAAAATATAAACACACCACACCAAAACTTCCACAACATGAGTCACAGAAAACATAAGAAAGAAAAGAAAAACTTTCTTTAGAAAGTAAAAAAACAGTTCTCTTTCAAGTTTCATCAGAGGTGTAACAAGATAAAGTGATCATCACATGTGTAGCAAGATGCCTATTTTTTCTTTTAATTTGGTGTTGATGGGAAAGAGATAACAGAAATGTAAATAAAAATATCAAAGGTATATCAAAATTTCAAGGAAAAAGAGTTGAATAACATTTCAACAACTATCTCCAAATTGTGCCCTATATCTTGCTCGTGCTTGTAAAATATGTAAAAAGAAAATGAAATAAAAGAAAAAAGTACAAAAAACTGAATCTAGACTTGAAGAGTTTTTTTTTTTCCATAATCCTTTCCTCTTTTGTTTTCTCTTCGTTTTTTTTTTATATTTGTTTTTCCATAATTTTCCATACTCATATTCTTGGAACCTTTTCCTTTTGCTTAGGCAATTTCTTAAGGAACTCTCTTCCCCTCCTATTCTTTTTCCTAGAAAAAAGAATTAGGCAAAATGCATGGAAATAATTCCAAGTACGTAGTGAATCCACAACATTTTAATGTTACTCTATTAATGCATTCTTTGGAAGTGCAATGTTGAACAATATGTAGCTTTGAGGTCTTGGGTAGACAACCCAAGTGGTTATCTGATGATGAGGTTGCACTACCCTTAACCTGTGGATCTTCATGCTTCTGTAATGTTAAAATGTCTTTTTCCTTGTTAATTGTCAGTTGAAGCAGATCTGATTTTTTCACCCAGCAATACTTTGTAGTTGACTATTTTTTCTTTTGAGTCAAACAGACCTCTTTCAATCAGTAGTGCTTGAATGTCTTAGGTTGCCATATCCATATTGTCCTTATGTTAAGGCTTTTCTGAATATTTTTAGGTCTCCATACCCCAAATTTTTTTCCGCAAGATTGTATTCCTTCTACTTTTCAATGAATTTTGTTTGGTCATGAAAAAGTTTTTTCTGTGATTCCTTTGTATCTTCTATTGGAAAGATAAATCTTTCCAGTTCTGAGTTATAGATTTCCTGTTGAACTCCCTGTTCTTCATTATGCAAAAAAGGCATTAAAATTTTTTTGTCATTCACTTTTAATTTAAGATTCATCACTAAAATCATTTTTTGCCATTCACTTTTAATTTAAGGTTGCCCTAAAATCATTTTCATAGTCATCATATGATCAGGCCTTTCCTCACAATCTATTTTCATATTTTCTTGATTAAACCTACCTATAATTGATTGTGAAGACAAAATTTCTACTACCTGTCTATCTAGTGTTTTGATGAGAGTTTTGCTTATGTTCCTCTTGATATTCCGTTCGTTTAACAATTCAGAACTTATCAAATTGACTTGTGCACTTGAATCTATTAAAACCTTAATTTGCTCATTGTGAAGATTCATTATAATCACAGGCAAATGCTCTCTCACATCCCTTGAATGTCTCTCACACATGAAAACTTCTTTGATTTCTTTGGATTTCCTCATTCTTTCTCTAGCTTCTTGTTGGGCTTCCTTTCAAATTTTTTCCTCTTCTTTTTTTCTATTTTGAGCTTGATGTATCCTTCTCCATTCTATAGCTGTCAATGGAAGATTATATCTTTGTATTCTACATCCATTTATAAAATTTGGCATGATTTCTCCATCTATATTGGCTAATTGGACAGCTGCACTATTACTTATCTGACTGATGATGTAAGGTCCATGTCCCTTTTTCTGAAGTTTCTTCTGGTATTCTTTCAAAGTATATGACAAAACTAAATCCCCAACTTGCAAGTCCTTATCTTTTATATGAATATCATTATATGATTTTTGCCTCTTTTTATTTGCATAGATACTCATGACTGCTTGAAGTCTTAAAGCTCCAAGTTTTTCTAATTCTATCACTCTTTCAGATAGTTCATGTCTAGTCCATTCCAATTGATTTCCCACCTTTAATGTAGGTATGAGAAATTCTAATGGCAAAACTTCATTTTTTCCGTAGACCAAATTAAATGGTGTTGTACCAATAGCAGTTTTGTATGCCACTCTATATGCCCATAGAACATGATTAAGTTGTAAATCCCAATCAGTCCTATTTGTATTTACCAATTTTGACAAGACAGTGCATAGTACTTTATTAGTGCTTTCTGCTAATCCATTTACTTGTGGATGATAAGGGGCTGACTTTCCATGACTAATCATGAAATAATCAGTTACATTTTCAATTACCTGATTTAAGAAATGAGTCCCCCTATCACTCACTAACTCAATTGCCAAACCTGATGATAATATTCTCATAAAGAAATCGTGTAGTGGTATGAGCATCATTTCTTTTTGTAGCCTTAGCCTCTATGTTGGTGCAAGTCAACCATCAATTGATGTTTTGGATAAAGACTTGAAGTCAAATGATGAAGAAAAGATAAACAATTGAAGAATGAAGATAGAGTATGTTCAAGAAATGAAGACTTGTATACATATGTACATTAATTTGTAGTTAGCTCACTTATATCTTTTGAATGGTCATGAGCTTGTACATATATGCCTATATATACAAGTAGAAAGTCAAGGCAAGTATTAGAGAGCATGTGAAGAGAAGAATTAGAAGTTGTAAGAGTCGTTAGACATTCTAGAAATGAGGAAGATCTCTCTTATCACTCACATGTAAAACTTTTCAGAGAAAAAGAAAAATTGTGCCCGATCTTTTGCTTAGTACTCCTTCTGTGTTTAATCTTTTGTGAAATGATTTTGTAAGAGTCTAAGTCTATAGTTTATTGACCTCTTTACAAGTTTTCAGATCCTAATTGTGATTAGACTGAGAGAATTGAGAGTAGGAACATTTACATGTGTAAATGTGAAGAAGTGAAGTTGCAACAGGTGCAAAATTTGATGTTAATGTTTTGGTCAGTTCTCCTTTGATAGTCTAAAGTTTTGGGCAAGCAAGCACTCATTCTTTAAGTTGAAAGGTAAGCTACCTATGGCTAAAAGCATTCGAATAAAGGGGTTGTACTTTGGGAGAACTATGTGTTAAAAGTTACAGGTGTCAAAGTCGACTGTAGAGAAGTACAATTTTAGACATATGGGAATTATTTAGATCATTTCTCAAGATTTACTGAGTTTTTTGAGATGATTTAACTTGCATAAGGTTCCCAAACATTAGGTTATACTTTGTACAAAGTTTCATCAGAAACTTTACACATTTAGTTACTCAATTAAAGAGTTATGTGCAGCAGACTTTTCTGAGAAATGACTCTCTTCATAGTTAGTTCAAAATCTTGGTAATTTGGTATTGATCCTCCAAATTGGTAATGGCTTTGAGTTATTCTTGATATAGAGGTGGTCTAACATCAAGCATAACTTTTTCTTTTGGATATTAACACTCTCCATCAGTGGTATCAGAGCAGGAATCATCAAAATAGAAGAAAGGAGGACCTCAATTGCTGCAGTTATACAGAAGTTAACATTTGAAGGTTCAAAAGGTGAAAGATTTAAGGGAAAGCTTGAGAAGGAGGCCTGAAGCTATCAAGAAGATCAAATGGAACTTCATTCAAAGTAAAGGTACAGTTATTCCTCATAAAGCTTGAAGAATTTAATACACAGGTGAAGAAAGGATGGCATATTCTCTTCATATAGAGAAATTGGATAGAGAAAACTATCCAGCATGGTCAATGAGGATGGAAGCTCATCTCATGAGCAAAGACCTCATAGGTTACATCACAATTTTGAATTGTGGTTTTTCTTCTTCACCTGATAGGTGAAGAAGAAAAACCACAATTCAGAGATCCTAGTGTTCCAACTAGGGATGAACTCTCAGATTTGAAGACTTGGATGAAGAGAGATGCTCAAGCAAGGAGCATTATCTACATGGGAGTCAATGACTACTTGCTACCTCATATTAGAGGTCTTGAAAGTGCAAGTGATATATGAAATGCTTTGGAGGAGCATTTCCAAAACACTAAAAAGTCAAGGAAGGCATCCTTATGGGCAGAGTTTACCACATTCAAGAAGAAGGCTTCTCGATCCATTTCTGATTATGTAACAAGGATGAAGGACATTGTAGATGCATTAGGAGTAGTTGATGAAGAAATTGAGGAGGATAAATTGGTAAGGCAAATCCTCACAGGTTTGAGAGGAGATGAGAAATGGAAGCCATTCACTTTGTATATTGAATTGTCACTGGATCATTTCACTCCTGATTTAAATCAGTTGCTAGGACACATGCTAAATTTTGAGCAGGATGTCAAAGGTGATGGTGATAAGAGTGCAGGTCAAGCAATGTATTCAAAGGATAAGAAGAAGAATAGCAAAGGCAAGCAACAAGTAAATGAAGAAGAAGGAACAACTAGCCAAGCCAACTTCCTAAGAGGAAGAGGAGGTGGCAAAGGTAGAGGAAGAGGCAGAAGTAATAAAGATGGAGCCAAAGCTTGCTAGATTTTTGGTAAGAAAAATCATTTAGCTCATGACTGTTGGCATAATAATCAAAATAATGGAGGATATAGTCAAAACTTTAATTCAAGAGGAAGAGGTTGTAGAAACCAAAGAGGTAATTTCAGAGGTAGAGGTAGTAGAGGTTACTTTGATTTAAATCAGTTGCTAGGACACATGCTAAATTTTGAGCAGGATGTCAAAGGTGATGGTGATAAGAGTGCAGGTCAAGCAATGTATTCAAAGGATAAGAAGAAGAATAGCAAAGGCAAGCAACAAGTAAATGAAGAAGAAGGAACAACTAGCCAAGCCAACTTCCTAAGAGGAAGAGGAGGTGGCAAAGGTAGAGGAAGAGGCAGAAGTAATAAAGATGGAGCCAAAGCTTGCTAGATTTTTGGTAAGAAAAATCATTTAGCTCATGACTGTTGGCATAATAATCAAAATAATGGAGGATATAGTCAAAACTTTAATTCAAGAGGAAGAGGTTGTAGAAACCAAAGAGGTAATTTCAGAGGTAGAGGTAGTAGAGGTTACTTTGGAAGAAATGCAGGTAGAGCATTCCAAAGGCAATCCTACAACAATACCTACTACAATTATGCTTGAATGCAACTTGTGAAAGAAAAAGTGGAAACCAAAGAGTCTTCTACATTGACTCAGGGTGTAGCAATCACCTGAGTGGTAATATAGCCTTGATGACTGATTTGGAAAATAAGGTAACTAATCATGTAGTTCAAACAAGTGATAATACAAAGCACAATGTGAAGTCAATTGGATTAGTGAAGGCCAAGGATGGAAGTACTCTTCTGAGTAAGGTCTTGTATGTTCCTACAATTCCAAAGAATTTGATAAGTGTAGGGCAAATTGTTGAAAAAGGTTATGAAGTAAGGTTCACTAATGATGGAGTTTTTGTGGAAGACCCTAGCAATGGGTTTAAACAAATTGTTTCAGGGAAGAAAGAAGGAAGACTCTTCACATTGAAGATTCAAGGTAATGTTGGTCATGCCTTGTTCACTTATGGAGGACATAAGATCTCGGAGTTAGATCTTTGGCATAAAAGACTTGGACATTTCAATGAAAGAGGTATTAAGGATATGGTTAACAATGGTTCAGTGCTTGGATTGCCTGATATTGCAGGTCAACATATGACATATAGATGTGAGGCATGTCAATTAGGTAAGGCTCATAACAATCATATTCTAAGCATGGATTTATGTATTCAGAGAAGCTTGAATTGGTACACACAGATGTGTGGGGACCATCAAAGGATTTCACTATTAATGGTTCAAGATATTATGTGATTTATGTTGATGATGCTACCAGGTGGATCACTATCTATGTGATCAAAGATAAATCACAGGTATTCAATACATTTAAACATTATCATGTGTATGCAGAAAGAATTACAGGTCAAAAGTTGAAGAGACTAAGGTCAGATGGAGGGGGAGAGTATTTTTCTAATGAGTTCAGTGATTACTTATGGAATGCAGGTATAAAAAGGGATGTTACTTGCAGGTACTCTCCTCAACAAAATGGTGTAATAGAAAGGAGAAATATAACTCTTGTTGAGTTTGCAAGATCAATGATGAAGGAGAAAAATTGTCCAAATTATTTGTGGGTTGAGGCTATAAATATAGCTACATATTTGGTTAATAGGTTACCATGCAAAGCTTTGCAGGGTATGACACCATATGAGACATGGTGGGGTAAGAGACCTACCTTAGATCATTGCAAAGTGTTTGGATGTTTGGCCTATGCATATGTGCCATCTCAGTTGAGGCATAAATTGGAACCTAAAGCTGAAAATTATGTATTCATTAGATATGATGATAAGTAGATGGGATATAGGTTGTGGAGTCCATCCACAAAGCAATTCCTTGTATCAAAGGATGTTACATTTGATGAGCAAGGTACTTGGTATGCAGGTACAATCAATAAGTATGCAGGTGATGAAGAAGTTTTGAATTAGAAGAAAGGTAAATCAAAGGTTCAGATATTTGATGAAGAAGAGAGAAATGAAGTACAGGTTGAAGTTGAAGAAGTGCCAAGGTTTGATCCAGAATGTGATGAACCAGAAACTTCAAGAAGTGGAGAACTCAGAAGGTCATCAAGACACAAATGGCAACCTACAAGGTATAGCTATGACACTTCTTTTTTGACTGCTAAAGACTATGCTTACATGGTGAAAGCAGATGAAGACTCTTCTACATACGAAGAGGCAAAACGTAAAGAAAATTGGGAGAAAGCTATGCAGGAAGAGTATGATGCATTGATGGAAAATGAGACTTGGGATTTGGTTCCTAAACCAAATAGTCAGAAGATCATTGGATGCAAATGGGTCTACAAGACAAAGAGATATGCAGATGGAAGTGTGTCTAGGTATAAAGCTAGACTTTTTGTGAAAGGGTTTTCTCAGACATATGGTATAGACAATGATGAGACCTATAGTCATGTGGCAAAGATGACAACCATTAGGAAACTCATATCCATTGCTACATGTAAAGGTTGGAGATTATGTCAATTAGATGTGAGGAATGCTTTTCTTAATGGTTATATTTCAGATGATGTTTTCATGGAACAACCACAAGGGTTCAGAGATAAAAGGTATTCAAAATATGCGTGTAAGCTCAAGAGAGATTTGTATGGTTTGAAGCAGGCCCCAAGGGCATGGAATTATAGACTTGTGAAGTTTTTGAAGGAACTTGGTCGAAGTATCTAAAGCAGATAGTAGCTTGCTTGTCAAAGCAAGTGATGATGGGTTCATTTATATGTGCATATATGTTGATGATATAATCCTTACAGGTACAGATGAGAAGGGCATACAAAGCCTCAAGAAGCAAATGGAGAAAGAGTTCAAGATTAGTGACTTGGGAGACTTGTCATATTTCTTGGGCATGGATATTTCATATACTCAACATGGAGTGTATGTGACTCAAGAGAGGTATTTGAAGAACTTGTTGATCAAGTTTAAAATGGAAGATTGCAGGGTGGCACCTACTCCAATGGAGGTGAATCACAAATTAAGTAGATATGGAGGAGAAGAATTCAATGACATGAAGCTATATCAAAGTTTGGTTGGTAGTCTAATCTATGCTACATTAACTAGGCCTGATTTATCATATGCAGTTGGAGTGTTGTCTCAATTCATGCATTGTCCTAGGAAAGAACATTGGGTTGTAGGACAAAGAGTATTGAGATATATTAAGGGTACACTCAAGGAAGCTTTGTATTATGGTTTTACATCATATACAAACATCAAGATACATAGTGATACAGATTGGGCAGGTAATCATGATGATAGGAGATCAACATATGGATACTTGTGTTATGTGGAAGATAAGTTAATCTCTTGGTGCTCTAAGAAGAAACACACAGTTGCTTTATCATCTACAGAGGCAGAGTATAAAGGTATGGTTGAAGCTGCAAAGGAAGTCATATGGTTAAAGACTCTCATGAAGAGGTTTGACATCATTCAGAGTACACCCACTATTCATGGAGATAACATGAGTTCATTGTACCTAGCTGCTAACCCTGTTTTTCATGCCAAGACTAAACACATTGAGATTCAGTATCATTTCTTAAGAGAGAAGGTGATTGATAAAGAGATTGACGTCATACATACTTCAACAAAAGATTAGATTGCAGATATGCTAACCAAAAGGTTGGATGGATCAAAGCTACAAAGGTTTAAAGACATGGTAGGTATAAAGAAGATAGAGAAGACCTCAATTGATGATTGAGGGGGAGCTGTTGGTGCAAGCCAACCATCAATTGATGTTTTGGATAAAGACTTGAAGTCAAAGGATTAAGAAAAGATAAACAATTGAAGAATGAAGATAGAGTATGTTCGGGAAATGAAGACTTGTATACATATGTACATTAATCTGTAGTTAGCTCACTTATATCTTTGTATGGTCATGAGCTTGTACATATATGCCTATATACTCAAGTAGAAAGTTTGGGCAAGTATGAGAGAGCATGTGAAGAGAAAAATTAGAAGTTGAAAGAGTCATTAGACATTCTAGAAATGAGGAAGATCTCTCTTATCACTTAGATGTAAAACTTTTCAGAGAAAAAGAAAAATTGTGCCCAATCTTTTGCTTAGTACTCCTTCTGTGTTTAATCTTTTGTGAAATGCTTTTGTACAAGTTTGAGTCTATAGTTGATTGACCTTTGTACAATTTTTCATATCCTAATTGTGATCAGACTGAGAGAAATGAGAGTAGGAACATTTACATGTGTAAATGTGAAGAAGTGAAGTTGCAACAGGTGCAAAATTTGATGTTAATATTTTGGTCAATTCTCCTTCCACAATGTAAAGTTTTGAGCAAGCAGGCACTCATTCTTTAAGTTGGAAGGTAAGCTACCTATGGCTAAAAACATTTGAATTAACGCATTGTAGTTTGGGAGAACTATGTGATAAAAGTTACAGGTGTCAAAGTCGACTATAGAGAAGTATAGTATTAGACATATGTGAATTGTTTAGATCATTTCTCAAGACCTATTGATTCTTTTGAGATGATTTAACTTGGAGAAGGTGCACAAACATTAGATGAAACTTTGTACAAGGTTTCATCAGAAACTTTACACATTTGATTAGTCAATTAAAGAGTTATTTGCAGCAAACTTTTCTGAGAAATGACTCTCTTCATAGTTACTTCAAAATCTTTGTAATGTGGTATTGATCCTCCACATTGGTAATGGTTTTGAGTTATTCTTGATATAGATGTGCTCTAACATCAAGAATAACTTGTTCTTTTGGAGATTAACACTCTCCATCACTCTACCCATTTGGTCAGGTAATCTATAGCTACAAGTATATACTCTACATGAGAATGTCTTGCAGGAGGATGAATAGGTCCAATGAAATCCAATCCCAACTTGCTAAATGCTCTAGCTGAAATGAGTGGTATCAATGGCATATCATCTCTTTTAGTAGGTTGACTTGTTCTCTAACAAATGTCACACCTTTTTAAATATATCCTTGAATCAGGAAAGAGAGTTGGCCACCAAAATCTAGAATACAGAATAAGTTTAGCAGTCCTTTCACTTGAAAAGTGACCTCCTGCTACTCTTGAATGGGCCATCTCTAACATTTACACATACTTATCTTCAGGAACACATATTCTCAGATACCCATCCGTTCTTTTCTTGTATAATTGGTCTCCTATCAATTGATACTCCTCGGTGGTTATCTTCAAATGTCTAGAGTCTGCACTAACCTTTCCTTGTCCAAGTGGTTGATCTTTTTTCATCTCCTCAATTATGTGCACTCCAGTCTGGATTTTTCTAAAACTAGTACAAAGTTATGATATTTGTGTTTTTCAAAGATCGACATTTAGTACAACTTGAAACATATTTTTCCACATCTTGACTCTTTGTAGGCCAATGGACACCCATTCTATTAAGATTGTTTAGAGTAACAACTGTAGAAGCATGAGTACATGGGTTCCAACAGTGAGCTTTCATTAGATATCCTAGCTGCTCATCTTCTGGAGTACAATATTCTAGTATACCAATGTGGTTGATATGATACAAATGTCCAGCAAGTAACATAAAGTTTCTACTTTGTAATACCAGATGTGTGTTATTATTGTCTGCTTTACAAGGTCCAATAGTTAACAAAGGCACCAAAGTCATTGCCCAATTAGGAATGCTTTCTATCTTGAACAGATATGCATCTGGTAAATCATCATCTAAAGGTGAATTTTCTTCTTTGGTTTATATCCAAGACAAATGATCTGCTCTTAAATGTGTTTTCCCTTCTCTCACCACTACTTCAAATTCAAACTCCATTAACAGTAGGAACCATCTAACTATCCTACCCGTATGACAGGATTTATTCACCAAGTAAAGCAAGGCTTGATGATCCACAAAAAATTTAAACTTGTTGGCTAAAAGGTAATGTCTATATTTCTTTAGAGCAAATATCATTCCAAGCCCTTCCCTCTCAGTGGTTGTATAATTTCTTTCAGCTAGATTCAGCTGCCTACTAGCATAAGCAATTGGAAAATCCAATTTACTTCCTTCTATAGGTTGTGCCAGAACACATCCTAAGGTGAAATTTGAAGCGTCAACGTGAACATGAAATATTTGATCCCACTATGGGGTTTTAAAATAGGTGTTGTCACCAAACAAGTTTTTAAAGTTTCAAAGGCTTGATCACATTCTTGGATCCACTCAAATTTTATAATTAATGCATACAGAGGTTTTGCATTATCTGCAAACTTGTGCACAAATTTTCTATAATACCCACAGTGTCCCATAAAAGTTTGGAGTTCTTTTACATTGGTCGGCTTTGGTAGGTCCACAATAGCCTTATTTTTTCTCTCATCAGTTGAAATTCCATTTCTAGAAACTATGTGACCTAACATTCTCCCGTGCCTCACAAAGAAAACACATTTCTCATGATTTAAACATACTCTATAAGTTCTACATTTCTTGAGCATATTCTCCAAATCCTGTAAGTGATCTTGTCTTTTCAATGAAAAAGTACAAAGATCATCAACATAAATTTCCATCGTGTTTCTAAGAACTTCATATATAACACATCAACCTTTGAAAGGTTGTTGGGGCATTAATTAGTCCAAAAGGCATAACCCTGAATGCATATATTCCCCATTCAGTAGAAAAGGTAGTTTTATGTTGGTCTTCTAAGGCTATAGGTACTTGGTTATATCCTGGAAAACCATCCAAAAAACTATAGACCTCCTTTCCTGCAACTCTTTCTAGGAGATGATCAGTTATTGGTAATGGATAGCTATCTTTTATAGTTGCTGCATTAACTTTTTTCAAAATAATACACACCCTAAGCTTACCATTTTTCTTAGGTACCACAACTATAGGAGATATCCACTCAGTGTACTCAATTTCATAAATGAAATTGGTAGCCAGCAATTTATCAATCTCCTCCTTAATTTTGGCAGAGTATTTGTCATTAAATGTATAGTGTCTTTGTTTGCTAGGTTTTGCATCAGGAGTAATAGGGATTTTATGTTCACAGATTTTAGGATCAATTCCTTTCAAGTCTTTGTAACTATATGCAAACACATCTCTATACACTTTAGCTAATTTTATCAATGTTTCCTCCTCCTGATTTGTCATGTCATCAACTATGACAATGTGTCTATCTTCCCCATCCTTTTGAGCAATTACTACTTTCTTAGTTTGTTCTTCATTTTCATATGATTCCCCCTTTTTCTTATCCCTTTTTGGTTTCATTTTTAAAAGTAGTCTTTCCTCTACTTCATAAGTCTTGAAGTTTGCAGGTACATCAAACTGTTGCTCCTCTTCCTTCGTCTTCTTATTCATTTCAGGTTTTTCTATCTTCATTAAACTCTTTGTGTACACATTTTTTATAAGTTCTTGAGATTTTGTCCTTTATAGCATCTTGAGCTTCCACTTCTTCTAGAAATTGTGTTTTATCAGTATTTAAGAGCGCAGATTTCCTCAAATTCTCTCCTAACTTTGTCACACTTATCATTTGTACTCCTATATGAAAGACATTATAACCTTCTTCATCTTGAAATTTAACCCCCACATATTCATCATTGCCCAAATCGATTGTAGAAAAAATCTGAGTCCAACCATAAGGCTCAAATTCTTCATCATCAATCTTCTGTGGAATGTGGTTCTCAACCTCTAATTACCTTTCCTCTTGACAATTCTCTTTCCTTAGCAACATTCTTTTATGTACCCTGTTCCTTATCACATTACACTTCCAAATTGATAATTCCTTTTCATTCTTATCTTCACTTCTAGATTCTTCACTTGAATCTTGATTTTGATGAACTTTGAACCATTCCTGAGGGGACATATCACAATACTGCCCATTTCTTAAATTTACTTTAGTTATTCTTCCTTGGATTTGGAGATATAGGCAATCTCTTCCCCAATCTTGCACAATTTGCATTTGTCTCATAAATGGCCTGCCTAGGATGATTTCATAAGAGGTAGGTTGTGGAAATTCAACTATGGCAAAGGTATGCTCTATCTCTATTCCACATATTTCCACAATTACCTTCTCCCATATTCCTAGAGGTGCCTCTATATGTCCATCTGCAAGTTGTAATATCATTTTGGTAGGTATCAACTCATTCCCTCCCCATTTCTCCCAAGTTTGTTTGGTCATAATTGTCACTCCAGATCCACTATCCAGTATTGCTTTGTCATGATGGTTACCAAATTGTAATTTCAAGGTTGAGTTTCCTTCTTCTCCCACACAGTAACGTCCTATCTTGTCAATAGGTATGTACAACAATTCTTCTGTTTCCTGTGAGTGTGAATCTAGGCAATGTGAATTTGTTTCCCAACTCTTCATTTTATGTTGTAAATGAGGATTCTGTGTTACTAACTCTTCCATTGTAGTTTGACATAAAATTGTAGAGTGTTTATCTAAATTGAATTGAAGAGTTATTTGTTTTCCCTCCTTTCCTGAGTGTTCCTCCCCAACTAAACGTTCCTTGGATTTTGTTGAATTTGACTCCTCAAATAGCTTTTTAGAGTTGTCTGATTTTTCTAAATGGTTTTGTGCTTCTCTAATGATCTGTTTAAACCTTTGCATCCTTTCATCCTCAACATCAGGCATTGGATAAGCCAACTCATGATCTGTAGGGTTTGGTCCATCTTGGATTCTTCCTTTATAGGCTTCTATCAATGTATCCAAGCACTTTGAATTTTTCATATCTCCTTGTTTTTGTGTACTTTGTTGTTGTTGACTAGGGTTTGAATTACTTATAGTTTCCTCTTCTAATGTTAGGGTTTTACCCGCTCTTTTCTTCCTTTCCCATCTCCCTTTTTGTCTATTTTTCTTCTCCTTTGAAGATAGATTTCTCTTATTGTCCCCAGTGTGTATTTCTATTATGATGCTTTGTTCCTTGGTTTGTGCTCTAGTGATGGCATTTAATGCCACTGGTTCATTCTCACTCAATTCTTCATGTTCCACTATGTTTACTACCTTTAATGGTATATTACTAGACATGTTTTGTTGTTTCTGAGGATTTCTTGGGCAATCTCTAATAAAGTGTTCCTTGCCGCAATCCTTACAAAAGGCTCCTTCTACTCTTAGTGTTGGAGGTTGTGGACAATCCCTGATGAAATGTTCCCCCCCCCCACATCTATAACATGTTATCTTCTGGCCTCCTTTGAATTGGGATCTCTGATTGGACATGTAATTATTTGTTATGTACATGAATGTGGTTTTCTCCATTTCTATTCTTCCATTTCCCAAGTCTAAGGCTTGTAAATCTGGTTCTCTCATTCCATGTTCCTCCCAATCTTCCTAGTATCCATCAAACAAATGGTAATCCTCCCTAAATGATGATATAGCTCTTGGACTTTCCTTCTCTAAAGTGCAATATTTGAGTGTTTTCCTGTCTTGCAAATGTTGAGGTTTATGATATGGACACTGATGTACCAAATGGCTCTCTCCACAATTATAACACTTCTTATTGGTTGACATTCTGGTATTTATCAAATTTGTTTTTGTGCTAACTTCTAGGGCTTTAGCAATAGCTTTTGCTAACTCCTCAGTTGGTGGGATTCTATCTTCATTTATTCTTGGTTGATCAAATGCCAACAAATCGTGTCGTCTATTGTCCTCTAAATCTATTGCCTCTTTAACACAGGCCCCTAAATTAGGACGTCTCCTGTAGTATACCAGGGTTCTCGATTACGCACTCCTCAATCCTTCTATAAACAAAGACACTTGTCTAGTCATTGAGGGTACCTCATCCTTAGGACATCTGTCAATATATTGTTTGAACCTCCTAGCAGCTTCTCTCACATTCTCTTCCTGTTGTTATTTGAAACTGTGTATCAGTGTGGCCGTACTATGTTTAATTCTAGTCTTGGAAAATTCTCCTATGAAAGCTTCAAGAAATGACTTCATATCTGGGTACATTTCCTTTCTCAATGGAATGAACCAAGATAATGCAGGTCCAGTTAGACTTAGACCGAAGGCTTCAAATTGAACTTTGTAATCCTCTACTTCTTCAGACTTAATCAATTGTCTCAATTCTGCTCCATGAGCATGAGGGTCTGAATACCCTTCATACTGATTTTCATGCATTTTGCCACCTGGCAAGGTCTAAGCATTCTTCCTTGATTTTTATATTGTTGTCTCCTTCTAATGGGAAAACCAGGTATTTCATCTCTCTCTCTCTTTCAAAAGGGTTTGAAGAAGTACGTGATCTTCTTCCATTTTGTGGTTCAATAGGAGTTTGATGTCCACTTGGTCAAGGAATGTCTGCTTGGCCCAATTCCTGATCCTAAGGTCTCTTATCTGCACATTGACCTAAATCATTGGAGTTTTCAGGATCTTGTGTAAATAAGATCCTGAAAATCATTGACCTAAATAATATCTTGTGTAAATAATATCCTAAGGTCTCTTATCTGCACATTGACCTAAATCATTGGAATTTTCAGGATCTTGGTTGGTTGTCCTTTGCTTGAAGATATGCTTCCTTTCTAAGTGACCAAGTCGAGTAATTACCTCAATCCAATTTTTCTATGGATGAAGGGAATCCATCTCCCATGTTGACTTGTTGTTGCTCTGATACCACTATGAGAACATGGTTGGATATAGTCCAAAAATGAGTTGGTCTTGCAAAATTCCTACTCTACACTTGCCAAGTTGACTCCAGGGATCCTTAGTAGACTCCTTTTGCTTCCCAAATATGCATCTAAACCTACTATGCTTTGGAACATCATTTTCAAAACTTTGTACCAAAATAGATAACTTGCACATAGAAGGATTGTGAAAAAACTTACTATTTTGGGATTTGTACTGCTGAAAAAATACTCAATTCTCACTCCCTGATAGAAATTGACCCAAGAACATTTGGATACTTCTAGTTTAAGGGATTAACTAACTATTCTAAGTTATTTCATGAATTTAGAGTAAGTTTAGTTTGAGAAATGAGTTTAAGAATTCAGGGGTGTAAACCCAACTTTTTAGGAGCAAGGAAGTGTGTAGACACAATAGGCTTGTTCACTTCATAACTCAAGAATAAATGAACCAAATGTAATGAAATCTGATATGCAGATAGTAGACTATTCAATCTAAATAATACTAAGTTAAACTGGAGCAAATGATGAAGTGTATGCAGAGAAATCACTCAAAAAATATCACTGAATTGAAGAGGTTGTTGTAGAGAATAGTAACTATAAGTAATCTTGAAATAATGTATCAAACTAGATGTGCTAATGAATGTATAATACAAAGGAGATGTAGTAGACTTAGTCATACATAAGTGAGCTCAAGATATGCTCAACCATGAGGCTCAATGACTCTACACTCTCACATATATCCCATGACTAAAAGTCACCTCGATATATAAACATTGGTTGAATTGAAATTTGAGTTTCCTTCACCTTAAAGTGTTCCTACACTTTAGGTGATGATTGACTTAGTCTCAACCACCAAATGAGTCATGTTTCTTGGCTCCTAACTTCATGAAATTCCTCATTTCTTCTTCTTTTACTTTTATCCAAGGAGGAAAAGTACATAACTTTTACAAGAGGTGTTCATATGCAAGTCATTTTTGAGCCCAATGCAAATGTGAGAAGTCCTAATCATTTGATCAAGCATCTGGGCTTGCCAAATGTGCCAACATAGATGGTTGCAAAAACAGAAGGGCAGACCCCCTCCCTTTTTTTAGCCGCTTTCGGAAGACAATATATAACAACATCCAACAGTGGATCCAAACCAGAATCCCCCTCCTTTAGCCTCAAAATTGTGACCCCATCTTCTGCGGAGCTTAACAGTAATTGATAAATTTCATCTTGAGTCTTATTGTGACATCAAACGGTCTTTCCCATAGATAATAGCCATGCACCACATGAACAAGGTCAAGCATTTCTATAGAACTAGATGATTCTATTGTCTGCATGAGCTTCAATTCAGAAACCGAACACTACTTGCAGCCCCTCTTTGGGTCAGAGGAATCCCAAGTTCTATAGCAATGCCTTATGCAGCTGTGACTCCGTGGAGTTACTCACCCCATTGATTCAAAAAAATTCTTCCTTTCATTGCCCCATACATATCAACTTGAAAGTATATTCTCTGCCATAAAAAGCACCAAACACAGTCCATCCTCTACGGATGATACCTTGATAACCTTGTTGACACTTCTTCTTTGGAAAAATTGGCACTTCTTCTTTGGGCTTTCTTATCACTGGAAAGGCATACCTCTATACCTGTGGTTGCACGTGAAAATGCAATTAGCTGGCATTGTTGTAATTATGCCCATCAAAATGGATAGTTATGAGTTGTTGCTACTTAAGAATATGATGAGGATGAATGGCCTTTGACACTTAACCTTCTCTCAAGGTACATTGAGCATCATAGGAAATCATCAGGTGTTGGTTGGACCTTGAGCCGATCCCTCGAGAAGATAGGCCTTTTTTGGCTTCCCTTGTATCTCCCCCCCTCAAAGCTCTCTACAGCAAGAGCAAAAGAATTTCCCAAAAATTACCATGGCACACCCCCTCCCCTTCTAACCTCTGATAGGGCGGGTGACCATTGCCAAGCCCCATGCCAATAAGTCTGGAGTACTTGGATGTGTCAATACCATGTTACTGCTCTCTGCCATCCATGTGTATGGGCTCAAGTTTCAGAATGAAGACACAAATAACTTCTTTTGAGAAAAATGAATGTTGAGTTACTGAAAGAACCAATTCCTTTATCAAGTCAGCTTTCCATATTTGAGGGCTTATTTTGCAAGATATGATAGGAGTATGGGCTTCTGAATTTCCAACTCTCTTTTTAATGTGACCTTAACTACCAGTCAGAAAGCCTTTGGTTTTATGATAGATTAGACTGCATTTTTTCATGCGCGATTTTGACTCTGTATAGTAGCTTGATTAAACTCTTTGCAGTATGCATTTGCATTGCTGTGAGACAGGTTTCCCTTCATTGAGCTACTCAAAATTCCAAATCAACCTTGTAGTGCAGTCCAGGACACTATCTCATGAACTAAAAGCTCATTAAATACTTCCTTTGCCTTTCCAATATCCCCGTATTTGGCATACATATCCTATCACATGGCCTTTCTTCAAGAAAAATTCTTCCACAATATGGGCATTCAATTGTTTGCCCTTTCCTAGTACACCTTGTTCATGTTGGTAATAACCTGCAATCATAGCATTTCAGCAACCTATATCCCAGACTTGGAGCTCATCAAATACCACTTGTGGCTTCTTCAAGGTACACATTTGGGGTATATCCTGCAAGTTGCATCCACTCAAAGTGATGAAGAGCCTCTTCTCTATGACCACTTTGAGCATATCCAACCATTATGATGATCCATGAGATGACATTAGGATTCTTCAAAATAAAATGCTTTTTGTGCCTCTTCAGTACCTTCCATGCCTTACTACCCCAAGGCTACCACAAGCTTTCAGTATGTGTAAAATAAGAAAATTTGTCAAATTTCAAATCTTTATGCATCATGCTATCAAATATCTGCATAATCTTCTCAGAAAGGTTGTGCCTTGCTTGTCTTGCAATCATTTCAACCCACATATGCACACCAAAAATTCAACAACTCATGGAGCTAACATGCTCCCCTTTCCTTGCTTGGGATGTCATCCTTGATGAGAAAACTTGGGAGCCTATTCCACCTGCCACTCATTGAAACCATCAGCTCTCTTTCATCGAGATACATAAAGCACCACAATCCAATCATCCAAACCATTCAACCATGGAAAATCATGCACAAGCATATTCCAAGCTCTCTACTCATACATAATCATCATGCACAAAATTTTTCTTCACACATTCAATTCATCCCACCAGCCATATCATTACCTGTATCAATGCACTTACATACCCACATCCATTACGCTATGCATCAGATGTTCTCATACATGCTCATGCGCAACTCCTTTCACATCTCATTCTCTCACACAATAAAATCTCAAACAAAAAACCATACCATTCATATGCTTCCCTCAATCCCAAAAAGTTAATTTAGTAAACAAAACCAATGCAACTTTTTAACTCAGAAGAGATCATGAGATAGCCCTCGAGGGCTATCATGTAGGCCTATATTCAATCATTATTCAACGTCATCAATCAACAAAATCACTTCCATACCTTGAATACCTTGTTGAAGTCTTTCCTCATCATCGCACCCTACTCATCTATCAACTCTTCAAAAGAGGTTAGACCCAACAAAGACTGCAAAAATGAGAAAAAACAAAAAACATGTCCTCCTATTGTGCATCTACCTTCGATATTTCCTTTTATAAATGCTATGTATATGCAAGAAAAAACAAGACCTCCTAAAGCGTGGCCTTACGTCACCTCCCAAAAATAGATCGCCCAAAAATGAGCGAGATGTAAATAAAGAATTTTTAAGAAGCATACACCATTACACACCTTTGGAACGAGCTTATCAATAACATAAGAAGAACCAAATATGATAATTTGCTTACAAACTAACCAGTTATGCACGTATAATAATTATACCTTTGTTAGCATTTGCCTTGAGTAGATCCATCTATCCGCAATCAACATCTCATCCCTATAGATACATACATGCAAAAATGCATCCTTTTGGGCGATCATAGCCCTCCTCCTCTCTATCTCTCCCCCTTAGGAGCAGGATTTTTTTTCTCTCTTTTTTTTCTTTTTTTTTATTTTTTAATTCACGAGTCGGCCTATGTTGCAATTGGATGCGACTCGTGGCCTTGACCACTGTAGCTCAGTGATGAGTAGCACCTCCTTTAATGTCAATCCGGGGAGACGTGAGGATGGTATGAAGACCACGAGCAAGTGGAAGCACAAGTGCGTGAGTGAGAAGCACACTAACATGCACACACATACACACACACGCGCATACGCGGCAAGAAGAAAGAGAGTAAGACAATGGAATCACTTCTATTGCAACAAAGTTCTCATACAAGCTCAAAACTACAAGAAGCTACCTCAAAAATGAGCTCTCTAGCTCTATTTATAGTTTTTGACTAGCTTTGGCCCTGTCCAGACCTAGTGTCCGGCCTAGTTAAAAATTAGGTTCCAAGGCTTATTTGAGGGCCCAAACGAGATCTAAAAATTATGAAAATTGGCAGACAACTACTTCTAAGGCTCCCCAAGCTCGAGGACTCCTCGGCTTGTACAAAATGGAGCTACAAAAAGGTGAAATGATATTTACAAGGGTTTGTAGTGATGAGAATCACTTTAAAATGATGTGAGGGTTTTTAAAAAAATGAAGGGTTGCCTTAGTGCTAGATCTGCATGTGTGTCCGTACTTGCTTCTTCCCGTATACTGCCAACACTCTCCCCCCCCTAGCGTCTGTCGCCTCTGACAGACCTCTGCTCCACTGTTTGATCAATGTACTTCTGCAGGAGGTCGGTTGCCACTTCTTGTTCCTTGATGCGTAGTCCCTGGACCAAGTCTCTTTGGAGGGCATCCCAATTGACTGCTCCCGGCATATCAGGGTTTGGTGTGGTGTAGAGTTCTGAGTGCATGGTTTGTTCACACGCGAATAGATGTAGCAGGTGGGTTGGGCGTGGTGCGAACACTTCTGAGTGTGACTCCCAAAACCCCGTGGTGAACATATCGTCGAAAGTTTGCTTATAGCAGGCAGGGAGATATCTGATGTGTGCATGCCATGCGTAAGCTACTCGAATGCTCGGGGTCGTGCTCATGTCATATAGCAAATCATAATTACCATTGATGAAGCCCGGAATTGAAGGCTGGATGTTACGTACATTTCGAAAGGTCTTGAGGACCACTTGCATCATGTCCAAAATTTTGAGCATCATTTGAGCGGCGACATCCGGCATGGGGTGGAGGCGTGGCATCCAATGTCTGATGGTGGCTATCATGTATGATACTGTAGGTGTGCCGGTTGGGGGTGCGATTGCGGGGTAATTGAGCCATTCTTTACAATTTGCGTTGTTCTGAACCTTGATGGCGAATGCTTTCCATGATCTTCTTCTTTGTACTGGACCAAAGCATGGGTTATATTTCAGATGCATGGGAGCATGATCCCATGTTCGTAACATTTCCGGATAGGTCTCCAGTAACTTTTGCCTCCATATGGGCTGGAATATGGCCCCTTTTTTGGCTGCCTCTGGGATGTCCTCGGGTTCGAATTGTGTTGCGAAAGAGGGGTACTTGTTGGTTATGCGTTTGATCTCAGCATTGTAGTCTGCCAACAATACAAAATAAGGTTTGTATTGTAGCTCTGAGCTAGTTATCAGCTACCTAGGAGCCAAGTTCGAGAAATATTCAGATTTGAGTATGGTCTCCTCTATGGCTTTCATGGCTAGCATCTGAGTTGCAACACGCTCTTCGTGAGTGTGACTGTTGGAACTCAAAGTCAAGCACAAGCATGGAAGCACATCAGAAAGGTGGAAACACACAAGAAGAAGGAGCACGTAGGGAGCTCCATGAAGTAACTGTCAACTTTTCATAAGAATCCCCTACAAAAATAGTGATTTCCATCACTAAAATCATTGTAAATACCATTTTCTATTTTGGTAGCTCCATTTTGTGCAAGCCGAGGAGTCCTCGAGCTTGAGGAGCATTAGAAGTACCATCGTACCAAATTTCATAATTTTTAGACTCCATTTGAGCCCTCAAATAAGCCTTGGAACCTAATTTTTAACTAGGCCGGACACTAGGTCTGGACAGGGCCAAAACTAGTCAAAAAACTATAAAAAGAGCTAGAGAGCTCATTTTTGGGCTAGCTTCTTGTAGATTTCAGTTTTGTAATAGATTTCTTTTTGTAATCAAAATCCTTCCATTGTTCCTCTCTTTGATCTTGCCTTGTGCGCGTGTGTGTGTATATGTGTGCATGTTTGTGTGCTTTCACTCACGCACTTGTGCCTTCACTTGCTCGTGGTCTTCATACCGGTCCTCACGTCTCCGCGGATTGACAAGTAAAGGAGGTGGTGCTTACGCTTGAGCTACACCAAATTTTGGCGCCGTTGCCGGGGAGAGAGCTTCGAGGACGAGCGTTGTGATGGTAAGATCGTAGATTTGCGACGTTGGAAGGTAAAAAAAAACTGTCATTTCAGTTCATTTTCTGTTTTTTCCTCTTCATCTTCATCATCATCATCATCTCCACCTTCTTCCATCTTCTTCTTCATAGAAAATTCTTGTTTTTTAGTGCATTTTCACCATTTTCATACCATTTTTCATGCATTATTGTGTGGGAAGGAGTTAGGAGGTGCAAGGGAGAGCAAGCGCTGCATTTTTTTCATGATTTTGTGCTCATACGGAGCTCGCCATAGCCGGCGCTCAGAAATTTGAATTTCCCGCCAAAAAACGCGATTCTGTGATGAAAATCGCGATTCTGTGAAAATTCAAAATTTTTTGAAAAATCACGATTTTCAGTTTTCCCGCCTAAAAGTTGGTTGAAAAAAATCGCGATTCTGTGTTTTTCTCAAAAAAACACGATTCTCTGCTCAAAATCGCGATTCTCAAAAAAACACGATTCTCTGCTCAAAATCGCGATTCTCACCAATCACGATTTTCAGCAAAAACACGATTTTGTGAAAAAGGCGATTCTGTGAAAACACGATTTTTTGCTCAAAATCGCGATTTTCAAAAACACGATTTTGTGCTCAACATCGCGATTTTCATGTGAAAAATACGATTTTCAAAAAACACGATTCTCTGCTCAAAATCGCGATTTTCATGTCAAAAACACGATTCTGAGAAAACACGATTTTCAGTCAAAAACACGATTTTGTGAATCACGATTCTCTGAGTCAAAATCGCGATTTTCAGAAACACGATTTTGTGATCAACATCGCGATTCTCTGAAACACGATTTTGTGATCAACATCGCGATTCTCTGAAACACGATTTTGTGATCAACGTCGCGATTCTCTGAAACACGATTTTGTGATCAACATCGCGATTTTCATATCAAAAACACGATTCTGAAAAAAACACGATTTTGTGAAAAAACACGATTTTGTAAATCACGATTCTCTGGGACAAAATCGCGATTTTCAAGTCAAAAACACGATTTTGAGAAAACACGAATTTCTGCTCAAAATCGCGATTTTCAATTCACGATTTTTCTGCTCAAAATCGCGATTTTCAAAAACACGATTATGTGCTCAAAATCGCGATTTTCATGTCAAAAAATGCGATTCTCTGAAACACGATTTTGTGATCAACATCGCGATTTTCAAATCACGATTTTATGCTCAACATCGCGATTTTCAAAAACACGATTTTGTGATCAACATCGCGATTTTCAAATCACGATTTTATGCTCAACATCGCGATTTTCAAAAACACGATTTTGTGCTCAACATCGCGATTTTCAGAAAGTTCACAAAATCGCGATTCTCTCCAAAGGCCCTGTTTGCCTATTCTGATCCCCAGGAGCCTGAATTGGCATAACTTTTTCATCCAAAGTCCATTTTTTGAGCTCTATAGCTTGTTGGAAAGCTCGTTTCAAATCCTACACGATCTCAACTGTTTTTTTCAAGAATAATGCGTTGATTTTGAGATAGGATAATTGGAAGTTGACCCTCAAGTGGGACTAGGAAACCAGGGGGGCTCCCAAGGATTTTTGAGCAATAAAAAGGGGGAGAAATTTGTGTCATGGGAAAGAAAAAAGCAAAAGATAGAAGAAAAGGGGCTAAGGTTGAAAAAAAGGAGGGGGATAAACATGAAATACATGAGATAATATCACATAAAGATGAAACATCTAGAGAAAAATTGCAAGCAGTCAAGGAAAAGGAGGAAATGTCTAGGGGGGTCGGATCCATATTTGCAACAAGAGAATATCACAATATGTTGGTGGATATAAGAATAGGATATGAATGTAGAAGGTTGAGTGCATATATCAATCCTCATTGTGAGTGGAATTTGATTCATATTGACTTCTTGACCATTATTTTTGAGAACATACAACCAACAACTCATTCTTCTATCCTCATGGATGATGAACATTATGAATGCATGGGTCAAGTTGTGTTGCCAGTTATGGTGGGTGATATGCAATTTTCGGAAACATTCTTTGTCATGGATTGCATAGATGAAGACTTGATCATTGGCACCCAAAGGTTCATTACACAAAATCATCAAGAAATTGAGGTGCCTTCTCCACCTATTATCAGTGCTTCTACATATATGTCTATGGAAAATCCTAATGACTATCCACCTTATGATGATTGGGGGCAAAATCATCTTTTCACAGAGCGTGCTTTTAATGAGAAAATTTTTCTTTCTACTCATGTTTTCGAATCTGATCCTTCTTTGAGTAAATCACAGGAAACCTTAGAGAATGGAGATATGGAGGACTCCAAGTGTTTGGGGGATGTGGAAGGACCCTCTCTTCCTGTAAATTTGGATTCCCCTCATGAAGCCATAAGTAGGGATGATCTACACTCAGATGGTCAAGAAGGAGATGATCAACCACTGTTGTGTATCACTGATGTGGAAAAGGAGGTCGACTCTAGGGTGAATCATGACAATCCATCACCCATTTGTACACCTAGGGATTCTATGTGTAATAAGGACAAATGTCTCGATGAATCTCTAGATCAATCTCAAACCACACAGCCCATTGATCCCTTGCATGAGTCTGATGTAGGTATAGAAGATCAACCCTTGTTGCACTTCCCATGTAAAGATGAGTTTTGTCAAAAAACTCACATAGAAGGCCCAAAAGACCCTTACATCAAGAAACAGGAATCACATTTTTTTGGTAATGTCAAGCAAATTTGGGTGGCCAAGAAATTACTTAGAGCCCAACCCAATCGCACTATGATATGGGTACCAAAGAAAGCCCTGGCACAAAATCAGTCCCCTCACACTAGACTTCAAAATCTATGGTCTAGGCCTACCACGACTTATCCTCAAGAAAGACCACTTCCAATCAAAGGATCCCAAGCAGTCAAGCCTAAGCTCAGACAAAATCCAAGGAGGGACTTTAAGGCACCAACCTGCACAACAAAGACACTAAGGCGAGGTAAAGAACTGAATCAAGCACAGAGCTCCAATACAGATCAAAGAACCTCTTCTGCAAGGATAAGGGTTTGGAAGACAAAAGTACCGATAGCATCCACCAAAATAAAGAACCAGCCACGATGGATCAAACCCTCAGGAGATCATTCAAACACGAAGTGGCCAAAGGTGATCTCTACCCAGTTGCAGACTGTTCTCAAATGGATCCCGATAAGGAGGAATGATCAGTTGTCCTCTCGAGATACAATGGATACCTCCAACAAAGATGGCATCAATATCTGCAAATAACATTGAAAACCTCGACGAGCGACAACCATGTGTCCTTTGCACAACCCTGTCTTATGCACCATTCAGGTCATGCATTTCCCAAGTATGCATCATTATAGGGCCACATTACACGGTCGTGCATAGACACACTTGAGAATCCCAAGCACAAGAGCACATTGACATATGTCAAATTTTTTCTACTGATACTAACTTTTGTGTTCTTGTTTTGTGATAATTCTTCCCAAAAAAAAAAAAAAAAAAAAAAAAAAAAAAACGAGGAAGAACTTGTTCCCAGGTTTCGCTCATGGAACATGAATGAGTCATGCTTAGTTGAAGATTGAACCATCGATTACTAGGAATTTATCAGTTTGGATAGAAGTGTGTCTTGGCTTGCAGATGATTTAATTGCTGCCTTATCTCATAAATGTCAAGAACTTAGCATGAGCAGGGCATCCACAACTATGGTTTCCTCTTACTATGGTGGGAGTGAAGAGCTTGAAGGTCCGCAACTTGAGGGATGCTTAACTACCTCATGTACTAGAGCATTCAAGGAGATATCTGCACAAGGTTGTTCTGGAGGAGAAGATTCCTGCATATGGTGAGCTAAAGAGAATATGTGAAACTCAGCTTGGTGTAGTTACCCGATGTTGCTTGCCAAAGAATATAAAGCAATTCAATTCTCAATATTTCCTGAACCAGTATGGAACAGTAGCACTGGTGAATGGTCTATGTCATTCAGCATGGTAATCTCTTAGAAACCGGTACGTGTCCAATATTCCTCTGAGTGTCAATATAGGGAAGTGAACGCACATGAGCCCAAGCTCAGAAATGCACATTGTTAGTGGCAAATGTTGCTTTGAAAAGAGGAGAGGGGATCCACCACTCAAAAGATCTCATCAGTGGACAATCAACATGGACATTCATCAACAAGGTTCCATCCCAAAGGCCGAGAGTACAACACGAAGGGACAAAGCATCCATCAACCTTCTCCATGGTAAGTATCTTTACTCTGGAAACAGCATAACCATGATAGTTTAGGAAACCTCTTCGTCAGCATACCCTTGAGCACTTAGCTCAAAAACTGCAATTTTTGCACCATACTTCTTCCAATGCATTTTCCAAGTAAGCATGCGTAGGGCTACATTACAAGGCCGTGCACAAGGCACATACTTTTTTCAACCCAGGCACGAACACACTTACCCATTATTCATTATGGGTTATGAGTGGTTGGCATGACTGCTCTCAACATCATCTTTGGAAGAGCTAGCGGTTGGGAACAACATCCATACCTAGGAAGCAATTCGAAGCTAGTAGTTGCTCTAACTCGATCTTGACAACCTCTTTTGAGCAACTCGCGATTTTTGAGAGCTCACAACGACGCATTCATGCTGCAATTCATGAAAGAAGCACATACCAAGGGATGACGACTTGTAAAGGCTTGCAGTGACACATGAAGAACCGGACAACCAACACTATCAATTTGGAAGATAGACGGCTCTCGTTCATACAGAATGGCTACTACCCCTCAAAGCACTACATGGAACAACCACTACAACAAGGGTCTGTCAGGGACGACAGACTCGAGAGGGGGGGGAGTGTTGGAACTCAAAGTCAAGCACAAGCATGGAAGCACATCAGAAAGGTGGAAACACACAAGAAGAAGGAGCACGTAGGGAGCTCCATGAAGTAACTGTCAACTTTTCATAAGAATCCCCTACAAAAATAGTGATTTCCATCACTAAAATCATTGTAAATACCATTTTCTATTTTGGTAGCTCCATTTTGTGCAAGCCGAGGAGTCCTCGAGCTTGAGGAGCATTAGAAGTACCATCGTACCAAATTTCATAATTTTTAGACTCCATTTGAGCCCTCAAATAAGCCCTGGAACCTAATTTTTAACTAGGCCGGACACTAGGTCTGGACAGGGCCAAAACTAGTCAAAAAACTATAAAAAGAGCTAGAGAGCTCATTTTTGGGCTAGCTTCTTGTAGATTTCAGTTTTGTAATAGATTTCTTTTTGTAATCAAAATCCTTCCATTGTTCCTCTCTTTGATCTTGCCTTGTGCGCGTGTGTGTGTATGTGTGTGCATGTTTGTGTGCTTTCACTCACGCACTTGTGCCTTCACTTGCTCGTGGTCTTCATACCGGTCCTCACGTCTCCGCGGATTGACAAGTAAAGGAGGTGGTGCTTACGCTTGAGCTACAGTGACCCACCTCCTCTACCTGCTTCATCCATGCTGACGGGGGTTCCTCATATGTATCCTGGCCTTCCTCCGTAATTCTGCCTCCTAGAAGGGGTTGAGGCTCATAATTATCTTCAAATGTCTCCACCACTGGAATGACTACTGTTTCTTCTTCTATGGTTTGATCAGGTGGAGAGGGAGGTCGTTCATACTATAACAACTTAATTTTTAGTTCTACAACCTGTTGCCGTAGCTCAAGTACTTCATTGGTTACTGATAATTCCGACTCCGGTGACGTTGCAGCGTTGGCCATCTCTTTAGGTTCTCGTTGGTGTTGTGTAGGCACTTGGGCTTTCTGTAGATCTTTGATTTGGTCAGCAAGCTGATCATGTGCTTCCAAGAGATTGGCATAAGCTTCCAATATTTGTTGTATGTTTTCTGAGGGGATGGCTTGGAATTTAGCAGGGTCGATGGGTGCCCCTGGAGTGTTTTCCATGGCTGCTTCGAGGTTGTCTTGATTTTGTTGCTGTAGTCTCTTGTTTTCTTCTTGAGCAGCCGCTAAATGGCGTCGGAGTAGAGCCATGTTTCGTTGTAGTCTAGCGTTACGGGCTAGCTGATCTCTAAGTTGTTCTTCCGTTGCCCTATTCTTCTCTGTATGTGTGGACTCGAGCTCCACCTGATATTGTTGGAGGGTAGTCACCTCCTGCTGTAATTCTGTATTAGACAACTCCAGGGCAGTGACACGTGCCTGGAGGTGGGATGACAAAGTATAGAGCTCTTTATTGTTTTCTTCTAGTAACCTGTATTCCTGTTTAAGTTGGGCAGCAGCTTCGAGCATGGTGTTGAGTGCATGACTAAATGAAGGGGGTGCAGGGGTAAAGGTGGAAGATGCAAGGGGTCGAGAGATGGGAAAGGGAAAAGTGGATGTTGTGCCTACAGTGTTTGGAAGTGGTGACGTGAGTGAAATGACATGTGGTGATGTTGGAATAACAGTGGTGGTGGGTGATCCTCTGGATGGTGAGATGTCCATGGGATCGGACGTGAGAGTGTGTGATTCGTGAACTGTGAATACAGGGATGGTGGGTGGTGTGATAGTGGTGGCAGTGAATGTGGGGGAGTGGGGTTGGGAAAGGGACTTTTTATTATAATTATCCACCTGTTGGAGTATATTTACAAGGTTTGTCCAGAATGATGGTTGTGTGACTTGGGTTGAGCATGAGGCGGTTACTAGGGAAGTGGTGGATAGGGTTTGGGTGTGGGTGAATGGAAAGGGATGGGATGAGGTCTGGCTAGTGGCAAGTGGTTGTCCAAGGGTGGGGAGATAGGAAGGGTGACCTATTATGGTTTGATCGGTGGCCGGATGACCGGTGTGAGGTTCAAAAATTTGGGTGGAAGTGCTGGATGTGGGTAAAGGGAAGGATGTAAAAACAGAGGTGTGTACAATGGTTTCATGATGGGTGGATATCGGTTGTTCAGAAGGGCTAGTGGAGAAGGGTTCTGAGGGTTGAATGGAAGGTGGCGGTGGAGATGGTACCTGAGTAATTACATCTTGTTCGTCAGTGGGACTTGGGCTCGTCATGTGAACATCCTCTGAAATTATAGTAGGCAAGGCAATAGAGACTTCCATTTGAATCATTTTCCCTCGTTGTGGCCGTGTATCAATCCTCCGTTGATCATAGGTTGGGTTTTCCTGATAGACCATTGTCCTCAATGCTTCCCCGATCCCACATGTCTCTGCCAATAGATTCAATGATTCCACAAAGTGTGAGTCGACATTCTCGGTTTGAAGCATCTGGTTCACTAGAGCTCTATTCGCCTCTTCTGTCATCTTATGTCTTCTCTGTACCTGCTTGATTGTTTTGTACAGCCGTCTGAGTTGTGCTGTGTAGGCAGGGGCCTCCTCTTCACTGTCTTCTGGGTCATTTCTTTGTGCACCTTCCTGAACTTGTGTGTTTGGGTCATGAGGATGTTGTGCCACTTCTTCCCCATGTACTCTGCTCGTCTTGCCCCGTGGCTGTTCTCTTTGGACTGATGCACCCGGATCAACATTGTCAGGGGAATCTTCACTGTCTGATAGGGGGACCGTCTGCAGGAATCTTTCAAAATTGAAGTTTGGATCCTCTGTGAAGGTGGCCATAGATGCAAACTCTGCATCGGTAGGTAGTGGAGGGGCGGATGGAACGGGTTGTACCACCTCCCCAGCTTGAACTCCTTGAAGGTGGATCGTGAAAGGTGCAACCTGAGCTTCTGGTCTGGGAGAAGCTTCAGCCGTGGCCTCTTGAGGGATCATTACCTGGGAGAGCGATCCACGCATTCGTTTTGCAGGCTGGCTCCCTGACTTCCACCCTTTGAACAACTCCAGTTGTGCATACTTGAGGGCTCTGGCAACTGGCACATCATATGCAAAACATCTATAGATAATTCTTGTAAGCGCACAACAGCCATGTAGAGTAGGCTTTCTCACTCCCCGCTTGCCTGCCTCATACACTTGGTCTAAGATCCATACCGGCATCTTAATGGGCAAGCTTCCAGTCTCTGCTAGATATAGCCCATACCATATTTTCTTGTGAGGTTGAGTGAAACGGTCCTGAGCGGGGAATGCGAAGTGTTGGAGGCACATCCGCAAAGGTATGGCGATGTTGGGGGTGAGGGCGCACATTTCTTTTAGCTTCTTGATTCTATTGCTTTTCATCAACTCAGGTATCAAGGGGTTGCGGTCAGAAGGTACATGCGTGCCATACATCTGAAGTGCTTCCCTGATTAAAGTAACATTCAATTCAAACTTCCTCATTTCCTCCAGATTTGACAAGGAGGGCACCCAGAATGTGCCTGAATGATCTTCATCCCCTGTCGGCTTCAGTGTGGCAATTAGGTAGTAGCACCTGAGGAAATCGGGTTTAGGCAGAGCTGCACTAAAGTAAGTTTGTAATCCTGCTTTTTGCCAGATATCTTGAAGTGGAGCTGCATTTTGCAATGCTTCGAATTCTCGTGAGAAGAACTGGAAGGTCCACCACACTCCTCCACATTCCATCTTGGATTCCCAGATATGATCCGCATCTCCCAAATCTCCTGGCATCTCATTGAACCAGTGAGAATGCCCCTTTACTCTTTCGATTAGGCCATTTGGTGGATCTGGAATAGGAATCCTCCGCACATTCACGAACTCCTCAGGTCGAGCTGTTGGTGGGGCCTCCACCGGCATGGCATCCCAATTGATTGGAGCACCAGATCCTGCCTGAGAGCTTGTGCCTGCCGCTGTTGCCATGAGAGTAGGTTGCTTATCTGCTGGAAGAAGAAAGGCACATTAGTGTTGCATAGGAAACAAGTTGTATTGGTGTTCCCTTCACAACACTAACATGACACTCCCGGAGGTCAGTGGTTAGTGGTGGAGTGTTTGTGATAGGTGTGAGTGGTGATTAGAGGTCAGTGTCATCCTAGATGCATACTTTGGTTATGCAATGGGCTCAGAATGCTCCTGTGTTCGAGTAGACGGATTTACAGAATTGGGTCAGGGGGTTTGATACACAGTTTAATTCTCCATACTTTGATAGAGGATTCGTAGCTCTTAGAGCTAAAGACAAGTGAAGATTTCTGGATGAGAGTGTGATGTATTTGGGACCTTTTGGGTACCCATTTCCAGACATTCCTAGGGTTGATGGGAGTGGAGACAGCGAGAGGTGTAGGTATCTTTTCATTTTCATAGTTATTGGCCACAAGTGTTTGTGAAAGTTGCTTCATCCTAGTGCCTGAAGGTGAAGTAATTTGGGCTTGTAAGCAAGCCTTGGGCACCCATATCTGTCTAGCATTAGGGGTGGCCTTCATTGACCGCTTAGGAGCCCAAATAGAAATGGTATGCCTAGGGGTTATCCTAGGGGGCTTCTTCACTTTGTTCCTTGATGGTGAGGCTCGTTTCTTGTCTCCTTGAGAATCTGCTATTAGAGTTGCGGTTCTCCCATCCTTGCGTATCCAGATCTGCTTCGCGCCACGAGATGCTCCATGTTGCATGGGTTGGCGCTCCTGCCTCTTGCTCAGCAGCCTCCTTCGTGTCGAGTGATGTTCGGTCTGCTCGTCTAGAATCTTCTTCGGATCAGTTAGGAACTCCTTATTGGCTCCTGTACCTTCGGTAAGATTGACAATCCTCTGCACCATAGAAGTTTATACAAGAACAACATTGTTATCTTCATGTGGATTCCTGGAGGGACCAGGAGTTGGTGCCTGTTCTATTGGTTTGAGTGCTTGATTTTCTAATTCAATCGTGAGACGGCTTTGGCCTACCCAAGCCTGAAGAATTCCACTTCTTAGGTTGAGGTTGACTGCGTGATCATAGATCCAGTCTTGGCCTAAGACAAGAGGTTCGGTCAGATCCTCGTCTTCACACACTAGCACTTTTGCTGGCATGAGGATCTCTTGTATGTAGAGGGGAAGATCCACCTCTCCCATGCAAGGGGTTTCAACACCTCCTAATCCTATCAGATATGCTTCTAGGGGTTTTACCTCCAATTGCAGCTGCTCGCAATAAGAAAGTCGAACTGCACTTGTGGCTGCTCCTGAATCAATTAAAGCTCTCACGCTTGTTCTGCTGTCCCTTTGTCCTATTTCTAAGGTCACAAAAGGTCGTCGGTCCACTATCTTATGGGTACGTTCACCTGAAGCCTCACACATGGCCATGTGATAGCCTGGAGACTCTTGAGTGTCAGTCATAGGCTGATCCCTCCCTTGTCTCCTCAACTTCATTCGTCTGATACGCTCTAAGGCCTCTGCCTGTGCTTCTTCTCGAATTCGTTTTTCCTCCTCTTTACGTTGCTTAGCAGTATTGAGTCGACTTAGCATTTCCTCCGTGAGGGGTTCCTGATACAGCTTGACTCTGCATCCGCTAATATAGTTTGGGAGAACATCCCCCTCTAAAGTGGCTAGTTGTACTGCTCCACTCGTGGAGATCCTATTGATGATCATAGGTCCGTAGCCTCTCTTTTCTAGCTTCCTTGCGTGTTGTTTCAATGTGTAGACTAAAACTAGATCTTCTGCTTTCAAGCCTTTATCCTTCACATGGGCATCAAAGTATGCCTTCTGTCTCTTCTTGGCTGCATATATCCCTGCAGCTGCTCTCAGTCTTGTTTCTCCTAATCGTTCAAGGTCAAAAAGTCTAGAGGAGAGTTCATGACCCGTCCATTCGTGCTCTTGTGCTACTTTCAATGTAGGTATTAAGAAGTTCAACTGTAGCACTGCGTTTTGGCCAAATACCATCTGAAAGGGGGTGGCTTGGAGTACCGTTTTGTAGGCGACTCGGTATGCCCAAACAGCATGGTGTAGCTGTTTGTCCCAATCAGAGCGTTTATTGTTCACTAATTTTGTCAATACATTGCATAGGATCTGTTGGTGTGTAAAACACCACAAGAACTAAACTAATGTGGTATTAGAAGACCTCCATAACCACCATTAGCTTAGCAATACTCACATTGTGAGTCTCCATCTCTGTATTTAGTGAAAATCAAAATTTCACTTCACAGAAATCTGTGCCTTTTCTTCAATCCTTCAATTTGACCTGTATTAGCTCAATCTTTGCAAAATCTTTTGATCACTTGCTAAGAGATGTTCTTGCTAATGTTAAGCAACACATAATAACCAAAACTTTCAAGTAATAACTTCAAAATCTTCTGATTTTGCTTCAACCTTTTCACTATGTCTGAAAACTGAAAATCTACTTCATCGATTTGACATACCTCCGCTCTTAAGCTGATTTCTCTGAGTATGCGTCCCGTTTCTTAAAGATCTTTTGACCAAGTGTAGTTGAGAAGAGTAGCTTTAAAATGAGCTATCACTTACCAAAAACTTTACACCATGCTTCGAGATCTGACCTTCAAAAGATCAGTCAAATGTGCGCCAGAAAAGTCGTAACTGTCAACTACCTTACACAGTCATATGAAATGACTTAGAACTCAATGTACAAGAGGAATTAGACTCAATCCTTCTACACAAACATGTATTGATTATCAGAGAAGATGTGTACAAAATGGCTTGGACTAATTTTGCTCACAGCCATGGAAAACTCTCTCAGACTCAGAAGTTTTCTCTCACCATCTCTCTCAGAAATTACACGACTTTTCTCTACTCACTCAGATTACAAAATTGAGTTCTCTACTTCATATTTTTGCATCAAATTAACTTATATACCTATGGTTTACATTCTCCTAGAGTTGAACTCGTAAGTTCTGAGGATCAAATACAAATCTAGACTTTAATTTTTCACTAATTTACAGTAGTGAAATTGTCCCTTCACTTAGGCTTGATTTTCTGTAGGTCTTTTCTTCACTTCTTCTTTCCTCCATCATATGTCTTCATATGTCTTCATATATCCATGCCTAATTAGTGAGTGAAGCTCCAACAGCTCCCCCTCAATCACTAATTAGCATAATTTGACTTCTTCACATAGTCTTCTTCTCTTTTATTCCTGCCATCTCCTTGAACCTACTTGTCTTCACTCCATCCAAGCTTTTTGTCATAATATCTGCAATCTGATCTTTTGTAGAAGTGTACACCACTTCAATTTCTTTCTCCATTACCTTTTCTCTGAGAAAATGATACTGTATCTCTATGTGCTTTGTCCTTGCATGAAATACAGGATTTGCTGCAAGATATAATGAACTCATGTTATCTCCATGAATTATGGGTATACCTTGATCGATTCCCAAGCTTTTGAATAATGTCTGCATCCATATGACTTCCTTTGCTGCTTCCACAAGTCCTTTGTATTCAGCTTCTGTTGATGATAAGGCCACTGTGTGTTGTTTCTTTGAACACCAACTCACAAGCTTATCTCCAATGTATATCATGTAGCCATGGGTAGACCTTCTGTCATCTTGACTTCCTGCCCAATCTGAATCACTATAGGCTCTCAATCTTATATTTGATGTAAAAGGATAATACAATCCTTCTTTCAAAGTCCCTTTGATATATCTAAGGACTCTTTGACCTGCAATCCAATGTGGATCCTTTGGAAAATGCATGAATTGAGAAAGGACACCAACTGCATAACTAAGATCAGGCCTTGTTAGAGTTGCATAAATCAAACTTCCCACTAAAGATTGATACTTCCTCATGTCTTTGAATTCTGCTCCATCATACCTACTGAATTTATGATTGACCTCTAAAGGTGTAGATGCCTCTCTACAATTCTCCATGTTAAACTTCTTTAGAAGATTCAAGAGATACCTTTCTTGTGATACATAAATACCATGCTCTGCATAAGTGATTTCCATTCCAAGAAAATATGACAATTTTCCTAGATCACTTATCTTGAATTCCTTCTCAAGTAGCTTCTTCACCTCCTTGATTCCTTCATTTGAGGTACCTGTAATTATAATATCATCTACATATATACAAATGTAGATCATACCTTCATCTGTTCTTTTGATAAGTAGACTTGCATCTGCCTTTGAACTTTGATATCCAAGGTCATTAAGATACTTTACAAGTCTATAATTCCAAGCTCTTGGAGCTTGCTTCAAACCATAAAGAGCTCTTCTCAACCTGCAAACATAATTTGAAAACTTATGATCTGCAAACCCTTGAGGTTGCTCCATGTAAACCTCATCTGATATATATCCATTCAAAAATGCATTCTTAATGTCCAATTGACTCAATGTCCATCCTTTTGATGCTGCAATGGCAATGATTGTCCTTATGGTTGACATCTTTGCTACAGGACTAAATGTCTCATCATAATCTATGCCAAAAGTTTGAGCATAGCCTTTAACCACCAATCTAGCTTTGTATCTGGCTATAGTTCCATCTGCATGCTTCTTGATTTTGTATACCCATTTATTTCCAATCACTTTCTTACCATTAGGCTTTGGGACAAGTTCCCAAGTTTTGTTCTCTTCAAGTGCATCAAACTCTTCCTTCATTGCTACTTCCCATTGTCTTTTACCCTTTGCTTCATCATAGCTTTGAGGTTCTTCATCTTCCTTAACCATGTAAGCATAATTTTTCTGAGTCAAATAAGAAGTATCATAGGAATACCTTGTAGGTTGTTTCCTCATTCTGGTTGACCTTCTTGGTTCACACTCTTCATGTATATCTGGATGTACTTCTTCATCAAATATTGGTCCATCTTCATTCCTTCTATATGATCCAACTCTTGATGTGCTTGCTTGCATATGTTCTTCATCTCCATCTATCTGCATATGTGACTTTCCTCTTGCACTCCTTCTTATCTCTTCTTCAAATGTTTCAAGATCACATTCTTTATCTGCATACCAACTCTTCTGTTCATCAAAGGTCACATCTCTGGAAACAATAAAATGTTTAGTTAAAGGACTCCATAGTCTATAACCCATTTGCTTTTCATCATACCCAATAAACACATATTTTTCTGCCTTTGGTTCAAGCTTATGTCTGAGTTGTGATGGCACATAAGCATAGGCAATTGACCCAAACACTTTACAATGGTCAAGTGTTGGTTTCTTACCCCACCAAGCCTCATAAGGGGTCATACCATTTAAAACTCCACATGGTAACCTATTCACAAGGTATGTAGCTGTATTTACAGCCTCAGCCCAAAGATAATTAGGGCAATTCTTTTCCTTTAACATTGCTCTTGCAAATTCAACCAATGTTCTATTTCTCCTTTCTGCCACCCCATTATGTTGAGGTGTGTACCTGCAAGTTATCTCTCTCTTAATACCTGCATTCCAAAGATAGTCATTAAACTCTTGAGAGAAGTATTCTCCCCCTCCATCAGACCTTAGCCTCTTAAGTTTGTGACCTGTAACTCTTTCTGCATAAGCATGAAAATGTTTGAAGGCTCCAAAGACTTCTGATCTTTCCTTTAGAACATAAAGGGTTATCCACCTTGTAGCATCATCAATAAACAAAACATAATACCTAGATCCATTTATTGAACCTTCTCTTGTTGGCCCCCATACATCTGTATGTATGAGTTCAAGCAAACCATCATGCTTGAAACCTTTCTTCTGAAATGGTAGTCTATGAGCTTTTCCCATCTGACAAGCTTCACACTTGTATATCATATGTTGATTCTTCACATTTGGTAGTCCCAATACAGATTGATTCTCCACCATAGTTTTGATTCCTCTTTCATTGAAATGTCCCAATCTCTTATGCCAAAGATCTAACTCTGTAATTACTTCATCACCATGTGTGATTAGGGCTTGACCAACATTTCCTTGCACTTTGAGAGTAAAAATTCTACCTTCCTTCTTACCACAAACAATAGGTTTGTATGCATCCTCTGGATCTTCAACAAATACCCCTTCATTTGTAAATCTGACTTGAAAACCTTTCTCCACTATTTGTCCAACACTAATCAGATTCTTTGGTATTGTTGGAACATACAAAACATTTGTTAATAAATCAGCTCCACTCCTGCACTTCACTTTTCCAATTGAATGCACACTATGTTTTGTATTGTCACCTGTTTGTACTGTATGACTTGAATTGCCTTCTTCCAATTCTGACAATAATTCTATATTACCTGACAAATGATTTGAACAAAAAGAGTCAATATAAAATACCTTGAGATCCTCCTTCTCTGATGAACTAATTGAATTCATCATCAATGTTGTATGGTTGTCATTCTGTGTATCATTTGCATAATTATAATATGTGGTGTTGTATGATTGGTTCTGATTCCAATTTCTTCCACCACCTCTTCCATAACTTCCTCTTGAATTCTGTCTTCCTCTTTGAAATTGATTCTGAAACCTTCCACCTCTTCCTCTGCCATTGTTGTTCTGATTTTGACTTGCTCCTTTTTGATTATGCCAACAGTCATATGCTAGATGATTGCTCAATCCACAAATCCAACATGTCTTCTTGTTATTGTTCTGATTACCTCTACCTCTTCCATTTCCTCGACCTTTACCTCTGCCAAAACCTCTTCCTCTTGCATAATTTGCTTGAGTTGTTGACTCTTCTTCATCCTTTGCCTTGCCTTTATCTCCTTTCTTTTTATTCTTCACATACATTGCAGAACTTTGACCTTTGTCTCCATCTGACTTCAAGTCTTGCTCAAATGTGAGCATCAATCCAAGTAATTGATTTAATTCTGGCACATAATGGTTTAATGAGAGTTCTGTTGAAAGTACAAAGGGCTTCCATCTCTCATCACCTCTTAACCCTGCAAGTAATTGTGCTATCAACCTATGATATTCAATATCCTCATCAATGGATCCAAGGCTATCTGCCAAGTCCTTCATCTTAGTGACATAATCACTAATGCTCTGATTTTGCTTTTTCTTGAATGTGGTGAACTCTGACCATAAGCTAGCTTTCCTAGCTTTAGTAGTGTTTTGGAAGTGGTCTTCCAAAGCATTCCAAATATCTTCAGCTGTTTCTAAACCTCTGATGTGTGGCAACAAATGATCTGTAATAGTGTTGTATATATAAGCTCTTGCACTTGCATCTCTCTTCTCCCATAACTTCAAAGCTTCTAGCTCTTCTTTTCTTGGATGACTTTCATCTTCAAATTTAGGCTTCTCTTCTTCACTTGTCACATATACCATTAGGTCCTTACTCATAAGTAAGGCCTCCATCCTCATTACCCAAGCAGGATAGTTATCTCTGTCCAATTTGTCAATGGACACATGATCTGCCATGGTATCCTTGCTTCTACCTCAACCTGTAAGTATAAGGTTAAAGAATGATACCTTTTGTAGACCTTTTACCCTTGGAAGTAACTTTGAAACAATCTTTTGATGACTTTTGGTTGTTGAACACCTCAGCTTCCTCCTTCTTTGATAAAGAACTCTTCAATTCTTCTTGTATCTGCTATTCCTTTAGTCTCAAGGACCTTATCTGCTCTGATACCACTTGTTGGTGTGTAAAACACCACAAGAACTAAACTAATGTGGTATTAGAAGACCTCCATAACCACCATTAGCTTAGCAATACTCACATTGTGAGTCTCCATCTCTGTATTTAGTGAAAATCAAAATTTCACTTCACAGAAATCTGTGCCTTTTCTTCAATCCTTCAATTTGACCTGTATTAGCTCAATCTTTGCAAAATCTTTTGATCACTTGCTAAGAGATGTTCTTGCTAATGTTAAGCAACACATAATAACCAAAACTTTCAAGTAATAACTTCAAAATCTTCTGATTTTGCTTCAACCTTTTCACTATGTCTGAAAACTGAAAATCTACTTCATCGATTTGACATACCTCCGCTCTTAAGCTGATTTCTCTGAGTATGCGTCCCGTTTCTTAAAGATCTTTTGACCAAGTGTAGTTGAGAAGAGTAGCTTTAAAATGAGCTATCACTTACCAAAAACTTTACACCATGCTTCGAGATTTGACCTTCAAAAGATCAGTCAAATGTGCGCCAGAAAAGTCGTAACTGTCAACTACCTTACACAGTCATATGAAATGACTTAGAACTCAATGTACAAGAGGAATTAGACTCAATCCTTCTACACAAACATGTATTGATTATCAGAGAAGATGTGTACAAAATGGCTTGGACTAATTTTGCTCACAGCCATGGAAAACTCTCTCAGACTCAGAAGTTTTCTCTCACCATCTCTCTCAGAAATTACACGACTTTTCTCTACTCACTCAGATTACAAAATTGAGTTCTCTACTTCATATTTTTGCATCAAATTAACTTATATACCTATGGTTTACATTCTCCTAGAGTTGAACTCGTAAGTTCTGAGGATCAAATACAAATCTAGACTTTAGTTTTTCACTAATTTACAGTAGTGAAATTGTCCCTTCACTTAGGCTTGATTTTCTGTAGGTCTTTTCTTCACTTCTTCTTTCCTCCATCATATGTCTTCATATGTCTTCATATATCCATGCCTAATTAGTGAGTGAAGCTCCAACAGGATCTTATTGGTGCTTTCGGCTTGCCCGTTGGCTTGAGGGTGATAGGGGGCAGACTTCTTATGCACTACCAAGAATTCTTGGAGCAGATTTTCAATAACTTCATTCAAGAAGTGAGTGCCTCTATCACTAACTAGCTCTATGGGTAGCCCGTATCGTGTGAATACATTCTCAAACAAGAATTTAGCAGTTGTCTGAGCGTCGTTCTTCGTTGTGGCTTTTACCTCTACCCACTTGGTTAGATAATCCGTGGCAATGATGATATACTCAGCATGGGAACCCTTAGCTGGGGGATTGATAGGACCTACAAAGTCTATTCCCCACTTAGAGAATGCACGTCCGCCCATCATAGGCTTCAGTGGCATCTCATCTCTGCGTATAGGATACTGGGTTTGCTGACAAATCTCACACCTCTTCACATAGGTATGTGCATCCATGTGAAGGGTGGGCCACCAAAATCCTGCAAATAGAATTGCTTTGATCACCCTATCCGGACCAAAATGTCCTCCTGCTACACCCTGGTGAGCTGTTTCCAAGATCTTTAGGTATTCACCTTCATGGACACATAGTCTCAGGTAACCATCCTTACCCCTTTTGTATAAATTATCACCAATGATGGTGTAATCTAAGGCTTCTTGTTCCAAACTTCTTTGTCTGGCCAAAGTCATATCTTGAGGGAATGTTTTCGTCCTCAAGAAGGATACTAGGGGTTCACTCCAATCCGGCACTATGGACACTTGATAAAGAGTGGCATGTTCCACAGGTGGTTTAGTGCAGCAGATTGGGCATTCCTTGCACAACTTCTGGACATCAGCTTCCATAGTCGGCCAATGCACTCCTAGTCTCCTCAGGGTCTGTAGGGTTCGTTGGTGTTGAGGGGCGAGTTCCTTTTGTGATTGTGCCATTAGATTCTCTATTCTTTCTAGGGAGGGGGGGTTGTCTGGTTCAGTGGAATTGGGCACATAAGCTTTTGGTGGGGAATGGGTCATGTTTTTGCTTGCTTTATCTCTTTCTTGATTTTTTTCTTCCTTGGCAGATCTTGCAATTATGCCCTCTATCTTCTCTAGAAGTCCATCCAAGTGTAATTGTGTCTTGGCTGAGCCCGAGTAATTGAAAAGGCGACTGGCTTCAAACATAATCTGAGCCAATGCAACCATTTTCGCGCAAAGCTTGGTTCTTTCTATCTCTAGGTCAGCTCTAGGGTAGCACTTGTCATGATCTGTTACATTTGGCCCTTCTTGGATTCTGGCCTGATATGCTTTAAGCATCATGTCTATGTCTTCAGGAGTGGGATCAGCTAATACTGATCCTACTCGGGGTGGTGGGTGGGTTACGTGGGGTGTATTAGAGGGTGGAGGGATGGAGGGTGATGGGGATGGTAGCGGTGGGAATGTGTGAGAGTGCGGTTGAGATGTGATCTCTATGATTTTTGCCTTGGTTTCTCTCAAGCTTTCTTCAAGTTCGTTTATCTTTTTTGCCCATTGCCTTTTCATTCTTTCACGACTATCCTTCCAGGCTCTAGTCCTCTTTTTAGTTATGCTCTCTGTTTCACTCACCTCGGGGCTCTTTTCCTGACCAACACCTTGGTTTTGTTGTAGTGCCTGGGCTCTTGTGATCACCTGCACAGGTGCAGTGGAAGTCACACTCCCTGTGGAGTCTACAACTAACCCAACAACATTGATAGGAGTGATTTTAGGCATGTTATTAGGGTTCTTTGGGCAATCTCGTAGGAGATGTTCTTTCCCGCAGTCTTGACAGAAACCCTGAATGGTTACTGGTTGAGGTTGTGTAGGGATAGGCAGTGGACAATCACGTATAAGGTGATCTCCCTGACATCTGAAGCATGGTCCTCTAGGAAATGGGGTTCTTACCGGCCTAGGTTGAGGTCTAGAGTTGGGGTTTGTGAACATGACATTAACATACTCAGGTTCCCCACTATTTTCACTTGGGTCCTCATAATAGTATGACTCGTTATGCTCGGGTGACTGCATGTAGTAAGCCTGTGGGCTATCAATATGTGTGGAGTCAAAACTATGGTCACTTGGATCACTGTCTGATAACAATGGGGTGATTGGGACTATGGCTCTATTCGGATTTTCTTCAGCAGATGCATATTTCACTGGGATCGCATTGGTTGGAGCAGGGGGTTGCTGTAATAGGACTGGTTGAGGTCTCTGCTGCCCTTGATACGGTGGCTGATAAGTTTGCTGTGGTCTGTTGTATTGTTGTGGTGGGTACTGATTCTGGTATCTACCCTGTTGTGGATATGGCTGAGGGTAATTTTGCCTCACCGTTTGTTTGTTATATGGGCAGTCTTGTGCAGTGTGGTTGGTGTACCTGCGCTCTATGGTGCAGTACTGGCTACTAGGATTCGCCTGGGGTCGGGCCATAATGGGACATACACTTGCCATATGGTCACCGCCACAATTGTAACACCGCTTAACTCGGGCAAATCTCGGAATTTGTTTGCTAGAGACACCTAGTTTTTGAGCTACCTTCTCTGCAAGTTCCTCAATGGATGTGGATTGACCAGATTTCAGGCTACTAGAGCTATCAGAATCCTTATAGATTTTTGATAGTTCTAATTCCTCACCTAGATTGTCCTCAATGTCTATGCACATGCGCACGCATTCTTCTATCGTTCTGGGGTCCTTCAGATACACATATGACCTGAGCTTGGTGCTCAACAATCCATCTAAGAACAAGGCCACTTGTTTGGCTGGTGTGGGTGGCATCTCTCCAGGTACTGCCTAAATCTCCTTCCAGCTAGTCTGACCGTCTCTTGAGGTGTTTGTTTGAAGCTATGAATTAGTGAGGAAGTGTTGTGCCTGATCCCACTCTTAGAAAACTCAATGATAAATGCCTCTAAGAGCTGGTCTATGTTTCTGAAATGCCTCTCGTTCAGTGGTTGAAACCACGTAAGGGCAGTGTTCCTAAGGGGGAGACCAAAAGCATTGTATTGTGTGAATAGGTCCTCTACCTGTTCAGCTTTCAATACTTGCCGAAATTCTGCCACATGGTCATAAGGGTCTCCCGTGCCATCGAAATAATTCTTCATGGACTTCACCAGTTGAGTTGGTCGCAGGGTCCTAGTGTGTTCTCTTGGCCTTGGCAAAGGAAAATCATCAGTATTCCTTTGATTCCATGGGGTTCTCTGTCTCTCAGGCTCCACTCTATTCCTTTCTGTTCTTGTTCTTTCTCTTCCCAGGGAGTTGGCAAAACTTACCTCAGGTTTGTCTCTACTTCTATCTCTTTGAGCTCCATGAGCTTGGGAGGTCCCAGCTCCTTGGTGACCAAAGGACACATTAGACCTTGGTTGGGGAAAAACAAATTCACCCTTCCATGTGTAGGCATGTCTGCCATGCTCAGTGACCACGAAGATTCTCTCTGATGCATTGTCTAGGTAGGTTACTTGGCCTGGGCTATCAGGGTCTTTAAACTCATAGATTGTGAGGGCACTCACTTCCTGGGGTTGAGCAGATTTGTATCTCCAAAAAGCCTCATCGGTTTCTCGATTTAAAAGCAGATCTATGCTTTTATTGTCCTATGGAATCCACTCTGGAGTCATGATTCTGGTCAAGACAGATTTACCACGGGGAGTTCTTGGCTCTCTCTCTAAGTTCCCTTGCTCTATATCACCCATGTCGGCCTCCGCAATCACATTTCCAAACTCATCAGTTCTATCAGGAAGAGTGGTGACTACATAAATAGTCCCCTCTTTATCTAGGTATGCTCCATTCTCAAACTTGACTACCGGGTGGTCTAATCCATGGGGTTGATCGGGGTTCTTAATCTGGACCACCGATCTTCTCAGGCCATCTTCATAGATGCGAGCACCTAGACGATTAGTCCTGATATATTCCAGTTGAGTCTTGTAAGGTCCCTCTGGCTTTTCTAGGTAAGCCAATCCTGAACTACCTACTGGTCTCTCCATGTGATAGGACATCTCAGAATCACTTGTTTCTGATCTGGGAGTGTATGGGTAATCACTCCACTATTGGGCCCAAGACCTGGCAGTGTGATTGACACTAGCTTCAGAAGATCTGAGGCTTTGTCTGTCTCGGCCTAAGTGTCTGCCTGATCTAAGGTTCATATGCCTGATTTATCTACCCCCTTGGACCTAAGCACACTCTCGTTGCAGGTTAATTTGCACCAACCACTTTGTTCTTTTGAGTTGAATGTTATGTTTACGGTCTTGTCTGAAATCGCGTCGTCAGGAGTACTTAAGTGAATTTCCGCACTTGATAAGTGATCGACTCCAGTTTACCTTTTGTCCCTTAGAGTTTTCGCACTTAAGACCTACTTACTTCTTGTACTTGGTTGATTAATACTCTTGGACTTGATTCGTGCCTAACGTTGCCCTAATTAATTACCACACCCAAGTCGTACTTAGCCTAGGCTAGGAATTGACAAAGGAGGGTTGAGAGATCTTCCAACCTCAATTAGTTGGTTGACCAGACTGCTACACAAGCCCAGGAAGCCTTCTCCCAAGCTTGGTACTCACCCTTGCTAGCTTGCTTTGGATTGCCTTGAGTGCACACAATGTTCCTACAAAAGCTCACCAGTCAGTATAGCTCTATTACCACAAGTACTTGAAAGACACACATCAATAATTTTAGTCCCCCTGGAGTAACTCAATGTACCCCCTGAATCTTAGGACCACCTAGTTCCACCTAAAGGTCAACTTAAAAATACATGTTCTAAAACTCCTCATATAATTCTTACAAAAACTAGTCGAGGTCCACGTAGGATTCTCAACAAGCTTTCCAACAAGACCAAAATCTCATCAATCGGAGTTCGTATGGTCAAGTTATGACCATTCAGGCACTAAAGTGTCAAAACAGGCTCTTAGGGTTCAGGAGATCCCTCTCTGGTTTCTAGGTCTTTTGCCCACTTCCAAGGTTCTAAAGTTATACCAAGGTGCCTAAAATTAAGCTCAACTACCCTTCAATTCACTCAAAAATAACCCTAAATTTTTCATGTGTTAAAGGCCGCGTATCGCGATAGGTCGAAGTTCGCGATAGGTCGAAGTGTCGCGATAGCTCGTGAGGTGTCATGATAGCTCGTGAGGTGTCGCGATAGGTCGAAGTGTCGCGATAGGTCGTGAGGTGTCGCGATAGGTCGTGAGGTGTCGCGATAGGTCGTGAGGTGTCGCGATAGCTCGTGAGGTGTCGCGATAGGTCGTGAGGTGTCGCGATAGGTCGAAGTGTCGCGATAGGTCGTGAGGTGTCGCGATAGCTCGTGAGGTGTCGCGATAGCTCGTGAGGTGTCGCGATAGCTCGTGAGTGTCGCGATAGCTCGTGAGTGTCGCGATAGCTCGGGATATGGTGAATTTTTCTGTTCTGTCTAGTGATCCTGGGAGCTCTAGGCCTGCGCAGTGTCGTGGTGCACTCAGAATCGTGATTGGGTGAAGTTTTTGGAGTGTCGCGATAGCTCGAGCTCAACGCCTCGGGGACTGTGCAGACAGATTCCGTACCTGCTGAGCTTGCTAGAGATGATGATGGAGCTTCCACCTGCAAGAAACATGCAAAAAACACACAAAACAAGAACACACACGCTCGCTCTCTCTCAAACTCGCACACAACAAATGAGGGGAATGACAAGGAAGAGGGAATATGTAGTGGAGAAGGAGGTGGAGGTGGAGATGGAGAAGGAGGTGAAGATGAAGATGGAGATGGAGAAAAATCAGAAATTTACCTACTACTTACCATTCCAACACGTCCTCTCTACGTCTTACCATCACACGCTCGTCCTCAAAGCTCAATTCCCCGGCAACGACGCCAAAATTTGGTGTAGCTCAGTGATGAGTAGCACCTCCTTTAATGTCAATCCGGGGAGACGTGAGGATGGTATGAAGACCACGAGCAAGTGGAAGCACAAGTGCGTGAGTGAGAAGCACACTAACATGCACACACATACACACACACGCATACGCGGCAAGAACAAAGAGAGTAAGACAATGGAATCACTTCTATTGCAACAAAGTTCTCATACAAGCTCAAAACTACAAGAAGCTACCTCAAAAATGAGCTCTCTAGCTCTATTTATAGTTTTTGACTAGCTTTGGCCCTGTCCAGACCTAGTGTCCGGCCTAGTTAAAAATTAGGTTCCAGGGCTTATTTGAGGGCCCAAACGAGATCTAAAAATTATGAAAATTGGCAGGCAACTACTTCTAAGGCTTCCCAAGCTCGAGGACTCCTCGGCTTGTACAAAATGGAGCTACAAAAAGGTGAAATGATATTTACAAGGGTTTGTAGTGATGAGAATCACTTTAAAATGATGTGAGGGTTTTTAAAAAAATGAAGGGTTGCCTTAGTGCTAGATCTGCATGTGTGTCCGTACTTGCTTCTTCCCGTATACTGCCAACAACCACCCAGCCAGGTTTTTTCAACCCATCCACCAACACAACATAGTGCAAAATGGACATATGCACAATGTATACACACACATGCACGTGCTAGCGCATAGCAAAGCTGGGTGCGGCTCATGGTCTGGATCACCTAGCCAAGATGGTTCCACTCACTTATCAACCCCCTATGGTGTGTAGCACAAACCAAATATAAGCACATCAATGTCCAAGCCAATGATGAAACTAGTGTTAGCTTGCAATCTTGACTGTAAGACAATAGTTATGCAATATAACACAAGAGCAGTAGCAGAGAAGATAACAAATATAGGAGATTCTCAACAATTTTCTACTAACAGAAAGTACAAAGATGATGGCGTTGTCCATACATGCGCTCTCAAGGTACAACATAAATGGTGATCTAGACAACTCTAGACAGGGAGATACAAGGTAGAGGTATGCTGGCTCAACTCGATGTCTCAGGTAGAGTAGAAGTCATGTATATATAGGATCATGGGTGGCCTTCCATGGATGGCTATACATGGGCGGTAGAGCGTGGGCGGTCACCGCCTGCGTAATTGACGTACACGGCTTAGACCGATTGAACCGACCTAACAAATATAAATGATTTCTGACTCTAACAGGGAATATTCCATGGAATATTCCCTTTACCATCGCGTCGGGTGTGCTGCCCCTAGACCCCCACCAAGGGGCCCGCTGGCCCCCTGGTACCCCCCAGCCAGGGGGCCCGCTGGCCCCCTTAGACCCCCCATCCAGGCCTGCTCACCGCTACCCCGAGCCCCACAATTAGGGACCCTGGTAACTCCCTTTCCTTACAATACCTTACATGGTCCAATATGACCTTCATCCTACATGCAAGTTGGGATTCCCATCAATTGGGTAATGCACGCTTGGCTTCTCCTCATAAAGGGGGCCTTACAAAATGTGCATACAATCATGAGGGGTAGACATTGATCATATACTAACACCCCTCCTCAATGTTTACCGATGATAAATCAAGTAGGTCTCGGTCCTATGCTCATCTGTTGAAGATGTCTGTTGAGCTGCTCTCTTCCAAGTGCTTTAGTGAATATGTCAGCACAATTTGCCTCTGTTGGGCAATATTCTAGCTCCACAATTTCATCTTCAATTAGCTCACGAATGTAATGGTATTGTACTTCTATGTGCTTAGTGCGAGCATGAAATACTGGGTTCTTTGCAATAGCCATACAACTTTGATTATCACACTTGAGTACAGTTGGCATATTTGACGGAAAGCCTAGATCTGCAAGAATTCTCCTTAACCAGACTGCCTCACAAGAAGCAAAACAAGCTGCTTTGTACTCTGCTTCAGTGGATGAGAGTGCGAGAGTTGGTTGCTTCCTACTTACCCAAGAAAATATTCCTGAACCAAGTGAGAAACAATATGCAGAAACTGATTTTCTAGAATCACAATCTCCAGCCTAATATGAATCATAATATCCTTGGAGTGTATCACCTGTGGTATACAAAATACCAAAATCCAAGGTTCCTACAATGTACCTTAGAATTCGCATTTCAGCATTCCAGTGACTCTCCTTAGGTTTGCTGGAAAACCTGATTAACACTCCAACAGCATAGCAAATGTCTGGTCTAGTGTCGCACAAAAAAATAAGACTTCCAACGAGCTTCCTATACTTCCTAGCATCTACATCAAGCATGTTATCATCCATAGATAGCTTATGATTTACCTTCAGAGGTGTGCTAGTTGATTTGCAGTCCATCATTCCAAATGCCTTGAGAATTTCTTTGGCATATTTTTGTTGTGAGATGTAAATGCCATCCTTCCTTTGCCATACTTCAATTCCCAGACAAAAATGGAGTAGACCTAAGTCTGTCATTTCAAACTCAGTTCCCAAGCTGATCCCAGTTTGATTGATGAGTTCCTGATGATCTTTTGTGATGGTCAAATCATCTACATATACAATGACAACAACTAGCTTGCTATCCCTTTTCATTACATACAAGTTAGCATCAGAAATACTTCTTTCAAAACCCATATTTTTGAAAAAATTATCTATCCGTTGGTACCAAGCTCGTGGATCTTGCTTAAGTCCATACAAAGCTTTCTTCAACCTGCAAACTTTATTTTCTGAATTGGGCACCTCAAAACCTAGTGGTTGAGATACATATACCTCCTCCTTGAGGTGACCATTCAAAAATGCAGATTTGACATCCATCTAGAAAATTGGCCAGGCCTTTTGTGCAGCTACTGCAAGTACCGTCCGAATAGTTGTCATGCGTGTTGTTGGTGCAAAAGTTTCTTGAACATCAAATCCTTCAATCTGTGAAAAACCCTGTGCAACTAATCTTGCCTTATACTTTTCTAATGGTCCATCTACTTTATACTTAGCTTTCCAAATCCATTTAGTACATATTACCTTCTTCTTTGGTGGCAAGTCGACTAGATCCCATGTATCATTTTTTAGTATACTATCATACTCAGACTGCATTGCCGCTCTCCAACCTGGATCATCAAGGGCTTCTTCAATGGTGGTAGGTTCCTTTATCGAGCCCATGATATCTGCCATTAGAGCCATGTTAACAATGTGTTCTGAGGCTCTTCTTTGCTCCTCTATTCTCTTTGATCTTTGTAATCCATCCGAGGATGATTCTGGTACATCTACATGTGGATTGTGATCATCAAAGAGCTATTGTGCCCACTTTGGTAGTGGCTTACGCTGCGCAGCTACAACTGGCTGGCTTTTTATTGAGGAAATTTCTCCATCAGATGTTTCCTCCTCCTCAACTTTAACCTGTCTTTTGATAGGCATAAGGTGAGATATTTCTCTGTTTGATGAGATAGTAGATTTACCTTTATCTTCTACTAAGTGTGGTCGTTCATCAAACACCACATCTCAGCTGACAAAAATCTTCCTTGCCTCAGGATCCCACAACTTGTATGCTTTAGACTCTTCACTATATCCTAGGAAGACACACTTTTTGCTTTTTGAATCCAACTTTGATCTTGTTGAATCAGGAATATGTGCATAACAAAAACAACCAAAAATTCTGAAATGCAAAACTGAAGGCTTTTTACCAGAATATGCTTCTTGAGGAGTCATCCCCTTCAATGCTTTTGTGTAGCTTCGATTGAGGATGTAGACTGTTGTATTGACTGCTTTTGCCCAGAATAAATCAGGCATGTCTTGAGCCTTTAACATACAACGAGCCATTTCAACTATTGTCCTATTCCTGTGCTCAACAACGCCATTTTGTTGAGGTGTATGAGCTGTGGTAAGGTGCCTTTTCACACCATGCTCCTTACAGTAATTATTGAATTCTGTTGACAAGAATTCACCTCCTCTATCTGTTCTGAATTTCTTCAGTCTCCTTCCTGATTCATTTTCCACATACTTATGCCATGTTTTAAATTTTTCAAAAGCATCAGCCTTCTCTTGAATGAAATAAATCCACATCTTTCTACTATAATCTTCGACTAACAGCAAAAAGTAGAAAGATCCTCCTAAAGCAGGTGTAGACATTTTACCACAGAGATCAGCATGTACCAACTCTAGAGGAGCTTGAGATCGAATGTTGGTCTCTCTTGGAAATGCCTTTCATTGTTGCTTGCCCATCATACAAGCTTCACAAGGTTCCTGCAACTCTGAAAATGTAGGCAAATGAGAAACCATCCCTGTTCTTTGCATCTCCTTCAAAACAGCAAATCCAAGATGCCCAAATCGTTGGTGCCATAACCTGCTTACATCTTTATCTTCTGTAGCAGTTAAAGCACTTAACTCATACAAGTTATCCCGTCGTATGCCTTTACCTACAACATTACCTGATGAATCCATGATTTCTACACCACTCTTATTGAAGTGAACTTCGAGTCCATGATCTATTATTGTAGAAATTGACAAGAAATTTCTTTTGAGTGTAGGTACATAGAGAACATCGGATAACTTTTTCTCAACACCTAGAGAAGTGATAAAGGAAATGGTTCCAGTTCCTTTGGCTGGACACTTGGAGTCATTTCCCACCACTACATTGATGGATTCCTACAGAGGCACTAGGGAACTATACCAATCCTTTTTACTGGTCATATGGCAAGAAGCTCCACTATCTAAAATCCATGGTTCATCAACACGAGCTTGAGCAGATGAACATACCTCGTCAATACCTACCCAAAGTTCCAGCTTTGTGTTGTTTGCAGACTCTTTGTTCTTCCACGATGATTTTACAGTCCCATTCCATTCATCAGCTTGCTTCTTTTTTCAATCCTTGATGGCATGGCCTTTCTTTTCACAATAGAAGCAACTTCCTGTGAACTTTTTCTTCTTTGGCTTCTTCTTTGATACATCAGAAGAGCCTTTACCTTTTGCATTTGCCAAAAATGCAGCATCACTTGTACTTTGCCGATTCCTCAACCACATCTCTTCTTCTAAAAGCATAGCACAAAACTCTTCAAATGTGAGGGGAGTTGGTCTTACCTGAGTGTTAAGGGTTGTTACTAATCCATCATACTTTGTTGGAATAACACGTACACATCTTTGAGCCAGCTCTTCTAGTGTTATAACAACACCAACTGCAGCCAATTGGTCTTGAATATGTTTTATCCGTTTGATAAAATCTTCAGCCTTTTCAGAATCACAATGCTTTTCATTTGCCAACTTATTTTCTAAATTTTGTATCCTAGTGTGGTTCTTGGTCTCATATTGTCGAGCCAATATGCCCCAAGCCTCATGTGCTTTAGTAGTATGTTGAACTAAAGTAAGCACAGAATCACTTACACTAGTGACAATTGCACATAATGCATCAGCATTCTGCCTCTTCGAAGCTCGTAGAAGATCTGGATCTGGATGAATCATCAATCTTGAATTAGCTAGATCTTCAACTGGTATAGGCTTTGGATCCAATCCCATCGGTCCCATGACAGTGTCAAGTAATTCATAGGAGTCCAAAAATTGCATAAATTTTGATCTTCTAGAGTGTATAGTTGGATCCATCCAGCTTCCCTTCAGTGAACGCAAGTGGACGAATTCAAATAGGGGTAGCATTAACATTAGCTGAAGCACCAAGACCAGTGTTCGACGATGAAGCCATCATGTAATCACTCGAATAATCTATTGATATTCTAGTCTGCTAGTAGGATAAAATAGTGATACTTCTCAAGCTATTCGAACCTTACGGCTCCGATACCATGTAAGACAATAGTTACGCAATATAACACAGGAGCAGTAGCAGAGAAGATAACAGATATAGGAGATTCTCAAAAATTTTCTACTAACAACAAGTACAAAGATGATGGCATTGTCCACCCGTGCGCTCTCAAGGTAGAGCTTAAATGGTGATCTAGACAACTCTAGACATGGAGATACAAGGTAGAGCTATGCTGGCTCAACTCGATGTCTCAAGTAGAGCAGAAGTCATGTATATATAGGATCATGGGTGGCCTTCCATGGATGGCTATACATGGGCGGTAGAGCGTGGGCGGCCACCGTCCGCGTAATTGACATACACGGCTTAGACCGGTTGAACCGACCTAACAAATATAAATGATTTTTGACTCCGACAGGGACCCCCTAGCCAGGGGGCCCGCTAGCCCCCTTGGACCCCCCAGTCGGGGCTGCTCACCGCTGCCCTGAACCCCACAATTGGGGACCCTGGTAACTCCCTTTCCTTACAATACCTTACATGGTCCAATATGACCTTCATCCAACATGCAAGTTGGGATTCCCATCAATTGGGTAATGCACGGTTGGTTTTCTCCTCATAAAGGGGGCCTTACAAAATCTGCATACAATCATGAGGGGGTAGACATTGATCATATACTAACATTGACCACTCGGCCAAGATGACTCCACTTGCCTACTAACCCACCATAGCGCATTGGTGCACATATATACATGCTTTTTGTTTTTGTTTTTGTTGTTTTCTTTTCATTTCCCATGTCCTAAGAGTTAGGGAGAGATAGAAAGGAGCATATACCCCACCCTTCCTGCACATCACGCATACACAAAAAAAAGGAATACTTTCATGGAAGTTGATAGATAAATCTTCTCTTATCGTTACTTCCTAGGGCATAAGGATTATATAGCATAATCGATTATATAGCCAGTGAGCTTTTTCCACATCATATTCTATCTTGAAGTTCTCGACATGTATATCCATACTGGCAAACATCTGTTCTGAAAAGTATATCACAAGATTGCACAAGGGTTGCCCCAATTGTTGTTCTTGGAACATCTTTGGAAAAGAAGGGATTTCCTCATTGGCTTCTACAATTTCTTCATAAGTGACCTTCTTCTGCATAATAGAACTTTGGACAAGAATAACATCATTATCTTCATGTATGTTCCTAGAAGGACTAGGATTTGGTGCCCTTCCTAGTTGCTTGAGTGCTTAATTTTCTAACTCAACTATGATGTAGTTTTGGTTTTCCCATACCCAAAGAAGTCCATTTCTTAGGTTCAAGTTGACTGCATGATCATAGATCTAGTCTTGACCCAAGACAAGAGGTTCGGTGAGATCCTCATCTTCACACACTAGCACTTTGATTGGCATTAGAACCTCTTGAAGGTGGATGGGAAGCTCCACCTCGCCCATGCAAGGGGTTTCCACACCTCCCAATCCTATGGGATATGCTTCTACAGGATTGGTACTTAATTTCAATTCTTGACAGTACGAAAGTCTAACTGCACTAGTGGTTGCAACTGAGTCAATCAAGGCTCTTATAGTCCATGCACGCTTTCCATGTCCTACTTCTAGGGTCACAAAAGGTCGTTGATCAATTATTCGAGGAGAAATTACACATGATGCTTTACACATGGCCATGTGGTATCTTGGCACATCCTGAGTATTTGACCTAGGGTGATCTCTACCCTGTCTTCTTAGTTTCATTCATTGGATGTGCTCTAAAGCTTTTGCCCGTGCTTCTTCTTGAACTCTTTTCTCCTCCTCCTGATCATGATTATTTGTAGTATTTAGTTGACTAAGCATTTCCTCTGAGCTGCTCCACTCATTGAGATCTTATTGATGATCATAGGTCCATAGCCTCGCTTCTCCAATTTCTATGCACGTTGCTTCAAGGTGTATACTAAAACTAAATCTCCCCCTTTTAAGCCTTTATCCTTCATGTGGGCATCGAAGAATGCCTTTTGCCTTTTCTTGGTTGCATATATTCTTGCAGCTGCTCTTAATCTTGTTTCTCCTGAGCATTCTAGATCAAAGATTCTAGACGAGAGCTCGTGACTTGTCAACTGATGCTCCTGTGCTACTTTGAGTGTGGGAATCAAGAAGTCTAATGGTAGCACTACATTTTGGCCAAATACCATCTGATAGGGTGTGGCTTGGAGTACCTTTTTATAGGCAAGTATATATGCCCAAATAGCATGGTCTAGTTGTTTGTCCCAATCAGAGCGCTTGTTATTCACCAATTTTGTCAATACATTACACAAGATCTTATTTGTGCTCTCGGCTTGTTCATTAGCTTGTGGATGATAGGGGGCAGACTTTTTATGTATCACCAAGAATCCTTGGAGAATGTTTTCAATGACTTCATTCAAGAAGTGTGTGCTTCTATCACTAACTAACTCTATTGGTAGCCCATATCTGGTGAACACGTTCTCGAATAAGAACTTAGCCACTGTCTGAGCATCATTCTTCATTGTGGCCTTTACTTCCACCCATTTTGTCAGATAGTATATGGCAACAATAATATATTCAGCATGTGAACTCTTGGCAAGGGGATTAATAGGACCAAAAAAGTCTATTCCCCACTTAGAGAATGCACGTCCACCCATCATAGGTTTCAAAGGCATCTCATCTTTATGTATCGGGTACTAAGTTCACTGACAAGTATCACATCTATTCGCATAGGTATGTGCATCCATGTGAAGTGTTGGCCACCAAAGACCTCTAAAAATTATTGCTTTAATCACATGGTCTAGTCCAAAATGTCCTTCTACCATGTCGTGGTGCGTAGTGTCCAAGATCTTAAGACATTCACTCTCGTGGACACACAGTCTTAGGTATCCATCTCTTCCTCACTTATATAGATTATCTCCAATCAGTGAATAATCTAGTGCTTCTTGTTGTAAGCTCTTTCTTCTAGCTAATGTCATCTCTTGAGGGAATGTTTTCATCCTCAAAAAGGCCACAAAAGGTTCACTCCAACCTGGTACTAAAGACACTTGATAGAGAGTGGCATGTTCCACTAGTGGTCTAGTACTACAGATTCGTCATTCCTTACATAACTTATGGACATCTGCTTCCATAGTTGGCCAATATACCCTTAACCTTTGCAGAGTCTATAGGGTTCTAAGTTTGGAGTGATGTTGCTTAAGTGCACCTACATGTGCTAGTTGCAACCACTTTGCATGCTCGTCTTCATTTACACAATAGCCTAGTATGCCTTGATCAGTGTGTTTATACATGATGCCTACCATTATGTGGTATTTTTGAGATCTAACTACCTCCTTGTCTTTAGTGTCACGAGGAAGGAGATAAGGAAGAGAGATCACACACACAATCGTACAATCAAGGAGAAGCACACACACAATTGAGGCAAGGAAGAATGATCATCTTCTTCTTCTTCTATTACATAAAAGAAATGTACAAGAATGACCTAAAAACAAGGATACAAATAGTGCAATATATAAAGACTAGTACATAAGGAAAAACCTAATGTCCACGAATGAGCGAGCTGGCAAGAAACAAATGTTCCATCACTCTTGATAGATAAATCTAATAAAGCTCAATGAAATGTCCCTGAAATATACCGGCGTGGCCACTATATATGTCAGAGAAATGAAAAAGTGATACATGTTATCCTGGATCATCACATGTTGAGCTTGATATCTCAACACTCCCCCTCAAGCTCAATGCCATGTTGTTGGCAGCAGTCAGGGAACCGAAGGAGCCACAAGACGAAGAGAGTCAGAGCGAAGGGACAACACAAGCAGAAATGGCAGTCAAAGAAGATCTGGCAAGTAGGCCATCTAATTTTTCAGACATCAAGGAGTTGAGCACACAAGAAGAAAGAGCAAGTAGGGAGCTCAAAGAGGTGTATGACAAATCAACAGAGAAAATCCCTGCACAAATAGTGATTTTCATCACTAAAAACCATTGTAAATATCATTTCGTATTTTTGTAGCTCCATTTTGTGCAAGCCAAGGAGTCCTTGAGCTTGAGGAGCTTTAGAAGTATCTACCTGCCAATTTTCATATTTTTTAGATCTCGTTTGAGCCCTCTAATAAGCCCTGGAACCTAATTTTTAACTAGGCCGGACACTAGGTCTGAACAGGGCCAAAGCTAGTCAAAAACTATAAAAGGAGCTAGAGAGCTCATTTTTGAGGTTGGATTGTAATTGAAATGAACTTGTAAGAGCTTTTTGAAAGTAATCTAAGAACTCCATTGCTTCTCACTCTTTGTCTTGCCGTGTGTGCGCGTGTGTGTGTATGTGTGTGCATGTTTGTGTGCTTCTCACTCACGCACTTGTGCCGCCGCTTGCTCGAGGTCTTCATACCATCCTCACATCTTCCCGGATTGACATTAAAGGAGGTGCTACTCATCACTGAGCGACACCAAATTTTGGCGCCGTTGCCGGGGATCGAGCTTTGAGGACGAGCGTGTGATGGTAAGACGTAGATTGGAGACGTTGGCGTTGTAGGTAATTTCTTTACTTTTCCTATTTTTCCCTTTCTTACCTTACCACCTTCATCACCATCATCATCATCACCATCTCCCACCTCCATTTCCATCATCGCGGAAATTTCAATTTTTTGATCATATCACCTTCTCCACCTCATTTGCCTCATTTCACTTGTGAGAGAGAGCGAGAGAGCGAAATTGTGTGTGCTGTTTTTGCATGTTTTTTGAGCTGTATTGCAGGTACAGGCCGCATCATCGTCCCCAGCACTCTGCGCAGGTACGGAATTCGCAGTAACTGTCTGTGTGTCGCCGACCTCTGTCAATCGTGATCGACAGAAAAAATGCTCAAAGTGCCAAACAAAGTGCAAAACCATGATCTACAGGCCTAGAGCTTCCCAAAAATGTGCTTAGAATTTTGAAACTCCTCAGATTTCTGTCAATCGCGATCGCTCTGTCAATCGCGATCGACAAACCACGACGGACAGACCTGTCAATCTCGATCGACACGTCAATCGCGACTGACAGCCCACGACGGCTCTGTCAATCGCGACCGACAGAGTCAACGACCGATTGACCACGACCGACGGACCATACGCATGACACGTGTCAATCGCGATCGAGCCATCAATCGCGATCGACTCATCAATCGCGACTGACAGCCCACGACGGCTCTGTCAATCGCGACCGACACAGTCAACGACTGTTTGACCACGACGGACAGACCCTCGCGACCGACCTGTCAATCGCGATCGACCCATCAATCGCGACTGACAGAGTCAACGACCCTTTGACCATGACTGATTGACTTTTCAAACCACCTGTCAATCGTGATCGACACGTCAATCGCGACTGACAGCCACGACGGACTTGTCAATCGCGATCGACATGTCGATCGCGACTGACCTGTCAATCGCGACCGACAGACTTTGCGAACACGTTAGAAGGGCAAATTAGGTCAAATTTTTAAGGGCAAAATAATGGTCTAAATTTTGGCCAAGTGTGGGACAAACACTAGGGTGTAGTATTGCATTACGAGGGCATGACCCAAGTAACCCGAGAATTCATGTTTGCCTGTTAACCTAGTTTAATCCTGTTTTAGCCCCAAAACCCTGAACTGGCATAACTTTCTCATACAAAATCCGTTTGCCGTGTTGACCATACTCAGGGGAAACAAAATTCAGGGATCTCTAGAGTTGTGTCCAAAAAATCATAGTGCAAATTGGTGGTGTTACATGAATGAAAGTGATTGGTCCTGTCTTTTGAATTTAAGTCTTGAGCTAACGGTGGGCCTTTTACAGGTCCTTTAAGAGCATCGAAGGATACGCAAAGCAAGACTAAGTGCAGGCTTGGGAACGCGTGTCCTAGGCACACCAGGGCAACAACACAAGGAAAGGAACTCAAGGTTGGAAAACCCGCAACACCCTCTATCAATTCTTAGTTTAGGCTAAGTGCGGGTAGTGTTAGAAGTAATTCCAGGCAACGACAGGCACGAGATAAATCAAAGACTATCTAAGAAATCTAGTTCAAGTCAAGAGATAACCTATGTGTGTGGACGACAACCTTAAAGGAAAAGAACCTAACGCGAAACGACCAAACTAAAGTGCGAAATTAAACTCAAGTATTCCTAACGACATGATATCAGACAAGAGTATAAACACGATAATCAACATAAAAAGGGGATTAAGTAATTGACACAAAGGACTCAGAAACGTGGTTGTACCTGGGAAAAATTGGGTTAATCAGTTAAGCATATGAACCTTAGATCAGGACGACATCTAGTAAGAGATAGACAAAGCCTTAGGTCTTCAGAGGCTAGTGTCAATCATACTGCGAGGTCTTGGGCCCAACAGTTGAGTCACCACTCGCATTACCCTAGCTCTGATACCAGTGAATCAGAGATGTCTCAAGGCATGGACAGACCTACGGGAAGTTCAGGAGTGCCATACTTGCACAGGGTAGAAGGCCCATACAAAACTGTTGACCTAAGTACCAACTTAGGGACTTGCGGAGAAAGTGACTATACCTCAATCCCCTCTCAAGTGCATATAGTGGGGATACACGCTTTTAATTATCAATCCAAAGAGTATACAAACCTAGCCGAGTGTATGAAGACATGCAATCATGTAATGATCAATGCAAATGAACTACTCAAAGAGTGTAAATAAGGCAAAGACTTATCCAAACAAGCTCCAACTGTTGGTCAAGGCGAAACGATACTTGGTGAAGCAGCCGTCAGTATTTTGGACTTTTCTCCCAGCTCCGAGCTCCAAATATAGCGAATAGCATATGCATTTCGAAGCTCTCGAGAAGACGCATCCAATGGCAGTGGTTTCACTCAATTCTGATGCTCCTACTTCAAGTTATGAGCAAAATACTAAGTCACGGGAATACTTTCCTACACTTCAGCACTTCTTACACTTCGCACACACCTTACCTACAGCAAATAAACACTTTCATGGATAGACAACACTCACAAGCACTCTTTCCAAGCAATACACATGCACACAAGCTCACGGAGAAGAAGATATGGAATGAAGAAGACACAAATTCGAATTTCTGTGCTCTCTATTCTCACAATGGCAAAAAGTTCTTTACAAAGAGTCACATTTGACTTATATACTAGTGTCCTAAAAATGGTCCTTTCACACAAGAGACCAGCACTTTATTCACTAAAAGACTAATTTCCTACTATTTTACATGGGTAAATCTCTAATCTTCTGTGGGGATGCATCTAGAGGACTCCTCTAGTGCATTTACAATGGAAAATATATTACAAGAATGATTATGATACAAAAATATGATGTCCAAATCGGAAAAATTTTGGGGCTCGTCTTTTTCTCTGCTTTGTGCTCTTTTTAGCTCTGCAACACTCTCCCCCTCTTCGTCTCTGTCGTCCCTTGACAGGCTTTGCTTCTTGTCCTCAGTTTGTTGTCCGCACGCATCCCATGGCCAGTTTTGCCTAATTCTTGATCTTGCATTACGTTTTAGAGGCCCTCTGATTTGTCCTGGTTGCACACATCGGACCTTGCTGTGTTATTCACTTCTTTTCTCTGCACGCAACCTTTGCTCATTGTTACCTATTTATAAAACAGGTGTTCAGTTTTGACGGCCTCTTCTTAATCCTTGTTTTACATTCTTTTCCTTTGCTCACCCGCAACCCCTGGATTTTGACTGACTACGTGATATTTTGCAGTCTAATTCACCTATAGGCTCATTAATTCTGGGTTGCCACGCACGCCACCAGTGGAAGGTATGAAGATGTGGTGCTTCAGTCTTCGATCTGGACCTTCCAGAGATCAAGAGGTTGAAGCACCCATGTGGGTTACGTCCTTTCCTTGGTGTTTGTGCCCCTGCGGGGCTCTGTGCAGAGATGGGTGTTGCGCCCCTGCGGGGCTTCTTGTAGAGATATATCTTCAGATATTTCTTTTTAGTGAAGCTACTTCTTTCGTTGTCTTCTTCTTTTCTTCTTCTTACTTGACTCTCCCTCAACACTGCCCCTCTCCTGGACTCTGTCGTCCCCGACAGGCTTTGATAAGCGACGGGCATATGTTTGATATACTCTTTGCTCTGTATCATTTAGCAGATTTGCTTCACGTATCATGAGTTGTTTCCATTGTTCTGCCTTCACACCGTCATTGGGTGGCTGTCTGTGATCTGCGAAGAAGCTAAGTTCATATGCCACTAATCTGGCATTTAAATTGGATGACATCTTCAAAAAAATTTCTGAATCCATCTCAAAAAATCATGTAAAGAAAGCTTCTTCAAAAGTCTGCATATATACACTTGGCAAGAACATTAATCTAGAATAATATGCCATTATTGTTGGTCTGCTAGGCATAACTGATAGATCAAAAATGAGGATTTCCGTGCCCTGATTAATACCTATGAAGTTCAAAAAGGTGTAGGCCGCATGCTTGAATACCCTCAAGACTGTAAGGATCATGCTAAGTATTCTGTTGGTCATTTTGACAGTTAAATCGGGTACTGTCGCATAATTCTGTAGCCAATATTCGATGGTTTTGACCATATAATCCTCCGTTGGCAAGTAGTTATGTGGCGGGCTCGGAAGCATAGGATAATTGAGCCACTGCTTATTTATAGTGCCGCTTCTTTGCAAATCCAAAAATTCCCTGGTATCCCTTCTACGTGGTATTGGACAAAATGAAGGGTTTACCTGGAATGCATATGGCGCTGCTTGCCAATGCACCCGTAATGTGGGATGTTTCTCCAAAAATTTCCATCGCCACACTGGTTGTGCAGCTTCAAACTCTGCTTGAGTGTATGCGAACGTGTCGTGTTTGAAATTTAGCTGCTCATCTGGACTCTTCTGTGTAATCTTCTTTATATAACGTCTTGTTTTCTCTTTCAAGAGTCCGTATGGAATATTGAATGGCTTCATGATCTGGTCCAGGTCTTTACCTTGGATCTTGGCCTCTTTCATCACTTTGACAACTTCATTTTCAAAATTTTCCGTTAACCGGGACACCACTAGTGCCCGTTCCTTCTGACTTATTTCTGCAGTATAGGGCATTGGATGTTCGTCATGTATGTCGGCCAACTGCTCATATAGTGGAGAATTATAGATCGGGTGAGATAGAGGACTTACCTCTACCTCGTCAGTAGGATTTTCCGTAGCCGGCACTACTGGTGTCCCGATCGGTGTTTCCTCTTTCATTTGAGTCTTTAGTCGTGCTAGGCATTCATCTTTCTCTTTTACCTCTTGCATGGCTTCTCTGAGTGTTTCTTTAGTGGCCAGCAATTCTTTACCAATGTCAGCTACATTATCCATATTTTCGCTGTAGCTTTGTATCAATTTGGCGTTCACCTTTTGTAATTGACTCTTCAATTCATTGGTTTCATTGGTGTATCGGCTCTTCCATTCCTCTATGTTTGCTTGTTCTTGCTTTAGCAGCTCTTCATATTTTGAGATCTGATCTCTTAATTCTTTTTCTTTGGTTTTTGTGGATTCCTGTTGTACAATTGGTTGATCATATAATAAAGACTTCATCAATTCCTTATTTCTGTTGCGGAGGCTGTCGTTCTCTTCCATATACAACTTGAGTTGTTGTTCTAATAACATGCTTCTCATTTTCATTTTCTCTTTCTCAGCCTCGCTCGCATCGTGTAATCTTTGCAACTCTGTTAGTTGTGTATGCATCTGTTGATTCTGAGCGATGGATGCATCATGTTGTAGCTTGATTGCCAGCACCTCCGTATTTTTGACTGCCAATTCTTTTTGTGCTTCAATCAATTGTGCCGATAACTGCTCACTCATGATTTGAAATTGATTCTTTTCTCTTCTTGCCTGATCATAGTCGGCATCTATTTCCATCAACTGTTGTTGAGTGTCCATGGCCGTCTCAATCATTTGCTTGACTACCGGCTTCAGCTGAGTGACATCCACATTCAGCCATGTTTTTGGAATGCTTGGTTCTTCGCCGGTATTGATATCTTTGCCCTGTGCGATATGTAATGTAGTGTCATGGGGCTGCCTAATCTGAAGCTGGATCCTTGGCTCAGCCCCCATGTTTGCCTGCTTTTCTTGAGGTGTATCATCCGGTACCTCGATCACAATTTGTTCTTTGCTTTGTAACTCCTCTGTTTCCTTACTTACTGGAGTTTGGACTTCCTCTTTGATAGGTGGTTTTACATAAGTAGCATTGGTTGGAGCTTCCTTGATTCTTATCTTTGTAGTATCATTCAATTGAATGACATGCTCCGGTTCAATGGGATCTTCTATATTCTGTTCCTTTTCTTTATGATTTCCTGGCGTCACTTCCACTTGATCGATCTCATTCCATTCTTCTTCTTGAGTTTCTGTCTGTATATCAGTATCCAAGGTATCCTTTTCAGGGCTGGAATCTGTATTGGTACTGGAATCATCTATCCCTAGTTCTTTGTATCTTCCAGCTTGTTTTGGTGTCTTCTCTGGACTCCGTTGTTGTTTCTCTTGACTTGCCTGTCTATAATGATGACCTTGAATGTTTAAGTTCACCTGCCCTTGCATGTACTGATGTGTTTCTTCGAGGGCAGCGGAAAGATCTCTCCTTGTAATAGGCATTTGAGCCATCGTGATCTTCGGTAAGAGATGATTTCTCTTTGATTGTGGTGTAGCTTGGGCTTCCTCCTCTCGTAGACGCTTTGTACCCCTCATGGGTTTTTGTGTGCTCGTTCCAGCTTCCTCAACCATAACAACTGCTTTCTTTTTCTTAGGGACCGTAGCGGATTTTGCGTATTTGGCTAGCCCTTCTGAGGTCGGCATCTCCCGTAAGCAATTTTTCATCTCGAGAGCTTCATATATCAATAGTGTTAATGCAGAACTGCCATTCAAAAACTTCTTCTGGCCCCATTTCTTCTGGGCTTCAAATAGCCTTTCTTGGACATACCCTGTTAAATTAATTTTGTTTCCTATTTGTCGCATGGCATGTGACAATAGTTGTACTACAATCTTTTGTGGAGCCGTGTATCGGTGCATACTGGGGAAGCAGAAATGTTGATGCACAAGACGGACAGCGTCTTCAATGTCTATTCTATTAATCTCCAGGAAGGACCTCTTCTTCGGGTCATGACATTCCTCTTTGACACTAGTAATTCCTGCTTGATTCCATCCAAAAGCTTTATTGATTAGTTCATGAGTGAATTGGATGGTTTTCCATGTCCCTACTTTATCCAATACTCGTGCTTCTGGGACTAATATTTTTGTTGCAGCAGGTTGCATGGTATTCATTACTTGTGCACATCTCTGAAAATCTGGCACATAGATTGGCAACTTGAGAAATGCCTCTATGCCTGCCTGTGTCCATACATCTTCAATATGAGGCAATCCCTGTATTATTGTTTTGAAGTCCTGCGACATGATTGGAAAATAGTGATCTGTATCCATAATCTTGATAGTTGCCATGAAAATGAGTTCCGAGACTGGTTGGTCATCCCGAAACCAATTGCCTCTTACTCTTGTGACTGATTCCAATGGAAGAAGCTGGACCTCTTCCTCTTGTGTAGCTTCAGAACTAGTAGACGCCATCTGCACTCAATATAGAGCATGAATTAGTTGCCATATATTATCAGAAATCCTCCTTTGTTTGTTTGTGATAAGCTCGATATTGCTCCGAGTGAATGGTGTCGTCCCTTTCCCGTGTGTGTGAGAAAGGTAATACCTGGATTTTTCACATATTTAAGTATTTTTTATATTTTTATCTGAAAGGGAAAACAGAAAAGTTAGGTTATAGCCGAAGCGGTTATTAATTTTTTGGAGTAATTTTCTTAATGTATGTACAAGTGCTCTCCTATTTCCCAAGAGGAAAATGTGCTTGACTATCCTGAAATAGAAGAAGGATGTGCCGAATGCTTGGCCTTGTAATGTGGCCCTATCATGCATACTTTGGGTCTCGAAGGCTCCATATGTGTGCAATTGGAAGTAGTTGGTTGATGCATGCTGTTTATTTTGTCTTTAGGTATCCAAATCTGCTTCACTTTGCTGTGCCTTGTTGTACGTTGCCTAATTCCGATGAATGTGGCTCCTTTCATGTTGCATGTCTTCTCTATCAGATTTGTAAATCTTGGAATGGCTCGGGTTGCCATTACAGACTCCTTCATTCTCCCGTGGTTCCTTTTTTGTGGCTGTTTTGCCTGCGGACCATATTGGTTATTGTTGTGCTGAAGATCATCATTTCGACTTGGTTTCTTTGGAGCGCATGACTTAGGAATCCAAATTTGCGAACGATCCTGTTGAGCGGCTACTACTTTCTTTGGAATCCATATTGTAGCTGTTCGTCGATGACTTCGTGGTTCCGACTGAGTTGGTTTCTCCTTTGATTGTTTGTTCTGATGTCGGTTGTGCTTCTGTCGTCGAAGATACTCCTCCACTTGATCTTTCTTTATCCACGCTTGGTTAGAGTATGGAATAGGGTATATTTTAATAGGTACAGATTTTGAATTACTCGGAGGACTAGTCTCTCTTTGGCATGGTGCTTCACTGAGGTTGGTTTCGGATAGATTGACACTCTCACGACTTGCTAGACTAGAAGATGGTGTGCAAGCAGAATTCAATGTGTCCGCACATATAGTACTTGACGAAGGTGTTTCTATAGTGCTAGTGAACATACATTCATGACTTTGTTCATTGGAATGAACTTTTTGCTCTATGCTCACGGATTTGATTGGTCGTTCGTCTAGCAGACTAAATACTTCTCGGTGTCCTATCCTGGCTGAGATGTATCCTAAAGCCAATTGAATAGTCACCTCATATTCGTAAATCCAGTCTTGACCTAACACTACCTCTTCAAGTAAATCCTGATCATGACACACTAATAGCCTTGGTTCCATAGTGTTGTTGCCAAGATGTAAAGGTAAGGTGATCTCACCTATGCATTGAGTAATTGTTCCTCCTATTCCTATCAACTGTGCCATCGATGGGCGTACTGCCTCCTTGAGTTTTTGGGTCAAAGAAAGCTTGATGCAGCTTACAGCTGCTCCTGTGTCAATGAGAGCATCCACCAAGTGGTACTCCGTTTTACCTGCTCCCAGATTTAAATATGGTTGCGTTCTCTGTGATCCTAGGTTTTGAGTGGCTCTAAAATTAGCCATTGGGATGAGTTCTTCTCCTAGTCGATATCTCTCATCTCTCTCTCTCATCCACTCTTTCCGTTTCTTAATGCGCTCTAGTGCTTCTTGTCGAGCTTCCTCTCTAATTCGCTCTTCTTCCTTTTTCCTATTTTGGGCACCTACCAATCGTGCTAGCATTTGATCAGTCAAGGGCTCCATGAATCGTCTTACTCTACATCCGCTGATGTAGTTGGGAAGAATGTCTCCGTCTAATGTGGCGAGATTGACTGCACCACTAGTAGAGATTCGATTTATGATCAAAGGTCCGTATCCGCGTTTTTGTAACTTCTTGGCATGTTGTTTCAGGGTGTACACTAAGACTAAGTCTCCTTCTTTAAGTCCCTTGTCTTTTATATGTGCATCATAATATGCCTTTTGTCTTCGTTTAGCAGCATAAATGCCTGCTACTGCTTGCAATCTAGTCTCATGTAACTTCTCAATCTGATCTAGTGGTTGGGATAATTCATGACCGTTCCATTCATATTGCTGGGCCACTTTCAATGTAGGCACTAAGAAGTCAATTGGCAAAATTGCATTTTGCCCATACACTAAATTGAAAGGTGTAGTTCCAATGGCCGTTTTATATGCAACTCGGAATGCCCAAATTGCATGATGCAATTGTTTGTCCCAATCAGACCTTCCATTATTGACAAGCTTAGTCAACACCATGCACAGTACTTTGTTAGAGCTCTCAGCTTGTCCATTGGCTTGGGGATGGTATGGTGCTGATTTTTTATGAATCACTAAGAACTCGTTCATTAATGACTCGATTACCTCATTGAGGAAGTGCGTTCCCCGATCGCTAACAATCTCAATAGGCAAGCCAAAGCGGATGAAGATATGCTCAAAGAGAAATTTTGCGGTAGTTTGAGCATCATTCTTTCTAGTGGCTTTCGCTTCTACCCATTTAGTCAAGTAGTCAGTGGCTACTATGATGTACTCCGCATGTGATCCTTTGGCAGGTGGATTGATAGGTCCAATGAAGTCTATACCCCATTTTGTGAAGGCTCTCACGCATATCATTGGTCTTAATGGCATGTCATCTCTCCGAATTGGGTATTTAGTTCTCTGACAAGTCTCACAACTTCGTACATACGTTTCAGCATCTATATGTAGAGTTGGCCACCACAAGCCCACAAAGAGAATCATTTTAATAGTTCTTTCAGCCGAAAAATGACCTCCTGTAGCACCTGCATGTGCCATTTCTAATATGGGTAGATATTCTCCTTCATGCACAGATAATCTGAGTTGGTTATCTTTCCCTCGTTTGAAAAATTGTTTTCCTATGAGAATGTAGTCCTTGCTCATTTCCTCTAAGGATCGCTTTCTTGCTAAGCTGGTTCCTAACTCATGTTCTTGAGTTTTTAAGAATTTCACTAAAGTTGTACTCCAATTGGGTGCTATGGTCGAAAAAGATAGAGACATATGATCTTCGGGAACCGTCTCTCGGCATTCTGCACAATTACTTACGTGGTCGTGAACATTCTTGGGCATGTCAGGCCAATACACTCCTAATCTTTTCAGTTCTCGGATGGTTCCATGAGTCCCTTGGTGTGTTCTCCATTTGTTCACATGTGCTTGCTCAATTAGTTGCGTTTGTTTATCCTCATCAACACATCTGAGTAATACTCTGTTGGGTTCCTTGTAGTATACACTACCTGACACAATGTGTAAGTTCCTCGATTCAAGAATTTCTTTCTTGCTATTCCTATTGATTGAGTGTTGAGGGCCATGGGTGAGTATAGGGATCAATTTCTCTGCCCACTTTGGGCAAACTTCTAGATTGAACAAATAAGCATCTGGTAGATCGTCTGGCACCCCACTTGGTGGCTCTCCGTGTGTTAGCCTCGAAAGGTGGTCTGCTCTCACATGTGTGTTCCCCTTCTTCACTATTACTTCGAAGTCAAACTCCATTAGTAGTAGAAACCATCGTACCAACCTTCCCGTGTTACAAGGCTTATTGACTAAGTACAACAAAGCTTGATGGTCTATGAAGAATTTGAACTTGTTGGCTAAAAGATAATGTCTGAATTTCTTCACTGCGTATACCATTCCTAAGCCTTCTCGTTCCGTAGTGGTATAATTTCTTTCGGCTTGATTCAGTTGTCTACTCGCATAAGCAATTGGATGATCAAGCTTGCCTTCATCAGCCGGCTGGGCTAAGATGCATCCAATGGCATAGTGTAGCTCAGTGATGAGTAGCACCTCCTTTAATGTCAATCCGGGAAGACGTGAGGATGGTATGAAGACCTCGAGCAAGTGGCGGCACAAGTGCGTGAGTGAGAAGCACACAAACATGCACACACATACACACACACGCGCACACACGGCACGACAAAGAGTGAGAATCAATGGAGTTCTTAGATTACTTTCAAAAAGCTCTTACAAGTTCGTTTCAATTACAATCTACCCTCAAAAATGAGCTCTCTAGCTCTTTTTATAGTTTTTGACTAGGTTTTGGCCCTGTCCAAACCTAGTGTCCGGCCTAGTTAAAAATTAGGTTCCAGGGCCAATTTGAGGGCTTAAACGGAGTCTAAAAAATACGAAAATTGATATGTAGGTACTTCTAAGGCTCCTCAAGCTCAAGGACTCCTTGGATTGCACAAAATGGAGCTACAAAAATATGAAATGGTATTTACAATGATTGTTAGTGATAAGAATCACTGTTAAAAGATGTTGATTTGGGAAAAATTGAAGGGCCTATTTGCCAGATTTGCGTCGACTGCTTTGTCTACTTACTCCTTCACCTTGTTCTGACTCTCTCCGCTGGCTTCCTTGTCTAGTCGGTCCTTGGGTGCCCATACTGCTCTCAACACCCCCCCCTCTCTCGCGTCTGTCATCCCTGACAGACCCTTGTTGCTGGGAGTGTTGGATGTAGTATTCCACAACCTGAGTGGCAAGCTGATGTTCTTGTATGCGTAGTCCTCTGGCCAAATCTGTCATCATACGATCCCAATCGATTGGTCCTGGAATATCCGGATGTGGCAGACGTAACTGATCAGCATGGATCGCTTGTTCTACTGCGAATATATGTAGCAAATGTGTGGGTCTGGGAATGAAAATTTCGGAATGGTATTCCCAGAATCCCGTAGAGAACATTTCCTCAAATGTCTGCTTGAAGCATGCAGGCAAGTACTTTATTCGTGCATGCCAAGCAAAGATGATAGTGACCGAGGGGGTTTGGCTCATGTCGTAGACTAGATCCTTGTTGCCTTGAGAGAATCCAGGGGCAGAGATGTATGGAGCTTGGACATTCCGAAAGGTTTTGAAGACAATGGTCATGAGCTCGAATATCTTCATACACATTTTCGCTGCTATGTCGGGTACATTATTTAGGCGTGTGGACCAGTGCCGAATTGTTGATATCATGTAGGCTACGGTTGGGGTCCCTCGAGGTGGAGCGAAATATGGGTAGTTAACCCAAGCCGAGCACTCGTTATTGTTGCGTACCTTGATTGCAAATGCTTGCCAGGATCTGCGACGTACCACTGGACAATAGCATGGATTATACTTGATATATAGTGGCATGGTTGCCCAAGTACTCATCATCTCTGGGTAATCGGTGAGTAGACGTGCACGCCAATTAGGTTGGAAGATCGAGCCAGCACGTGCATCTGTCGGTAAATCCCCTATCTCAAATTGAGTGGCGAACGTGGGCTCCTTCCCTGTGTGTCTTTTGACTTCTGCATTATAATCATGTAGTAAGACAAAATAAGGCATGTATTGCGATTCTGATGTTGTGATTAACCGTTGATGGGATAAATTTTGAAAGTAGGAAGACCGAAGGACAGTTTCTTCCAGATTTGTGAGAGATTGCATTTGCACGGCCACACGATCATCATGTGTCTTACCCACTTTCTCGACCCTTTTGACCCAATCTGGAACTTGAATTTCTAACGTGTCTTGTCCTTCTTCTGTAGTTCGACCACCAGGCGTCGGCATAGGCTCGTATGGCTCTTCATAGCTGTCATCAACGGGGATTTCCACTACTGTTTCAGGTTCTGGTTCTTCAATGGGCGAGGGTGGCCGTTCATATGGTAAGAGGCATGCTTGGAGTTCTGCCACCTGTTTTCGGAGGGTCTCCATTTCTTCTGTAGAGTGTTGCAAGATTACCGGCTCCGGTTGAGCGGTGGGGACACTGGCTATCTGTTTCTTTAGATCTGCACATTCAGTCTCTAGTTTTTCATATGACTCCAAGAAATTTGCATGCTCCTCAAGTAAGATGCGAATGTCTTCTGATGGAACTGCTCTATATCTGGTAGGGCTAATGGTTGCTCCTACGGTTCCTTCCATAGCCGCTTGAAAGTTGTCTTGGTTTTGTTGTTGAAGTCGTTTGTTCTCTTCTAGTGTTGCGGCCATATGCTTCCTTAATAGCCCAATGTTGCATCTGAGTGTAGCGTTAGAGATCATTTGCGCTTGAAGCACTGTTTCTAGTTCTTTGACTGCTTGGTCATCTACTGTTGATGTCTTTGATTCCAGTTCGGAGTGAGCCTGCTGTAGGGTGGTATGCTCGGCTAGGAGCGTCTGGTAGTCAGCTTCAAGAGTGGTGACTCTAGCTTGTAGACGTTGAGATTCTGCCTGGAGGGCAGCAGTGTGTTCTTCCAATTGATGGTAGTCTTGTTGTAGCTGATGTGCACACTGAAGTAATGTGTTGAACGTGCTATTTACATTATGAGATGCAAGGGGAAAAGTTTGAAATGCAGGGGAGGTGGGATTGGGTAGGGGGGTAGTGAATGTTGTGTGTGCCAATGATGTGAGTGGTGAGGTGGGGGGCAAGGGAGGGGAAGATGGTGGAATCGTGGGGAGAGGTGCGGTGGTTGGTGAAATGTCCATTGGGTCAGACAAGGTGGTGTGTGCAGGGGCTACCATGTAGGTGGGTATGGTAGGTGAAGTGAGTGTGGTGTTCGTGTAAATTGATGTCGTTGCGAACATCGGAGAAATGTGCCTCGGAAACATTGGAGAGCGGATGAACTGCTCCACAACGGACGGGTGTTGGGGTGGCATGGTCAGGTTGAAAGAGGTGTAGGGGCCAGATGGGAAGTGAGGGTCATGGAATGGAGGTACCCGTATTCGGGGATAGGTCGGGAAACACAGGGTGCCTTCTGTGGGTGCTGGGTTTCCAACTACACTTGGAATTATGGGATGGCCAGTCATGGGTTCAGAGGATAGACGGGACGAAGTGTACAAGGGATTGGTGACGAAGGAGAAGAGGGTGTCTTGTGAGGTGGGTTCTCGAAATGAGAATGATTTGAATGAGGATGGGTTATAAGTGAAGGTAGAGGTGATGACTGTCGTTTCTTCCAAGGTGGGAGGTGGTGGTGGGGGTGGAGAAGGTGGTGATGGAGGATGCTGGGGTGAGATGGGTGATGTCTGAACGAAGGTTTCGGCGGAGAGGTCAGTGGTGGTTGTGGGGGTGGCTGTGGTCTCAATGGGTACTTCTGGTTCTGTGACGGGTATCCTGATAGTCTTACCTGCTCGTGGTAACGTGTCCACTCTGCGTTTGTCATACCTTACGGACTGGCGGACTGCGGTGTGGACAGCCTCCGGAACTCCTAAAGAGTCTGACACTAATTTGAGGGTGTCAATGAAGTGTTGGTCCACCCCTTCATCTGATAGCATTTCTTGCATCAAAGCTTGACCTGATACCAGAGAGAGTTGATGCCTTTCTTGTACTGCTTTGATAGTGTCGTATAGCCTTCGTAGTTGAGCTGTATATGCTGGTGCACCTACAAGTTCTGGCACTTCTTGTTGCTCCTCTTGGTGCTCTTGATCATAATCCTCCTCATCATCCTCCTGTTCTTCATCTCCGTCATCCTCTGCATCCACTTCGACAGGTGTGACAGGTGCTTGGGAGGTTGTGGCCTGCGTTTGCACATTTTCCGCTTGTTGTGCCTCTTCTGCCTCCAGCTCTACATCTTGTAATAATTGTTCGAAATCTTCATTAGTGAGTTCTTCTAAAGGAGCACCACTAGGAAATTCAAGATCGGTTGGAATGGGAGGGAATATCAAGGTGGAACCATCGGTGCTGCATCTTGGAAGTCGGAGTGTGAATGGTCGGACTCTTCGGGGTGGAGGGGTGACGTCTGGTGTTAGGGTGGCTCCACGTGGTTGAGCACATGGGACTTGGACAGTGCCTCTCATCTTCTTAGAAGGGGGTCCAGTGGATGTCCTGCCTCTAAACTGCTCTACCCGATTCCACATTAGGGCCCGTTGGATCGGAATGTCATAAGCCAAACACCTATAAATGATTCTTGTCAGAGCACAGCAACCATATAAAACCTGTTTCCGCGGCCATCGTTTGTGAGCTAGGTGTATCTGATCAATTATCCAGTGGGGTAGGTTGATGGTGAGGCTCTGTGTCTCTGCCAGATACAAGCTAAACCAAATCTTTTTGGGCGGCATGGTGAATCTATCCTGCGCCGGGAAAGCAAAGTGTTGCATGCACATGCGAAGGTGTATTGCAATATTAGGCGTCATGGATACCATGTCCTTGAGTTTGGTGAGACTTCGATTCTTCATGTAATCCGGTACTAGGGTTTCCTTTTCTGTAGGAATATGCATTCCGCGCATATCTAGAGCTTCTCTCACCAAATTGTTTGATAGCCTGAACCTCTTGAGCTCATTCCCCTTTGTCAGAGATGGAATCACAAATGAGCTTGCACCTTTTGGGTTCTGGTTTGGAGTCAAGGTGTTGATGAGATAGTAGCATCGCATGAAGTCAGGTTTTGGGAGTCGGGCACTGAAATAGGCACTCAATCCTGCCTTTTCCCATATCAGACGTAGACCTTCCGCATTTTGTAATTTCTCAATTTCTCTTGTAAAGAAATGGTATCTGCCTTGCTTTCCATTGAAGTCCAACTCTGATTCCCATAGGTACGTTCCTTCACCCAAGGGTCCTGCCACCTCGGTAAACCAATGGGAAGTCTTTCCCACGGGCATGGTGTGGCCACGCGGATGGTCCGCAATAGGTATGATTTTGACGGCCTGCAATTCTTCTGGTCTTTCAATTGTCTCAGGCAAAACGGGTAAACTGTCAAAGTCCACCACTTGCGGGCTTGTTTCTGTGTGAGAGCTAGTTCCTGCTGCCTCCGCCATGTTGAAAATGTCGCAGCTGATTCTGTGAGAATATATGAATAAACGTTAACATTGCAATGGACACAAAAATGACATGGTGTCCCTTGTTACAACATTAACTTAAAGCTCGGGAGTGGTTAGGGGTTAATAAGTGCTCGGTGCTGGTGTGTGTAGTTAGGAGTTAGGTAGACCTAAGAGCTAAGCGAAATGATGTGATGTGAGAGTGAAGCGGTTAGTAGGTGGTCATGGATTTACAATCGGGGTCCGGGGGTTTGTTACAAGTCTTGGGCTGCCAAATGCAGTGGATGGGTTTTGCTCGTGGTTCCGTAGAGATTCTCGAGAGCTTTATAGGTGTGTCAGCTTGAACATGAGGCCTTTTAGGTACCCATTTACAACTGAATCTGTTCGTGCTCATGTGCCTTGGTGTTGAAAATGAGTGGATGTAGGCTGTGCGAGTGAATGGATCATGCTGTGTAGGGTGTGTTCTTGGTGTAGCTATTTGAGCCCGCAAACAAACCTTAGGCACCTAAATTTTTCTTGATTGTGGGCTAGCCTTCATCGACTTTTTGGGCACCCAAATAAATTTCACGTTAGCAGAAGAATTTCCGAAAGACCTCTTATTAGTGACGTGTTGCTGGTTACTAATAAGAGGCTTTGCCCGTGCGGTTGGCGTGAGTGCAACCGGGTGTTCACCTTTTCGCACCCACACTTGGTTCACTTGTTGAGACATTCTGCTGCGCAGGTTCTTTTGATTTCCGGCATAGGTAGTACTCTGCTTCTTCTACCTTTGAGCCATCTTTGGTTGTTGCCTCCTTCTGACTTTTGGAAAAGAAGGGAGTTCCGTTGCCTCCCTGACTCCTTTTTTGCGCGTAGCATTCCTCTGCAACACATAGTTTTGGACAAGAACAGCATGGTCATCTTCATGTGTACTCCTGGAAGGACCAGGAGTCTGTGCCTTTCCTAGTTCTTTGAGTGCTCCATTATCCAACTCTACTGTAATTCGACTATGATTGACCCATACCTAAAGAAGTCCACTTCTTAGGTTCAAGTTGACTGCTTGGTCATAGATCCAGTCTTGACCCAAGACAAGGGGTTCCGTGAGGTCCTCATCTTGACACACTAGTACTTTAACTGTCATTGTCTCATCATGAATGTAGAGGGGAAGTTCCACCTCGCCCATGCAAGGGGTTTCCACTCCTCCCACTCCTATGAGGTATGCTTCCACATGATTGACAGTTAACTGCAACTCTTGACAGTAAGACAATTTAACCGCACTAGTGGCTGCACCTCAGTCAATCAAGGCTCTTACGGTCCTTGCACTCGTTCCTTGTCCTATATCTAGGGTTATGAAAGGACGTCGATCAATTATCCTATGCGAGCTTGTTCCTGCGACTTCACACATGGCCATAGGATATCCTTGATCTGCATAGTCATCTGTTCTAGTCTGATCTCGGCCTTGCCTTCGTAACTTCATCCTTCTGATGCGTTCTAAAGCTTCTGCTTGAGCTTCTTCTCGAATTCGCTTTTCTTCCTCTTTGCGTTTCTTAGCAGTGTTGAGTCGGCTGAGCATTTCCTCTGTGAGGGGTTCCTGATACAACTTGACTCTGCAACCGCTAATATAGTTTGGGAGAACATCACCCTCTAACGTGGCTAGTTGTACTGCTCCGCTCGTGGAGATCCTATTGATGATCATAGGTCCGTAGCCTCTCTTTTCTAGCTTCCTTGCGTGTTGTTTCAGTGTATAGACTAAAACTAGATCTCCTGCTTTCAAACCCTTATCCTTCACGTGGGCATCAAAGTATGCCTTCTGTCTCTTCTTGGCTGCATATATTCCTGCAGCGGCTCTCAGTCTTGTTTCTCCTAATCGCTCAAGGTCAAAGATCCTAGAGGAGAGCTCATGACCTCTCCATTCGTGCTCTTGTGCTACTCTCAATGTAGGGATCAAGAAGTCCAAGGGTAACACAGCGTTTTGGCCGAATACCATCTGAAAGGGGGTGGCTTGGAGTACCGTTTTGTAGGCAACTCGGTATGCCCAAACAGCATGGTGTAGCTGTTTGTCCCAATCAGAGCGTTTAGTGTTCACTAATTTTGTCAGTACATTGCATAAGATCTTATTAGTGCTCTCAGCTTGTCCATTAGCTTGAGGGTGATAGGGGGCAGACTTCTTGTGTATTACCAAGAATTCTTGGAGTAGATTTTCAATCACTTCGTTCAAGAAATGAGTGCCTCTATCACTTACAAGCTCTATAGGTAGCCCATATCTCGTGAATACACTCTCAAACAAGAATTTAGCAGTTGTTTGAGCATCGTTCTTTGTCGTAGCCCTTACCTCTACCCACTTAGTTAGATAATCTGTCGCAACAATGATGTATTCCGCATGAGAACCTTTAGCTGGGGGATTAATAGGACCTACAAAATCTATTCCCCACTTAGAAAATGCACGTCCACCCATCATAGGTTTCAGTGGCATCTCATCTTTGCGTATAGGATACTGAGTCCTCTGACAGACATCACACCGTTTCACATAGGTATGTGCATCCATGTGAAGGGTCGGCCACCAAAAGCCCGCAAATAGTATTGCCTTGATCACCCGATCTGGTCCAAAATGTCCTCCTGCTACACCTTGGTGAGCGGTTTCTAAGATCTTCAGATATTCACTTTCATGGACACATAACCTCAGGTAACCATCTTTACCGCGCTTATATAGATTATCACCTATGAGTGAGTAATCCTGGGCTTCTTGTTCTAAACTCCTTTTCCTAGCCAGCGTCATGTCTTGGGGGAATGTGTTTGTCCTCAGGAAGGATACTAGTGGTTCACTCCAATCTGGCACAATGGATACTTGATACAGAGTGGCGTGTTCCACTGGTGGTTTAGTGCAACATCTTGGGCATTCCTTGCACAACTTTTGGACATCCGCTTCCATAGTTGGCCAATGCACTCCGAATCTCTTTAGAGTCTGTAAAGTTCGTTGCTTTGAATGGTGTTGCTCTAACGCACCTACATGTGCTAATTGCAACCATTTAGCGTACTCTTCCTCTTCTACGCAACAAGCCAAGATCCCTTGATCTGTGTGCTTGTACATGCTTCCTGCCATAATGTGGTACTTTTGGGCTTTTACAACCTCCCTATTCCGTGTGTTTACCACTGGATGGTTAGGCCCGTATGTCAATACTGGTACTAATGGCTTAGCCCACTGCGGCACCACTTCCAAATTAAACAAGTAAGCATCAGGAAGGTCATCTGATACTCCTTGTGGGGCTTCTCCCGATGTGAGCCTAGAAAGATGATCAGCTCTCAAATGGGTCCTCCCTTTCCTTACCACAACCTCAAAATCATATTCCATTAGCAAGAGAAACCATCTCACTAATCTTCCTGTATTGCAAGGCTTGTTTACGAGGTATAGCAATGCTTGATGATTCGTAAAAAATTTAAACTTATTTGCAAGCAAATAGTGTCTAAATTTCTTAACTGCATATACCATGCCTAAGCCTTCTCTCTCCGTAGTGGTGTAATTCCGTTCAGCCGCATTCAATTGTCTACTGGCATAGGCAATTGGAAGATCCATATTACCTTCACCAGTAGGTTGTGCAAGCACACATCCAATAGCATAATTGGATGCATCCACATGAACATGGAATGGCTTATTCCAATCTGGTGTGGTCAAGATTGGTGCTGAACACAATCTTCGTTTAAGCTCCTGGAAGGAATTCTCACATTCATCCGTCCACTCAAAGTTTGTCAGAAGTCCGTACATGGGCTTTGCAATGACCGCATACATGTGTATAAATCGTCGGTAATAGCCACAATGCCCCATGAAAGCTTGTACTTCCTTGACATTCTTTGGCCTAGGTAGCTCTGCTATGGCTCTCACTTTCTCTTTGTCAGTAGATATGCCATTCTTTGACACTATGTGTCCTAGAATCTTGCCTTGCCTAACCATAAAAACGCACTTTTCTGGGTTCAGGCAGACTTGATATTCTCTACATTTATCAAAGATTTGTCTGAGTTCAGGAACATGGGTTTGTCTAATATTGGAATGAGCACAAAGATCATCAACATAGACTTCTAAACTCTTCCTCAGGAACTCCTTAAACACATGGCACATCAGCCTCTGGAAGGTAGCTGGTGCATTGGTAAGCCCAAATGGCATTACTCTAAAGGCAAAAATGCCCCATTCTGTGGCAAAGGCTGTCTTATGCTGATCCTCTGGAGCTATGGCTACTTGATTGTAACCCGAAAATCCATCAAGGAAGCTGTACACTTCCTTGCCTGCCACTCTTTCTAAGAGATGTTCTGTGATGGGAAGCGGATAGTTATCTCGAATAGTGGCTGCATTAACCTTTTTCAAGTTAATGCACACACGCAGCTTGCCATTCTTCTTGGGCACCACTACGATGGGGGATACCCATTCAGTGTGCTCAATTTCGTAGATAAATCCAGCTTTAACCAGTCTATCTATCTCTTCTTTGATCTTAGCAGCATAATTATCGTTATATGTATAAGGCTTTTGCTTAGAGGGTTTGGCGTCTGAAGTCATGGGGATGGTGTGCGAGCATATGTCCGGGTCAACCCCTTTCAAATCCTTGTAACTCCAAGCGAATACATCTCTGTATTCTCTTAGCAAGGCAATCAATTCGTGCTCTTCTTCTTCTGTCAGGTCATGGCCTATATACGTGCATCTCTCCTCTCCTTCTTCTATGGCCACTACTATTTTCTTGGTGGTTTCTTTGTTATCATAGGCCTCTCCTGATTGTGCCTCTCGTTTAGGCATTCTAATCATGACTCTCCTGTCATCTATCTCATACTTCTTAAAATTTTCTGGGACCTCAAACAAAGATTCTTCCTCTTCTGGTGAGACTTCTCTCTTTTTTCGTTTCTTTCCTTCTTCCTTTGGGCTCACATGTGTTGCTAATCTTACATCATTTGTAAGCTCTCCATGCCTCTGGGGTTGAAATTCTACTTCATGGAAATATTCTTCATCTGATGCAAATGGTGGGTCCATAATGATAGACTCGAGATCGGAATCACTTGCATCCTCAAATGCATCAGGGCTAGGTTCGCATTCTTCTAGAACTGCCTCTCCCATGATTGGCTCTATGGAGAAGACTGAAATGTCATAGCCATCCTCATCACAGTGAGGTGTCCATTGTTCTTCATTGATGGCTACATCCATTGTTGCTAAAATTTCTGCCCAGCCATGGGGTTCGAATTCCTCATCAGGAAAAACTACAGGTGCATAGGCTGGGTCTTGAATTGCTCTATGTGTCTCTTTTGCACCTATTTCTCTGGCCTTTTCTCTCTTCTCTTCCTCTACTGCTACTTTGCACATCCATAAGTGGGTGTCTTCATGCATCCAAGAGGATCCTGACCCTATGGAATGCACAGATTCCGTATCATCTTTGGCTCTATGGATGGGATTCCACTGGATAGGAGGTACATCCCTATGAGAGTAATCTTTGAGATTGACTTTGGTCGTAACACCTAAGTGTTGCAGGTACAAGGAATTGGTCCCCCAATCCTGTACCACTTGCAAGTGTCGCATAAATGGTCTTCCCAAAATCATCTCATAGGCATGATTTTTGCTAAAGTCACATATAGCAAAGCTATGCTCAAACTCAACACCACAAGTGGTGAGAGTTATGCCTTCTAGCAATCCCAAGGGCCTCTCTATATGACCATCGGCCATCTGCAATTTCATTCTCGTTGGCTTGAGTGCTGGCTTGCCCCAACGCTTCCATAGGGAAGTAGTGGCAATTGCAACTCCTGCACCTGAGTCCAAAATTGCCTTGGTTGTGTACTCCTGGTAGGTGATGGGAAGATAGGTGTTCCCCTCTTCACCTTCACACATATCTCCTATCTTATCCAAGGGAATTTCTGGCACTATCCTATGGGATCCTACTCGGGAACGTGGTTCTGCAACTTCAGTCACTTGACTGGCTACACCTTTCCGCGCTTTTGGTCTATTCTTAGGCAGTTCTTCCAAAGTGAGATCGCGCTGCGCCTTGGTGTTCTTTACTACCTCCGTGTTCCTTGATATGACTGAGTCGTCGTTCCTTACCATGACTGTGGGTGCTCTCATACATGTGGACTTTGCTTCCCATGGGCCCGTGAAGTGGGGTAGCTCTTGTATAGAATTAGACTCAAAGTCCAATCTCTCGTGAGACTGAGTACTCTCATGTTCCCCGTAAATAGATGGGATGTCTTGTGGGAATTGGTCGTGTGCATCATCCACAAGTTCAAAGGGAGGGGCGACTTCACTTTCGTTATCCCATTTGTCTTCTTGAATCTCTCGTAGGAAGTCTGGTGCAAACCGATTCATAGAAGAAGAAGTGCTAGGCTCCGTAGAATTAGGCGCATAAGCAACCTGGGAAGGAGGGCTTATTCTATCGTTGGCTCTCTCCTCGTTCCCATAGATGGCTGGAGCACAAGCTTCCTGGGGAGGGTTACTTATTCTATTACTTTTCCGAACAGGCTCATACGCTCCCTGAGAAGGAATGTAGGCAACCTGTGGAGGTATGCAAACTTTCGAGGGAGGTTCCTCTGCCTTTTGAGGGGGAAGATAAGCTTCTTGAGGAGGCACATGGGCTTCCTGAAGAGGCTGGCTTATTCGTTCTCTTGCTCTTTCCTTTCTTTGAGGGGCAGGTTCTTTTTCTGATTGTGCAATTAACCTCTCTATTCTTTCTAACAATCCATCAAAATGCAACTGTGTCTTCGCTGAACTTGAGATGTTAAATAGGCGACTGGCCTCAAACATGGTCTGAGCCAATTCCACCATTTTGGCACAAATTTTGGTTCGTTCAAGCTCTAGCTCGGCTCTAGGGTAGCACTTTTCATGATCAGTTACGTTTGGCCCTTCTTGGATTCTGGCCTGATATGCTTTAAGCATCATATTAAGGTCTTCGGGGGTGGGATCTGCTAGGACTGATCCTACCCTAGGGGGTGGTGGGTTTAGGTTAGGCGGGTTGGAAGGTGGTTGGTCGGATGGCGATGGGAAATGTGGTGGTGGGGTAGTGTGAGAAGGAGTTTGAGATGTGAGTTCAGTTATCCTGGCTTTGGTTTCTCTTATGCTTTCCTCAAGTTCACTCATCTTTTTAGCCCATTGTCTTTTCATTCTTTCCCGACTATCTTTCCACGCTCTAGTCCTTTTCTTTGTTATGCTCTCGGTTTCACTAGCCTCTGGGTTCTTTTCCTGGCTTGTCCCTTGGTTTTGCTGCAATGCCTGAGCTCTAGTGACTACCTGTACTGGTGCAGTGGAAGTCACGCTCCCTGTGGAGTCTACCACTAACCCAACAACGTTGATGGGAGTGATTTTTGGCATGTGATTGGGGTTCTTTGGGCAATCTCGTAAGAGATGCTCTTTTCCACAGTCTTGGCAAAAGCCTTGGATCGTCACTGACTGGGGTTGTGTAGGTGGAGGCAAGGGACAATCACGAATGAGGTGATCTCCTTGGCACCTGTAGCACGGTCCTCTTGGGAATGGAGGTCTTACTTGCCTAGGTTGAGGTCTAGGGTTGGGGTTTGTATACATGACGTTTGTGTAATCAGACTCCCAACTAGGTTCACTCGGTTCTTCGCTGTAATAGGACTCACCATGTTCTGGAGACTGCATGTAGTACGCCTGGGGACTATTGACATGTGTAGAATCAAAGCTATGGTTACTGAGGTCATTTTCAGAGATCAAGGGTGTCACTGGGACTATCGCTCTATTCAGGTTTTCTTCTGCAACAGCATACTTTACCGGAATCACATTAGCTGGAGCAGGTGGTTGTTGAGCTAGCACTGGCTGAGGCCTTTGCTGGTTTTGATAGGGTTGCTGATAAGGTTGCTGTGGCCTACCATAGGGCTGTGGAGGGTACGGGTTCTGGTATCTTCCTTGCTGCGGGTATGGCTGAGGGTAGGGTTGCCTAACTGCCTGCTTGTTGTATGGGCAATCTTGTGCGGTGTGATTGGTGTATCTCCGTTCTATGGTGCAGTACTGGCTACTAGGATTTACTTGGGGCTGAGACATAATGGGGCAGACATTCGCCATGTGGTCACCACCACAGGTGTAGCACCTTTTCACAGGGGCAAACCTTGGGATTTGTTTACTAGTTACCCCTAATTTCTGAGCTACTTTCTCTGCGAGTTCCTCAATTGATGTGCATTGTGTGGAAGATTGACTAGGTGCACTATCTGAATCTTTGTAGATTTTGGAAAGCTCTAGTTCTTCCCCTAGAATTCAATGTCAATGCACATGCGTACACACTCTTCTATAGTCCTAGGGTCCTTCAGATACACATAGGATCTCAATTTCGTACTCAGCAATCCATCAAGGAATAAGGCCACTTGTTTGGCAGGTGTGGGTAGCTCCGAAACAGGGCACCTTTCCAGATATTGCCTAAATCTTCTTCCTGCAAGTCTCACGGTTTCTTGAGGGGTTTGCTTGAAGCTATGAATCAGCGAGGAGGTATTGTGTCTTATGCCACTCTTAGAGAATTCAATAATAAATGCCTCTAGGAGTTGGTCTATGCTCCTGAACTGCCGCTCATCCAATGGCTGAAACCATGTAAGTGCCGTGTTCCTCAGGGTTAGACCGAAGGCATTGTACTGCGTGAATAGATCCTCCACTTGTTCAGCTCTCAAGACTTGCTTGAACTCCGCCACATGATCATAGGGATCTCCTGTGCCATCAAAGTAATTCTTCATGGACTTAACTAGCTGGGTAGGTCTCAAAGTTCTTGTGTGCTCTCTAGGCCTCGGTAGCGGGAATCCATCCACATTTCTTTGATTCCTGTGAGCTCTAAGCATCTCAGGTTCTACCCTATTCGTCTCTGTCCTCGTTCTTTCTCTGCCCGCTGGGTTGGCAAAACTTACTTCTAGTCTATCTCTACTTCTGTCTCTTTGCATTCCATGAGCTTGAGATGTTCCAGCCCCAGGGTGACCATAGGATACATTTGATCTTGGTTGGGGGAAAATGAATTCACCCTTCCAAGTGTAAGCATGCCTATCATTTTCCGTAACTGCAAAGATCCGTTCTGAAGCGTGATCTAAGTAGGTCACTCTGCCTGGGCTATCAGGATCCTTAAACTCGTAGATCATGATATTTCCTATATCAATTGGCTGATTAGATTTATACCTCCAAAAGGCTTCGTCAGTTTCTCGATTGAGGAGCAACTCTATGCTCTTGTTGTCTTGGGGTACCCACTCAGGTGTGATAATCCTAGTGAGAATTGATTTACCTCGAGGGGTTCTAGGTTCCGCACCCATGTTCCCTTGTTCCAAGTCACCTAAGTCCGCTTCTGAGATTACATTCCCAAATTCATCTGTCCTATCCGGGTGACTGGTGACTACGTATATGGTTCCTTCTTTGTCCAGGTATGCACCGTTTTCAAACTTGACAGCTGGGTGCTCTAGTCCTATGGATTGGTCAGGGTTCTTAATCTGTATCACAGATCTTCCTAAGCCATCCTCATAGATGCTGGCACCTAATCGGTTGGTCCTAAGGTACTCCAACTGTGTTTTGTAAGGGCCTTCCACCCTGTACAAGTAAGGCACTCCTGAACTTCCCGTAGGTCTGTTCATGCCTTGAGACATCTCTGACTCACTGGTCTCAGAGCTAGGGTAGTACGAGTGGTGGCTCAACTGCTGGGCCCAGGACCTAGCAGTGTGGTTAACACTAGCCTCTGAAGATCTAAGACTCTGTCTCTCCCTTACTAGATGTCGTCCCGATCTAAGGTTCATATGCCTAACTAAGTAGCCCAATTCTTTGCCCAGAGTACAACTTCGTTGCCGATCAATTGGTATCAGTCACTTGATTCTTTTTAGTTATTTATCGTGTTTAAGGTCTTGTTTGATATTACGTCGTCGGAATACTTGAATGTTCTTCGTGCTTTTAGGTTGATCGTTCCACGTTAGGCTCTTTCCTTTATGTTACCGACAGTACAGAGATTAGGTTTTTAGCTTGAACTTGAGTTTTTAGGTGGTCTTCAACTTGATACCTGCTTATCGTCGCTCTAACTTACTCCTACCTCTCGTCGTTCTTAGCCTAAGCTAGGAATTGATAAAGGGAGTTGAGAATTTCCAACCGTTTGTTTCCTTCTTGGTTGCCTTGACTGCCCAGGAAGTGTGTTCCCAAGCCTGCACTTACTCTTGCTTAGAACGCCTTTCGATGCTCTCAAAGGATCTGTAAAAGTTCCAAAGTTAGCTTAAAGATTTAAATTCCAAAGACAAAACTAATGATTTTCATTCCTGTAGCACACACACTAGCTTGCATAGTGATTTTTTAAGAGAACAATTCTAAAGACCCCTGACTTTGATCCCCCTGGGTATGGTCAACTTCAAAATACCCTATCTGAAAATTAATGCATTATCTTTATAAAAAACAGTTGACGGCGTGTAGTATATGCCACGAGCTTTCCAACAAGCCCTAGAGCTCAAAAAATGGATTTCGTATGAAAAAGTTGTAACCGTTCAGGGTTCTAGGGTTACGACAGGGTTCAAACAGGATCACTGTGCAACAGGTTTTCCCCAAGTTGCTTTCCTAAGGCTTCCTCATGTGCTCAAGAGTACAATATTTGTGCCCAAAATTAGCCCAACTCTTCAATTAACAATCCCTAAAAAAATCTGGCTAAAATTGGCTGTCAATCGCGATGGACAGGGCTGTCAATCGCGATGGACACTCAGTCAATCGCGATGGACAGAGAGTTCAGTCAATCGCGATGGACACCCAATCAATCACGATGGACAGAGAGTTCAATCAATCGCGATGGACAGGCAGTCGGTCGCGATGGACAGGGGGTTCAGTCAATCGCGATGGACACCCAATCAATCGCGATGGACAGAGAGTTCAGTCAATCGCGATGGACACTCAGTCAATCGCGATGGTCAGACAATCAATCGCGATGGACAGAGAGTTCAGTCAATCGCGATGGACACCCAATCAATCGCGATGGACAGAGAGTTGAGTCAATCGCGATGGACACCCAATCAATCGCGATGGACAGGGGGTTCAGTCAATCGCGATGGACACCCAATCAATCGCGATGGACAGAGAGTTCAGTCAATCGCGATGGACAGGCAGTCGGTCGCGATGGACAGGGGGTTCAGTCAATCGCGATGGACACTCAGTCAATCGCGATGGACAGAGCTGTCAATCACGATGGACAGGGCTGTCAATCGCGATGGACTGAAATTTTGCAAGATTTTCAAAAATTTTGGTGGAAAGGTGGTGTGCAGGGTCTCTAGTCCACTGTGGTGCACTCAGATTTACCAAAAGGTGAGAATTTCTGTCAATCGCGATCGACAGAAGTCGGCGACTGCGAGACAGTTTCGTCGAGTTTCGTACCTGCGCAGGAAGCTAGGGATGGTGATGTGACCTGTACCTGCAAGATAGCTCAAGAAACATGCAAAAACAGCACACGCAATTTCGCTCTCTCGCTCTCTCTCACAAGTGAAATGAGGGAAATGAGGTGGAGATGGGGATATAGTCAAAAAACTGAAATTTTCGCGATGATGGAGATGGAGGTGGAAGATGGTGAGGATGATGATGATGATGATGGTGGTGAGGTAAGAAAGAGAAAAATAGGAAAAATAAAGAAATTACCTACAACTCCAACGCGTCAACTCTACGTCTTACCATCACACGCTCGTCCTCAAAGCTCGATCCCCGGCAACGGCGCCAAAATTTGGTGTAGCTCAGTGATGAGTAGCACCTCCTTTAATGTCAATCCGGGAAGACGTGAGGATGGTATGAAGACCTCGAGCAAGTGGCGGCACAAGTGCATGAGTGAGAAGCACACAAACATGCACACACATACACACACACGCGCACACACGGCAAGACAAAGAGTGAGAATCAATGGAGTTCTTAGATTACTTTCAAAAAGCTCTTACAAGTTCGTTTCAATTACAATCTACCCTCAAAAATGAGCTCTCTAGCTCTTTTTATAGTTTTTGACTAGGTTTTGGCCCTGTCCAGACCTAGTGTCCGGCCTAGTTAAAAATTAGGTTCCAGGGCCAATTTGAGGGCTTAAACGGAGTCTAAAAAATACGAAAATTGATATGTAGGTACTTCTAAGGCTCCTCAAGCTCAAGGACTCCTTGGCTTGCACAAAATGGAGCTACAAAAATATGAAATGGTATTTACAATGATTGTTAGTGATAAGAATCACTGTTAAAAGATGTTGATTTGGGAAAAATTGAAGGGCCTATCTGCCAGATTTGCGTCGACTGCTTTGTCTACTTACTCCTTCACCTTGTTCTGACTCTCTCCGCTGACTTCCTTGTCTAGTCGGTCCTTGGATGCCCATACTGCTCTCAACACATAGTTAGAAGCGTCAACATGAATATGAAAAGGCTTGCCCCAGTTGGGTGATTTCAAAATTGGGGTAGTGCTAAGTCTCTTTTTCAACTCGGTGAATGCCTTTTCGCACTCTTCTGTCCAAGTAAATTGAGTCAAGAGACCATACAAGGGTTTTGCTATTATGGCATACATGTGAATGAACCTACGGTAGTATCCACAATGTCCCATAAAAGCTTGCACTTCCTTTGCATTCTTGGGTCTTGGTAAGTCTAAGATGACTTTAATCTTGTCCTCATCCATTGATATTCCATTTCTCGAAACTATGTGTCCTAGAATTTTCCCTTGCCTTACCATGAAGACACATTTCTCGGGGTTTAAGCAGACTCGGTACTGTCTACATTTGTTGAATATCTTCCTCAACTCGGGAATGTGATCGGGTCTTTGATTGGAGTACGTGCAAAGGTCATCTACATATACTTCCATGCTTTTTTTCAGAAATTCCTTGAAAACATGACACATCAATCTCTGGAAGGTGGCTGGAGCATTAGTGAGTCCAAAGGGCATCACTCTGAATGCATACACTCCCCATTCAGTGGTGAATGCTGTCTTGTGTTGATCCTCAGTCGCAATAGCTACTTGATTGTATCCGGAGAATCCATCTAGGAAACTATAGACCTCCTTACCTGCTACTCTCTCTAATAAATGGTCCTTGATATGTAGTGGGTAGCTGTCACGTATAGTGGCTTCATTCACCTTCTTCAAATTTATGCACACTCTCAATTTTCCATTTTTCTTAGGCACTACTACTAGTGGCGATACCCACTCAGTATGTTCTATCTCATATATGAATCCTGCCGCTAGTAGTTTGTCTATTTCTTCCTTAATCTTTGCTGCGTAGACTTCATTGTATGTATAAGGACGTTGTTTGGAGGGTTTTGCATCTGTTGTCATTGGTATTCGATGGGAACAAATAGTGGGTTCTACCCCTTTGAGATCCTTATAGGTCCATGCGAATACATCTCGGTACTCCCGAATAAGGTATATGAGTTCCTCTTTGTAGCTCAGTGATGAGTAGCACCTCCTTTAATGTCAATCCGGGAAGACATGAGGATGGTATGAAGACCACGATCAAGTGGAAGCACAAGTGCGTGAGTGAGAAGCACACAAGCATGCACACACATACACACACACGCGCACACACGGTAAGAACAAAGAGAGTAAGACAATGGAATCACTTCTATTGCAAGAAAGTTCTCATACAAGCTCAAACTACAAGAAGCCAGCCCAAAAATGAGCTCTCTAGCTCTATTTATAGTTTTTGACTATCCTTGGCCCTGTCCAGACCTAGTGACCGGCCTAGTTAAAAATTAGGTTCCAGGGCTTATTTGAGGGCTCAAACGAGATCTAAAAATTATGAAAATTGGCAGGAAACTACTTCTAAGGCTCCCCAAGCTCGAGGACTCCTTGGCTTGTACAAAGTGGAGCTACAAAAAGGTGAAATGATATTTACAAGGTTTTTTAGTGATGAGAATCACTTAAAAATGATGTAAGGGTTTTGAAAAAAAAAAATGAAGGGTTGCCTTAGTGCTAGATCTGCATGTGTGTTCGTACTTGCTTCTTCCCGTATGCTGTCAACACTCTCCCCCCCCTAGCGTCTGTCGCCTCTGACAGACCTTTGCTCTGCGGGTTGATCAATATAGTTCTGGAGAATGTCAGCTCCCACATCATGTTCTTTGATTCGCAGCCCTCGGATCAGGTCTCTCTGCAGGGTATCCCAATTGACTGGGCCCGGTATGTCCGGCTGTGGCGTTGTGTAGAGTTTTGAGTGCATCGTTTGTTCGCATGCAAAGAGGTGTAACAAATGGGTGGGCCGTGGCGCAAACACCTCTGAGTGTGCTTCCCAGAACCCCGTGGTGAACATTTCATCGAACGTTTGCTTGTAGCAGGCAGGGAGATGTCTGATGCGTGCGTGCCATGCATAAGCAACTCGTATGCTCGGGGTGGTGCTCATATCATATAACAGGTCATAATTACCATTCACAAACCCGGGAATCGGAGGTTGAATATGACAGACATTTCGGAAAGTTTTGAGCACAACCTGCATCATATCGAAGATCTTGAGCATCATCTGGGCAGCCACATCTGGCATAGGGTGGAGGCGGGGAAGCCAATGTCTGATGGTAGCCATCATGTAGGCTACCGTAGGCGTGCCGTTGGGGGGTGCAATGGCAGGGTAATTGAGCCATTCTTTGCAATTGGCATTGTTCTTGACTTTGATTGCAAATGACTTCCATGTCCTTCTTCGTTGTACTGGTCCATAGCAATTGTTATACTTTAAATGCATGGGTGCGTGGTCCCATGTTCGTAGCATCTCGGGATAGGTCTCCAATAGCTTTTGCCTCCAGATGGGTTGATGTATTCTCCCTTTGCGCGCCTCCTCTGGAATGTCCTCAGGTTCAAATTGCGTTGCAAAAGTTGGGTACTTGTTGGTCTTACGTTTGATCTCGGCGTTGTAGTCTGCCAACAGTACAAAGTATGGCTTATATTGTAATTCTGAGCTGGTTATTAGTCTTCTAGGGGCCAGATGTCTGAAGTATTCTGATTGAAGTATGGTCTCTTCAATGGTCTTCATGGCCAACATCTGGTAGGAGATACGTTCTTCATGAGTCTGCCCCATTTCTTCTACCTGTTTCATCCATGCCGATGGGGGTTCCTCATAAGTGTCCTGTCCCTCCTCAGTGATTGTGCCTCCTGGAAAAGGTTGAGGCTCATAGTTCTCTTCATATGCTTCCTCCACTGGAATAATAACTGCTTCTTCTTCCATGGGTTGCTCAGGTGGGGAAGGAGGTCGTTCATATTGTAACAACTTGATTTTTAACTCGGCCACCTGCTGACGTAGCTCTAGTACTTCACTGGCTACTGATAATTCCGGCTCTGGTGAGGTTGCAGCGTTGGCCATCTCCTTGTGTTCTTGTTGGTGTGGTGCAGGCACTTGGGCTTTCTGTAGGTCTTTGACTTGGTCAGCAAGCTGATCATGAGCCTCCAGGAGAGTGGCATAGGTCTCTAATATTTGTTGTATATTCTCCGAGGGGATGGCTTGGAACTTAGCCGGGTCAATGGGTGCCCCTGGAGTATTTTCCATAGCTGCTTCGAGGTTGTCTTGATTTTGTTGTTGTAGTCTTTTATTTTCTTCTTGAGCAGCCGCTAAATGGCATCGGAGTAGAGCCATGTTTCGTTGTAGTCTAGCGTTACGGGCTAGTTGATCTCTAAGTTGTTCTTCAGTTACCCTACTCTTCTCTGCATGTGTGGATTCGAGCTCCACCTGATGTTGTTGAAGGGTAGTCACCTCTGGCTGTAGTTCTGTATTAGATAACTCCAGGGCCGTGACTCGTGCCTGGAGATGGGCTGACAAAGTACAGAGTTCTTTATTGTTTTCTTCTAATAACCTGTATTCCTGTTTAAGTTGGGCGGCAGCTTCGAGCATGGTGTTGAGTGCATGACTAAATGAAGTGGGTGCAGGGGTAAAGGTGGAAGATGCAAGGGGTCGGGGGATGGGAAAGGGAAAAGTGGATGTTGTGCCTACAGTGCTTGGAAATGGCGACGTGAGTGAAATGATACGTGGTGATGTTGGAATAGCAGTGGTGGTGGGTGATCCTGTGGATGGTGAGATGTCCATGGGATCGGACGTGAGAGTGTGTGATTCGTGCACTATGAATACAGGAATGGTGGGTGGCGTGATAGTGGTAGCAGTGAATGTGGGGGAGTGGGGTTGGGAAAGGGACTTTTTATTATAATTATCCACCTGTTGGAGTATATTTACAAGGTTTGTCCAGAATGAGGGTTGTGTGACTTGGGCTGAGTGTGAGGCAGTTGCTAGGGGAGTGGTGGATAGGGTTTGGGTGTGGGTGAATGGAAAAGGATGGGATGAGGTCTGGCTATTGGCAAGTGGTTGTCCAAGGGCGGGGAGATAGGAAGGGTGACCTATTATGGTTTGATCGGTGGCCGGATGACCGGTGTGAGGTTCAAAAATTTGGGTGGAAGTGTGGGACGTGGGTAAAGGGAAGGATGTAAAAACGGAGGTGTGTACAATGGTTTCATGATGGGTGGATATCGGTTGTTCAGGAGGAATAGTGGAGAGGGGTTCTGAAGGGTGGATGGAAGGTGGCTGTGGAGATGGTACGTGTGTAATTACCTCATGTTCGTCGGTGGGACTCGGGCTCGTCATGTGAACATCTTCTGAATTTATAGTAGGCAAGGCGGTAGAGGTTTCCATTTGAATCATTTTCCCGCGTCGTGGTCGTGTATCAATCCTTCGTTGATCATAGACAGGGTTTTCCTGATAGACCATTGTCCTCAATGTCTATGCACATGCGCACGCACTCTTCTATCGTTCTGGGGTCCTTCAGGTACACATATGACCTGAGCTTAGTGCTCAACAATCCATCTAGGAACAAGGCCACTTGTTTGGCTGGTGTGGGTAACTCCGGCATCGGGCATCTCTCCAGGTACTGTCTAAATCTTCTTCCAGCTAGTCTGACCGTCTCTTGAGGTGTTTGTTTGAAGTTATGAATTAGTGAGGAGGTGTTATGCCTGATTCCACTCTTAGAAAACTCAACAATAAATGCCTCTAAGAGTTGGTCTATGTTTCTGAAATGCCTCTCATTCAGTGGTTGAAACCACGTAAGGGCAGTGTTCCTAAGGGTTAGACCGAAAGCATTATATTGTGTGAATAGGTCCTCTACCTGTTCAGCTTTCAATACTTGCCGAAATTCTGCCACATGGTCATAAGGGTCTCCCGTGCCATCGAAGTAATTCTTCATGGACTTCACCAGTTGAGTTGGTCGCAGGGTCCTAGTGTGTTCTCTCGACCTTGGCAAAGGAAAATCATCAATATTCCTTTGATTCCATGGGGTTCTATGTCTCTCAGGTTCCGCTCTATTTCTTTCTGTTCCCGTTCTTTCTCTTCCTAGGGAGTTGGCAAAACTTACCTCAGGTTTGTCTCTACTTCTATCTCTTTGAGCTCCATGAGCTTGGGAGGTCCCAGCTCCTTGGTGACCAAAGGACACATTAGACCTTGGTTGGGGAAAAACAAATTCTCTCTTCCATGTGTAGGCATGTCTGCCATGCTTAGTGACCACGAAGATTCTCTCTGATGCATTGTCTAGGTAGGTGACTTGACCTGGGCTATCAGGGTCTTTAAACTCATAGATTGTGAGGGCACTCACTTGAGAAGATTTATATCTCCAAAAAGCCTCATCGGTTTCTCGGTTTAAAAGCAGATCTATGCTTTTATTATCCTGGGGAATCCACTCTGGAGTCATGATTCTGGTCAAGACAGATTTACCACGGGGAGTTCTTGGCTCTCTCTCTAAGTTCCCTTGCTCTATATCACCCATGTCGGTCTCCGCAATCACATTTCCAAACTCATCAGTTCTATCAGGAAGAGTGGTGACTACATATATAGTCCCTTCTTTATCTAGGTAGGCTCCATTCTCAAACTTGACTACCGGGTGGTCTAATCCATGGGGTTGATCGGGGTTCTTAATCTGGACCACCGATCTTCTCAGTCCGTCTTCGTAGATGCGAGCACCTAGACGATTCGTCCTGATATATTCCAATTGAGTCTTATAAGGCCCCTCTGGCTTTTCTAGATAAGCCAACCCTGAACTACCTACTGGTCTCTCCATGTGATAGGACATCTCAGAATCACTTGTTTCTGATCTGGGAGTGTATGGGTAATCACTCAACTGCTGGGCCCAAGACCTGGCAGTGTGATTGACACTAGCTTCAGAAGATCTGAGGCTTTGTCTGTCTCGGCCTAAGTGTCTGCCTGATCTAAGGTTCATATGCCTGATTTATTTACCCCCTGGAACCCAAGCACACTCTCGTTGCAGGTTGATTTTGCACCAATCACTTTGTTCTTTTTAGTTGAATATTATGTTTATGGTCTTGTATGAAATTGCGTCGTCAGGAGTACTTAAGTGAATTTCCACACTTGATAAGTGATCGATTCCCGTTTACCTTTTGTCCCTTAGGGTTTTCGCACTTAAGACCTATTTACTTCTTGCACTTGGTTGATTAATACTCTTGGACTTGATTCGTGCCTAACGTTGCCCTAATTAATTACCACACCTAAGTCGTACTTAGCCTAGGCTAGGAATTGACAAAGGAGGGTTGAGAGATCTTCCAACCTCAATTAGCTGGTTGACCAGACTGCTACACAAGCCCAGGAAGCCTTCTCCCAAGCTTGGTACTCACCCTTGCTAGCTTGCTTTGGATTGCCTTGAGCGCACACAAAGTTCCTGCAAAAGCTCACCCGTTAGTATAGCTCTATTGCCACAAGTAATTGAAAGACACACTTCAATAATTTTAGTCCCCTTGGAGTAGTTCACTGTACCCCCTGAATCTGAGAACCACTTAGTTCCACCTAAGGGTCAACTTAAAAATGCATGATCTAAAACTCCGAGTATGATTCTTACAAAAACTACTCAAAATTAACCCTAAATTTTCATGCGTTAAAGGCCGTGTATCGTGATAGGTCAGGTCGAGGTGTCGCGATAGGTGGGAAGTGTCGCGATAGGTCGGGGTGTCGCGATAGCTCGTGAAGTGTCGCGATAGCTCGTGAGGTGTCGCGATAGGTCGGAGTGTCGCGATAGCTGGTCGGGGTGTCGCGATAGCTCGTGAAGTGTCGCGATAGGTCGGGGTGTCGCGATAGCTCGTGAAGTGTCGTGATAGGTCGGGGTGTCGCGATAGCTCGTGAAGTGTCGCGATAGCTCGTGAGGTGTCGCGATAGGTCGGGGTGTCGAGATAGCTCGTGGAGTGTCGCGATAGCTCGTGGGGTGTCGCGATAGCTCGTGAAGTGTCGCGATAGGTCGGGGTGTCGCGATAGCTCGTGAAGTGTCGCGATAGGTGGTGAGGTGTCGCGATAGCTCGTGATATGGTGAATTTTTCTGTTCTGTCTAGTGATCCTAGGAGCTCTAGGTCTGCGCAGTGTCGTGGTGCACTCAGAATCGTGATTGGGTGAAATTTTCGGAGTGTCGCAATAGCTCGAGCTCAACGCCTCGGGGACTGTGCAGACAATTTCTGTACCTGCTGAGCTTGCTGGAGATGATGATGGAGCTGCCACCTGCAAGAAACATGCAAAAAACACACAAAGACAAGCACACACACTCGCTCTCTCTCAAACTCGCACACAACAAATGAGGGAATGATAGGGAAGAGGGAATATGTAGTGGAGAAGGAGGTGGAGCTTGAAATGGAGAATGAGGTGAAGATGAAGATGGAGATGGAGAAAAATCAGAAATTTACCTACTACTTACCATTCCAACGCATCCTCTCTACGTCTTACCATCACACGCTCGTCCTCAAAGCTCGATCCCCGGCAACGGTGCCAAAATTTGGTGTAGCTCAGTGATGAGTAGCACCTCCTTTAATGTCAATCCGGGAAGACATGAGGATGGTATGAAGACCACGAGCAAGTGGAAGCACAAGTGCGTGAGTGAGAAGCACACAAGCATGCACACACATACACACACACGTGCACACACGGTAAGAACAAAGAGAGTAAGACAATGGAATCACTTCTATTGCAAGAAAGTTCTCATACAAGCTCAAACTACAAGAAGCCAGCCCAAAAATGAGCTCTCTAGCTCTATTTATAGTTTTTGACTATCCTTGGCCCTGTCCAGACCTAGTGACCGGCCTAGTTAAAAATTAGGTTCTAGGGCTTATTTGAGGGCTCAAACGAGATCTAAAAATTATGAAAATTGGCAGGAAACTACTTCTAAGGCTCCCCAAGCTCGAGGACTCCTCGACTTGTACAAAATGGAGCTACAAAAAGGTGAAATGATATTTACAAGGTTTTTAGTGATGAGAATCACTTAAAAATGATGTAAGGGTTTTGAAAAAAAAAAAATGAAGGGTTGCCTTAGTGCTAGATCTGCATGTGTGTTCGTACTTGCTTCTTCCCGTATGCTGTCAACACTCTTCCTCTTCTTCAGACACATCTTTACCAATATATGTGCATCTTTCTTCTCCTTCCTCAACTGTCACAACAATTTTTTTCGTTTGTTCCTTGTTGTCATACGCTTCCCCGTCTCGTGCCTCTCGTCGAGGCATTTGAATAGCCACTTTTCTTTCCTCCACTTCGTATTTTTTAAAGTGTTCAGGAACTTCAAAAAGATCTGGGTCCGGCCCTACCTTACTCCTGTTCTCCTCCTGCCTGTGTATTGACGTAGCAGTTTCAATTGCTAAGATCTTTGTTGGTTGCTGTTCCTTCTAGTTCTGAATAGTATTTAAGCAGCTTTCTTCAGAATCAAATTCTGGTTCCATCTCTATGCTTTCATATTCCTCTTTCCATTCTTTTTCCAGGGTTTCCCCTTCTTCTACTTCTTGAAGGACAACCATATAGAGGTTTACATCATAGCCCTCCTCATCTATGCATTCATTCATCGTCAAAACTTCCTCGTTTACACGCACATCTAGAGTTGCCAAGATTTCCATCCATCCATGTGGCTCAAAGATTTCATCAGAGAAAATTTGAGGTGTGTAAGTGGGGTCCTCTACGGATCTATGGTTAGGATGCCCTATCGGCCATGGTTGCCTTTTGCTCTCTTCTCTCTTGGATTCCTTACACATCCACAACTGAGCATCTTCATGCATCCAAGATTGATCACTTGATCCAGCACTGTGAATGGATAAGTCATCTTCTTCTCGGTGTACTGGATTCCATTGTAGTGGAGGGACATCTCGATAAGCAAATGTGTGCAAATTTATTTTGGTGGTGTTTCCTTGATATTGCAGGTATAACGAATCTCTTCCCCAATCCTGTACTACCCGCATTTGTCTCATGAAGGGTCGTCCTAATATCATCTCGTAGTTGTTTGCTTTCTCGAATTTACAGATGGCTAGGGTGTGTTCGAATTCTACACCGCAAGTGGTTAGTTTGATCCTTTCCAATATTCCTAAGGGTTTTTCTACATGACCATCTGCTAATTGGAGTTTCATGCGTGTGGGTCGTAAGGCAGGTTTTCCCCATTTTTCCCAGATTTCCTTAGTGGCAATTCCTACCCCGGCTCCTGTATCTAGAATAGCCTTGGTCATGTACCCATTGTGTGTGACTGGTAGACAAGTATTACCCTCATCCCCTTCACTAAACTCTCCCACTTTGTCCACAGGACCTTGTATTGTGGAGTTATTTTCCTTTTCCTTTTCTGTCGATCCTCCAATCTCTGGCTGTGATTCTAATTGGTTTGCCATTTGCTTCCATAATTGTGGTTTAAGTCGAAGCAATTCTTCCACCGTCAATTTGCATCGTACTTTTGTTTTCTTTAATTCTGTTAGATTGTGTGAACTCTCTTCTACTTTTTCCTTTCCCTTTCCATGCACTGTGGGTGCTCGGATTATTACTGACTCCCTTTCGTATTCTCCCATGTAATTAGGCAACGTTGAAATGCTTATGGTTTCCTCTCTTCCTCTGTCAAGTCTTGACACTTCTTCGTACACTTCCTCCAAGTTGGGGTGAAGTTGACAATCTTCCCCATCTATTTCTTCAAAAGGAGGTGTATTATCTCCATTCTTCTTCCATTGCTCCTCTCGTATTCTGTTCCATAAGTCTTTTGGCCAATCTGCCTCTAGATCTGGGATTATTGACATCGATTCCTCTTGGGTTGTTATCTGGCCGCTTTGGTCATCTTCTTTCCTAGGTTCTTTGTTATTGGACTTTAAGCATTCTTCATACAGACTATGTGCAATCCTGGTCTCTGGTAGAATTGGGATAGGCTTTTCTAGGGTTGCTTGTGCTACTTCTATGAGTTTCTTGCATATGGTCAATCTTTCTTTTTCTAATTCCCCTTTAGGGTAGATTTTTTCATGTTGTTCAACGCTTGGGCCCATTTTGATTCTAGCTTGGTAGGCTTTCAACCACATGTCTAAGTCGTCTGGCTTTGGGTCTGCTAGAATTGATCCGGGCTTCTCCCTATATGAGCTAGGTTCGGGTAGCTCAGGGGTCTCCTTAGGATTCCCTTGTTCCTTGGGCTTATTCGGTTTTTTGGTTTGCTTTTTACTGTTTATAGTCTTGTTTTTGCCCATTTGTCCTTGAGTTTCTCTCGTCTTTCCTTCCATTTCTGAACTTTCGGGTTCCGGGGGTTTTCACATGGGTCCTCAGAATCTTCCACTCTCTGAATTGAAGGGCTTATTTTTTTGTTGCTTTTTTGTTTCTCTTCTGAGTGCTGTTCTTTTTGTTGCTTTGTTTGGGCTCTCGTAATGGCCTTTAGTGGCACCGTGTATTCCTTATCACTTCCGGATCCTTCAATGACCTCAATCACATTGATAGGTGCAGTGTCTTGGGATTTGGCTGGGTTCTTAGGGCAATCTCTAAAAAGATGTTCCTTTCCACAATCACTGCAATACCCTTCCCAAACTCTGGGTGGTGGTGGATTATAAGGTCGTGGGCATTCCCTAATGAAGTGATCCCCTCCGCATCTATAGCATGGTCCTCTCTGCACCGGTGGTCTAATGGGAGGTCTCATGGGTTGTTGTGCTTTAGGAGCCGTATACATTAAGGTGGCGGTTTCTGCTCCATATGTCTGATCATAGCCCTCATAACCATAATAAGCCGTGTCATATGTTGGTTCATATTCCATCATGTTGGCTTCATATGGATAGTACTCCCCTAGTGGAGGTTCATACCCTGGGTTGGTTGATTCCACATTGGTCATTATTGATGCTGGTACTATGGCTCTCTCTAAGTTTTCTTTTGGTTGAGCATACTTCACTGGTACTACTTGTTGAGGTTGTGATAGCTGGGGTCCCAGTACTGGTTGTGGTGGTGGGTACGGTGCTTGCTCATATTGTCTTGGTGCTCCTACTTGTGTTGGATAAGGATTGTATCTAGGCATCTCCCTACCAGGCTCTCGCGGTTGATATCCATATGGCCGGTATTGAGGTGGTTGGATAGGCCGTGCTTGCCTATTGAAGGGACAGTTTTCAATGGTGTGATTGGTGTATTTTTGCTCGATGTGGCAGTATGAAGAAGTCCCTTGTTGTTGCTGTTTGTAGTATGGATACGTAGGTTGTGCACCGGCCCCTCCTCGGACGCACAAGTGTGTGGGGTGTTCTCCTCCACATAAATTACATCTTCGTAGCACAGGCACTCTTTGTGCTGGGTTTTGGTAGGCTCTCTGTCCCTGGACTCCTAGTTTCTTTGCTAATAATTCTGCTAATTCTTCCATGTGACTGGAGTTGGATGTGATAGTACTCTTTAAATCTTCTGTTTTAGTGTGGTCGGTTGTACCTTTGAGATCCTCGGCAAGGTTGTCTTCCAAATCAATGCACTCTTGAAGACACTCACTCAGTGTTTGTAATCTCTTCACATACACTAGTGTTCTTAGGGTTCCGTTAGTAAGTCCATCTAGAAATAGTGAAATCATCTTTTGTTGAGTGGGTCTCTCAGCCACTGGGCATCTATCCACATACTGATTGAATCTTCGGGCAGCAGTCTTCACGGTTTCATTAGGGCTTTGTTTAAAGCTATGGATTGGGATCTAAAGGTTGGAACCAAGTTAGAGCAGTCCCTGTGAGGGTGAGCCCAAAAGACTCATACTGCACAAAGAAGTCCTCTACTTGCTCCGCTCTTAGAACTTGTTTAAATTCTGCGATATGATCATAGGGCTCTCCCAGCCCATCATAATGGTTTCTTACACATTTAGCTACTTGGATAGGTCTCAGCCTTCTCATTGGCTCAGGTGGTCTGGGCATCACAGGGAAGACTGGGATAGCTGGTCGTAATGGCGGCACTCCAGGTTGTCTTCCTATCGGTGGTTGTGGTCTTGTTGGTGGTCGGTACTGGTTCCCTATCCCTGCGTGGGCCTGATTGTGTGTGTGCACTCCTGGAGTTGCAAACTGTACATGAGTATGGTTGGGCACACTTCGTTGACTGGTCTGTCCTGATGTGGTTTGCTCCGTTTCATGTTGATTCCCAAAAGGATTTTGTGAAGTAGTTGCCTGACCTCTCTGAGGAAATACAGGCGTACCCATGTATCTTAGCCGAGCCTTGTCTAAGGCACTCACATGCCAATATCTCCTTTGATCCTTATCCAAGTAAGTAAGTTTAGTTTCATCATCTGGGTCTTTCAACTCATAAAATGTCATGGGGCTTTCTTCTCTCCCTAGAGCCGGTAAGTCAGTTTGAAGCAACAGGTCTGATCCATGGATCATATAGACTTCCAACAGGTAATCATCTTGAGGTATCAAATCTCCTCTCAAGACCAGTGACACTTGAGACCTACCCCTCGTGGTAGATACCAACTCTTCAGGTTGCGTTCTTTCGGAGTTGTTGGGATCCACAAACTCTCCTCTTTCATTGATTCTCTCAGGAAATTCAGTCACAATATAGATATGACCAATCTTATCTACATATGCTCCTCCTTCGTACTTGACAGCAGGTCGGGGCACAATTGTGGCATTCTGGGAAGTTATCATCCTAGCAACAGATCTGTTTAACCCATCCAGGTAGATTGGGATCTCCTGGGCATTGGTGGACACATATTGTAAGGAGGTACAGTAATCCCCTTCAACAGTAGACATGAAATTCCTATTTGGTGTTGGACCTTGCATGTCTTCCGAAGCCATGTGTAATTCCCCTTCCGAATCACTAGAGGTTTCTGAGTAAATGGAGTGGTGACTAGCCTGGGCAGCGCTTCCTACCGAAGATATGACACTTCTTCGACTACTTAGCACTCTTCCGGATCTCAAGTTCATCCACCTAACAACTCTGATCAGTCCTTGCAATCTTCTAGCCTCTGGGATTCTTCACTAAGGGTCAAAATTCTAGGAAGAATGTTGGCTAAAAATTGACTGAAAATAACTTTTCAAGTCACGATACTTAACCTCCAAATTCCACGATCTCTGACTACAGACGATACTCGATCGCTGGCAAAACGATACACAATACTTGTTAGGTATCGCGATCGCTGATCCAAACGATACACGATCGCTGATGAATATCGCGATCTTTGATCAAAACGATCTTTAGTACAAACGATACTTCGCTCCAAACGATACATGATACTTGTGATCCTACGATACACGACACTGATCAAGTATCGCGATCTCTGAAGACCAGACGATACACGATACCTGATGAAAACGATACTTGACACTTGGGAGAAAACGATACATGATCTTTGCCGAAGAAACGATCGACGATACCTGAACAAAACGATACACGATACTTGTCAGGTATCACGATCGCTGAACCAAACGATGCACGATCGATGGTGAATATCGCGATCTTTGATCAAAACGATCTCTGGGCCAAACGATACGCGATCTCTGGTAAGTATCGCGATCTCTGAGAGACGATACCGATCTTTGACCGAAACGATACACCATACACGATACTTCTCAAGTATCACAATCTGTATGAAACGATACACGATCGGAGGGAAATATCGCGATACTCGACCACAGGAGGTCACGATACTTGCTAAGTATCGCGATACTCGACCGCGGGAGCAAAACGATACTTGACCCTTGAACAAATTTAGAAAGAGATTTTTTTAATTTTGCTTCAATAAACTTGTTGTACTAACTCTCCTACCCTTTCCTCTCTCTCTATATCAATCAAAAAACATCTTTTTTATCCTGTTGGTCCTAAACGATACCTGACGCAGATCGCCTTTTCCCTGGAACTTGATTTACAGACAAAAAGTACAACACAACCACAATGTGCTCACCTTGGGGGCTGTTGCAATTCCTCTATCACTCCCCCTTGCTCTGTGTAGCCCCAGATCGCCTATTTGCTCCAACACGATCTCTGACGCAGCACTCACGATACTCGACACTGCAACTCACGATACTTGCTTTCTAGGCAAGTGATTTGCAAAATGACTCTTTTTGGCTTTTATACTTGGGATTTTTTTGCTTTCCCTACTTGACCTACTCTCTCCCTACTCCTACTCTACTCATTCCACTCACTTCCCTAGACTAACAACTCACTACACACACTCCAAGAATGAGAAGTAGCAAGTGCGGCTGAAAATGACTTACCAAAGAAGAGAAAATTTCCACTCCTCCACTTACTTCAATGCAAAAAAGCTACTTACCATCACACGAATGCCTCGGTTTGATTCTTCACTCCCCGGCAACGGCGCCAAAAAGTGTGTTGACCTAAGTACCAACTTAGGGACTTGCGGAGAAAGTGACTATACCTCAATCCCCTCTCAAGTGCATATAGTGGGGATACACGCTTTTAATTATCAATCCAAAGAGTATACAAACCTAGCCGAGTGTATGAGGACATGCAATCATGTAATGATCAATGCAAATGAACTACTCAAAGAGTGTAAATAAGGCAAAGACTTATACAAACAAGCTCCAACTGTTGGTCAAGGCGAAACAATACTTGGTGCAGCAGCCGTCAGTATTTTGGACTTTTCTCCCAGCTCCGAGCTCCAAATATAGAATAGCATATGCGTTTCGAAGCTCTCGAGAAGACGCATCCAATGGAAGTGGTTTCACTCAATTCTGACGCTCCTACTTCAAGTTATGAGCAAAATACTGAGTCACGGGAATACTTTCCTACACTTCAGCACTTCCTACACTTCAGCACTTCCTACACTTCGCACACACCTTACCTACAGCAAATAAACACTTTCATGGATAGACAACACTCACAAGCACTCTTTCCAAGCAATACACATGCACACAAGCTCACGGAGAAGAAGATATGGAGTGAAGAAGACACAAATTCGAATTTCTGTGCTCTCTATTCTCACAATGGCAAAAAGTTCTTTACAAAGAGTCACATTTGACTTATATACTAGTGCCCTAAAAATGGTCCTTTCACACAAGAGACCGGCACTTTATTCACTAAAAGACTAATTTCCTACTATTTTACATGAGTAAATCTCTAATCTTCTGTGGGGATGCATCTAGAGGACTCCTCTAGTGCATTTACAACGGAAAATATATTACAAGAATGATTATGATACAAAAATATGATGTCCAAATCGGAAAAATTTTGGGGCCCGTCTTTTTCTCTGCTTTGTGCTCTTTTTAGCTCTGCAACAAAAACGCAGTTCGAATACCTTAGGACCAACCGATTAGGTGCCAGCATCTATGAGGACGGCCTAGGAAGATCTGTGGTACAAATTAAGAATCCTGATCAATCCTTTGGACTAGAGCGCCCAGCTGTCAAGTTTGAGAACGGAGCATACTTGGACAAAGAAGGAACCATATACGTAGTCACCATTCACCCAGATAGGACGGACGAATTTGGAAATGTGATCTCAGAAGCGGACTTAGGGGACCTAGAGCAAGGAAACATGGGTACAGAACCTAGAACCCCTCGAGGCAAATCGGTTCTCACTAGGATTATCACACTAGAGTGGATTCCCCAGGATAATAAGAGCATAGATTTGCTCCTCAATCGAGAAACTGACGAAGCCTTTTGGAGGTATAAATCTGATCAGCCAACTGATATAGGAACAATCATGATCTATGAGTTTAAGGATCCTGATAGCCCAGGCAGAGTGACCTACCTAGATCACGCTTCAGAGAGGATCTTTGTGGTGATAGAAAATGATAGGCATGCTTACACTTGGAAGGGTGAATTCGTTTTCCCCCAACCAAGATCGAACGTGTCCTTTGGCCACCTAGGAGCTGGAACCTTCCACGCTCACGGAACTCAAAGAGACAGACATAGAGAAATGCCAGAGGTGAGCTTTGCCAACTCAGGGGGCAGAGAAAGAACGAGGACGGAAACAAATAGAGTAGAGCCTGAGGTACTTAGAGCTCATAGGAATCAAAGAAATGCGGATGAGTTCCCTTTACCACGACCTAGAGAGCACACAAGGACCTTGAGACCAACTCAGCTAGTTAAGTCCATGAAGAACTACTTCGATGGCACTGGAGATCCATACGATCATGTGGCTGAGTTTAGACAAGTCTTGAGAGCTGAACAAGTGGAGGATCTATTCACGCAGTACAATGCCTTTGGTCTAACCCTTAGGAACACTGCCCTGACATGGTTTCAACCACTAAACGAGAGACAGTTCAGGAGCATAGACCAACTCCTAGAGGCTTTCATCATTGAATTTTCTAAGAGTGGCATAAGACATAATACCTCCTCACTGATTCACAGCTTCAAGCAAACCCCTCAAGAGACCGTGAGACTTGCAGGAAGGAGATTTAGGCAATATCTTGAAAGATGCCCTATCCCTGAGCTACCCATACCAGCTAAGCAAGTGGCTTTATTCTTGGATGGATTGCTAAGTACCAAATTAAGATCATATGTGTACTTGAAAGACCCTAGGACCATAGAAGAGTGTGTACGCATGTGTATTGACATTGAGGATAACCTAGGGGAGGAGTTAGAGCTTGCCAAGATATACAAAGATTCAGATAGTGCCTCTAGCCTCTCTTCCACGCAATCCACATCGATTGAGGAACTTGCAGAGAAAGTTGCTCAAAAACTAGGTGTCTCTAGTAAACAAATCCCAAGGTTTGCCCCTGTAAAAAGATGTTATAATTGTGGAGGCGACCATATGGCAAATGTCTGCCCCATTATGGCTCAACCCCAAGTAAATTCTAGTAGCCAGTACTGCACCATAGAACGGAGGTACACCAATCACACCGCGCAAGATTGCCCATACAATAAGTAGGCGGTTAGGCAACCCTACCCTCAGCCATACCCTCAGCAGGGAAGATACCAGAACCCGTACCCTCCACAACCATATGGCAGGCCACAACAACCTTATCAGCAACCATACCAAAACCAACAAAGGCCTCAGCCTGTGTTAGCTCAACAACCCCCTGCCCCAGCTAATGCGATCCCAGTAAAATATGCAGCAGCAGAAGAAAACCTGAATAGAGCTATAGTCCCGGTAACCCCACTGCTTTCCGAAAGTGACCCCAGTGACCATAGCTTTGATTCTACACATGTCGATAGTCCCCATGCTTACTACATGCAATCTCCTGAACATGGTGAGTCCTACTATAGTGAGGAACCGAGTGAACCTAGTTGGGAGTCAGATTACACAAACGTCATGTATACACCCCAATCCTAAGCCTCAACCTAGGCAGGTAAGACCCCCATTCCCTAGAGGACCATGCTACAGATGTCAGGGAGATCACCTCATTCGTGATTGTCCCTTACCTCCACTCACACAACCCCAGTCAGTAACAATTCAGGGCTTTTGCCAAGAATGTGGAAAGGAGCATCTTTTACGAGATTGCCCTAAGAATCCTAATAATATGCCAAAAATCACTCCTATTAACGTTATTAGGTTGGTGGTAGATTCCACAGGAAGTGTGACATCCACCGCACCAGTACAGGTAGTGACTAGAGCTCAGGCATTGCAGCAGAACCAAGGGGTAAACCAGGATAAGAACCCAGAGGCTAGTGAAACCGAGAGCGTGACAAAGAAAAGGACTAGAGCGTGGAAAGATAGTCGGGAAAGAATGAAAAGACAATGGGCTAAAAAGATGAGTGAACTTGAGAAAAGCATAAGAGAAACCAAAGCCAGGATAACTGAACTCACATCTCAAACTCCCTCTCACTCTACCCCACCACCACCATTCCCATCGCCATCCGACCCGCCACCTTCCAACCCACCTCATACGATTCCACCACCCCCTAGAGTAGGATCAGTATTAGCTGATCCCCCTCCTGAAGACATAGACATGATGCTTAAAGCATATCAGGCCAGAATCCAAGAAGGGCCAAATGTCACGGATCATGACAAGTGCTACCCTAGAGCTGACCTAGAGATAGAAAGAACCAAGCTTTGCGCGAAAATGGTCGCATTGGCTCAGACTATGTTTGAAGCCAGTCGCCTTTTTGATTACTCGGGCTCAGCCAAGACGCAATTACACTTGGATGGACTTCTAGAGAAGTTAGAGGGCATAATTGCAAGATCTGCCAAGGAAGAAAAAAATCAAGAAAGAGATAAAGCAAGCAAAAACATGACCCATCCCCCATCAGAAGTTTATGTGCCCAATTCCACTGAACCAGACAACCCCCCCTCCCTAGAAAGAATAGAAAATCTAATGGCACAATCACAAAAGGAACTCGCCCCTCAACACCATGACAAGGCTAGTGAAAGAGCAGGTTTTCCTACCCAGAAAGCCTATGTGCCTGAAGCCTATGTGCCTAACTCTACGGAGCCAGACACATCATCTTCTATGAATCGGTTCACACCAGAATTCCTACGCGAGATTCAAGAAGACAAATGGGCTAAAGAAAGTGAAGCCCCTCCTCCCTTTGAGCTGGTGGATGACACACACGATCAATTCCCACAAGACCTTCCTTCCATTTATGGAGAACAGGAGAGTGCCCAATCTCAAGAAAGATTAGACTTCGAGTCTAATTCTTTACAAGAACTACCCCATTTCACAGGCCCATGGGAAGCAAAGTCCACCTGTATGAGAGCACCTACAGTCATGGTAAGAAACGAAGATTCAGTCATACCTAGGAGCACAGAGGTAGTGAAGAACACCAAAGTGCAGTGCAATCTCACTTTGGAAGAGTTGCTTAAGGTCAGACCAGAAGTGTGGAAACATGTAGCCAAACAAGTACCAGAGATAGCAAAACCTCGTTCCCAGGTAGGATCACATAGGACAGTGCCAGAGATACCCTTGGATAAGATAGGAGATATGTGTGAAGGTGAAGAAGGGAACACCTATCTTCCCATTACCTACCAGGAGTACACCACCAAGGCGATTTTGGACTCAGGTGCAGGAGTTGCAATTGCCACCACTTCCCTATGGAAGCGTTGGGGTAAGCCAGCACTCAGGCCAACGATAATGAAATTGCAGATGGCCGATGGTCATATTGAGAGACCCTTAGGATTGCTAGAAGGAATAACTCTCACCACCTGTGGTGTCGAGTTTGAGCACACATTTGCCATATGTGACTTCAGCAAAAATCATGCCTATGAGATGATGTTGGGACGACCTTTTATGCGACAGTTGCAGGTGGTACAGGATTGGCGAACCAATTCTTTGTACCTGCAACACTTAGGTGTTACGACCAAAGTCAATCTTAAGGATTACTCTCATAGAGATGTGCCACCTATTCAATGGAATCCCATCCATAGAGCCAAAGATGAGACTGAGTCTGTGCATTCCATAGGATCAGGATCCTCATGGATGCATGAAGACACTCACTTATGGATGTGCAAAGTAGCAATAGAGGAAGAGAAGAGAGAAAAGGCTAGAGAAATAGGTGCAAACGAAACACATAGACCCATTCAAGACCTAGCCTATGCACCTGTAGTCTTTCCTGATGAGGAATTTGAACCCCATGGCTGGGCAGAAATCCTAGCAACAATGGATGTAGCCATCAATGAAGAACAATGGACACCTCACTGTGATGAGGATGGCTATGACATTTCAGTCTTCTCCATAGAGCCAATCATGGGAGAGGCAGTTCTAGAAGAATGCGAACCTAGCCCTGATGCATTTGAGGATGCAAGTGACTCCGATCTAGAGTCAATCATTATGGACCCACCTTTTGCATCAGATGAAGAATACTTCCATGAAGTAGAATTTCAACCCCAGAGGCATGGAGAGCTTACAAATGATGTAAGATTAGCCACACATGTGACCCCGAAGGAAGAAGGAAAGAAACGAAAGAAGAGAGAAGTCTCACCAGAAGAGGAAGAATCTTTGTTTGAGGTCCCAGAAAATTTTAAGAAGTACGAGATAGACGACAGGAGGGTCATGATAAGAATGCCTAAACGAGAGGCACAATCAAGAGAGGCCTATGATAACAAAGAAACCACCAAGAAAATAGTAGTGGCCCTAGAAGAAGGAGAGGAGAGATGCACGTACATAGGCCAAGACCTAACAGAGGAAGAAGAGCATGCGTTAACAACCTTGCTAAGAGAATACAAAGATGTATTCGCTTGGAGTTACAAGGATTTGAAAGGTGTTGACCCTGATATATGCTCACACACTATCCCCATGACCTCAGATGCTAAACCCTCTAAGCAAAAGCCCTATACATATAACGATAATTACGCTGCCAAGATTAAAGAGGAGATAGATAGACTGGTTGAAGCTGGATTTATCTATGAAATTGAGCACACTGAGTGGGTATCCCCCATCGTAGTGGTGCCCAAGAAAAATGGAAAGCTGCGCGTATGCATTAACTTGAAGAAGGTCAATGCAGCCACAATTCGAGATAACTATCCGCTTCCCATCAGAGAACATCTCTTAGAAAGAGTAGCAGGCAAGGAAGTGTACAGCTTCCTTGATGGATTTTCGGGCTACAATCAAGTAGCCATAGCTCCAGAAGATCAACATAAAACAGCTTTTGCCACAGAGTGGGGTATATTTGCCTTTCGTGTAATGCCATTTGGGCTTACCAATGCACCAGCTACCTTCCAGAGACTAATGTGCCATGTATTTAAGGAGTTCCTGAGGAAAAACTTAGAAGTCTATGTTGATGATCTTTGTGCTCATTCCAACATTAGACAAACTCATATTCTTGAACTCAGACAAATCTTTGACAAATGTAGAGAATATCAAGTCTGCCTAAACCCAGAAAAGTGTGTTTTTATGGTCAGGCAAGGCAAGATTCTAGGACACATAGTGTCAAAGAATGGCATATCTACTGATGAAGAGAAAGTGAGAGCCATAGCAGAGCTACCTAGGCCAAGGAATGTCAAGGAAGTACAAGCTTTCATGGGACATTGTGGTTACTACCGCCGGTTCATTCACATGTATGCTGTCATTGCAAAGCCCATGTACGGACTTCTGACAAACTTTGAGTGGACTGAGGAATGTGAGAATTCCTTCAATGAGCTTAAACGGCGATTATGTTCAGCACCAATCTTAACCACACCAGATTGGAACAAGCCATTCCATGTTCACGTGGATGCATCCAATTATGCTATTGGATGTGTACTCGCACAACCTACGGGTGAAGGTAATATGGATCTTCCAATTGCCTACGCTAGTAGACAATTGAGTGTAGCTGAACGAAATTACACCACTACGGAGAGAGAAAGCTTAGGCATGGTATATGCAGTTAAGAAATTTAGACACTATTTGCTTGCAAACAAGTTTAAATTTTTTACTGACCATCAAGCATTGTTATATCTCGTAAACAAGCCACGCAATACAGGAAGATTGTGGTAAGGAAAGGTAGGACTCATTTGAGAGCAGATCATCTCTCTAGGCTCACATCTGGAGAAGCCCCACAAGGAGTATCAGATGACCTTCCTGATGCTTACTTGTTTAATTTGGAAGTTGTACCACAGTGGGCTAAGCCATTGGTACCAGTATTGACATACGGGCCTAACCATCCAGTAGTAAACACACGGAATAGAGAGGTTGTGAAAGCCCAAAAGTACCATATCATGGCAGGAATCATGTACAAGCACATGGATCAAGGAATCTTGGCTTGTTGTGTGGAAGAGGACGAGTACAATAAATGGTTGCATTTAGCACATGTAGGTGCATTAGAGCAACACTACTCAAAGCAACGAACCTTACAGACGCTAAGGAGACTCGGAGTACATTGGCCAACTATGGAAGCTGATGTCCAAAGGTTGTGCAAGGAATGCCCAATCTGCTGCACTAAACCACCTGTGGAACATGCCACTCTTTATCAAGTGTCCATTGTGCTAGATTGGAGTGAACCACTAGTATCCTTCCTGAGGACAAAAACATTCCCTCCAGACATGACTCTGGTGAGGAAAAGGAGTTTAGAACAAGAAGCCCAGGATTACTCACTTATTGGTGATAATCTATACAAACGTGGTAAAGACGGTTACCTGAGACTATGTGTCCATGAGAGTGAGTATCTCAAGATCTTGGACACTGCTCACCAAGGTGTAGCAGGAGGACACTTTGGACCAGATCGGGTGATCAAGGCAATACTATTTGCGGGCTTCTGGTGGCCGACCCTTCACATGGACGCACATACCTATGTGAAACGGTGTGACGTTTGCCAGAGAACTCAGTATCCATACGTAAAGACGAGATGCCACTGAAACCCATGATGGGTGGACGTGCATTCTCTAAGTGGGGAATAGACTTCGTAGGTCCTATTAATCCCCCAGCTAAGGGTTCTCATGCAGAATACATCATTGTTGCAACAGACTATCTAACTAAGTGGGTAGAGGTAAAAGCCACAACGAAGAACGATGCTCAAACAACTGCTAAATTCTTGTTTGAGAATGTATTCACAAGATACGGGCTACCTATAGAGTTAGTAAGTGATAGAGGCACTCACTTCTTGAATGAAGTAATTGAAAATCTGCTCCAAGAATTCTTGGTAGTTCATAAGAAGTCTGCCCCCTACCACCCACAAGCTAATGGGCAAGCCGAAAGCACAAACAAGATTCTGTGCAATGTGTTGACCAAGCTCGTGAATAATAAACGCTCTGATTGGGACAAACAGCTACACCATGCTGTTTGGGCATACCGAGTTGCCTACAAAACGGTACTCCAAGCCACCCCCTTTCAGATGGTACTTGGCCAAAACGTCGTGCTACCTTTGGACTTCTTAATACCTACATTGAAAGTAGCACAAGAGCACGAATGGACGGGTCATGAACTCTCCTCTAGACTTTTTGACCTTGAACGATTAGGAGAAACAAGACTGAGGGCAGCTGCATGGATATATGCAGCAAAGAAACGACAGAAGGCATACTTTGATGCCCACGTTAAGGATAAAGGTTTAAAGGCAGGCGACTTAGTTCTAGTCTACACATTGAAGCAACATGCGAGGAAACTGGAGAAGAGAGGCTACGGACCCATGATCATTAACAGAATCTCAACAAGTGAGCAGTGCAACTAGCCACATTAGAAGGCGATGTTCTCCCAAGTTATATCAGCGGATGCAGAGTCAAGTTGTATTAGGAACCTCTCACAGAGGAAATGCTAAGTCGACTCAATACTGCTAAGAAACGCAAAGAGGAAGAAAAGCGAATTCGAGAAGAAGCTCAAGCATAAGCCCTAGAGCGCATCCGGAGAATGAAATTAAGAAGACAAGGTAGAGAGAACCCTAGGCACGATGCATATGCAGATCAAGGATATGACGTGGCTATGTGTGAAGTTTCAGGTGTTAGCTCACATAGGATAACTGACCGACGTCCTTTCATAACCTTAGATATAGGACAAGGAAAGAGTGCAAGAACTGTAAGAGCCTTGATTGACTCAGGCGCAGCCACTAGTGCTGTTAAATTGTCTTACTGTCAAGAGTTGCAATTAACTGTCAATCCTGTGGAAGCATATCTCATAGGATTGGGAGGTGTGGAAACCCCTTGCATGGGCGAGGTGGAACTTCCCCTCTATATTCATGATGAGGCAATGACAGTTAAAGTGCTAGTATGTCAAGATGAGGACCTCACTGAGCCCCTTATCCTGGGTCAAGACTGGATTTATGACCAAGCAGTCAACTTAAACCTAAGAAGTGGACTTCTTCAGGTATGGGTGAATCAAACTAGAATTACAATGGAGTTAAATAATGGAGCACTCAAGGAACTAGGAAAGGCACAGACCCCTGGTCCCTCCAGGGGTGCACATGAAGTTGACCATGCTGTTCTTGTCCAAGGCTATGTGATGCAGAAGAATGAAGATCTCAAAAAAGGAGTCAGAACCACAATGGAACTCCCTTCTTTTCCAAAGACCAGAAGGAGGCAGCAACTAAGGGCAGATCAATCATTGAAGACTCTCCAAGCGAGAGACCAAAAGAACGCGCGAAGCAGAACAACTCAGCCGATGAAACAAATGTGGGTGCAGAAAGACGAGCTGCCGACCGTAACTAAGTCGCAACAACGGTCTCAACTTCCTATTAGTAATCAACGACTTGATGCTAATAAGAGGACTCCTAAAACCTCTGTTGAGAAAGTGAAATCCATTTGGGTACCCAAGAAGTTGATGAAGGCTGACCCACAATCAAGACAAATTTGGGTGCCTAAGGCTTGCTTGCGGGCTCAACTATTCCCACACAATTCACATCATACACGACAGAGTTCACTCGCTCAAGCAGCCGCCACCCACTCTTGTCTGATACACTCGAACACACTGCCGCCTAGAAGCACGCACAAACTCACTCGTAAATGGGTCCCGATGACACAACAACTCCCAGTAGAATTACTCATGCAACCCTCCCGAATCTCCACAAAACCAAGACCAAAAGCCATTCATGGTGTTTGGCAACCTAAGACTTGTAATAAAACCCCCGACCCCAATCTGTGAATTCATCTCCACTTACTAACTGCATTAGTCAGACAGTGCATCTTTCCATCTAGCTCCTAAGACTATCCAAGCATTAACTACACACACTGTCATCGTGCACTTACTAACCACTGACTCATAACCTACCTCATGTTAATGTTGTAACGGGGACAACAACGGGTTTATTCTGTCCATTACGATGTTAACACCTGGTTCTATATTCTCACAGAACCAACAAGCAAGCAGGGCCATGGCAGAAGCCGGAGGTGCCAGTTCTCACGCCGGATCCAGCGCACAGATTGTGGATATAGAAACACTCCTCCTCGAACCACATCTCACTGAAAGACCGCAAGAACTTCAAGCTGTGCATGTACTCCCAGTTCAGGATCCTCCCCAGGGGCACACCTCTCAAGTGGGCAAACACGCTCATTGGTTCAGTGATGTTGCAGGACCATTGGGTGATGGAACCTATTTTCGGGAAGCTGAATTGGAGTTTAATGGTAAATGGGGACGCTACCATTTTTTCACGCGCGAATTTGAGAGCTATCAGAATGCCGAAGTCATGTGTTCAGTATGGACCAAAGCTGGCCTGGACAGTTATTTCAGGGCACACTTACCAAAGCCGGATTTCTTACGTTGTTCTTATCTTATCAGTACCATCACTCCGAGCAGGGCCAAGGGAGGCGACAGCACTTTTGTGTTACCCTCACTATTGCCGGGCCACAAACTTAAAAGATTCAAACTGACCCTTAATCTGGTACGAGAAGCATTGGGCATGTATGGTATGCACATCCCTACTGAAAAGGAAACAATGGTTCCAGGCAGAATGAAACATAAAGATCTCAATAAGCTGAAGGATATGGTAGCAATGACATCGACCATCGCTCTTCACCTACGGACCGTCATGCAGCATTTTGCTTTCCCCGCCCAGGAAAGATTCACCATGCCCCCAAAGAAGATATGGTTTAGCTTGTATTTGGCAGAGACAGAAAGCCTCCCTATCAACGTACCACATTGGATCATAGATTAGATTCACCTAGCCCATCAATGGTGGAACAAGAAGCAGAAAAATGTGCTCCACGGGTGTTGTGCTCTGACCAAGATAATCTATCGATGTCTAGCCTATGACGTGCCTATTCAGCGGGCACTCGTATGGTCCCGGGCCCAAGAGTTCCAAAGAAGGCTATCAGCGGCAGGTCCTCCATCAAAGAAGATGAGAGGAGGAGTCCAATTACCCTGCGCTCAACCAAGGGGAGCCACCACTACACCAGAAATTACCCCTCCCCAGACACGACGCATTAGACCATTCACCATTCGGCTACCAAGACCAAGTACAGAGGGACCCAATCTGGTGTTTCCACCCGTCCCATTAGATTTGGAATTTCCACAGGGCTTTACTCTCAATGATCTCACTGACGGAGAAGTGGCTAGACTAATCTACGACTCTAATCTCGAGACGGAAACAGAGCGAGCTCAGGAACCACAACCCCATACAACAACATCAGCCCCCACCCGACCACAAGTGGTAGAAGTCGACGTAGATGAACAAGAGACCAAACAAGAGGAAGAAGCCTACGAAGAACAAGAGTATGATGAACTTTCAAAGTTAGCAAGTGCCCCCGCGTATTCGGCACAAATAAAAAGACTATATCGAACCATGCAGCTAGTTCAAGAACAGCATAAAATTTCACTTAAAGCAGGCAAGAAACTCATGAACCAATTGCTGGCGGAGGAAGGCGTGGATGATATGTTCATCGAGTCCATAAACCTACACGCCGATGCAGTAGGATTGGATGAGGCCATTCATGAGGCAATGGCCTACATTCACCGATTTGAGAAAAGAGTTCCCGCCCGTCCCATGAGGTCTGGGAAACAATTCATATCAACGTATCAGCATCAGGAGAGACAACGCAAGCAGACGAACATCAGGAAGCACCACTGTCAACACCCTCCCCACCTCTCACTACACAACTCACTCCACCACATGACACTATCACCACCACGTCCACTACCACCACAATCGTCATGGGAATTCCACTCTCTCCGGGAATCCAATTCGGGGGAGTCACCATGCCCACTTTCACCACTCTCTTCACTAACGTCACATCCACCCCACCCACAATCCCCATCTACACGGTCACTCAAACATTTGACACTATGGAAACATCTCCTGCCACTGCACCGCTACCTCCCCCCATGCCACCTCCATCTCCCATACCCCCTCCACCCACATCTCCACTTGCATCCACATCATTCACAACTCCCTTTCCCGCCTCCATTCCCCCTGCATCTTCACCCCTCCCTGCATCATTTAATGTAAATAGTATATTTCTAGCATTAAATCAATGTGTATATCAGCTTCAGAATGAGTACAGAGCTCTTGACGACCGGTATCAACAACTGACAACAAATCACCAGAACTTACAAAGGCAACTTACAATTCTTGAAGAGGAAAATGCAGATGTGAATCAACGTTATACAACACTTGAGCAGGCTCACCAAACACTACTGGAGGCACCCCAACCATCAAAAGAATCAGGCATCAAACAACTAGAAGCCTTGCTCGAAGTATACCAGGCCGATAACCTACGAGTCAGACGTAACTTGGCGTTACTCAGGAAACATATGGCCACAGCACTTGAAGAGAACAAGAGACTGCAGAAACAAAATGAAGAGAATCTGGAAGCGGCAATGGAAGGCTCTCCCCACGAGATAGATCCAGAGCAGTTCAAAGCAGTTCCCTCGGAGATGATGAAAACCATTTTGGAAAGCTATGCAGATCTTCTGGAAGCCCATGATGACTTGGAAATAGAACGTGACACACTACGGAGCAGACTTAAGGAACAGGAAGAACAACCGAAGAGTGTCCCATCAACATCTACCTCAGACGAGGTAAAGACCTTAACTGAGCAAGTGGCAGAATTACAAAAGAGGTTACTGACATACGAGAGGCAGCCCTCTCCAGTAGTAGAACCAGAGCCAGAAGAGTTGGTCCCTATTGAGGTAGATGATTCGTACGAGGAACCGTATGTTCCTATGCCGATGCCTGGAGGGCAACGAACCTCAGAGGGACTAGACACCTTGGAAGTGGAAGCACCCGAGTGGCTTCAGACACTGGAAAAGACAGCGAACACCCACGAAGAACGGGTGGCCATTCAGATCCAATCACTAGCGAACCTAGAAGAAACTATCATAAAGTCAGAATATTTCAGAAGCATGTCTCATCATAGATGGATCGGCACCAATAATGACCAATATGTGCCATACTGCATACTTTTGGCCGATTACAACGCCGAGATTCAACGACAATGCGGCAAGCCTCCCACATTTGCTACACAATTTGGTCCAGACGATATACCGGAAAGTGCTAAGCGTGGGTCCATCCATCAACCCACCTGGAGAATCAGGCTTTTGGAAACATATCCTGAAATGGTCCGAACCTGGAATAATATGCCGTTGTTTATTAAATATAATCCTTGTTACGTTCCAGTTCTTCGACGACGCACCTGGCCTGAATTCACTATTGCCGTCAGAGACATCAAAGCCTGCGCAAAATGGTTAAATTACGTTTATCTAGCACCTCCACGAGGACCCCCCACGGTGAACTACATGATTTCTACAATCCGTCACTGGAGCATTCAGCTACGCAATAATCCCGATGTGATGGCCCAGATGTGTATGAAAATATTTGAATTAATGTTGATCACTTTCAGGACTTTTAAGAACATTAAGGACCCCCACTTCTCAGGAGCAGGCTTTGTGACAGGAAACCAAGATCTGGTGTACGATATGAGTACCACCCCATCAATTGAAGTAATATATGCTTGGCACGCCAGAATCAAGTACCTCCCAGCCTGCTTTAAACAGACATTTGAGGAGATGTTCATCACAGGATTCTGGGAATATCACTCCGAAATCTTTATACCCAGACCATCACATCTCCTCCAATTATTTGTTGTGGAGAGAACTATTCACTCAGAACAATTGAGGGTGCCTCATCCAGATGTCCCCGGACCTGTGAATTGGGATGATTTGCTCATAGATCTAGCACGCGGCTTACGACTCGAAGAACACCACCTAGCCTCCGATGTCGTCCAATACTATGTTCAAAAATCCTCTAGACAAGGGTCTGTCAGGGGCGACAGACGCGAGAGTGGGGGGGTGTTGGCAGCAGTCAGGGAACCGAAGGAGCCACAAGACGAAGAGAGTCAGAGCGAAGGGACAGCACAAGCAGACATGGCAGTCAAAGAAGATCTGGCAAGTAGGCCATCTAATTTTTCAGACATCAAGGAGTTGAGCACACAAGAAGAAAGAGCAAGTAGGGAGCTCAAAGAGGTGTATGACAAATCAACAGAGAAAATCCCTACACAAATAGTGATTTTCATCACTAAAAACCATTGTAAATATCATTTCGTATTTTTGTAGCTCCATTTTGTGCAAGCCAAGGAGTCCTTGAGCTTGAGGAGCTTTAGAAGTATCTACCTGCCAATTTTCATATTTTTTAGATCTCGTTTGAGCCCTCTAATAAGCCCTTTTTAACTAGGCCGGACACTAGGTCTGAACAGGGCCAAAGCTAGTCAAAAACTATAAAAGGAGCTAGAGAGCTCATTTTTGAGGTTGGATTGTAATTGAAATGAACTTGTAAGAGCTTTTTGAAAGTAATCTAAGAACTCCATTGCTTCTCACTCTTTGTCTTGTCGTGTGTGCGCGTGTGTGTGTATGTGTGTGCATGTTTGTGTGCTTCTCACTCATGCACTTGTGCCGCCGCTTGCTCGAGGTCTTCATACCATCCTCACATCTTCCTGGATTGACATTAAAGGAGGTGCTACTCATCACTGAGCGACACCACATGTCCTCTAGCTTCTTTAGCTTTTATGCTCCAAGTGCTTTAGTTAAAATATCAGCAACTTGTTCATCTGTTCTCACATAAACAAGATCAATATCACCTGCTAATACCTTCTCTCTAGTGAAGTGATAATGTACCTCGATATGCTTTGTTCTTGCATGAAAAACACGGTTTCATGCTAATTGTATGCTACTAAGATTATCACAATACATGGTGATAGGCTTTTGCATTTCCACACCTAAATCTGCAAGTAGCATCTCTAGCCATGATGCCTCACATGCTGCCATTGCAGCACCTCTATACTCAGCCTCTGTACTCAACAAAGCAATAGTGGGTTGCTTCTTAGTGCTCCATGTAATAGCTCCACTCCCAAGTGAGAATAGAAAACCACTAGTAGGTCTTCTATGTGGAATGCTACCAGCCCAATCTGCATCGATGTATCCGTGAACCTACAAATCTATACTAGCTTCATAAAACAATGCATAATCCAAAGTAGCACTGATATAATGTAGAGTGCACCTCAAAGCATCAAAATGTGGCTTCCTGGGAACCTACATAAATTGACTTTCAACTCCAATAGTGTAGTTTAGATCAGGCCTTGTAATTGAGAGATATATCAAGCTTCCCACAATTTTCTTGTACATAGTAGCATTTTCCAATGCTTCACCTGATGTATATCCAACTTCAAATTCTGATCTAATGGCATAGAAATTGGCTTGCAATCAACCATACCATACTTTTGTAGCATACTCAAGGCATATTGCCTTTGTGACATCCATATACCTGTTTCTGTATGTATAAACTCAATGCCCAAGAAATAACGCAGCACACCAAGATCTTTCATGTCAAATTCTTGCATAAGAAGTTTTATTATTATTATTATTATTATTATTATTATTATTATTATTATTATTATTATTATTATTATTATTATTATTTATTTTTTATTTTTATTTTTTTTAATGGAGGTTCGGCCGAGGCCTACTCCCCCGGACTTTAACTTTGAAATTGCAACTGTACAAGGAAGGGCATAGTACCCATGGGACCCCCCTTATCCCACAAGAACAGGGGTTTTACGACTGGGTTGAACGGCGGTCACAACTACCGCGAGGATGGTCAAACGGTGGCCAACAGCCACATACAACAATTTCTGGGATTCATATGTCCCTACATGTTGCTGCCAGGGGTTGAACCCTCGCCCCCGCCTCAAGAGGCGAGAGGCCCAACCACCAGGCCAGCGAACCTGGACAATTTTTGCATAAGAAGTTGCTTTACCTCTTTAATTCTTTCTTCATTATCACCACCTACAAACAAGTCCTCAACATAAATAGCCACAATTGTGATGCCATCATCATCCTTCCTTGCATATAGTGAATGATCTACATCTGTTTGTTGTTAACCTTTGGAGCTGTCCTCTCCAATCATTATAGCATAAAAGATTAACTACACATCATTAAATTGTCAATCTGGGAAGTATGCAAAGACCACAACCCCTTCTAGTTAATGGAATCCAAGAATAAGAGATACCATAACTAATTTCTACGAAATTAGTAAAGAAGAAGATGGAGAAACTAGGGTCTTGATTATCTTCAGTTATAAAATAGCATTTTCAACAATCTTTGTGCCTAAATTGTGCCATTTTTCCTCTAGATTAGAAATATAAAGTCAAATTTCAAAAACAGTACCTATATCACATAGATGAGACAATCGTGATTCTATAAAAATTGAGAATTTCCATTTCTAGCATTGATCTCTTGTAATACTTTGCTCAATATACTGATAATTACTTCTCTTCGTACACTTCACTCAGAAGTACACAAGAAAAGCTCACAAATTCCATAGATTTCGCAATAGAAAGACTCAACAAATCAAGAAGATTCTCATGAAAAGTAGAAACACGATTTTCTGCAAGAAGCTCTTCACATTACTTGGATAGCATGGAAATAATACAACCAACCTCTCCAAAGTAGAAGAGAATATCCTTTATACTTTTTCAAGTGTCCCTTTTCACACTTGAAATTTTGTTCTACCTTCTAGTCTAAAAACATGCCACTCAAGAGCTTCTAAAAATTCTAAGAAAAATATATATGATTCTACTATACATGAGGAAGACTCTTCCTCAATTCTACATCATTTGGATATATACAACTTCATGAAACTGTCAAATTATATAGAATTTCCTACAAAAAATGCTTCTTCCAACATCCTTCCCCTCCTAGACTTTTTGGCTCCTGACAAAAAATGATTCTCACAAAAGATGAGCGGAATTCATTTCTTCTTCCTTTGATAAACCTGCGATAACAAATCATGAATTTTCCTCTCTGTAACATTCAAATCATTCACCATTTCAAATAAAGCTTTTCTCCATTGGACTGCTGCTTCTACTCTATCTATCACATCCTTCTTCAAATACTCTATGTATGCAGCTTCATATGCAATGAGTCTTGATTTTGTAACTACTGACAAATTCCCAAAAATTTCTGATTCTCTTTCAAGGAAACCATAGTCAAAGGCATCCTCAAAAATTTGAAGGTAATGACTCCCCAAAAATACAATTCTGCTATAGTATGCCATCAAACAAATTCTATCTGGAGTTTCACTTAGATAAAAAATTAAAGCATATGTAGGTGAATTAAATCTGACATAATTGAGGGTTCTCACTTCCGTGTCTATAAAAGTTTCTATACATGCTACTATAAGTCGCATGACTCTGACTAATAATATACAGGCGGGATCATTTACATCTTTATATGTGGATATGACAGATTCTGCAGTATCAATCATATATTTCTTGGTTGGCCAAGATCCTGCTTTTGGTCCTACAATCTTTGGAAAACTCAGCCACTTTGCTAGAATTTGTCCTGCATTTCTTCTTTCCCAAAATATTGACCAATCCCTCCTTCTAGCTACTGGGCAATATGCTGGATTTATCTTTAATTGCAGTGGTGCTTCCTTCCAGATCTTCCTACAGTCCTTGTTGGAATCTAACCATCTATTTCTCCATTTAGGGTTGGCCTTTTCAAATAATTCTTTAGTGACATTAATGTCCTCCTCATACTCCAAATATCTATTAGGTGGTAACCCAACTCTTGCAATCTGATAATTTTTGAAACTTTCAAGAATCATACTGAAGGGTATTCCTAGACCATCTACTGCCCAATGATGTTGATCTGGATTTACTCCATTTTCCAAAGCAAACTTTATAATATGATTTTCATACTCATCATGCATCTTTCTAATGAACTTCATCCTTGACTCCCTGTTTGTCAAAAGCATCTACACAAACTCATCTAAATAATCTGCAATGTTCTTGTCTTCTTGCTCATGAAAATCCTAAGCTAGTAAAGTTCTTCTATTATCTTCCACCAATTCTTGCTCCCCTACTTGCGTGGTCTCTGCCTGTTCCTCATCCTTTCTTTGTTGGATTTCCATATTTCTCTTTAACTCTATAACCTCCATCATTAGTTTTTTACTATGAGATACTAGTAATTCTCTCTCTGTACCCCATTCATGTCTTTTTGTTTCTATCCCCAAGTATAATTTGTTGTATCCTCTCATAGCACTGGCTGCATGCACACTAGCCTGTTTTTCCAATTCCTTAATTTCTTTAAGCTCTTCCTGTAACCTTTGAATTTCTTTGCTCATCTTTTCCCTTTCTTCTTGATTCAACTACATAGTCTGATTTTCTGCTTTCACTTGTCCTTCTTCCATCAACAATTTATTGATTTGCTCATTGGCTTTGGCCATTATTTGATATGAGCTTTGGAGTGTTCTAAACCTGTCTTCTATTTTCTTTAGTTCCATTTCTACTTTATTACTATGCTCTATCTGTTTAGCACATTTATTTTAGTTTTTCCATCTCATCTTCACTAAAGTCTCAGAAATCAGCCATGATATCTCTTATTCTTGGATTCAATTAACTAGAAGGGGTTGTGGTCTTTGCATACTTCCCGGTTTGACAATTTGATGAAGTGTTAGTTAATCTTATGCTATAATGATTGGAGAGGACAACTCCAAAGGTTAACAACAAACAGTGTCCCACCAAAGCACTACAGTTTGTAAATCCATATGAGGCTTGACATGGTCGCAAGCAATCTGTTGCTCATTTTGCATGTCTTTGGTTGTTTGGCATTAGCTTTAGTGATTGAACAACAATGCACAAAATTGGATGATAAAGTAGTGAAATGTATTTTTGTTGGGTATAGTTTTGAAAGCAAAGGTATCGTCTCTATCATCCACATACTAGACACATTTTGGTTAGTCGTGATGTTATTTTTGTGGAAGATGCAATTCAGCCATCATGTGCTAAGGAGACATAAGCTAGCTCCAAAGATGTTTACAACACTTTGTTGCTCTTTATATAGGTGGACAGTCAAGTCCTGGTCCAAATGAGGCAATTTCTTAGCCTTTATAGGTTCCACATGATGATGCAGATAATTCCATTTTTTATGCAGATTTACATGATGTACTTGTTGATGAGAGGGCTGATATAGAGGAGACAAAAACTATGCATAAATGGCTGTTTTAGACTTTGTGAGATAGGAAATTAGATGTACCTCTATCATATCATACTCCTTCAAGCTCTCATAGTGCTCCTTTTGCATCATACTGCTATGCAATGGCTGCCACTAGTCTTTGTCATGAGAACGATCCTATTTCTTTTGATGAAGAAGAAAATTCAAAAAATTGGATGGCTGCTATGCAATCACGATATGATGCTATTATGAAGAATGGTACTTGGTCTCTATGTGATTTTCCTCCAGGAAAAAAGGCCATTGGCACTAAATGGGTATACAAGCTGAAGTGTAAGCCTGATGGAATAGTTGCCAGCTATAAGGCTAGGCTTGTTGCAAAAGGTTATGCTCAAGAAAGGGGCATTGATTTTGATGAAACCTTTGTACCCACATATGGAATGACTACCATTCATAGCATTTGTGCACTTGCATCCCATCATGGTTGGAATGTGCATTATTTGGACATTAAAACTCCGTTTTTGAATGGTGACTCACATGAAGAAGTGTATGTTCTTTATCCCCATGGTTTTGTTCAAAAAGGGCATGAAAACAAAGTTTCCACATTGAAAAAGGCATTAATATATGGTTTGAATCAAGCACCACGTGCTTGGTATGAAAAGATACATGCCTACTTGATTGCACATGGCTTTGAGAACAGTCCAATTAAGAGCACCTTATATGTTAAGCATGCAAATTATGTGCTTTGGATCATTGTTGTCTATGACATGCTGCTCACTAGTCCTAATGAGAAGCATATTGCTGATTTTTAAGGCTGATTTGTTGGTGCAATTAAAATCAAGCCCACATACTTGATTAATAGGCACATCTCTTATAGAACATTGTCTGATCAACCTCTTGTAAAAACCATTCATATTTACTTTTGTAAAAGTGTCCTACAACCATGAGGAAGTTAGGAAGCATCAAATCTCAAAGTTCTTGGTTGTTGATTGATGAGAGAATATATCCTATACTTTAGGATTCACCTTTTAGGTAGAGCTTTTGAATTTGAATTCAAACATTGGCTCGAAAAACGACTATAAAAAGAGGATCAAAGGACCCGCATGATATCTCAACTCCATGAGATCATTGTGAAGGGCATCTATTGTGAATTAAGAGCTCATCTCATAGCTCATTCACCTCTCAAACATTGTGCAATATATGATTGCCAATGACATTGTATTTGTATAGGATTTAATATATACAATATCATTACTTTCTCATTTCACCTCTCTGTTATGACTACATCAAAATAGTGACTTTCTAAGAGCTTGTTCTCAGTGTACGATTGATCATTTGTCATGACTTAAAGCATGGTAGACTCAGCATATTGTCTAGTATATGACTACAAAGTCTTATTACCATTGCCTCTCTGGATCGTGAGATATTAACACATCTCTACTCTCTAGTCTGTTGATTGTTGCATCCCATAATTGTCGGGAAGATTCTGTGATTTGCTAAACATCATTCTCAGTGTGTAGTCCATGATTTTTTATGAAATCACTCATGATTGATAGCTATCTAAGCTAATTATATATCTTCAAAAGGAATTAAGCTAATTGCTATTGTGTGCAGAGAACTCTTCAAAACATTGTACACGTGTATAGACATGAATAACAAGTTTCTTAGTCTTGGATTAATTCCTACCTATCTATTTTGATCCACTGATTAGTGGATCATATTCGAAGCAACATAGGTGATTATTTATGATCATTATCTAGCTAAAGAATCCCACTACACTCTCTAGCAATCATTTTTAGCAGGTGTGAAGCAAGATCAAGCAACACCACTTCATCTTTGAAGACTATCCACCATCTCCTCCAACAATGGTATCACAGCAACAATAAGCAAGATGGGAGATGGATTTCCATCCTTCATTGACATATTGGACAAAAACAACTAATTAGCATGGTCACTAAGGATGCAAGCCTAACTTCAAGGGAGAAGTCTATACGGATGCATCTCAGGAGATGAAGAGATGCCAATATTCAGGAGCAAGCATCAACCCACAAGGGAAGAACAAGAAAGGTTGACCACATGGTGTGCAAAGGATGCTCTTTCTAGGTCTTATCTACTAAACTTAATAGCTTATTTCTTAGTGCCTCACATTAGGAATTGCAAGACCTCCCAAGAGACTTGGGAGGTATATTTCTCATCAAATACAAGAGCTAGGAAGAATTCTTTATGGATGGAATTTACAACTTTAAAGAAGCAACCAAAGCAAGGAGTGGCTGATTATGTAACCAAGATGAAAGATGTGGCTGACCAGCTTGCAAGCATTAGAGAGGACATAGAAGAATATCACATAGTAAGGCAGATCATTAATGGCATCAAAGCTGATGATAAGTGGGAGTCCTTCACCACAGCAATGAACCTCTACATGGATATGCAAGTACCTGACCTCAACACCTTGATGGGGCAACTCTTCACCCATGAGACAAATCTCAACAAGAATGATGACAAATCTAGAGGTAATCAATCTTCTGCCATTTATACAGATAAGAATAAAAGTAATGATAAAGGTAAAAGCAAGAAGAATGAAGAAGAGGCTAGTACCTCTCAAGCTAATTACACAGGTAGAGGAAGAGGTGCTAAAGGAAGGGGAGAGGAGGAAAGCAAGGCACGGGGACATCCTACAACAATCCACCTTGCAACATTTGTGGTCTTACCAACCACACCATAGAAGAATTCTTCAAGAACACAAGAAAACAAAGGGGAAGAGGCTTCCATAGAGGTAGCTATGGACAATTCAGAGGAAGGTACAACAATGGCGGAAGCAACTATAATTATAACTACAATCAAAGCTACAACAACAACAATTATCAAGGAGGTTTCAGAGGAAGAAGAGATTATAACAACTACATAGAAGACCAAGAGGACTCTCTACTCATCATGAACATGACTCCAAGCAAGGTAAAAATGATTAGCATCTTTTCTATATTGATTCAGGTTGTTCCAACCATGTGGCTGGAATTGTAGCTTTATTATCTGATCTTGAAGAGCCCAAAGGAAAGCATGAAGTACAGATAGCCGATGACACTAAACACTCAGTCAAGAAAATTGGAAATGTCAAAACTTCTGATTGTAACATGAACCTCTTGAGTAAAGTTTTGTATGTGCCAACTATAACCAAAAACCTAATTAGTGTTGGGCAGATTGTTGAGAAAGGCTTACAGGTCAGATTACTAAGCATGGAGCATATGTGGAAGACCCTCAACAAGGCTTCAGAAGGATTGCTAAAGGTGAGAAATCTAGTAGATTATTTACATTTGAGATTGAAGACACCAAGAACATAGCACTCTTTAATTACAGGATAAAACCTTATCTGAGCTTGAGATATGGCACAAAAGATTAGGACACATAGGAGAAAGAACACTAAAGCAAATATGTAGGGATCACAGTGTGCTTGGCATTCCCAATGTGACCAAGCAACATATGATATACAAGTGTGGATCATGTCAATTTGGTAAAGCTCACAGGAAACCATTCAACAGAAAGGGGTACATGCATGAAGACTACTTGGAGCTTGTACACACTGATGTGTGGGGCCCTAGCAAAGATCCATCAATCTCAAGTTCAAGGTATTGTGTTTCATTTATAGATGATTACAATAGATGGACATTCCTTTATTTCATGAAGCATAAGGATGAAGTATTTACATGCTTCAAAAGGCATTTGGCATTAGTTGAAAACCAAATAGGTAGAAGCTTGAAAAGGATCAGATCTGATGGAGGTGCTGAGTACTTTTCACATGAATTTGATTTATTCTTATAGGAAAGAGGAATAAAGAGGGAAGTCACAATAAGATATACTCCTGAATTGAATGGAGCAGTATAAAGAAGGAATAGGTTTTTGATGTGTGAAACATCACAAGAAATGAATTAATGTGACATTAGAACACCTCTATGGTCATCATTAACTCAATGCTTCTCCAAACTTTGAGAAAAGATTGCTTAAACTAAAAACCTTGCTTCTACGGAAATTTCTAGACACTGAAATGACATACCTTCACTCTTTTGCTTATTTCTCTTAGCACGGACATTATTTCTCCAAGTTATTTTTTTAGATGAAACTAGAATAGTAGAGCTTTCCAACCACCTATTATTTGTAAGAAAGGGATCTCTAGAACTCAAGTTATGGCCTTCACAAGATCACCCTGTATGAGTTGTCAAAACTAGAAATTTTGCCTCTTTTAGTAAAAATGAGTGTCTAAAAATGCAAATTCGATGCCTAGCATTGACTTGCAACCAAAAATCCATGCTATGCATCGATTTGGTGTTCTTTTAGCCATTTTTTCAACACCTGAAATGGCCGCTTGAACACAAGATATGAACAAACTACTTTTATGCGGGAAGTCAATGCTAGGCATCGACTTTATGCTGGAACTCAATGCCAGGCATCGAGTTGCTCACAAAGCTCATGTTTTCAAAAGATTTAACAACACGTAAAACTCATAGAATAAAATTAATGACTTATCAACACAAATTTGATGTCGGGCATCGACTTGCTTGGAAAACTTGAACTTCTGAACTCATCACATGGTAGGCAAGCATGGAGATGATGGAGAGAGTCTCATACAAAGAACTTTACTAAGTTCTTCTCATAGCTATGAAAAACTTAGAAGTTTACAGGTGCTTTCTCGCTCAGAGAAGCCTGGCTATACTCAGGCATACAAAATGAACTTTCTCTCACTCTAACTACCTCTCTTCCACATTCTCTCTCACCACATCAGTTGATACAAACTAACTTATATAGATTTTCTCATTGTCGTGACTTTTAAAAAAACTTCTAGAACTAAAGTGAACTAACTTTACAAATATAATGAATTTGTACCTTCACATAGGCATGTGGTTTTCTTCCAAAGCTTTGACCTTCAAATATATGTCCAATTAGTGATTGTTTCTCCAACAGCTCCCCCTTCACTAATTGACATTCTCTGTTTCTTCATATCATCTTCTTTTCTTTTACTCCTACCATGCTTTTGAATCTGTTGTTCTTCACACCATCCAAGCTTTTTGTCATTATATCTGCTATCTGATCCTTTATAGAAATGTACTCCACTTCAATTTCTTTCTCCATTACCTTTTCTCTCAGGAAATAATAATGTATCTCTATATGTTTTGTTCTTGCATGAAATACTGGATTTGCTACAAGATAAAGTGAACTCATATTATCTCCATGTATTGTAGGTATACCTTGATCAATGCCCAAGATTTTGAATAATGTCTGCATCCATATGACCTCCTTAACTACTTCCACAAGTCCTTTGTACTCATCTTCAGTTGATGATAATGCTATTGTATGTTGTTTCTTTGAACACAAACTTACAAGCTTATCACCAATGTATATCATGTAGCCATGAGTTGATCTTCTGTCATCCTGGTACCTACCCAGTCTGAGTCACTATGTGCTCTCAACTTCAAATCTGATGTAAAAGGATAATACAATCCTTCCTTTATAGTTCCTTTGATATATCTGAGAACTCTTTGACCTGCAATCCAATGTGGGTCCTTTGGACAATGCATGAATTGTGATAGAACTCCCACTGCATAACTAAGATCAGGTCTTGTTAGTGTAGCATAAATCAAACTACCCACAAGAGATTGATATTTCCTCATATCTTTGTATTTTGCACCATCATATTTACTGAGCTTGTGGTTGACTTCCAATGGAGTTGAAGCTTCTCTACAATTTTCCATTCGAAAATTCTTCAACAAGTTCAGAAGATAACTTTCTTGTGATACATATATGCCATGATCTATATAAGTAACTTCCATTCCAAGAAAGTATGATAACTTTCCTAGATCACTGATCTTGAACTCTTTCTCAAGTAATCTCTTTACCTCCTTGATTCCTTCATCTGAAGTACTTGTGATTATAATGTCATCTACATAAATACAAATGTAGATTGTACCTTGCTCTATTCTTTTGATGAGTAGACTTGGATATGCTTTTGAACTTTGCTATCCAAGATCATTGAGATACTTCACTAGTCTATAGTTCCATGCTCTTGGAGATTGCTTCAATCCATAGGGTGCTCTTCTTAACCTGCAAACAAAACTTGGATACCTGGAATCTAGAAACCCTTGAGGTTGTTCCATATATACCTCATCTGATATGTATCCATTCAAGAATGCATTCTTTATATCCAGTTGACTTAGGGTCCATCCTTTTGAAGCTACAAGAATGCATTCTTAAATGGATGGATATCATAGGAAGTATATATGGCACAACCACCAGGATTTGAAGATAAAGGTAAATCAAATTTTGTATGCAAGCTAAGGAAGGCAATCTATGGCCTAAAGCAAGCTCCTAGAGCTTGGAACCATAGACTTGTTACTTATTTGCAAGACCAAGGTTTTGTGGCTAGCAAGGCAGACTCCTCTTTATTTATAAAGAAGAACAAATTAGAAGTTATCTACTTGTGTGTTTATGTGGATCTCATCATCATTACAGGGAATGATGCTAATGGCATCAAGCAGGTTAAGGCTCAACTAATGGAAGAATTTAAAATAAGTGATCTTGGTTTGTTAACATACTTTCATGGCTTAGAGATTGTGTACACAGATTCTGGTATGTTTATTACTTAGAGAAAGTATATACATGATATGTTGGTAAAGTTTAAGATGGAGAATACCAATGTTAGCAAGGATATTCAACTATCCTATGTATCAACTCATTTGCAATGTGTAGATATACTCACAAAGTCATTGGATGGAACCAAGATGAGCATATTCAAATTGATGATTGGTTTGCAGGAAATCAAGAAGGAATGAAGACCAAGCATTTTAGGCTTGAGCGGGAGCTGTTGGTGCAATCAAAATCAAGCCCACATACTTGGTTAATGAGCACATCTCTTATAGAAGCTTATATGATCAACCTCTTGTAAAAATCATTCACAAGTGTCCTACAACCGCCAGGAACTTAGGAAACATCAAGTTTCGAAGTTTTTGGTTGTTGATTGATGAGAGAATATATCCTATACTTTAGGATTCGCTTTTTATCTAGAGCTTTTGAATTTGAATTCAAACATTGGCTCCAAACACAACTATAAAAAAAGGATCAAAGGACCCGCAGGATATCTCGACTCCATGAGATCATTGCAAAGGACATCTATGGTGAATTGAGAGCTCATATCATAGCTCATTCACCTCTCACACATTGTGCAATATATGATTGCCAATGACATTGTATTTGTATAGGATTTAATATATACATTATCATTACTCTCTCATTTCACTTCTCTGTTATGACTACATCAAAACAGTGACTTTCTAAGATTTCTCAGTGTATGATTGATCATTAGTCATAATTTAAAGCATGGTAGACTCAGCATACTATCTAGTATATGACTACAAAGTCTTATTATCATTGCCTCTCTAGATCGTGAGATATTAACAACAGGATCTCTACTCTCATAGTTTGTTGACTGTTGCATCCCGTAATTGTCGGGAAGATTCTGTGATTTGCTAAACATCATTCTCAGTGTGTAGTCCATCATTTTTTATCAAAATACCCATGATTGATAGCTATCTAAGCTAATTAGATATCTCCAAAAGGAATTAAGCTAATTGATGTTGTGCTCAGAGAACTGTTCAAAACATCAAACAGGTGTATAGACAACAATAGCGTATCCTACCTATCTGTTTTGATCCACTGATTAGCGTATCATATTCCAAGCAACATAGGTGATTATTTATGATCATTAACTAGCTAAAGAAGCTCAAAACACTCCAACAATCATTTTTGGTAGGTGTGAAGCAGGATCAAGCAACACCACTTCATCTCTGAAGACTATCCACCATCTCCTGAAACATGATTTGCATGCCTCATTTGATATGTCAGATTTGGGGCATTTGCATCATTATTTGGGCATTTCGTATATGCAAGTTGACGGTGGAATAGCTCTGCATCAAACAAAAAATATTGACACATTATTGCAGCATTTTGGCCTTGTAGATTGCAAACCTATTGCCACTCTTATGGAAATAAGTTCATTGGTGAGTCTTCACGATGCTGGAGATGCATTTGATGTTGTTCTCTATCAGCACGCTATTGGATGCTTGGTTTACTTATGCGTAAATCAACATGATATTCAATTTTTTGCCTCTTAGATGAGTAGATTAATGCATTTCCCAAGTTTCAAGCATTGGCATGTCGTTAAGTGCATCTCTTGCTAGTTGAGTGGTACCTGGCTACTTGGATTGTTTTATCCCAATGGGATATCACTATCGCCACATTTACATGCTTTTTTTAACTTTGACTGGGCTAGTTGCTATGACACTCGTGTGTCAGTAGCTCATGCATATCTTGGTTGAGCAAGAAGCAGCCTATTGTGGTCACTTCTAGTTGTGAGGTTGAGTATAGGGAAGCTTTTGTAGCCATTGTTGAGTATGTGTGCCTCACATGCCTTTTGGTTTATTTGGATGTTGGTCAGACTTCTGCCACCACCATCTTCACTAACAATTAGCATGCATTGGTAGTTGCAAGGAACCTTGTGTTCCATGCTCACACAAAGCACATTGAGCTGCATTGTCATTATGTTAGGGATTAAAGAACTGGGAGAAGCTTGTAGGAGGTAGAAAAGTGAGTTGCGAAGCGACGAAGTTTGTTCCAGCCAACCGGCACAAGACCAGCCCTTGAGCTTATGGAGAATCAAATAGGCATGCAATAAGTACAATAAAATGCACTATGTTCTTTGGAGCATCAAGGAGAAAGAGTTGATCCAAAACAGATTGGTTTGCGCATCGACTAGCTCAAAAAACTTACTATCTTTGGAAGAGATAATGAACTTCAAATTCTCATAGAGACCAATGTGATTACAATTAGAAAAAATCCTTTTATGGGAGTGATACACATAGGGTTGAGTGTATATAATGCACAAGAGTATAAGGAATAAGAAAAATATGCTATTGGAACGAATCAGACACTCAACGGTGGTACCTCCTATTTTTCATGAATATGCAGAGATTGACCTTGAGATAGAAAAACAAAGATTTCTCCCAATCTACTAAACCAAATGCCGTGAAATTTTATCGCCATAAACTAGACACTAATATCTTTCAAATGAGCTATCAAGTATCCAATTGAGAGCTCTGAAGAGAGAGCAGCAGCCTCTTCAAGCTTACTATTGGCAAAGAAGATGATGCAAAAAAATGAAGGAGCAAGACAATGATGGTCACACGTGTATGTATATTGCTTCCATGTATTTTACAAGTGATTTAAAGTCTTTACATAGACGATAGAAGTGCTCCACAACTTCTACAAGTGGATTTTGAATTCAAATGAAGGCGATAAGAGTTGTTGGAGGGAATCAATTCACTTTCCTACAATCTAGGAAAAGTGAAGATCTAGTTTGATCTACTTTTTGGTGATTGATTGCTTGGTTGATTGCAACTCAACTACCAAAAATTCATGGAATATGGGCTCTCTCTTTCTACTTTTACATGTTTAAAGCTTAAGGCTTTTACAATGGTAAAAGATCCATGAAAAATCTTTTAGAAAAATACAATAAGTGAGCATTAGTGAAAAAACCTCTCCAACGGATATTCCTTCGACGTAATCCAAGCAATAGTTTTTGATGTAGCTCAAATCCACCTCAAGCATAGTGTAAGCTTGATGTTCCAACATCTCCCCCAAGCTAAAATATGCTTGAGTCTTCATTCTCTAATAGGTTGAATACGTGTCATAGCTTTGAATCTACAAAGCTTTATTCCATCAAGTGCCTTCGTCATCATATCTGCTACTTGCTTTGCAGTAGGAACAAAAGAAATGTCAATCTCCTTTGCCATGAGCTTCTCCCTGATGAAGTGGTTATGAACCTCTATGTGTTTGGTTTTTGCATGGAAAATAGGGTTTGTTGCTAGATGTAGGGAACTTACATTATCTCCAAATATGTGAGGTTTGGAACTTACAAGTCCCAAATCTATATACAATGCTTTTAACCATATTGCCTCTTGAGTTGCTATGGTCAAACCTCTATATTCTGCTTAAGTTGAGGATAAAGCAACTATAGGTTGCTTCTTGGAACTCCATGACACTAGCTTTGAACCTGCAAATGTTAAGTAACCAGAGGTCTTTCTTTTATCATCCTTTGCTCCCGTCCAATCTACATCTGAATAGATTTTGATATCCAAATCTAAAGAGTAAGGATAGAATATACCTTCATTGATTGTACCTTTAAGATACTTAAGTACTCTCTTATCTGCATCCATGTGTGGCTTCTTGGTGAGTGCATGAATTGGCTTAGCACTCCCACACTATATGAGATGTCTACCCTTGTATGAGTAGCATATATCAAGCTACCTACCAAGCTTTGATAATCTTTAATGTCTTCAATTTTCTCACCTTCATAAACACTAAGTTTATGATTCATCTCCGAAGGTGTACCAGCAAGTTTTGCCTTCTCCATTTTGAGCTTGAGAAGAAGATCTTGAATGTATCTTCTCTGAGTCAAATACATTCCTTCATCTGTGTATATCACCTACATACCTAGAATATATGAGCTCACCTAAGTCACTGACTTTGAACTCCTCTTGCATGTGTCTCTTGATCCTTTGAATGCCATTTAGATCATCACCTATCACAATAACATCATCTACATATACACATAGATAGATAACCTCATTGTGATCCCTTTTGATGAATAGATAACCTCATTGTAAAACAACTTGTAATTACAAGCTCTAAGAGCTTGTTTCAATCCATACAATGCTTTCTTAAGTCTGCAAACATAAGATGCACGATTAGGGTTTTCAAAACCCGGTGGTCATGACATGTATACCTCTTCACTTATCCAACCATTTAGAAATGCATTTTTCACATCAAGTTGGAGGAGTCTCCAATTCTTTGCAGCAGTTACACTTATCAATGTTCTGATTGTAGTCATCTTTGCAATTAGTGAGAATGTTTCCTCATAGTCTATACCATGAGTTTGTGAGCATCCTTTGGCAACTAATCTTGCCTTGTATCTGCAAATTGATCCATCTGAATTTTTTTTAACTTTACATATCCATCTGTAACCAATTACCTTTTTGATTTGGTGACATTGGAACCAAATCCCAAGTGTCCATCTCCTTCAATGCATCTATTTCTTCTTTCATGGACTTTTCCCAATTAGGGTTTCCCTTTGCCTCTTCATAGGTTGAGGGTTCCTCTGAAATTGATTCTTTTGCCAAGTAGATTGAATGCTTTGTAATAAATGTGGAATCATATCCATACCTTTTTGGTTGTTTCTTCTCTCTTGTTGATCTTCTAAGTGCTTGTTTGGAGCATTTTCCAACCTCTTGCATCTTTGCTTTGCCTCTTGACTTCCATAGTTTGTAATCCTTTTCTCTTTTGTTTTGTTCATCATCTGTATCACTACTTGGATCCTGGACATGTGTATCATGCTTGCTTCTTAATTGATGAGAATCAGAATCAAGATCATATGGTAGAGTTACCTTTTGTTTGTCTTCATCATACCAAGGCCTGGTTCTTCAAACACAACATCTCTACTTGTAGTGAATTGCTCAGTTGAAGGATTATAGAACTTGTAACCCATCTGAGTTGAGTCATAGCCAATAAACACCACCTTTGTTTCCCTTTCATCTAGCTTACCTCTTATTTGTGATGGAACATGAACATAAGCTAAACAACCAAACACCTTGCAATGTCCAAGACTAGGTTTTCTTCCGTACCATGCTTTATAAGGAGTCATACCTTGAAGTGATTTGGATGGTAGTCTATTGACAAGGTACAGAACAGTTGAAATAGCTTCTACCCATAGATAATGTGGCAACTTGTTCTCTTCAAGCATTTTTTTGGCTCATCCAACCAATGTCTTGTTTCTCCTCTCTGCAATTCTATTCAGTTGAGGAGAACACCTAGTAGTCACTTCCCTTTTGATACCTTTATCCTGCAAGAACTCCTCAAACTCTTTGGAGAATTATTCTCCCCCTCCATCAGATTTGATCTTCTTGAGTGATCTACCTGTATGATTCTCCACATGTGCTAGATACTTTTTGAAGCAATCAAACACCATTCTTACTTTTGATGAAGTATACAATGTTGGGAAAGATGGATGGACACCTCAAGAAATGAGTTGGTACTACCAAACCCTGCTTAGTACCTTCCCTATTTTACTTGAGAGTTGTGTTGTAGACCCTCTTAGCTTGCAAATGACACAAAAAACGTACCTATGTACTTTGGTGATGATGCTTCAAACAATTAGATCAAAAAAGATAACTTTTCAACTAGTGTTAAAAGCACTTATGTCAAGTCGCTTTTAATCTTGTTTCGGGTTCTTGGGGATGGTTAGGGGTCTGACAGTGCAGAGGCCCTTTATTTAATTTTCCCAAATTAACTATTCAACTAAGTAGTGACTATACTTTCAAGGTAATAACTTCCACTACACAGTTACTATGTTCCGGTTACAATTATCTTTACCCAGTAACTTATCGCGCGAGTTAACAATCACACAGTCGCACAAACTTATTAATGTGAATGTAACATTACTGTGTTAATACTTAAGACTGTAATTCAACAAACAGAATAATAATACTCAAGATATCTGCAAATCTGCACACGATCTTCTCCGCAAGTCACCCACACAGAGTCTGGCAAACCCGTCTCTCCCTCTGCCGAGGAATCACCGTAATGCCTTTTCATTAATGGATAAAAAGTTACAACTATTCACTACGCCTTTTCGGTGCGTGCGACTATGGAAAATAAAATTATATTATTCCGATCCGGCAGCCTTACACTGGATGCACGGTGGACACGAACTCGCAAAGAAAAATAAAACTAAGGCTCATCAACTATGCCTTGTATGTACAGTGTTTGGGCTAACTTAAATGTTCGGGTGATCTTTTGTTTCAGGGAATCCAGCATAATCTTCAATGTGTCTGGCTCTACTAGTTGTGCATCTGTTCTGACTGAACTAGCCGGAATAACTTGACTCATCAGTGCATCGATCTGCGTCTACAAAAATGCTTCTTGTAAATAGAATTCGTTGGCTATGGCCGCATCTCGTCTGACCTTCATATCAGCAATTTGACCATCAACTCTGGACAATCTCTCTGCTTGAGCACCTAACTGCTTTTCTCTGCATTCCAGCTCCTGAGCTTGATATTGGATGGTTTTATAATATGCATCCCTTTCTTTCATGATTCGTGCTAATTCTTTCTTAAGCTGAATTTTCAGACCCGTTTGTGCTTCCACTTCACGACTCTTCTGAAAGAGTTCGGCAGATACGATCTTTAATTCCTCAGTGTTCTGCATGGCCAGATCAGCAATTTCCTGTCCTTTTTCGGTCACCAGCTCAAGGTCCGCACGGGTTTCTTCTAATAGATTATCGAGAGCAACCCGAGCATCTTCCTTATCTTGTACCAAGTGATTTAACTGCTTTATTTCTTCATCGCGAGCGGCTAAAAGAACATTCTTTTCATTTGACGCAGCAAGTGTTGCATCGCGTTGGGCAATCAAGTTGTCCTTCTCTGCGATCCGGGCTTGAAGTTGTTGAAGTTGAACCTGCAGGGCATGGTTTTCTGCCTTGACTGCATTGGCTTCTTCCTGCAACGGAGCAATGTCGGATTCAAGCAAATCAAGTTTGCCTTACAATTCATGCCTGATACTCTCGGTTGCCAGCTTCATTTGAAAAGGTAATCGCTGAGAAAACTGGATCAGGAGGCGACCCATAGATTCTAATTCGCTGAACATAACGGGTGGAGGAGAAATAGCAGGAAGTGGTTGGGATGAAGAGGCGGAATACAGATGAGGGGAGGGTGGTGGAGAGTAGTCGGGAGAAGATGATGGAGAAGTGGGTGCGTCGAGAATTACATCGGTGATTGCACTAGTATGTACTACAACGGGCTCAGTAGCATTAATCGGCGGAGGAAGGGGGATAAGAGTATTCTACACCAGGACTATTCCGGTCACATTATTTGTCGCCTCAGTATTTGTGATCACTGCCTCAGCATTAGCAATTACTTCTGTGAGGATTTCAACGACGATCTCCTTCACAGTGTCCTCATCCTGCTGATGAGAGTCCGTCCGAGAAGAGACTTCGTCGGATTCTTCCAGGTGTGCACCATGTTCTTGCTGGTTGAGTGGACAAGAGGGAACGGATGATTCAATATGAAGAGATGTGGTAGTGTCGTGGAAGATTTCAGTATCATGACTGGCAGTTGATCCCTGCACCTGACTTTCAGAGGGGCTTACGCATCTGCATTTTCGACGAAAAAGTTGAAGCAGATCTTCATCGTCATCATCCTCGTCCTCGAGCATTTGAGTAGATTCTTCATGTAACAAGAAGGGAGCGGTTGGAGGAGGTTGCACGGCTTGGATCGCCAGAAAGAGGAAAGTGAGGAGATGGGGTAAATGGGAACGAGGGAGGTCACCCTTAGCGATTTGCTTGGTAACCATCACACAGTCACCGTGAATACGCGGGAAAAAGAAAGATGTGAAATTTACAGGCTCACGGGATGCAGTATCAATCATCGAATAGAATGGTCGAGAGATACCATACGTGCATTTCTGTAAATTCAAGGTGGCGACCAAAATTTGCAGAGTTGTACGCTCTGGTTCAGGTCTACAAATAATGGCATACTCATTAGATGAGTGTCGGGGGAACAATTCTTTCATGGTGGCCACGAAAAGAAGGGGACCATTCTCCAATCCTTCCTGAGGGAGTCGAAAAGCTTCAGCAAATGTAGCTAAAGTAATGACTACACGAGATGGTAAACAAGCAATGCGCCAACATTGCTCTATAGCAGGTGTGGCGGCAATAGCAAAAATAATCTGCACGTAGAATGGATGACACTCCACTGAATGCCAGGGCAATTCAGCGAAGGCCAACAGACCGCGGGCACGCAAATACTCACTCACTTCGGGATTGAGGCCTGCACGGAAGGTTGCGACATTCAAGAGTGCTTCCATGGCGCACAAGTAAACACGAGAATACAGAATACACAGAACGCACAATCACACAAACACAATAGCGATTATCAGTGGAAAGCACTTCTGTCAAGTCGCTTTTAATCTCGTTTCAGGTTCTTGGGGATGGTTAGGGCTCTGACAGTGCTGAGGTCCTTTATTTAATTTTCCCAAATTAACTATTCAACTAAGCAATGACTATACTTTCAAGGTAATAACTTCCACTACATAGTTACTATGTTTCGGTTACAATTATCTTTACCCAGTAACTTATCGTGTGAGGTAACAATCACACAGTCGCACAAACTTATTAATGTGAATGTAACATTACTGTGTTAATACTTAAGACTGTAATTCAATGAACAGAATAATAATACTCAAGATATCCGCAAATCTGCATACGATCTTCTCGGCAAGTCGCCCAGACAGAGTCTGGCGAACCCGTCTCTCCCTCTTCATTAATGGATAAAAAGTTACAACTATTCGCTACGCCTTTTCGGTGCGTGCGACTATGGAAAATAAAATTACATTATTCTGACCCGACGGCCTAACATTGGCATGCACGGTGGACGCGGACCCGCAAAGAAAAATAAAACTAAGGCTCATCAAGTATGCCTTGTATGTACAGTGTTTGGGCTAACTTAAATGTTCGAGTGATCTTTTGTTTCAGGGAATCCAACATAATCTTTAATGTGTTTGGCTCTATCAGTTGTGCATCTGTTCTGATTGAACTAGCCACAATAACTTGACTCATCAGTGCATCGGTCTCTGTCTCCAAAAATGCTTCTTGTAAATAGAATTCGTTGGCTATGGCTGCATCTCGTCTGACCTTCATATCACCAATTTGACCATCAACTCTGGACAATCTCTCTGCTTAAGCGCCTAACTGCTTTTCTCTGCGTTCCAACTCTTGATCTTGATATTGGATGGTTTTATAATATGCATCCCTTTCTTTCATGATTCCTGCTAATTCTTTCTTAAGCGGAATTGTCAGACCCATTTGTGCTTCCACTTCACGACTGTTCTGAAAGAGTTCGGCAGATAGGATCTTTAATTCCTCAGTGTTCTGCATGGCCAGATCAGCCATTTCCTGTCCTTTTTCGGTCACCAGCTCAAGATCCGCACCGATTTCTTCTAATAGATTGTCGAGGGCAACCTGAGCATCTTCCTTATCCTGTACCAACTGATTTAACTGCTTTATTTCTTCATCGCGAGCGACTAAAAGAACATTCTTTTCATTTAACGCAGCAAGTGCTGCATCGCGTTGGGCAATCAGGTTGTCCTGCTCTGCTATCCGGGCTTGAAGTTGTTGAAGTTGAACCTGCAGGGCATGGTTTTTTGCCTTGAGTGCATTGTCTTCTTCCTGCAACGGAGCAATGTGGGCTTCAAGCAAATCAACTTTGCCTTGCAATTCCTGCCTGATATTCTCGGTTACCAGCTTCATTTGAAAAGGTAATTGCTGAGAAAACTGGATCAGGAGGCGACCCATATATTCTAATTCGCTGAACATAACGGGTGGAGGAGAAATAGCAGGAAGTGGTTGGGATGAAGAGGCGAAAAACAGATGAGGGGAGGGTGGTGGAGAGTAGTCGGGAGAAGATGATGGAGGAGTGGGTGCGTCAAGAATTACATCGGCAATTGCACTAGTATGTACTACAACGGGCTCAGTAGGATTAATGGACGGAGGAAGGGGGATAAGAGTATTCTGCACCAGGACTATTCCGGTCATATTATTTGTCACATTATTATGGGATAAACGGGAACGAGGGAGGTCACCCTTAGCGATTTGCTTGGTAACCGTCACACAGTCACGGTAATACGCCGGAAAAAGAAAGATGTGAAATTTACAGGCTCACGGGACGCAGTATCGATCATCGAATAGAATGGTCGAGAAATACCATATATGCGTTTCTGCAAATTCAGGGTAGCGACCAAAAATTGCAGAGTTGTACGCTCTGGTTCAAGTCTGCAAAGAATGGCATACTCATTAGATGAGTGTCGGGGGAACAATTCTTTCATGGTGGCCACAGAAAGAAGGGGACCATTCTCCAATCTTTCCTGAGGGAGTCGAAAAGCTTCAGCAAACGTAGCTAAAGTAATGACTACACGAGATGGTAAACAAGCAATGGGCCAACACTACTCTATAGCAGATGTGGCGGCAATAGGAGAAATAATTTGCGCATGGAATGGATGACACTCCACTAAATGCCAGGGCAATTCAGCAAAGGCCAACAGACCGCGGGCGTGCAAATACTCACTCACTTCGGGAGTGAGGCCTGCACGGAAGGTTGCGACATTCGCAAGTGCTTCCATGGCGCACAAGTAAAGACGAGAATACAGAATACACAGAATGCACAATCACACAAACATAATAGCGATTATCAATGGAAAGAACACGATTAAGTAAGAGCACGGACAACATTAGGCGGTAAAAACCCTAATCATTGCATAGTATTGGAGAGAAATCCCTCATGATTACGGCAGGCATGCATGAGCAAAAACAGTAACACAGGGCGGCGATTAATCATATGTGGATACCAAAACAAGAAGATTACGGTCAATGGTTAACCAAAATACAGGAAGAAAAAGAAAAACAAGTGACACTCGAAAAAGACTAAGTACACGTCATAGGTTATCAGACGGCTAGTGATATGGGTGAAGCTTAGAACCATTAATCACTTTTGGAAGGAGAACACTAGTTAAGGTCGCCAACTGAAAAGTTGCTGGTCCCACTTGTTCAACAATCCGGTATGGACCAAACCACCATAATTTAAATTTTTCGGCACCGCGATTGGCTTTAGCATTATAAATAAAACAAGTTGACCAACTGTAAAGACAGGGGTTTTTAGGAAGCGGTCATGAGTACGGGCTTGACGGAGCTGAACTTCTTGGAGAGTCATGAAGCTTTCCCAGCAGTGTTTATCCAATGATCTAAGCACATCCACCTGAAATAGCAAAGATTCTTCCGGCAGTAATTTATGAGCTAAGGCAACACGCAGACTCGGTATCACTACTTCCATTGGCGCAATAGCTTCTATACCATAAGCAATTTTAAACGGAGTTGTTTCGGTCGCCACTTTGTACGTGGTCCAATATGCCCATAATACAGCAGGTAAAAGTTGATCCCAACGTTTCGGACATTCCAAGATCAATTTGCAGAGCATATTCAACAGAGTCTTATTGGTACTTTCAGCCAAACCATTAGCACGTGCATAGTACAGTGAGCTGAATTTGTGCATAATCTGAAAAGTTTGAGTCAGTACTTGCATTAAGTTGTTGGCAAAATGTGTTCCTTGGTCTGTCACTATCTCCAGAGGTAATCCATATCAAGGGAAGACATCTTTCATCAAACATTTGGCCACCGAAACAGTTGTGGCAGAACGTAAAGACCAAGCTTTTGCCCATCTAGTGGCATAATATGTACAAGTCAATATGTATCGATTGTTGGTGAGGGTCACTGGTGGTGTTATTGGGCCAATAAAATCCAGAACCCACTTCTGAAAAGGCTCCAGAGGTAAGACAGGTTGCAGGGGAAAGAAGTACCGCTGCAAGGGCTATCCAGACCTTTGACAGACATCACATTGCTGCACAAATTGAACAACATCTCTGTACATGGTGGGCCACCATAGCCCACTTTGCAGAATTTTTCGATGAGTAAGATCAACTGCAAAGTGTCCTGGTAATGAATGAGCCATGGCAATAACTGAATCTGCTTCATGTGGAGGAATGCATCTAAGTAAAACACTACTAGGATCTATGTAATACAATTGACCCACAATCAACTGGAATCGTCGACTGTAGACTGCAAATTTCCGGCGCAGAGTAGTGGGAGTATTAGGAGGAAGACATTGTCAGTGAGAAAAGTCATTAACGTATCATAGTATGTAGGAGCCACAGGAAGTTCTGCAGATTCTTCAGTAGTTGTCTTGGTGACGTAAATCGTAGGTGTAGTGTCATCAACACCTACCGGAGACTCACCGGGATCCAGTCGAGATAGGAAATCTGCAAGGACATGTGATGTGTCGGGCCGATGAATAACTTCATAATCAAACTCCTGTAATAGTAAAACCCATCTTGCCAATCTACCACATAAATGCTGCTGCCGAACCAAGTACACCAGTGCAGCATGATCCACATGGAAAGTAAATTTACAGCCTAGCAAGTAATGCCAAAATTTCTTAACAGAGTATACCAAAACAAGACATTCTCGTTCTGTCACAGAATAGTTTCACTCCGCAGGAGCTAATCGGCGGCTCGCATAGTACACAGGCCGAAACCATTTGTCAATTTGTTGCATGAGGACACTACCAATCGCAATATCTGACGCATCCATGAAGACATGGAACGATCGATCCCAATCACGTGGTTGCAGGATCGATGCCTGCGTCAATAAGACCTTCAACCGATCAAATGCACTTTGGCACTCCTGAGTCCATTCGTACTTCCACAGAGTGCTGGTCATAAGCCAATTAAGTGGTGTCGCTAAATGAGATAACCACCATAAATGTCTGCCATGCCACCGGATTTGGCCAAGAAAGTGCATAACTTCTTTCGGTGTCTTTGGGACTGGTGCCTCCAACACGGCTGCTACTTTACCCGGATCTACCTGTATTCCTTGTTTAGAAATAATATGGCCAAGCAGTTTGCCATAGGAGACCGCAAAAACTGATTTGGTAGGATTCAAACATAACCGATACTCTCGGCATTTTTCAAAACAACACCGTAAATGATACAGGTGTGCTGAAGTGGCACCAAATAAGGAAAAATCATCCAAATATACTTGCATAAATGTGGTCAAGTAAGGTGAAAAGACTTCCTGCATACATCTTTGGAATGTACTTGGGGCATTCCGTAAACCGAACCACATGACGGTGCCAGCATAGACACCCCAGTTCGTGATAAAAGTTGTCTTTGGGATATCCTATTATGCCATCCGCACTTGATTATATCCACTGTAGCCATCTAGAAAAGAATACATTTTGTGACCTGCTACCCTATCGAGCATTGTATCTAGAAAGGGAAGAGGGAACGGATCGGTACGGTGGCTGCGTTAAGTTTCCAGTACGGTGGCTGCATAGCTGTTTATTTTTCTTCGGCACTATCACTATTGGTGATATCCACTCAGCATGCTCAATTGGCACAATGAATCCCACCTTCAATAACTGTCACATAATCCTAGTAAGAGATGGTTGAACCACGCTCTAAGAGAGAGGATTAGCAAGTAATCCTCAACCATGGCTTTTGGGGCAAGTGGTTAGCCCATCGCACTCCTAACCGAGAGGTTGTGAGCTCGATTCCCGACATTGGTATCAGAGCCTAGTTGCAAAATTGGGCATGATGGCGGCGCGACGCGGTGCGTGTCAGGGTACATCTTGCCACTCCTAGTCCTGCCAGGGTACATCCTGCCAGGGTACATCCTGCCAGGGTACATCCAGACAGGGAGCATCCGTGGGCACTTGGAAGAAGCGCTTATCCGTGGTGAGTGTGAAACTAATCTTGGATGAAGGTGCATGGGCATTTGGGCACCCACGGAGGGTGGGATAGGTCCAAATTTGGTCCATGGGTTGGAGTTTGAGGTTGGTGGAAACGCTCATGCACGGAAAGTGGGTCCAAGAGATACAGGAAGGTCCACAAGTGAGCATTGAGGGCAATGCTCAGTCAAAGGGGGGAGGAATGTCACATAATCCTAGTAGGAGATGGTTGAACCATGCTCTAAGAGAGAGGATTAGCAAGTAATCCTCAACCATGGCTTTTGGGGCAAGTGGTTAGCTCATCGCACTCATAACCGGGAGGTTGTGAGTTCGATTCGCGACAATAACCGATCAAGTTCAGCTTTCACTTGTGCTGCATAATTAGGGTTCATCCTATAACTAGGTTGTTTGATAGGCCTCGCATCCGGTTTGAGCACTACCCAATGTTGATAAATCCATGGGTCAAGACCTTTCATGTCTCTGTAATCCCAAGAGAAAACGGAGGAGATCCCAACTCTTCCTTGCTTTCCCCATTCAGAGTCTCTAGGCCTTCATAATGTTGTGATACTATTGGCAGGAGGGATTCAAATCCAACATAGCATGGAAGTTGGTTTCCCTCTATAGGTACACCTCTAGCTACCCAACTATAGAGATTACACTAGCTCTCTAAGCTCAATCAAAAATGGTACGTAAGACTTCCCACAATTTTGGAAGAAAAGCAATAATTTTTAGGTTGATATATAATCATAGGAAATGGTTAGGATGAGAAGGAGAAATTCTTGATGCAAGGCAAATTATCCTAGGTTGTACATTTTCTATGTGTGTAGAGATATGCTTAGACAAAGTTGAATGTAAGCATGTAGGGGGCTTGCTTCCTCATGTCTAGACACTTAAGTGTGTACTAATGTAAGTGAGAAGTGGCCAACATCATGTGATTACAAGATAATTTGAATGATTAAAGTCCAAAAAAATTGATGCCTAATTTGAAGAGGTTGACTACCTTTAAGCTAGTTGCTTGTAAACGAATCAAACTTATGGCATCCTTTGGCCTTGTACTATTCTAAGTAGAGTTCTTTGATGGCACTCAAAAAGACCATAAGGTTGGATCTTGATTTCCAATATCCCAAGAGCGATTAGTACTACCAAATAAATATGGTTTTTTAGACGTAAATTATGCCCATTCATCATGCTTGTGCATCCATGAGTAGTTTTTGCTTCAATCTTTGTAGTTTGCACATATTTTGCTTAAGAAAACACCATCCTACGATGGCTATTTCTAGTTGATACTAAGTATAATGAAGATGTCACAACTATTGTTGAGTATTTATGGCTCAGAAACCTTATAGAAGATTTGAATATTGATCGATCCCATGCCGCTATCATCTTTACTAATGGGAAAAGGACATTGTAAATGTCAAAGAACCTAGTGTTCAATGGTTGCACAAGCATATTGAGGTGCATTATCATTATGGAAAGGAGAGAATCTCTACAAAATATATCAACTTGGCCTATGTTCCTACATCAGGTAACTTTGCATACCTTTTCAACAAAGGCTTTGCCACATAAAGGATTTGAAGGTTTGAGCTAACTCCCTTTTGTCAATTGCTCACAATCCACATAGCTTAGTGCTTGCTTATACATAAACAATAGATCTTTATTCACCACATGACTATGAAATGGATTTCTTATCACATTTTGGTTGTAATATGTATGAGCACACTTAGTTATAACTGTCATGGATAAAGGAAACCATCCTGAACCTTAGATTCCATGTGAACCCTGTATCTCATGATTGGTTCGGAATTAGGAGAAACCAATGCTTCCATTGCGTCCGAAACATGCCAAAACCCTAAGATCGACTGTTTACTTGCCTGATTCGGATATCCAGAGCTCATGTTTCGAATTGATGACACCATCGATGACATCATCAATTCGTAACCGCCTTTCATGAACCGCCCTTGAAAACCTATATAAGGAGGGGTTGGCCACATTCATAATCAGTCTTGCCAATACCAGTCTTGGGAGCTCAAGGAGTCGTGACCACCAAGTAAGTACTCTCCAAGTTCCAGTTCCTATTCTTGTCTTGTTCCTTGTTCCAGTCCTGTCTAGTCTTGTATCCTGGACATCTAGTCTTGTCCTCTTGTAATCTCGTAGTACGAGACCTTATCAAGTTCTTTCTTGTATCTAGTCCATCTCCCAGAGGGGAGTTCTTGTAATCCAGATATCTTGTCTTATACTTACGATCCCGGGTTGTGGGATCTCCTGTATCATCTCTAGTCCAGTTTTCCATACCTATTGGTCCCGGGTTGTGGGACGTCTTATATCGACTACATCTTCTTGTATTGTTTTCCCTACGTGGGTGTTCTTGTAATCATGTGTATTTCGGAAATCTTGTCTACTGTAGTCAGAGAGCACAATCTAGTGCTCCCCTGACATTTTGGCAAGACTAACTTCCATCCAAGACCAGTCATCATGGAGAATGCTTATGAACAGATTGTAGCATCACTTCAGAGTCTCCAACAACAAGTCGAAGACCTTACTCATCGACAGACACAAATCGAGATGGGACATCCAGGGCATGTAGGTGCACTCCTCCAAGAATTACAAGAACGAATCGGGAGTCTTCAGACAAATCAAGGGAGTATGCAAGTAAATCAACGACTTAATACATCCTTCATGAGGGAACCTAAGATCTGCATGCCAGAAAAGTTCAATGGTGATCGCACAAAGTTTCGGGGATTCTTGCAACAAGTCAAATTGTACATCCGTATGCAACCTGATAGATACCTTGATGATGCATCCAAGGTCGGTTTATTGGAACCTTGCTCTACGGTCAAGCATTATCATGGTTCGCCCCAATCTTGGAGAAGGATATGGTCGTACTTCATGACTATGAGGGGTTTCTTAGAGAGCTCATCGCCACATTTGGAGATGCAAACACGAGTCGAGTGGCAGAAACAAAACTTCGGAAGCTACGTCAAGGTAACCGTCGTGCCTCTACCTACGCATCGAAATTTAGGCAATTGATATGTGACCTCATTTGGCATGAAGATTATTTCATAAGCCAATTTAGATGGGGCTTAAGGGATGATGTGAATGACCTTCTACTCACGATGCCAGAGGTGAAGACATTGAATGAATACATCAACCAAGCCATTCAATGTGATAACCGCCTTTTTGAAAGGAAACAAGAAAAACAAGTAGAAGGAAGACCTCGCCAATGGAAACCTTTCCAGCCTATTCCTAGAGATGAGTCTATGCCCGAACCTATGCAGATAGATGTAACTAGGTTCCATCCTCTAACACCACAAGATAAACAAAGGAGGGATAACAAATTATGTCTATATTGTGGAAACCCTGGCCACATTGCAGTTAATTGTCCCAACAAGAGAACGAACTCCAAAGTCGTAGCCACCCTTGTAGAGCAGGGAAACGAGGAAGTCCAGTTGTAAAAGAGACCATACAGTCAGACCATGATATAAGAAAGGGTCTCATAATTCCATCCACACCCGTAGAAACATGTCTTGCCCCTGTCAAGTTAATCATGTCTAAGAAGACCCTTTCCCTTATAGCTCTAGTAGATTCAGGAGAGTCCTCATGTTTCATTGATGAAGGACTTGTTAAGAAACATGGAATTCAGGTACTTCGAAAGAACAGACCAATAGTAGCTGAAGTAGTAGATGGACGGCCTCTAGCATCGGGGAATATAACAATGGAAACCATACCACTAAGAGTACACCTTGGTGACCATGATTCACACATATGTTTCAATGTTATGTTGAGTCCAGTAAATATGGTTATCATCGGAATGCCGTGGTTAAAGAAACATAATCCAGAAATTAATTGGGAGCATAATAAAATTACCCCTCGAGATATCCAGAAGAACCCAACATATGTCGGAGCCAAAGCCTTCATACATGCAGTAAGGAAGGAACAGATATATATGATCTATGCCGTACCAGCTCAAGAACCAAGACGATCCAGTGCAGCTACCCAATCAGTACAAAGGCTTTGAAGATGTTTTTGAAAAAGAAGAATGCAGACATCCTTCCAGAGCATAGACCCTATGATTGTGCAATAAAACTTCAAGAGGGAGCACAACCACCCTTTGGACCAATCTACAAACTATCCTCAGAGGAACTTATAGAACTACGCAAGAACATTGATGAGAATCTAGCAAAGGGGTTTATCAAACACTCAAAGTCTCCAACAGGAGCTCCTATTTTATTTGTAAAGAAGAAGGATGGGACTCTCCGGATGTGTGTAGACTATCGTGGATTGAATAAAGTCACTATAAAGAACAGATACCCTCTACCACTCATATCCTAGCTCTTGGAACGCCTTGGAAAAGCAAAATTCTTCACGAAGATTAACCTTTGAGGAGCTTACAACCTTGTCAGGATTAGAGAAAAGGCCTATTCAAGAAATTTGGGAATTATTAAAGTCCCATTCATATTACTTACTATGTTAAATTCTCACATTTGAGCCCAACCTTGATACCCTATTTATAATAAAAGTATCCTTAATATTAAATCATCAATCTAATATACTCCAATCAAGAGGTAATAACATTTTGTAGTGTGTGAATGAGTCAAAAAGAAAAACATTGGAACACAGAGAATTGTCTCAAAATCCTGTGTAATTCCCATTTTTCCTGAATAGGCCTTAGAAGGAGACGAATGGAAGACAGCATTTCGGACAAGGTATGGCCATTTTGAATATGTAGTTATGCCATTTGGTCTCACAAATGCTCCAGCTGTCTTCCAACATATGATGAATGATATCTTTCGAGAATATTTAGATGATTTTGTTGTAATATACCTTGATGATATCTTGATATTTTCTAAAAATCTGGAGGATCATGAATGTCATGTGAAGATAGTCCTAGAGTGTTGAGGGTTCCAAAGGTTCAACACAACATCTAAATACAAAGCAAATTAGAATTACATACTTTTCCTTTTGCACTGATCTTCATTTACAGAGATTCCACCGAAAACATTTGAAAAATTCTACCGTAATCTTCCATTCCGGTAACTTTTCGATAACTTTCCGGTAACTTTCTGATAACTTTCCGGTAACTCTTACCGATTCAGAATTACGTAGTCACATTCCAGCTTTACACATTTCGAAGATTCACAGGTTCTTACACACTCACAGACACACGTGTTTCAATGCGCTACTGTGTAGATAATTTGAATCTCTCTATTGACTTAGCGGAAACAGGAGATTACAAACAAGAACTCTTGTCTCGCAGACATTTCTGTTTCTTTCTTAGATTGACTTAACGCCGCGATTACAGATTTGTAAGTCTTAGAACTTCATAAATCATACTTGATTACACCACACGATTTCATCAATCACAGCGCGTATTATGATTCCTGCAGAACCTGTTTTCCGGTCCTCCAAAATCCCTGTCAGCGAAGCTTCTTCTCTCTACGGTTGTCACGCTCCTTCCGTTTGTAACGTCTTCTTTCCTTCTCACGACATGTCCCTTTTTATCTCCACATAACCGTCTTTTTCTTTTTATTTTATTAAAATCCAATACACCAAAAAGATATATCGAACTAGATAATACCCACGTTTAACCATTTTTCAGATTTCAAATTAATCATTCATCTTCCAGATTTCCCTGCCTTCAACACCTGGTACAGCCCGGTGGGTAATTTTGTCAAAAAATAGACTCGAATTTAACAATCCCTTGATCATATAAAATTATTTCCTGTGACTGTTTGAAAATATGCACTTCGTCCACTTCACTCTTTCGATTCTGTAAACTATTGACATCCTCCTCTGCACCATCCTGCTTTTTCTGAAAGTTTGCATCAATAATAAACTGCTGCTTCTCAATTAATATGTCCACCTTTTCTTCTAGCTTCCTTTGCAACAACTGTTCCTGCAACTCCTTAATTATCTGTATCTATTCTTCAATTTGCTTCTCTTGCTTTGTAATTACACGTACTAAATCTTTCTCATACTTGGACACAAAGCATGTCTAGACCTGTTCATGCTGAAGCTTAAACATACTGAGCCAACGACTTTGGAAAACATTCCAAATGTCCTGAACATACTTATGGAGTTGCTGCTTCAATAATCCTATATCCGACCTTGTCATTAATGTAGCATCTAACTCCACATCTTCATCTGCTAACATCTGCTTTTCCAACTCCTGCAAAACTTGTATTCTCGAATGAAGAATCATTTGTTCCTTCTGCAAAGTAGCATTAAGTACTGAAAAATCCATCATCTCTTTTTGAATTTGTTCTTGCACAGACTTCTGCCATTCTTCGAATTCATGCATTGACCGCTTTATACTAGACAACTCCATCACATATTGTATCTTGTCCTTTTGCAATTCCTCCAACATTCGTACCTTCTCATCCAACGCTTCCTGAAGTGTTTTAGCCGTCTTCTGTAAAGATTGATAATCATCCACATTAATAAGTACTTTTGTTTGCTCGTGCTTAGACAATCTTTCCTCTTGCAAAACTAAAAAATCATAAATTTCCTGCAACCTCTTCTTCATTCCTGGTACATCATAATCTATAGTGTTAATTGATTGATGTGTAACATCCTTCAACATTTTCTCACCTACTGCTTGCAGCTGTTCCTCCAATCTTCTCTTTTTAGACAACTTAAAAATTGTTCCGAGTACTTTCAGATGCTCAACACCATCTGGCACCTGCAACAAAATATCCTCTTGTATCCCTGCTTCTCGTACATTAGGTTGAATCATCTGAATAACCGGTTTTAGCTCTTGTGCAGAATAACCTGCGCGGAGAAGATCTTCACACGTCTCTGAAGGTCTATTCATTACTTCTTTCATTGCTAGTTGTTCCTGCTCTCGACTCATCAACTCATGACCATAAAGATTTATCTCCTTTGGCCATACTATCTTCTGACCATCGACCAGCTGCACGAACTCAAATAATGCGGCTAAATATGCTGATAGCCTACTATTTGATTGCGTTTTATGCCTACTGCATAAGCCAAAGGTGCAAAATTCTCTTTGGACATATAATCATATTTGAGAATAAAACACAACCTTTCCAAATACCATTTTAACTGCTCCCTTCAAACATAACTTGTGTTCTTCATCATGTAGTACTGTCGTCCCCCTTCTCTTGATCCAAAATCTTTCTTCAATGCCTCCTCTGAACACTTTGGGATGACTACATCATTTACATAGGCAACTGAAATAATTCTGCAACTAATTCCGGTGAAAATTTTACCTGAAGTGCTAACTGACCCTTCGTTTTCCGAATGATTTCCAGCTGGCTCTTTGCATAATAATTGCATCTCCAGCGTGCCCACGGCAACATAGCAAACTGAAATAACCCAATCCCTTTGAGCCAATTCTCATTCAGAGAAGACTGTGTATCAACTTCCAATTTAAAGTCTGTGAATGGCTCCATAAGCGTTTGCACGAACTTAATCGTTGCCGATGGCGTCGATATTTCCTCTTCATCCTCCTGTAACGAACTACTACTTTCCTCCGTAGTAGTTTCTTCCTTTCGCATTACAACTTCTCTCTTTCGCATATGTCCTCTCATGACTCCTGATTCAGACACCAACACAGAAGACGCAGGAAAAGGCATTATCTTGGGAGCCTTTAAATAGAATTAAAATTATCCCTTCCACAAGTGCGAATGCTTGAACTGCCACTGACTGCAATGATGGACGTAATTACGCACATAACCCTTCATACAACACAATAATATTGTAGTATAGAATACCATAAACATCATCATCAGTCGGTTGCCCCACATATCAATAATCCACTTAACAAATCTTCTACGCGTGCCAGAAGAATCATAGAACTGAACACTCATGTGCACTTCAAGAATACAAAATTGATATTTAAATTCCTCAATACTACATTTTATGATGCAAAAACTTCCAACCATACAATTCCGACAAATTGTATTTTGCAAGATAATAATTGATTGAATACTAGCTTTCTTTTCATATTCCCCTCGATGTCTCTGCTCCTTATAGGTCTGCTGACTCGTAATACGTAGTATACTTATTTCCAACACCTCATTACTTACAGACCCGGAATATCCTTTAGTTTGTACACCCCGATTTAGCAACACTTCCTCATCCATCATTGGCCTTGTGCTAACCCCTAGCACACTATTGAACTGCAATTGTAAACCAAGTCTCCATTGTAATCGTAAAAATTTACTTAATGTAGTTTTAGACCAACACGAGGTCAAAAAACACTTTACCACAGATAAAAATGTAGAGAAATAAACTCTTTTACTGCAATGATCACAAACATTGCTGAAGTGATGTTCTGGATTATGGACGACTTGCACCACATTAGCTGATAACCAATCCAAATGTGGCGGCTTCACTTGGAATAATTTCAGCCTAAATCCATTTACTGGTTTGTCCATCCATGTCCCAAACACATCTGCTACTCGAAAAGTGCCTTGACCCAAATCCTGCACAATCTGATATGGGCCCCTGTATCGCAATGTAAGCTTTCCTGGATGGGGTCCTAGCTTAGAATTATACACCATCACCCAATCACCTTCTTTAAATAATTTAAACTTCACATTCTGATTTACCCAAGCTTGTCTCCGCCTTTGAATCACTTCCGTAATATATGCGCTTATCAAACGATCCTCCTCAATCTGTAAAAGATATTTACTCCTGTGTTTAACCGATAGCTCAGGCGACATTTTCTCTGCCATAATCCGCAAACTTGGAACTACAAACTCCATAGGTACTACTGCCTCCAATCCATATACCAATCGGAAAGGTGTCATACCTGTTGTCACTTTAAATGCTGTTCTGAATGACCACAAAGCTGAGTCAAGAAACAAATCCCAATTTTTCTGATTTTCATGCACTAATTTTTTAAGAATACGCATTAAAGTTTTATTCGTGCTTTTTGCCTGCCCATTCGCTTGAGGATGATAGGCTGTAGTATTTTTATGCAAGATTCAATGAATCCTTGTTAACTCTGAAATCACCTCATTCAAGAAATGAGTACCTTTGTCACTTACCAACTCAATCGGACACCCAAACCTGGTCATAATATTATGATAAAGAAATTTCGCCACACTTGCTGCCTTATTATCCTTCAATGCCACTGCTTCCACCCACTTCGTACAATAATCGGTTGCCACCAATATATATCTATTACCCCGCTGAGTGGTAGGTTTAATAGGCCCCACAAAATCCATGCCCCATTTTTGGAAAGGATCCAGTGGTAATACCGGATGATCAGTCATTCGATCAGAATTATTAGGTTGGCCTAACCTTTAGCAAATCACACATCCTTTAACATACTCATGCGCATCCTTTGACATCGTCGACCACCACAACCCAGCTTGTAATACCTTCTTGCCTGTAATATCCCCTAACAAATGACCTCCTGTTGAACCTGAATGTGCTTCCTGTAAGACAGCTGGTTGTTCAAAATCTGGTACACACCTTATTATAACCTGATCCACCCCCTTCTTGTATAATGCCCCTGCTATAACCAAATACGGCCTTCTTTTAAGAGCAAAATTCCTCCTCTGATCACGTGTAAAATATTGTGGTAATGCACCCTCCGTCAGGAAAATTAATAATTGATCATACCACGAATTTGCCTCTACCACTTGCGTCGTAAACAAGTCAGCATCCGGAAATACATCAAGTACACCAGTGGGTGTTTCTCCTGATTCCAATCGACTAAAATAATCTGCCATCGCATGCTCTTTCCCTGGAGTATGCACAATCACAAAATCAAATTCCTGTGACAAAAGCATCCACCTGGCTAATCGGCTTGTTAATAAGGGCTTCTTGATTAAATAAACCAAGGCTTGATGATCCACATGAAAAACGACTTTATTGCCCAACAAATAATGTCGAAACTTATTACGGGCATATACCATCGCCAAAGCTTCTCTTTCTGTTACCGGATAATTTCTTTCAGCCGCAGCCAATACTCTACTGGCATAATAGACAGGTCTATACCATCCTTTGTCTTTCTGCTGCATCAAAACTGCTCCTACGGCCACATCTGATGCATCAACAAATATGTGAAATGGCACTGATCAATCAGGTGGTTGCAAAATTGGTGCTACCGACACCATCTTTTTTAACAATTGAAATGCTTTCTCTTGAGCATCTGCCCACATAAACGGAATATCCTTCTTGGTCAAATGCGTCTGCGGTAAGGAAATGTTTGCTAAATATCTTAAGTATCGGGAATGCCACTTAATTTGATCCACAAACCGCATTACTTCTTTAACGTTGGTCAGTGCTTTAGCTTGGTCGGTGCTTTAGTTGTACTTATAGCTTCAATTTTCTTAATATCAATAGCCATCCCTGCTTGTGATATAACATGGCCCAATAAAATACCACTTCTGACTGCAATCACACTTTTAAATGGATTCAATACCATCCTAAACTGTCGACATCTTTCAAAACATGCTTTCAGGTGTAGCAAGTGCTTAATCATTGCACCGAAGACCAAAAAATCATCGACAAATACTTGCATAAAGTCCTATAGATAAGGTTCAAACACTTTATGCGCCACATAATTGAACGATGGCGGTCCATTCTTCAAGCCAAAACTCATGACGGTAAACACATAGGCGCCAAATTCTGTAATAAATGTTGTTTTATGCTGATCCTCCTCAGCCACACTGATCTGATTATAACCGGAAAATCCATCCAAAAAACTATACATTTCATGGCCTGCTACTGCATCCAACACTGCATCACAAAACGGCATAGGAAACGGGTCTGTAACCGTTGCCGCATTTAACTTTCTATAATCAACACAAATTCTGAGCTTCCCATTCTTTTTGGAACCACTATGATGGGAGATAGCCAAGTCACCTGATTCACCGGTTTGATAAATCCGACTGCCAATAATTTATCAATTTCTTCCTTCACATGTTTAGCAAAATTAGGATTCATTCTATATCTTTGCTGCGCCACAGGTACTGCATCCGTCTTTAAATTAATCCTGTGTTGATGCAACTGCGGATCTATGCCTTTCACTTGAGTATAATCCCAAGCAAACACATCTACATACTCTTTAAGCAGGCAAATAAGATCCTCCTTAAACTTTCCTTCCAATGTTTTACCAATCCGCACCATCTTGGGTTCAGCTTCGGTTCCTAAATTAACCTCTTGAAGCTCCTCCTCCTTCACCCGCATAGAACCTGCATACTTCTGATCATACATCCTTTCCGCCCGCGTAATTATCTCTTCCTCCTGTTGTTCCATCTGCTGCTGCACCAGAATGTCCATACGTTGATCAAATATCTTTTGTAACTGGGCACCTGCCACCTGTTCACCAGGAACTGGCCCTTCTACATTTGGCCCACCACTATGATCCTTACTTAATACTCCTACAACATCGACTTCTAATACCGGCACCACCGTTGGGTTTGCTTGCAAAAACTTTTCCTCTTCATCATCTTCAATCTCATCTGCTAAATTAATAGCCTGCACCTGAATTATTGGTACTACAAAATCCACATCTGCTGGATCAATACTATTGGCCGAGATTGAAGGGGTCGACCTAATTTCGGGCTCTGCATGATATCCCAAGTAGCTTACTCAACAATTTCTCTCGAAACACAGGTACCAAGGATAACAGTTGGTCCAAGGACAACTGTAACGGTGAGCTAATGATTTCATCAAACCAATCATTTGCCAAGCCTTGCTGACTCGGCGCCTTATCCCGCTCCATTATGGGGGGTATCAATTTCACACCCTGTTGTTGCTCGGTCTGACCTCCACACTTCCTGATTAGGAGACTCGTCTCGAACCTGGTTCAAAACCTTGTCTCGGATTTGCCTTTGTTCCTGCCAATCAATAGGGCCTTTATTCCTTGATCTTGTAACCGCCAACACTTCAACCTCTTTACCTTTCCCACATTGTTTACAATCACACTGCCATTGGTTATTATTCTTAACATGCATTCGACCAGATGTACTGGGTGCATCATGGGCTCTATCCGCTTGATCTGGCCATTCTATCAGCATGGCATTCGCTTGAGCCACCTGTTGCCCCTGTTGTTGATGTTGTCCCTATTGATTATGCTGATTATACCTAATAACGGGTATACCTCTTTCTTCACGATGCTTTACCCACAAAGGGCGATTCGGCCCTATCCAATGATCGGGAGCTGAACAGTATCCACAAGGCATTACCCTTGGTGGTCGACCTTGATTATTACCTTGTTGGTTGTTCCCTTGCTGATTCCCTTGATCTCTCCATGGGGGTCTTACTTGTTGTTGTCTCTGAAAATTACCTCGCCCTTGGATAGGAATAGCCTGATTTGCCGCTACGTCATTAAGATTTCGATTGTCCTTCGGAGAACTTTGCCCTCTATGCTTAGGGTTATACCAACACTAAGTTGTTGTATGTCCCTCTTTGTCACAGATATCACAAAATCGTTTTTCCTTTGGAGCTAGTATAGAATACCCATGTCTCTTTAACTTATTAATCCATTCCTCCTCTTTACTGTGCTTGACTTTATGCTTACGATGCTTTGTCCTCACTATTTCATCATCATAGTCATCAGTGTCAGAATCACTTGAACTCTTGCCCGACTCCGGTGCTGAATCCGATTCAATCTCTGAACCAGAATCAGACTGCTTCTTTTTGGCTCATCCAAACCTTCTTTCCACACGCGCCGCTGCTAATACTAATACATCAAAGCCATTTGCAATGTCCACACTGGCCACCGCATGTCTTATTTTGCTCCGTAATCCTTTCAAAAAAAATCCTGCCAACATCTCATCAGTAGGTCGTTCATTACCTTGCAACCTCTCCATTAGGGTCCGGAACTTCTGAGCATAGTCTTCCACTAGCATGGTCTTTTGTCTGATGGCCCTCAACTTCCTTAAAACATCGGAAGGCGTCTTTTCTTTTCTAAATCGTTGCAAGAATGCTATTTTTAAATCATCATATGTAGCAAAATGGGCAATGCCATATTGACTGAACCAACTCATAGCTCGTCCTTCCAACGTGTCTGCAAAGTGTTGAAGCTTAATATCATCACCATACATAGTTGGATATCCATTCGCTGTCCATTTTATTTCGAATTGAGCCACATGGCAATCAGCATCCTCCTTAGAGGTTCCACTGAAATGAGCGGCCTTGACCTTAGGATTAGGAGATGGTTGAGCCATTGGCTGTGGTTGAGGTGTGCGCCTAGTTCTTTGACCGGTCGCCCCTGCAAGTGGGTCAAACTGGAGTCGTCTTCTTACCGCTACAGTTGCTTCTGTGAGGAATAACGCTCCAAGTATGCCGCCCACTAACCTTGCCTCTGCTTCACCTGTTTCCCCCTGTTCCTCTTCAGTTCCCAGATCTTCCTACTCCTCGGCCTCGTACCACTCGTAAAAGTCTGAAGATGTCTCCACATTCGCTGCTCTTGCCTGTGACCTCGTAAAATATACTTTACCAAAACGGTTGCGTCTGTCCCTCATGCATTTCTTGAGGCTGTTTCAGTCGTACAATAGGATCGCCAATTGTGTTGAGGGTTCCAAAGGTTCAACACAACATCTAAATACAAAGAAAATCAGAATTACATATTTTCCCTTTTGCATTGATCTTCATTCCAAGAGATTCCACCGGAAATATTGAAAAATTCTACCGTAATCTTCCATTCCAGTAACTTTTCGGTAACTTTCCAGTAACTTTCCGATAACTCTTACCGACTCATAATTACGCAGTCACATTCCAGCTTTACACATTTCGAAGATTCGCAGGTTCTTACACACTCACAGACACACGTGTTTCAATGCGCTACTGTGCAGATAATTTGAATCTCTCTATTGACTTAGCGGAAATAGGAGATTACAAACAAGAACTCTTGTCTCGCAGACATTTCTGTTTCTTTCTTAGATTGACTTAAAGCCGCGATTACAGATTTGTAAGTCTTAGAACTTCATAAATCATACTTGATTACACCACACGATTTCATCAATCACAGCACGTATTATGATTCCTGCAGAACCTGTTTTCCGGTCCTCCAAAATCCGTGTCAGCGATGCTTCTTCTCTCTACGATTGTCACCCTCCTTCCGTTTGTAACGTCTTCTTTCCTTCTCACGACATGTCCCTTTTTATCTCCACATAACCGTCTTTTTCTTTTTATTTTATTAAAATCCAATACACCAAAAAGATATATCTAACTAGATAATACCCATGTTTAACCATTTTTTAGATTTCAAATTAATCATTCATCTTCCAGATTTCCCTGCCTTCAACATAGAGAAACTAAGAGAAAAAGGATTATATGTGAAATTGGAGAAGTGCTCTTTCCATAAGACAGAAGTGGAATTTTTAGGGTACATTGTATCAAATAAAGGAATTTTTATGGATCCTAAGAAGATTCAGACAATCCTTGATTGGCAACCACCTTCATGTGTTCGAGATGTACAATGTTTTTTAGGGTTTGCCAATTTCTACAGGATATTCATCAGAGATTACTCCAAGATAGTGACACCTCTTACCAAGCTTACAGGGAACTCCAAATTCTCATGGACCGAAGAAGCAGAAAAGGCCTTTCAGACCTTGAAATCAGCATTTACTTCCGCCCCAATTCTAGTTCATCCTGATTCCAGTAAGCCTTTCTTCCTTGAGACAGATGCATCAGACTTTGCTCTAGGGGCCATTCTTTCCTAATATGGAGATGATGGACACCTACATCCAGTTGCATATCATTCAAGGAAGTTTTCCCCTCCAGAAATTAATTATGAAATTCATGATAAAGAACTTCTTGCCATAGTAGACGCATTTGATACACGACGTCACCATCTAGAAGGAGAAGCTCATAAAGTGACTGTGTATTCAGATCACAAGAACCTAGAGTATTTTATGACCACCCAAATTCTCAATAGAAGGCAATCTAGATGGAGTAACTTTTTATCCAGATTTGACTTTGTCATCACATACCGTCCAGGACGTCAACAATGTCAGTCAGATGCCATGTCTAGAAGATCTTACCTTGCACCAAAGAAAGGTGAAGAGGCCTTTGATCAACAAGAGAGTGTATTACTCAAGCCTGAGCATCTCCAGTTAGTAGCTATCTCTTCAAGCCATCATGAAGATTCAGCCTTGAATCAATTCATCCGTGAGAATCTACCACAGGATGAATTGTTTTGTAACGTTAAGCAGAAAGCTCAAGAAGGAAAATTCCAAGAAGTAAACAAATTTCAGGAAAAGGATGGGTTACTGCTCTATAAGAACCTATTGTATGTTCCTCCAGGAAAGCCTAGGATCCAAGCACTTCAACAACGCCATGACAACCTTGCAGCAGGACATTTTGGAGTGAATAAAACAATAGAACTCATATCCAGGGACTTTTGGTGGCCTCAGATGTGGAAGAAAGTCAAAGAATACATTCGAACCTGTGATACTTGCAATAGATCTAAGGTACCCCGACATAAACCTCATGGCCTCTTACAACCTCTACCTATTCCAGAAAGGCCATGGGCTTCATTGTCTATGGATTTCATCATAGATCTGCCAAAGTCAGATAAGTATGATGCCATTCTTGTTACTGTGGATAGATTTACAAAGATGGCACACTTCATTCCAACTACCAAGGCAATCACAGGTGCAGCCACTGCTAGACTTTTCCTCAGGTATATATTTAGGCTTCATGTATTTCCTGATGACATTGTCAGTGATCGAGGTCCACAGTTCATATCCAGCTTTTGGAATAGTCTTTGCAAGCTCCTTGGTGTTCAAGTTAAATTATCTACAGCAAATCATCCACAGACTGATGGACAAACAGAACGGGTGAATCAAGTCCTGGAGCAATATCTCCGTTGCACTAGCAACTATCATCAAAATGATTGGTTTGAGCTTTTACCCTTTGCAGAGTTTGCTTATAACAATAGTGTTCATGCATCTACCAAGCAGACTCCCTTCTTTGCAAATTATGGACAACATCCAAGGATGGATATACAACTCTCAAATCATGTCAAGAACCCCGCTGCTAGAGACAAGGCCCGTACCTAATGGACATTCACAAAGAACTCAAGGAAGAGATCCATAAAGCTCAAGAACAATATAAGTACTATGCAGATCAACATCGTGTCCAGAATCCATCGTATCAAATTGGGGATAAAGTATGGTTACTCAGAAACAATCTGCAAACCTCAAGACCTTGTGCAAAGTTAGATCATCAAAGATTTGGTCCATTTACCATCGTGGCCAAGATTAATCCAGTCACCTTCAAGCTCCAGCTACCAAGTACTATGAGAATACATCCAGTTTTCCATGTAACCTATTGGAACCATATCAAATTTCACCATTGAGGGGGGAGAGACCTAGTCCTTCACCACCTATCGAGATTGAGGATCATGAAGAATTTGAAGTCAAGCATGTCCTAGATTCCAGAATATCCCGAGGAAGATTGGAATACCTTATTCATTGGAAAGGGTGTGACATCAGTGATCGTACTTGGGAACCTTCAGAAAACCTTCAGAGAGCACCAATCAAAGTTCGAGAATTCCACAAGAGAAATCCAATGAAGCCAAGACCAGATAACATGACCGCTCCTCGTGGAACTCGTCGCTTGAGGGGGAGGTAATGTCATGGACAAAGGAAAGCATCCTGAACCTTAGAATCCATGTGAACCCTGTATCTCATGATTGGTTCAGAATTAGGAGAAACCAATGCTTCCATTGCGTCCGAAACGTGCTAAAACCCTAAGATCGACTGTTTACTTGCCTAATTCGGATATCTAGAGCTCATGTTTCGAATTGATGACATCATCGATGACATCATCAATTCGTAACCGCCTTTCATGAACCGCCCTTGAAAACCTATATAAGGAGGGGTTGGCCACATTCATAATCAGTCTTGCCAATACCAGTCCTGGGAGCTCAAGGAGTCGTGACCACCAAGTAAGTACTAGTCTTGTATCCTGGACATCTAGTCTTGTGCTCTTGTAATCTCGTAGTACGAGACCTTGTCGAGTTCTTTCTTGTATCTAGTCCATCTCCCAGAGGGGAGTTCTTGTAATCCAGATATCTTGTCTCATACTTACGATCCCGAGTTGTGGGATCTCCTGTATCATCTCTAGTCCAGTTTTCCATACCTATTGGTCCCGGGTTGTGGGACGTCTTGTATCGACTACATCTTCTTGTATTGTTTTCCCTACGTGGGTGTTCTTGTAATCATAAGTGTATTTCGGAAATCTTGTCTACTGTAGTCAGAGAGCACAATTTAGTGCTCCCCTGACAATAACTAGCAACTTGAACATTTTTCCCTCTTCCTTAATCTTGTATGTATCTCATTGATCTTAATGGGATACTTATCTTTGTATGTTACATACTTAGTAATATCATAGTATGTTATGCTCCTAAGCTCCATCATTGTGTTGGTTGTATGCTTTTACTCCATGAACTCCAACATAACAGCGGTGTGCGCAATGATTCTTTTTAGTTAAGGAATGATAAAGCATTCACAAAACATTTCAATCAAGGATGGAATTCTGGTTTTTTTTTTGTAAAACAATCTTTAAATTATAAACAACGAAAAAATTACAAGAAATTTGGAGAGTACTACATAGAACGATGGAATTATAGTTGATCAACAAAAGTGATTAATTTAACCTTACTAAAAAATCGTTTTCCATGTATTAAAGTGCATGGTGTAGGTGAGAATTCAATATGTTGCTTCACATAAGCCTAGCTAGTCACTAGGTTATATTATTTCGCTTAATGAATATGAATCACATGTCCCATGTGCAATTTCTATAAAATATATATCTAAGGATCATCATCTAGAAAAGGGCATGCATGTGATCAATACTACATATTTGGCCAGTTTAATTGTGGCAAGGCCTTCCTAATAGTATGCATACTCAAGCACAAATAACCACACATGCACCAAGACTTTAAGATCAATTAAGATCTAAAATCTCCGAAATTCAAAAACCGTGAATGAAGTCTTTCAAGAAGATGTATTACAATATTTTATCTCATTCCAGTAAGTCTATACAGAAATACGATTGAATGAGTAAACCTCTTCTACATTAAGCAAAGATCTCACAAAACTTCTTGTTCCAAAGTCAAATCCATACAAGTGATACTTCCCCATTAAGCCTAAAATGTCAATATCATTGTAATGCAAAAAGTTTTAAATGCTATAGGAGCTTTGCATGATCTAACCCCTAGGTTGCTAAGGGACTAAATTCATAATAGCCTTTTAAACCTCAAAATCATGCACATGCTAGAACCGAAACCCCTTACAATCTGTGTTCATAGAACTCCTTGTTTGTTTATGGCTTCCATCTAAGGATACTATCAAAGCAATGGTGTAGCTGAAATCCATAAACAAAGTGAAAAGAGAGACAACCCCAAAACATAGCTCTAAATAGGGTCAATACTTTCGGGCACATTAATAAACGTGGACAGTTATGTTAGATAAGATCTTTTATGTTCAAACATATGAACCCTCTCTAGCAATATCCATATTATGTATTATTCACTCTTATCTCCTAATCAGCCTTATTACTACATGGACATATGCCTGTTATTAAATAACCTTTTATGTATATGCATGGTACAATTATAACTTGTGCTTGATGGGCAGTACTGTTATACTGCCATCTGCACCCCTTACCTTTGCTACATTGAAAGGCTTACTTTAGAATGGGAGCTTCTTGATTAGAAAAAACAATGGGTTTTTGTAAGAGAAGTAATCTGAGTATATAACGTTTGTTAACAAGCTTCTATCCATGGAAGCTACTAAAGGGCTTAATCTCAGTCGAATTTTTCTCCTTTTTCCTGGTCAGAAAGAGGAAACAAACGTATAACACCCATTGCAAGTCACTGACGCTTCATAAGGATTTGACGATAGAGGAATAATTTCATGTACTGAGATGATTATACACAAATGCCTTGATACATATAACTTACAGAACTGTCTCTTTGCATGTGACTGTTCAAAGGCTCATTTAATGCATGGCTGAACACTTGTGGTACATTCTTTACACACCCAGAAAATTTACAAGCACCCAACACACTCCGCCACACTGCAGAATCAGGCAAGCCTGGCAATAATTTTATCATGGCTAACCCCTTGTCTATATCACCTGTGCGTGAAAGGAAATCAATAATACAAGTGTGATGCTCAATGGTTGGTAAAATGCCATACCTGTTGTTCATACTTTGAAATAATGTTTCACCCTTCTGAAATTGACCCATGTGAGCACATGCAGTAAGGACAACTAGGAAGGTGATTCCATTAGGCTGCACTCCACTTTCTAGCATCTCATTGAACAAGCAGAATATATTCTCAATTTCTCCTCTCTCTACATACCCAGTCATCAGTGCATTCCAAGACACCACATCTTGAATGGGAAGGCTATCAAAAACCTGCCTTGCTGCACTAAGAGTATGACACTTGGCATACATGCTTACTAAACTGTTCCCAACAAAACTCCTTTCCAATAGACCCTTTTTCTCAACCTCCACATGCAATTTGTTACCCCATTCTATATTACCTGAATTCCCACAAGCTTTGATGCAGCAAAGAAGGGTTACGTCATTTGGCAAGATACCTTCATGCTGCATTTGTTCGTAACACTTGTGAACTTCCTCCTCACAACTATGTTCAGTAAAGCCATTCAACAATGATGTCCATGAAATCAAGTTCCTGTCTATGGACTTGTTGAACACCTCTTGTGCCTTGATAATGGAGCCACATTTATTGTACATGTTGATCAAAGAGCTGCAAACATATGGATCGAGATGAAGCCCACATTTAATAACAGAATGATGCAAATCTTGGCCCTTCATTAAAGCTTTTGCAGTAGCACAGAGCTTTAAATACCAAACAGATGTGAAAGGGGTTAGAGGAAGACTCTCAAGCTGAATCTTCTCAAGACATTGATACACCTCTTTTTGATCACCATGCTTAGCATATGCTGCCATCAATGAAGTCCATGATACATTATCTCTGACAGGAAGTTCGTTGAATACTTGCTGGGCCAAGGAAGGTAAACCACATAGCCCATACATGTTAATTAAGCTGCCACCTATCCTTATGTCTGTTTCAAAAAGACCAATTCCAACCATCTGGGCATGAAATTGTTTACCCATCAACCAGGCCCCTGTAATACTACAAGCTTTCATAGACAAAAGCCAAGTCGTTGCACTTGGGATGATACCTTCCAGTTGCATGTGCTCAAAACATTTCATTGCTTCTTTACCATATCCATGCTTGATGTACCCTGCAATCAGAGCATTCCATGAGTACTCATTGCATTCATGCATATTTCTGATTACTTGATGTGCCATAGCAAATGCACCACCTCCAGCACAAATATCAACCAAGGTGTTACCAACAAGGTCTTCATTTAGTAGTCCAAGTCTCTCAATCTCATTGTGTACCTCGAAAGCCTTATAAATGGCTCCCATGTTGCCATATGCTTTCAAAAGACAGACATAAGTGACAGCATTTGGTGAGATCCCCTTCCTTTGCATTTGTTCATAGCAATTTACAGCTTCTTCATTAAGGCCATGTTGGATATATCCTGCCATTAAAGTAGTCCACGAGACAACAGTTTGCATTGGAATATCACTCAGAACTTTTCGTGCAATTGAAAACAGGCCACACCTAGCATACATGGTGATAAGGGAATTGCCAACAACAGGGTTCTTCTCTAATCCTTGTTCCTGGATCTTGACATGTAATTTAAAAGCTCTTTTTGAAGCTTTTTTGAAGAGTTGACTTTTCAAAATGCAAGCGAATGTAATCACACTGGGGAAAACTCCTTCTAGCTGCATCCTCTCCATACACTGTATAGCTTCTTCCTCATATCCATGTTCAACAAATCCTGAGATCAATGAAGTCCATGAAACTATGTCTCTAACAGGAAGCTTATCAAATATAGCTTGGGCTTTATCAAGTGAACCATACTTCATATGCAAATCCAGTACAGAAATCATCACTGCGGGATCCTCTAACCAACCATCCTTTTCAATATCCACAAGGATCTTATGACAGGTATCTTGGTCTTGCATGTTGGTACAAGCTTTCAAGACACACACGATGGTAACTCGATTAGGCCTTACACCTGATCTTCGCATTTTCTCATAATAGTCGATTGATTTTTTATTGTATCCATGGACAGCATATCCTCCAATCAGAGCTGTCCATGGCACAACATCCTGGGCGTCTAAATTATTGAAGACAGCCTCTGCTTTGGTTAGTAAACCGCACTTGCAGTACATGTCAAGTAAAGCAACACCAACATGCGGATTATTCGATAGCAATCCCTGTTTATCAATCTCAACATGTATCTCTTGCCCCTTATCTGCAGCTTGTATAGATCCACACGCTTTTAAAGCACAAACATAAGTTGCTGAATTTGGAGGCATGCCCTCTGATTGCATTCGCTCAAAGTAATGAAGAGCAAGAACACCATACCCATTTTCTACATAGCCATTGATAAGTGCTGTCCACAGAATAACGTCAGGGTATGGTATACCATTAAATACATCTTGTGCAACTTGAAGTAGCTTAAATCTAGAGTACATGTCAACTAAGGCACTACCAATCAAAACATCGTTGCTTAAGCTGCCTTTTCTCTCCACCTCATTATGAATTTCCTGGCCCTTATTAACCTCACCATCAAAACAGCAAGCTCTCAAGCAACAGACATAGGTGGCAGCATTAGGAGAAACACCCTCCAATTGCATCAAGTGGAAGAGAACTAGGGCCTCCTCGTTTGCACCACTTTCGACGTGACATGCAATGAGTGTTGTCCATGTAACAACATCCTGAATGGCACTTCTTTGAAAGACCTGCCGGGCTAGAGGAAGTCGTCCACATTTCGTGTACATGTCCATCAATATGCTAATTATAAATACATTATTTTCTGACATACATATACTTGAAAGTTTCACATGCAGTCGAAGACCAGTTTGAATGTCTTTCAAGGCTGCACATGCTTTTAGTAGAGCAACAAAAGCATGAACATTAAGATGTTCACTGTCCTCCTCTCCCATCTCCTTGTACATATCAAGAGCTGTTTGTGACCATCCTTTCTTTATATACCCAATAAGAAGGAAATTCCAAGACCAGGACCTATGACTCAAAGATTTGCTGAAAACATGCTGGGCATCACGCATGCTTCCAGCTTCAGAAAACACAGTGACAAGGTAGTTACCCAGCAATTCATGAGTGTTTAATCCATGCTCTTGCATGTAAGCATAGATCCGTGAAGCTTGTGCAACATCCTTCTCTCTCCTACACTTTTGAAGCATTTGCACCAAATCTTCCAATGATAATCGGTCCTCCACATGCATAAATGCCTTACCGTTACCATTTACTCTCATTGCAGAATGGAAGGCATAATATCAAAAGCTTCTCCAAGAGTAGAGAGACAGCAAGGCAGATAAGAGCAGGAAGAGGTAGGGGAAAAGAGATGAAATCATGCCAATCCCTTCCTATCCTCTTCCTCCTTGCCCCAGTCAGGAGTCTTTCTACGTGACAGAAGCCTCATATACAGGGACGACACTATTAACAGAAAGACACATCTTCACAGAACTTCGTTTGATTGCGGTTATTTGAGCCCCCATACTAAGCAGCAGTGCCTTCAGAATCCACATGAATTCCATCTCACCAGGAGTTCTCCTCAGTAATCTTTAGCGTCTACTTTCTGATGATTCACATATCATGTTTGCTAGTAAGTAGACATGGCATAGTACTAGACTTCTAGCTCATAACATAAATGCTTCGTCTCAATTGTCTGATATCAATAGCCTGTGTGAATCGATTCCTCCAGCCCAGCTACGATTTGTATGGGCCATTCATGTTACAAGTTTATGCAAGTGAGTGCAGTGTCACATTTTAACCGAAAAGGAACCATTAAGAAGGAAAATTTTGATTATCACACACGAGCTTCCATACATAAGGTTATATGAAGTTCATGATGTCAACCACAGGATGTAGAGAGTAAACTGCTCCAGGAGTAGATTGTAAGCTCAAGCGAGTTTACGAGACATAACACATATATGCGTTCTTAGTTCCAGTTACATCAAGCTCATGGCTTTCATCCTCAAAGTTCAACGCAATAAATGTTCCTCTTATATATATTAAAGGAAGTTCGATCTTGCCATCCACTCTTCTTGATAGCTGGAATTAATTAAAAATAGAAGAGTGAAGTGGAATCAATTAAAACTAGAAGAGTGAAGGCATAGGACCTGTGGAACCCTCAAATGTCAGACAACGAGCAGTTGGCACCATGTGGACATAATTAGTAGGTTTCCGATCTAGACATTTATTTAGTGTAGTCTTTCATAGTTATGAGGTGGTAGTCATGGTGTTTTGAAAGGAAATGAAGCTTCTAAGGGTGGTTTTAGATAGGGGCGGAGGAAGAAACTTAAGACGGGTTTGAAATTTGTGTGCAAGGGCAGAACAGGGGTGGCAATAGGGGGTGGGAACTTTTTTCAGCTTTTTGTTCCGCAAAATGGAAATGCCTTCATTGAGGGGCTCTATACATGTCTGAATGGAAGCTTTCACTTGGCGTGCAATGATTGGCAAGGGGCTCTACATTTTGGGTGCCTCCACTCTATCTGAAACCCCCCTACATTGAAATATGAGGCTCATAATAGTTTTAATATGTACGAGCATTAAGGGAAATGTTGAAAATAAAGGTGCAAGCTTATCTGTGTATGGCTTGGATAAGATCAAACGATGATTCAAGACTTGGGGGATACAAAAAGGCCCCACCTTATCCATATGGAGTGGATTGAAGCACCAAAAGTCACCAAAGTCAATAGGAGAACAAAGGACAAGAAGTGGAAGTTCATGAGGAGAGAGAAGATGCAAGGGTAGATGAGGATTCACAAGATGGAGTGCTATTTTCTTCCGATTTAAAAGGCTTTGGGCTAGATTTTTTGTGGAAATCTCAAAAACATAGCGAAAAATAGGCCCTAGTCACATCTACACAAAAAATATCAAAATGTCTATGTGTTACAAGGCATATAAGTATTCAAGTAGTACATCTTTTTGTACAAACTCATATTGTAGAAGTTATTTCTCTTTGTATATATATCTAGTTAATGCATGATGTCTTGTTGGAAATATTATCTTGAGTGCTTTCTCTACTTCAAATATCTCTCTTAATTTCTCCTCTAATAGGTAATAGTAACAATTCTTCTTAACCTTTATTTTCTACGTAACTTGATTTGACATGTAGTTTGTCTAGAATTTAGTTACCTAACCATTTGAACTCCAATTGGAGTGATATATAGCATTTTAGAAAGTTGGTAGTATCTATCTTGTGTGGACTAAATCACATATTCTTAAATTGTGATTGAATCAAACTTTAGTCTAAGTTGTGATTGATTCAGGTTTTAGTAAGTAAGTCTTTGACATGATAGAATCATGAAAGAGGTTCACTAACTTCTGTTGTGTATTGAAGTCAATTTCTCAACATTTGGTACCATGATTGGTAGCAATCTTTGATAGAAACAATACATCATCAGAGAGGAATATAAGGCCAAAAGAAGCAGTGCTACATCAAGGGGGAGCATCATCAATACGGGCTTCAGATAAAAGAGGTAACTCTACAAACCCTCATCTTTTGAGATGGTAAACTTGGGTAAAAAATTAGAGAAACTAGACAAGGATAACTACCAATCTTGGGCATTGATAATGAATTATACCTCATGAGCAAATGCCCTTGTGGCAATAGTTAGTGAAGAAGAGCCACAACCACAGGTAGAAATCCAAGATCCAAGTACCACCAATCAACAAAGGAGGAAATTGAAGGAATGGGAGGAAAGGAATAGAAGAGTGATGCTCCTCATATCATAAGTCATCTCCAACACAATGGTAGGACACATACAAAAAATTAGAAAATCAAAGGAGTTTTGAGAGGCTTTGGAGAAGGTCTATGCCACCTCTACTAGGTCAAGGAGGATGCAACTCAAGAATGAGTTGAACATAGTGAAGAAGTCCTCAAGTCAAAGCATCACGGATTACACTCTCAACATCAAGGAGATTATCATTAGGAAGCACACAAAAGAAGAAAACATGATGCAAATAGGTCTTAATTGATTGATATTTGAAGACAATTGGAAGCCCCTTATTACTAAAATCCTTCATAGAGACCTCTTTCCTTCCTCTGAGGAGCCCACTCCACACCTTGTGGTAGACGAAGCTCAAGATGGACATAGATCAAAGTCAAAAGATAGCTGTTGGGGGATTCTTTGACAAGAAGGAGTTTGAGGGTTTGTAGGAGAAAATGGAAGGACCAAAAGAGAAAATACACCTTGGAAGTCTCTGCCGTTTGATTGATTACAGTAAGAAAAGTACAATGTTTGAAATACAAGATACACCAATACCTCTGTGCACAATCCCGCAGAGTGCCCAATTACAAAATATCCAATATCCCAATGTCCTCTTGCTGCCGACCTCCTCTGCAACAAACCTCCACCTGCTTCAAGCTTCTCCTTGTGCACACCTTGCACCAAGCTTCCACAAAGGGGGAGGAGTGAATACCTGCTGTCGGCAAGCGTACACTGCCAAAGGACCTTGAGATACTTAGGGGAACTATAGCTTAGCACTTCTCTGCACCAAAATCCTTGGTCACTCTCTATGCACCTTGCACTTCCACTTCTGTGCGACGTACTCTGGTGACTCTTGCACTTCCCTCTCTTGCTCCCTTAGCCTATGCTCTCTTGCTTACTCTAACCTTGGTCCAAGAATGGCTCTTGCCTTGATTTGAGTGTGTCGATCACGTTCGCTCCTAACTGCAAGTGAATCTTGGTGCTCACTTTGATGTCCCAAGATTGCTCTCACAAGTGGCAGCCAACTACTCACTGTTTTGTCCTGTAGTGACTTTAGTCTAAAACCAAAAATTTTAATGGGGGCCATACTTTCACCTGTGCGTACACTTTGCCGCTTCACATGCCTTCACATTTCCTTTTAATTCTTCACTTTTGCACATAAGGGGGGTTCACCTGAACCTTCCAAAACACTTTAAAACACACTTTGAACTTGGGGCAATTAGAGAAAATACCTCTGCAACCTGCAACCCACTTTCTCCGATTTACCCTTTGTGGACAATTACTTATGCACCACCTGTGCACTTTGACACCTGCACTTTGACTTTGCACCTATTGACTTTGACCTCTGACCTTGTAGACTTTGACCAGTTGACTTTGACCGTTGACTTTGACTGCAGTTGACTTTGACCAACATGACTTTTATGGGCTCAACAGTTGCCCACCACCTAATGTGCTCTCCGTCCCGGAGAGCCATAGCTAAAACTTTGAAGAGCCGCAAAACTTGAATAGGACATCTGAGCAGCAACCAATTCCACCAAAAGCAGGAGAGAACAAGCACCAGAGAAGAACCAAAATTGGGATTTTGGAATGGCAAAGCAAAAAAGGGGGGCAATGGGAGGGTAGAAAGGAAGGTGAAGGGAGGGCTGAGGGTGCGAAGATGGATGGGGTAGGGAGGGGAAAGGATGTGGCTGGGCATATTGGTAAAGGGAGGGATTGGGAGTAGGAATCAGGGGTCGGGAGGAGGCTAAAATGATCAACCCGGAGGGCTACAGAGGGTACATATGGGAAATTATTAAACATAAGGTAAGACAAGGTGAGAATAGACCATTTGGACAATGTTGTGAAATAAAAACATGTGAGAAAGGTGTTCAAAACATGTGGTTTCAGACCAAAAGTCATACAAAAAGTGGGAATTTGTAAAAAGAAAGTCAAAAACTGAGTTCATAGGGGCCAAAAAACATGAAAATGACTCCATTTTTGTAAAAAACGGCCAACCGAGGCACAATCCAGAGCCAAAAGCTTTGAGCCATGAAAATAAAAAAATAAAGTAAAAGAAAATAAAAAAATTGATCGCTTGTTTTTCTTTAATAATTTTTTTTTTTTTTTTTTTTTTTTTTTTTTCAACGCTCAGACAGGGGGGGGGGGAGGGGGGGGGGGGGGGGGGGGGGGGGGGGGGGGGGGGGGGGGGGGGAAGGGGGGGGGGGGGGGGGTCAGAACGGGGGGGGGGGGAGGGGGGGGCTGTCAGAACGGGGGGAGGGGGGGGGGGGGGGGGGCGGGGGGGGAGTGGGGCTGTCAGAACGGGGGGCGGGGGGGGGGGGGGGGGGGGGGGGAGGGGGGGGGGGAGGGGGGGGGGGGGGGGGGAGGGAGGGAGGGAGGGAGGGGGGGGGGGGGGGGGAGGGAGGGGGGGGGGGGGGGGGGGGGGAGGGGGGGCTGTCAGAACGAGGGGGGGGGGGGAGGGGGGGCTGTCAGAACGGGGGGGAGGGGGGGGGGGGGGCGGGGGGGGGAGGGGGGGGGGGGGGGAGGGAGGGAGGGAGGGGGGGGGGGGGGGGGGAGGGAGGGAGGGGGGGGGGGGGGGGGGGAGGGAGGGGGGGGGGGGGGGGGGGGGGAGGGGGGGCTGTCAGAACGGGGGGCGGGGGGGGGAGAGGGGGGGGGGGGGGAGGGGGGGGGGGGGGGGGGAGGGGGGGGGAGGGGGGGGGGGGGGAGGGGGGGGGGGGGGAGGGAGGGGGGGGGGGGGGGGGGGGGGAGGGGGGGGCTGTCAGAACGGGGGGCGGGGGGGGGGGAGAGGGGGGGGGGGGGGGGGGGGGGGGGGGGGGGGGGGGGGGGGGGGGGGGGGGGGGGGGGGGGGAGGGGGGGGGGGGGGGGGGGGGAGGGGGGGGGGGGGAGGGAGGGGGGGGGGGGGGGGGGAGGGGCTGTCAGAACGAGGGGCGAGGGGGGGAGGGGGGGCTGTCAGAACGGGGGGCGAGGGGGGGGGGGCTGTCAGAACGGGGGGGGGGGGAGGGGGGGGGGGGAGGGAGGGGGGGGGGGAGGGGGGAGGGGGGGGGGGGAGGGGGGGGGGGGGGGGGGGGAGGGGGGGGGGGGGGGGGGGGGAGGGGGGGCTGTCAGAACGGGGGGGGGGAGGGGGGGGGGGGAGGGAGGGAGGGAGGGGGGGGGGGGGGGGGGGCGGGGGGGGCAGGCGGGCGGGGGGGGCGGGCGGGCGGGCGGGGGGGCGGGCGGGCGGGCGGGCGGGCGGGGGGGGGGGGGGGGGGAGGGGGGGGGGGGGAGAGGGGGGGGAGAGGGGGGGGGAGGGGGGGGGCGGGGGGAGGGGGGGGAGGGGGGGGGGGGGGAAGGGGGGGGGGGGGGGGAGGGGGGGGGGGGAGGGGGGGGGGGGGAGGGAGGGGGGGGGGGGGGAAAGGGGGGGGGGAGGGGGGGGGGGGGGAGGGGGGGGGGGGAGGGGGGGGGGGAGGGGGGTTGGGGGGATTTTCTTTTTTTTTTTTTTTTTTTTTTTTTTTTTTAAATAGCCCAATTTAGAGAAAAATCAAGGAAAAATCTGAAGAAAATGCCAAAAATTGGCCAAAAAATTCTAAAAAATTTCTGGAAAAATTGTGATGAAATTTTCTACATGTGGAGCCTAAAATCCTTCATCAAACCACAGAGATCCTCCATTTATTCCTCAAATTGGGCAATAAAAAGTCACATGAAAAAGGCGACAATACTAGAAAAAGTCCAAAAAAATGCCTGAAAAAATCTGAAAAAATTTCTAAAAAATTCCAAAATTTGTGCATTTGCAAAGTGGATGAAATGACTGCTAAATTTGCTAAAACCTCAAGAAACAAGCATGAAATGGATAAGAAAACTACTAAAACTTAAGTAAAAATGACGAGAGAAGACTATGTACAACCTGGACAATTTTTGCAGGGTCCAGGTGATCCATAAAACTTCAGTTGGCTTGATAATAGGCCTTGAGCCTTGTATTGTTGACTGAGAGAGACTCCTCCATAATCTGCATTTGTACTGCACTTCGTTGCTTTAGTCTTCTCCTGGGGCACCCTGGCCATCTGAGAGGGGTACCCTAAATCCTTCATTAGAATGTTATCTCCTCCAGCAACTTTATGATATGATTTGCAAAATTTTAATTTTACTATTCCGGCTTCTTCATCCAGTGGAACCCTATGTTCCCAAATACTTGCAGTAGCAACTTCCACATTCTTGTAAAGCCTTGCACTTGCTACCATAAGAATTGAAATAACAGATGATAGCCATACCAGAATCCATAAAAAAGTGGCCATTGATATATGAATTTGAGTAGCTTTATCACTGCTGCATGTAAGGACTTTGCTTTTCTTCTCTTTGCTATGGCCTTTGACTGCTACTGGTTCAACCTGAGTGATTTCCTCTTTTTCTTCATATGCTTCTTCTATACTTGAGTTTGGAAAAATTCCATAGCAGGAGGATGGGTCTTCTGCATGGAGCCAAGCCAACATGTTTTCATCTTCATATAAATCTGCTCTTTCAAATAGGTCTGCTTCTGGGTTGTCCACCACTTCTTCTTCCATACAAATACCGATTGTCTGCATCATGCTAGTATTTTTCTGATTATCTGGGCCTTCTTCTAAAATTATCTGCTGCAACTCTTTTCCCTCTTGCTTTACCCACATTGTGTCCTTGCCCCAATCATGCAGCACATTGGCATGCCTTAACCAAGGTCTCCCAATTAACAGTGGGAAGCTTCCTTCTACCTGTGGCAGCCTTAAAACAACAAAGTCCAAGTTAAAGATAGTACCTTGTATCCTGACTGGGACTCCAGGAACCACTCCCATAGGCCTTACTATGCTTTGGTCTGCCATTGTTACAGTGAAGTTGGCAGGTTGTGAAGGGTATAGTCCAATCTTTTTCATGGTATATTCAGGCATCAAGTTAATGCCAGAACCACCATCCACAATAACTCCTTGAAACTCATGACCTTTAATAGAAATGGTTAGCCGAGGGCTCTTGTAATCTGTGAGGGGTGCTTCCCCTACATATTTATCTTTATGCATAACAGCAGCTTTTGCCACTAAGCTTGTTGTGGACATTTCATCAATTATCTGCAAGAGTTCTGACCTGAACTTCCCATCCATCCTTATTAAATCAAAAATACTAACCTCCTTTTTCATGGACTTGAGCAGTCTGGAGGCTTCTGATTCCTTAAGAGCTTGGGCTCCATTTGACTTATCCAACTCCTCATGAGCCCTGCTGAATGCATGTCCTATGGCATCACTGGTACCTGTGCAATTTTCCTTTTGCCTTGTGTCTGCACTTGTGGTGGCTTGGTCTTCAGACACACCTTTGTCTCTGTTTAATCCATTAATCAATGATTCTTGACCCATGTCCACTGGAGCCTTCCCCTTGCTTCTTGTCTGCACAGTAAAAGAGTCAATTTCCTCTAACTGCACCACCCTGGTAGATGGTGATGGCACCTTAACTTGATTTGCCATTTCTTCTTCCTGCACGGAAATCATTTGAATGTGGGGCCCAGATGAAGAGGCTTGATTCTTAGGACAACAAATTGTGTAGTGGTCTCTGGCCTCTGGGCAGTTTCTGCAAGGGGGGGCATTTTCTGGTAGGGTGCACCTACTTTGATAGTGCCCACATTCCCCACATCTGAAACAAATAATTGGCCTTCTAGGCCCATTTCCAAAATTATCCCTCTGTCTAGGGTTATAAGTGTTACCTTGATTGGGTGCAGTTGCCATTACATTTGCTGGTGGCAGGGGTCCTCCTTGTGTCCAGTATGTCGTTGCAGGCATTCCCCTTGATTGGCATTCATGGGCCTCATGGCCAACCTTCCTGCATAATTGGCAAGTTACACTTAACAGAGGACACTCACTTACTATATGCCCTTGTTTGCTGCACATGGAACACCAAAGACCACTCTTGATGCCCCCTCCTTTGAGCTCCTGCAACTCCTGTCGCAGCTGAGCTAATTCCTCTGCTTGGGCCTCCTCTTCCTTTTGAAGCTTGAGTGCTTCAATCTCCCTTCTCAATTGAGCCACAGCAGTCTCCTCCTCTTTGTAGGGCTTATTTCTCTTTAAGCCCTCCAACTCCCTCCTCAGTTGGGTCACTGGATCCTCCATCTCTGTACCATATGTTGGTGGTGAAGAAGTTGTCCCATATTGGTGCCTTATTTGCTCCAGTCTTGTAGCCGTGGTGATGAACTCCTCTATGGAGGCTGTAGGTAGCACTAACTCTTTTATTTTGCATTGGGTGACCACAGGTAAGGGTTTGGCTAACCACTTCTTGACAAAGAAGTCGTGTGGTGGATCCGGTAGTTTAGCCATTAATGCTTTGGCCCTGGTCACGAATTCGGGGAACTTCTCTCCTGGACCCAACTTTAAGTTTTCCAATTCTTCTATAATGATCTCAGCCGTGTTGCCATGCTGAAATTGATTCTTAAAGGCCTCTTTCATCAAATCCCAAGAGGTAAAGTGATTTTCAGCAAACTGGCTAAACCACTTGTCTGCCAGTCCTTCCAATGTGGCGGGGAAGAGTATCAAGAAAGCATCTTCCCTACCCATTAGCCCCCTAGTCTTACATAATGCAAGAAATCGTCGAATGTGCTCATCTGGGTCCTCCTGGGCTAAACCCCTGAAGGAGGGAAATTTTATGTTTAATCTGGAGAGCAAGGTTTCTAGGTCCACCTGTCCTGCCATGCTTCCTACCGATGAAGTCGATGAAAGTGGACTCGATGATCTTCTGTTCGTCTTTCTTCTTGTCTGCTTGCACTTGATTCTCAAGGTTTGTGACCGGGTCGCGGTCATGAGCTATTCATAGTCCACTTAAAATGAGACACTTGATAAAAGTATGTACCTTTTGGCCTACTGGAGTAATGTTGTCGACACTGGAATATTGTCCTCCAATGGCAATATATAGTCTCCTATGCTCAAATCTCCTTGGAGGTCCCACCGGGCGTGCCAAATTTGTTGGGGGATTCTTTGACAAGAAGGAGTTTGAGGGTTTGTAGGAGAAAATGGAAGGACCAAAAGAGAAAATACACCTTGGAAGTCTCTGCCGTTTGATTGATTACAGTAAGAAAAGTACAATGTTTGAAATACAAGATACACCAATACCTCTGTGCACAATCCCGCAGAGTGCCCAATTACAAAATATCCAATATCCCAATGTCCTCTTGCTGCCGACCTCCTCTGCAACAAACCTCCACCTGCTTCAAGCTTCTCCTTGTGCACACCTTGCACCAAGCTTCCACAAAGGGGGAGGAGTGAATACCTGCTGTCGGCAAGCGTACACTGCCAAAGGACCTTGAGATACTTAGGGGAACTATAGCTTAGCACTTCTCTGCACCAAAATCCTTGGTCACTCTCTATGCACCTTGCACTTCCACTTCTGTGCGACGTACTTTGGTGACTCTTGCACTTCCCTCTCTTGCTCCCTTAGCCTATGCTCTCTTGCTTACTCTAACCTTGGTCCAAGAATGGCTCTTGCCTTGATTTGAGTGTGTCGATCACGTTCGCTCCTAACTGCAAGTGAATCTTGGTGCTCACTTTGATGTCCCAAGATTGCTCTCACAAGTGGCAGCCAACTACTCACTGTTTTGTCCTGTAGTGACTTTAGTCTAAAACCAAAAATTTTAATGGGGGCCATACTTTCACCTGTGCGTACACTTTGCCGCTTCACATGCCTTCACATTTCCTTTTAATTCTTCACTTTTGCACATAAGGGGGGTTCACCTGAACCTTCCAAAACACTTTAAAACACACTTTGAACTTGGGGCAATTAGAGAAAATACCTCTGCAACCTGCAACCCACTTTCTCCGATTTACCCTTTGTGGACAATTACTTATGCACCACCTGTGCACTTTGACACCTGCACTTTGACTTTGCACCTATTGACTTTGACCTCTGACCTTGTAGACTTTGACCAGTTGACTTTGACCGTTGACTTTGACTGCAGTTGACTTTGACCAACATGACTTTTATGGGCTCAACAATAGCCATAATGAAATTTTGTACACAAAAATAAGGGCAAAAGAAGAGGACGTAGAAGAGGTAGAGGATGGAGCTACAACAACTCAGGCAATCATCAAGCCAACGAAGACCAAAGTGAATGATCAAGTGAAAGCAACACTCAACGAAGAGGTAGAGGTAGAGGCAAAGGAGGAGGTAGAGGAGAAAACAAAAATCATAAAGGTATGATTTTCTATAATCATGGCAAACCTAATCACATAGCTTCTAATTGTTGGCATAGGATTGATTAATCTAATCAAAGAAAGAAAAAAAACTATTTAAGTGCATCGACAACAAATGAAAGCAATGACCAAACGCTAGCTATGAGACATGATACCAAAGGAGAGGAAGTTGACACAAAGTGGTATATATATTCAAGTCGTAGAAATCACATGTCTTTTCAAGTGCAAACATTCACCAAATTGCAAGTTCCCAAAGGTAAAGCATGTGTTAAAACAGGTGACAACACCAAATAGCCCATTCCACATGTGGGAGATGTTGGATTGCAAAGTGAAAGCACAGTCAAGGTGCTATTAAAAGCATTGCATGTTTCTTCAATGACAAATAATTTGATTTCAGTATGTCAAATGGTAGAGAAGAGATTTAAATTCACCATCAATGACAAAGGATGCTTCATTAGAAATCCAAATGATGACAAAAACCTAGTAGATCAAATAAGAAGAGCAAGATGGTTTACATTGGACATCTCACCTTAAACAAGCAAGGTAATGTATGTTATGGTTGGAAATAAGAATATCATTGAGCTTGATCTTTGGCATAAGAGGAAAGTGAATGTAAATGTTGCCGATTTGAAGAATTTGAGTAGGTTTGAAGTGGTAAGAGGCTTACCAAGATTTGAAGCAAATGATCTACATGATTTTTGTGGAGCTTGCCAACTTGCAAAGTAAACTAGGAAACCATTCGAAAGGAGTGCATACAGAGCCCCAAATGTCTTGGATTTGATACGTATTGATGTGTGGGGACCCTCAAGGAAGCCTCCATAGTTGTATCTAGGTATTTTCTAACTTTTATTGATGATCATTCAAGAAAAGTTTGGATATATTGCATAAAAGAAAAATTAGATGTGTTCGACATGGTTGAAAAGTTTAGATCACAAGTTGAGAAGGAAATAGGTAGAAGAATCAAAGAACTAAGGTGTGAATGTGGAGGAGAGTACTTATCAAATTTTTTATCTCAATACTTGATGCACAACACACAAAATGGGGTAGTTAAAAGAAAGAATAGAAAGATTATAGAGGTAGCTAGGTGTATGATAAATGAAATGAATATGCAATTATCTTATTGGGCTAAGGCTATAAATACAATCATATACATTATTAATAGGATTCCAACAAGTGGAGTACATGAATCGACCCTTGAATAAGTATATTTTGGAAAGAAACATGACCTACTAGATCTCAGGTGTTCGGTTGCATATGCTATATAAATGTACCACAAGAGGTAAGAGGTTAGATGGATCCAATATCAAAACAATGCATCTTTATTGAATATTATTTGGATCAAATGGATATAAAAGATATACCCAAAACCAAACAACTAAGAGTCTCAAAGAATGGGGTCTTTGATGAATAAAGGCCACCGTATGGAGATAAAGGTAAAGACAAGGTACTTGAAGATGATATGGATGACTATCCAATTTGTCCAAACGTTCATGTGTAGGAAAAATCCACTTCTATTTCAGCTCCAAAGGATTCAACGTCTTCATCAACCATCGGAGGATGCAAGGAAAGATTTAGAAGTCATTCTTCATCCCTATATCAAGACAAAGCATGATTCAAGGTGAAGAAGAAGGACCTAGTGATGACACACCTAGTGATGACACACGTAGTGATGACACACCTGAAGTTGAAGATGATTATGAGGAAGTGGTTGCACTACAAGTAAAGCTTGTTGGGTGTGTGTAGAAGTGCGAGAGACACACAAGAAGCACACACAAGGAGCACAACCGCAGCAAGACACACGGAGAAGACGATGGTTGGAATAGCTCTCTCTATTGACGATAAACTGAACTGAAGTAAGAGTTGAATAATATCCCTAAGTACAAAGTACCACCACATATGAGAGTATCAAGTATGTGGTAACATGGGGAAAAAACCTCTAGCTAGCACTAGAGTAAAAAGTGCCCATTTATAGGGAAAAGGTTTACATCAAAGCTACACGAGGAACACATAAGTGTAACAAAGCTATCAAGGATGAGGAAGAAAATCTCAAAAGTAATGAAAGGAGGTCAACTAGAAGAAAGAACCCCATTCAAATGCCAAGCTATGATAGTTTCATGGCCAAACAATTTGTTTATATGATGCAAGTTGTTCAAGACAAGAATCCTACTACATATAAAGAAGCTTAGACCAAATATGAATGTAGAAAAGTTATGTAAGAAATCAAAGCACTAAAGGAGAATGATACGTGGGATCTGATACCTAAGAATGAAGGAATAAAGATTCTCAAAAGAAGGGTCTACAAAACAAAAAGGAATTCAAATGAAAGCTTGGCAAGGTACAAGGCAAGGTTAGTAGCAAAGGGTTTTTTGTCACTTAGCTTCTATGGTGATTTGATGATGAATTTTCAAGTGTTTACCTTGGATTTATCTTGTAAATCAGCTATTTCCTGAGTATTTTATGAGAATAGAGATTCATTCTTTCATTTTCTATCTTCAATATCAAAACCATTGCTAAAAAAGTTGACTGAGTGCTTTCCATTAGAATTGCAATTGTCTCTTCTTGATGATACAGGTACTCAAATCCACTTGATTTCATATTGTTAATCTACATAAAAATGGATTTCTCTCTTGAAGTTGATTTTGTTGATAAATCTTGGACACCATTGACCAAGAAGGGGTTGTGGTCTTAGTATACTTCCTTGATTGACAAATTAAAGGTGTTTAAATTGCTAATATTTTATGCTATGATGATTGGAGAGGACAAATCCCAAGGACAATAAACACCCTCATGCAACCCCATCCAATTATCGATAGCATAATTTTTTCCACCCTAGTGATTTGAAGAGTTTTGCAAGTTCCTTTCTCCACATATGCGATTGTAGAGGGGCCACCCATCGTTCTTCGGCAAAGAAGAATGACCAGCAATTTGGAAAAGGAGAGAGTGAGGGAAGCAAAGCTCTAACCCCACCCAATGTGTCCAACCTTCACTATCTTGGTCATGGGGTTTGGACACGATCCCTTTATTAAGGCAGTCAGAAGGATCTCCATAGGCTAGAGCATCATCCATCTTGCAAAATATGGCTTGCTTTATAGACATCTCTCAATTTACTCTTAGCTGGTGTTAAGAGTGTAATAGCCCCTAGGTGTTGCATTTATCCGATTGAAGAATTGCTTGCCCAAATACAACAAGGAGGTAACACTAAAAGCACTAGCATGAATTAATAACAAGCATTCCAAGAAGCCATCTTCACAACAACCAATTTTGAATTCATTTGATCTTTGGTAGTCCATACTTATAAATGCTCGTGTTGCCATAAGGTGGCATACACAGATTCATCGGGAAAATATGTTAAGATTGGCCAACAACTCATCTTAGAGAGCCACCAAAATCTTGTCATTTTAGACCCTAAAATTACACAAAGGAAGCTTCCAACATAGATTTTCGGCATTCACATGTCCATGATGTGCACCTAAATTGATGAAGAGAGAGAAGGAGAGAGACAAAACTCCCCCTCTGGCCCACCTTGCCACGAGTAATTTTTTAGAGATGAATAGGGGCTAGTGTCTTCTCCCTCTCACACACTTAAAGATAGCATATATTTATAAATTTTTATAGATCCAAATGGGGAGAATGAAAGTCGGAGCTCCTAACCCATGTTATCTCATTAATTCATAGGTTCATGAGGGGTCCAACTGACCAAGAGCTTTAAAGTTCATCAAGATGGGAGAGAAACCTAACTCACAAGAATTCACAAACTATTCAAAGAAAATTAAACTCTTTTGTTTTATTGAAATGAAGAGAGGGAAGGGCAAGAAAGTACTACCCATACCTCTATCCCTGGCAGTCACTCAAAACAAGAAGTGGTAGTGGTGGAGAGTAAAGAAACATATGATATATTAATGTAGTGCTTGTCAATCTGTTAAGCCAGATAGACAACCCTTCACCGAGAAAGGCTACATACATGGAGATCTATTGGAGTTGGTCCACACAAATGTATGGGGACCAAGCAAGGAGCCTTCAATCTTTGGATCAAGGTACTATGTGTTATTCATAGATGATTGTAGCATGTGGACTATATTGTACTCTATGAATCATAAAGATGAAGTGTTTTCATGTTTCAAAAAGTATTTAGCTCTTGTGTTGAACCAAATAGGTAAAATTCTAAAAAGACTAAGTTCAGATGGAGGGAGAGAATATTTCTCCCATGAATTTGATTTATATATCCAAGATAGAGGGATAAAGAGATAAATTACCACCAAATACACTCCTGAGGAAAATGGAGTGGTAGAGAGAAGGAATAGGACAATTGTGGAGGCTATAAGATCAATGCTCAATGAAACAAAGCTCCCCAACTACTTTTGGGTAGAGACAGTATCAACAACTACATGCTTGGTGAATAGACTTCCACCAAGGGCTCTAGATGGAATGACTCCATATGAGGCATGGAATGGAAGAAGACCTAGAATTGATCATTGCAAGATCTTTGGGCGCATTGCATATGCACACATACCTTCATAAATTAGAGGAAAATTGGACCTTGAGGCAAAGAGATGCATCTTCATCGGCTATGAACTTAATAAAAAAGGCTATAAGTTGTAGGCAAGTGAGTTTGAAAATGATCAGAAGACTCCAAGAAGAGAATTCAACTCTTGGAACTCTAAAGACAAAGCCAAAGTTCAACAACTTGAGGGATGTGGCAAACTCCTCTCAACAAACAATTCGAAGGTGAACTAGAGAAAAGGGAAAGTGAGAAAGGTATGGCTATGACACTTTATTAGTTACTAAACATTATATATATCAAGCACAAGACTCAAACTTAGAAGAACCCTCATCATATGAGGAAGCAAAGAAGAAGCCTGAATGGATGATTGCATGGAGGATGAGATAGATGCTTTAAAGGAAAATCAAAATTGGGAATCGGTGCCCAAGACTCCATCTATGAAGATCATATGTTCAAGATGGATATACAAGGTAAAGAAAAATTCTGATGGATCTTTAAATAGGTATAAAGCAAGACTTGTGGCCAAAGGGTATGCACAAACACAAGGAATTGATTAGGAAGAAACTTTTTCACATGTTGCAAAGATGCCAACCATCAAAGTACTTATGAATGTTGAAGCTTCCAAGAATTGGAAGATCTATCAAATGGATGTAAAAAATGCTTTTCTAAGTGGATGGATATCTAAGGAGGTATACATGGATCAACCTCCTATGTTTGAAGATTCATCATGTCTTGAATATGTATGCAAGTTAAGAAAGGCCATGTATGGATTGAAGCAAGTCCCTAGGGCTTGGAATCATAGGCTTGTTACCTATTTGCAGGATAACAGATTCAAGTGAGCAAAGCAAATCCATCCCTCTTCATCAAGAGGAATCAATCTAAAGTCATATACCTATGTGTATATGTTCATGACATTATAATTATAGGTAATGATGATGAAGGAATTAGGAAGATCAAGTTTCAAATGAAAGAAGAATTCAAAATCAATGATCTAGCTCTACTTACATACTTCCTAGGATTGGAAATAGTATATACAAAAAAAGGTGTGTACCTTACTCAGAATAAGTACATCAAGGACATGCTTATCAGGTTCAAAATGGAGAATTCAAAGGTTACAAGAACTCCTATGGAGATGAACTTGAAATTAAGTGCTCATGAAGGAGGGAAAATTGAAGATGTAACTAGCTATCACAGTCTAGTTGGAAGTTTGAAATATGCTTCACTAACTAGGGTGGACATTTGGTATGGAGTAATTTTCTTAAGGTAGTTCATGCATGCTCCAAGGAAACCTTACATGGAAGTATGTGGAGAATGAGTTCTCCTATGCGCAACGGAAGTGTGTAGTGAGCCCTTGTATGTCCAGCACTTGGACAAACAACTGCACCTTAGATAGCTTGCTGCTCTTAACACAAAACTCAAATGGACTTGAGCCTTTAGTCAATCAAAGTAGACAAAGAGAGCTTTCTAAAAAGCTATAAATAACTTAATTTGGACAAGTTTTGATTAGGAAACACAACTGACAAAGATGAACTACATGTCCACACAGGTATGCTGAAGAACTGAGCTTCACTCTCAGACTGATAACTCTCTAAATATATATCCTTTAAGAAAGATATTTGGTATAGACAAATTCGACACAAATAGCTTTTCAAAAAGCTAAAAAACAAGTAATTTGGATGAGTTTTGATCAGGAAACTCAACTGACCAAAATAGACCACCTGCACACATAAGTACACTATAAAACTAGACTTTACTCTCTGACAGATATCTCACAGAATATAAATGATCTGAATGAGATATTTGACATAGTGAAAGTAGATGCCAAGATCTTTCCAACAAGACAAAAATCACACAATTTGGATATGTTTTGTTGGGAAATGTAACCAACCAAAATAGACTACCTACCTACACAGGTATACTAAAAATCTGGAGTTCACTCTTTCACTAATATCTCACAAAATATATAAGCTTTCAAAGAGATATTTGGTATGTAGAAAGTGCACGAGATAGGCTTTACAATGAATGCTTAAACCCAAGAAATGGTTACATATGTACTGAGATATGAGCTCCACAACAGAGATGTGTACAAACTGATGTGCGGCTGGAAGGAGTCTAAGGGAAGACAAAAATGACAAAATGGCTAGATCCGACTACTGGGAGCTCTTGCCTCTTTCTCTCCTTGTTTTGAATGTGCTCCCACTTCACTTTTATAACCAATGAGCATGTGAAGAAGTTTGTGCCTCCTTCTTAACTCACCACTTTCTCCACTACATGCTACTAACTACAAGGCAAGATATTGTATCTCTTACTCATCATGAATTTTGACTAGACTTTTTCTTATATTATTTTTTTCTTTTTTTTCCTCTACTTTTCCTTTATCTTTATATTTGCTAAATTTATCCAAGCATGGCTCATATGAAAAAGAGCTTGTACATTTATCTTCAACACTCCCCCTCAAGCTCATTTGGGAGTTATCTTCAACCATGTCCTTCAAATTTATCACATCCTTGAAACCTTTGAGTTTAGAAGCATCCAAGAACTTTGTAAACATATGTGCAACCTGCTCTTTGGTTATGATGAACTTTATCTCCACATCTTTGCTCAGCACCTTCTCCCTTACATAATGGTAGTGGACCTCTTTGTGCTTGCTCCTTGCATGAAACATAGGATTGCTTGCCAAGTAAATACTTGACATGTTATCACCGTATATAGGGATGGTTCCAACTTGCACTCCAAGATCAGCCAAAAGCTTTTTAATCCACATTGCTTCACATGTGGCAAATGTTAATCCTCTATATTCAGCCTCCATAGATGAAAGTGCAATAGTAGGTTGTTTCTTTGAGCTCCATGTGATAGATTTGCTTCCTATCATGAACACATAACCTGAGGTTGATCTTCTATCTTCCTTTGAACCTGCCCAATCAGCATCGCTAAAGCCTTTGACCTATAGTTCTTCATCAAACTTGTAAAACAAAGCATGATTAACTGTATGCTTTATCTATCTCAACACTCTCTTGGCTGAATTTAAGTGTTCGCTTGTCGGGGCTTGCATAAACTGAGAAAGTACACCAACAACATAAGACAAATCAGGTCTTGTAATGTTTTCATAGATCAATGATCCTACAATGCTTTTGTATGTTGTTACATCTTCCAATGGTTCTCCATCATTTGAACAAATCTTTGTATTTGTGTCCATGGGTTGAGTGAGTGGTTTGCGTTCACTCATTCCAAATCTGAAAAAAACATCCAACAAGTACTTCCTTTGCATCAAGTAGATGCCACTCTTTCCATAAACAACTTCAATTCCTAAAAAATATTTCAGCTCTCCAAGATCTGAAATTTTGAACTCCTTACCAAGCTTCCTTTTGATATCTTTAATCCCTATAACATCATTTCCTGTTATGATGAGGTCATCGACGTATATGCAAATATATACCTCTCTATTTTCTTCCTTCTTCATGTACAACTAAGGATCTGCACTACTTGGGTTGTATCCACACTTAGTTAGATACTCTACCAATCTTTGATTCCATGCTCTTGGTGCTTGCTTCAAGCCATAAAGTTCCTTCTTCAACCTGCAAACAAAATCTGGATGGTTTTCATCTTCAAATCCAACCAGTTGACTCATGTATACCTCTTCGTGTAGTTCTCCATTAAGAAAAGCATTTTTGATGTTGAGTTGATATAATGGCCATCTCCTTGAAGCACCAATTGCGATTAATGTTCTAATAGTTCCCATCTTTGCAACAGGGCTGAAAACTTCATCATAATCTATGCCTTGTGTTTGTTTAAATCCTTTGGCAACTAATCTAGCTTTATATCAAGCTAGTGAACCATCAACATTCCTCTTTACTTTAAATACCCATTTGTTTGGAACAAACTTCATACCTTCTTTCTTTGGCACTAGCTCCCATGTGTGATTATCTTTGAGAGCTTTGATCTCCTCTTTCATAGCTTGCTTCCATTCCTTTTGTGTGCAAGCTTCTTCATATGTCTCAGGCTCTTTGTCTTTGATAACCTACATCATGTATGCAAAATGTGTCGCCATAAAACTATCATAACTCAACCTTTGAGTTGGATACGTTGTCCTTGAAGATCTTCTTTCATTGCCTTTAGAAAGTTGCTTCTTTAACCTATTTAGCTTTTCCATCGGAGTGATTACCTCTTCATATTCTTCTTCACTTGCATCTACCTCATTGTTTGGAGTAGCACTTGCTTCTTTGGCTCTACTATGAGCTGAATTTGGAGACAAAGAATGACTCCCCCTCCATGTTGAACATTCTTCATTTGATGTAGATGCCTCTGGACCTAAAAGCTTTGTGCTTGATTGTTGAACTTCCCTTTGATTTGTTCCTGCATAATCATCACAATCTTCTTCAAGGATCTTTTCCTTTCCTTTATCTTCATACCATGGTCTTAGTTCATCAAAGACCACATCTCGCGAGACTCTTAGTTCCTTTGTTCTAGGGTTGTAACACTTGTATCCTTTTTGCTCCGTCGAGTAGCCGATGAAAATGCATTTCTCTGATCTTGGTTCCATCTTTGTTCTAACTTCTTGTGGAATGTGAACAAAGCAAACACATCCAAACACTTTGAGGTGTGTAAGATCAGGTTTCTTACTGGAATATACCTCTTCTGGAGTCAAGTGATGTATTCCCAAAGTTGTGCACCTATTCATCAAGTAAATGGCGGTTGTGGTAGCTTCAGCCCAATAGTACAATGGTACCTTCATCTCATTGAGCATGCATCTTGCAATTTTAGCAATTTGCCTATTTTTCCTCTCAGTTACTCCATTTTGTTGTGGTGTATACCTACAAGTGAATTGCCTTTTGATCCCATTCTCTTGTAGAAAATCTGAAAATTCTTTGGAGAAGTATTCTCCTCCACCATCGGACCTTAAGGTTTTGATAGACCTTCCTGTATCCTTTTCAACTTCAACTTTGAATCTTTTGAATATAGAAAACACCTCTGATTTTTGCTTCATACAAAATAGCCATACCTTTCTTGAGTGATCATCAATGAAGGTGACAAAAAATCTATTACCAGCCATTGATGCCTCTTGGGTTGGTCCCCATACATCCGTATGTATCAAGTCCAAGACATTTGGAGCCACATAATTGCTCCTCCTGAATGGTTGCCTCGTTTGCTTTCCTAGTTGACAAGCTTCACATAACTCATGTAGTCCAATGCTATTAAATTTTGGAAGACCTCTTACCACTTCATGTTTGCTCATGTCCTTCAGCTTTGGAATGTTGATGTGTCCTATTCTTTTGTGCCATAAGTCTAGCTCTGAAATCTTCTTGTTCCCACATTGAATGTACATGACCTTTCCATGTGGATGTTGCATGTCCAAAGTGAACATCCTTCCTTCTCTTCTACCTCGAGCAATGACCTTGAAGCCTTCCTTTGGATTCTTTATGAAGCACCCATTTTCATTGAATATGACATGATAAACCTTCTCTACCATTTGTCCTACTGAAATCAAGTTCTTTGAAATTGTAGGAACATGAAGAACATTAGATAGTACCTTTGCTCTACTTGTATCTCCAAGCCTTATATCTCCAATATGTTCAACCATGTGTTGAGTATCATCACCTGTTTCAACACATCCTTTTGCACTTGGTACCTGTAGATTAGTGAACAAACTTCCTTGGCATGACATATGGTTACTACAACCTGAACCAATGTACCATTTTTTGTCATCTTCACAAGAGCTTCTATACTCATGTCTCATTGCAAGTAGTGTGTCCTTGCTTCCTTCCCTTGATGTGCTTGCATAGTTGCTTTGGTTCCTTTGATTGCTTCCATTTGGTCTTCCATTCTTCAACCAACAATCACTAGCATAGTGTCCTACTTTACCACAATGATAGCATGTTATACCTTTATGAGAATTGTAGGAGCTTTGGCCTCTTCCTCTACTTCTACCTTGACCTCTTCCTTGTGCGTTGGCATTTGATGCATCCTTGTTGTCTTTTGAATTGTTTTGATTGTAGTTGGAGTGGTTGTGATATCTTCCTTTTCCTCTTGAGCCTCCTCTTGAGTTTCTACCTTTACCTCGACCTGCATATAGCATTTGGTTGTGGCTATCCTTTCCTTTGGGACCACCGAAGCTAAGCTCTTCTGTGACAAGATGAGGGATTAGTTGTTCAAAGCCTGGATATGCATCTTTCAAGTTAATGGAAGTTATCAAAGGCTTCCATCTTTCATCTTCTCTCAATCCATTAAGAGTATAACACATAAGATCTTCGTCTTCAACCATTGTGCCAATAGAAGCTAAAGCATCGCTTAGCTCCTTAATCTTCAAAGTATATTCAGATATGGATTGACTCGAACTTTTCTTGATTGTGTTCAACTCATTCTTGAGTTGAAGTTTCCTAGCTTTGGTATTTGTTGAATACATCCTTTCAAGAGCTTCCCAAGCATCCTTAGCTTTCTCTAGATGTTGAATATGCCCTACCATGGCATTAGTAATGACTTGCGAAATGAGGAACATGACTCTCCTATTCCTCTCTTTCCATTCTTTTGCTTGCCTCCTTTGGACTTCGGTGGCCATAACTTGATTGATTTGAGGTTGAGCATCATCACCGCTCATAATACCCCATAAGCCTTTGCCCATTAGGTAGTTGGTCATTTTAAACTTCCACACAGGATAGTTATCCTTATCCAACTTCTCTACTTGTTGACCCAAGTCAGCCATTGAAGAGTATCAAAGACTTTGAGAGTTACCTCGAATAGTTATAGTCCTTTGCTCTTGTGTTTGTGAAGCTCCTCCTTATTTTATAGATCCTCTTTTGCTTTTCTTTATCTCCAGCTCTGTTGATGAAGCTTTAGCACCAAGTTTGCTCTGATACCAAATGTGGAGAATGAGTTGTTCTATGCGCAACGGAAGTGTGTAGTGAGCCCTTGTATGTCCAGCACTTGGATAAACAACTGCACCTTAGATAGCTTGCTGCTCTTAATACAAAACTCAAATGGACTTGAGCCTTTAGTCAACCAAATTAGAAAAAGAGAGCTTTCTAACAAGCTATAAATAACTTAATTTGGACAAGTTTTGATTAGGAAACACAACTGACAAAGATGAACTACCTGTCCACACAGGTATGCTGAAGAACTAAGCTTCACTCTCGGACTGATAACTCTCTGCATATATATCCTTTGAGAAAGATATTTGGTAGAGACAAATTAGACACAAATAGCTTTCCACAAGCTAAAAAACAAGTAATTTGGATGAGTTTTGATCAGGAAATGCAACTAACCAAAATAGACCACCGGTTGCACACATAAGTACACTGTAAAACTAGACTTTACTCTCTGATAGATATCTCACAAAATATAAATGATCTGAATGATATATTTGGGACAATGCAAATAGATGCCAAGAGCTTTCCAACAAGACAAAAATCACACAATTTGGATATGTTTTGGTTGGAAAACTTAACCGACCAAAATAGACTACCCTACCTACAAAGGTATACTAAAAAACTGGAGTTCACTCTTTCACTGATATCTCACAAAATACATAGCTTTCAAAGAGATATTTGGTATGCAAAAAGTAAACGAGATAAGCTTTCCAATGAATTCTTAAAGGCAACAAATGGTTACATATGCACTGAGATATAAGCTCCATAACAGAGCTGTGTACAAACTGACGTGCGGCTAGAAGGAGTCTAAGGGAAGACAAAAATGACAAATTAGCTAGATCCGACTACTAGGAGCTTTTGCCTCTTTCTCTCTTTTTTTTGAATGTGCTCCCACTTCACTTTTATAACCAATGAGCATGTGAAGAAGTTTGTGCCTCCTTAACTCATCACTTTCTCCAGTACATGCTACTAACTACAAGGCAAGATATTGTATCTCTTACTCATCATGCTAGACTTTTTCTTTTATTACTTTTTTCTTTTTTTTCCTCTACTTTTCCTTTATCTTTATATTTGGTAAATTTATCCAAGCATGGCTCATATGAAAATGAGCTTGTACATTTATCTTAGCCAAAAGAATCCTCAAGTATCTAAAGGGAACTATCAATGAAGGTTTGTACTATTCATACATATCTGATATATACATCAAGCTCTTCTTTGTAATAAATCACCTAAAAGTAGATCAAACTAGATCTTCACTTTTCTACAATGTGCAAACCTATCTGTTTTGTATCGACTCTTTTTCCTTGATGTTCCAAAGTACATAGTGCATTTTATTGTACTTATCGCATGCCTATAAGGTCTATTTGAGTCTCCATAAGCTCAAGGGCTGGTCTTGTGCCGATTGGCTGGACCAAACTTCATCGGTTTGAAACTCACTTTTCTACCTCCTACAAGCTTCTCCAAGTTCTTTTAGTTTATCAAAGCTAGATCAAGATGGGTGATGGTTTTCCCTCAATGATCGAGAAGCTTGATCGACACAACTATGCATCTTGGCAAATCAAAATGGAGGCCTATTTGCAAGGTAGAAATCTTTATGGAATTGTAGCAGGTGATGAAGTTATGCCTATTCGAAGATCCAAAGGAGGACCTACACAAGAAGAGACAGATAAGCTCACACTTTGGTGCACAAGGGATGCTCAAGCAAGGTCGTACATACTAAAATCTATTACCACATATTAGAAGATGCAAGACATCTCAAGAGACTTGGGATGCCCTAAAGACTTTCTTTTCTGCTAGTACCAAAGCAAGAAAGAATCATCTTTGGAATGAGTTCAACCAAATGAAGAAGACACCTAAACAAAACATCACAGAGTTTGTTACCAAGGTCAAGGAGGTTGCAGATCAGTTAGCATCCATTGGAGAGCTGATTGAAGAAGAGGCTATCATGAGACAAATTCTCAATGAGATTCGAAGTGATAAGCAGTGGCAATCTTTCACGATGGCTTACAATCTCATCATGGATGTGCAAATTCTAGACTTCAACATCTTTCTTGGACAACTCTTCAACCAAGAGGACAACAATAGCATAAAGGAAGGTAACTCCTATCATGGTAATTCAACGAGTGCTCTATATGCAGATAAGAAGGATAAGAAGCTGAAAGGCAAGAAGAAGGAAGAAGATGAAGAGGAGACTTCCCAAGACAACTTCGCAAGTAAGAGCAAGTAGAAAAGGAAGAAGAAAGGACCAAAGCATGACAAAGCCAAAGGTCAGAATGTTCAACCTTGTGCCATCTGTGATAAGACCAACCACCCCACTCACTCAGAATTGCTGGTTCAATGGGAAGTCATAGAAAGGAAGTGGAAGAGGTGGATATGGCAACAATAGAGGCAGAGGTGGATACAACTTCAACAATAAAACTAGAGGCTATAATAGAAGGGACTTCATCAATTATTCTGAAGATCAACCACATAAAGACTCATTGATTGTTTTGAATCTGAGCTACAAAGAAGGTAACGAAGATGATCATTTGTTCTACATAGATTCAGGATGTTTGAATCATGTTGCAGGCAACATTGCTCTTCTATCTGATTTGGAAATTCCAAAGCATAGACATGAAGTTCAAATGGGGATGACACAAAGCACAATGTGGAGAAGATTGGTAATGTCAAAGATTCCAATGGCATGACAAACATTCTAAGTAAGGTTCTCTATGTACCCACTATCGCTAAAAACCTATCAAGTCTAGGCCAAATAGTTGAAAAAGGCTTGCAAGTTGGGTTCACCCAACATGGAGCTTTTGTGGAAGATCCATGTCAAGGCTTCAAGAAGATAGCTAGAGGTGAGAAGCATGGTAGGCTCTTTACTTTTGAAGTAGGAGAAATCAAGAACATAGCTCTATTCAATTTTGGGTCTCAAACCTTAAGTGAACTTGAAGTGTGGCATAAGAGACTTGCTCATGTGAATGAAAGAACCTTGAAGGATATATGCAGGGATCAAAGTGTTCTAGGAATGTCAAACATATCAAAGCAATACATGATCAACATGTGTGATGCATGTTAGATTGAAAAGTCACAAAGACAACCATTCAACCACAAAGGCTACATCCACAACAACTTATTAGACTTAGTACATACAGATATATGGGGACCAAGTCAAGAACCTTCATTAGAAAGATCAAGGTATTATGTCTCATTTATTGATGACCATAGTAGATGGACTATTTTATGTTGGTGCAAATGCCAAGCCTTCACACTTGGCTAGGCATTGAAGGAGTTTTGTGCAAACATTGGAAGAACCACATGAACCATTGCTTATGATTTTTTACCACTAACCTTTGTAAAAGTCATTTGACTTGGACAAATCTTGTAAAGCCACTAAACTCATGGAGTAAGGAAAACAATATTTTACAAGTTCTCATGAGAGAATATCACCTCATTTAGAGGAAGAAATTTTAGGTGGAAGATCATTTGAATTTCAAATCCAAATTTGAAGAATCTCTCTATAAAAGTACTTGGAAATCTTGCGGCCCATATACACTCCCTTAGAGAACCATTCATTGGTCACTAGTAAAGGTTGAGTATCTTACTTCATTGCTCACTCACCTCAGTATCATTTGGCATCATTCCATTGCCAATGAATTTGTAAAATCATGTTCTATAATACATATACATCATTAAGTATCTCTGTCGATTTCTCTGTTATGTCTACCAAGAACAATGTACTTGTAATGCTCATATCTCAGTGATCTCTCATCATTTTTCAAGTTCTATAGCTTGTTAGAACCAAATCCAAGTTTACTACAAGCTATCAAATTTCGAAGCCATTTGATTCAGTATTTGGGAGAAAATTGCCTGGAAGTGGTCATTGGTCATTCGCTACACATTCCCTAAAAAGTTGAGGGTAAGCTTCTACTTGCTAAAGACATTGCTCTATGTATGATCAATCATTTTAAGTGATTCCACTTGGAATCATTATCTCTCTTAGCTAATTAGATAGGATTAGAAGGAATTTGTCTAATTGCTATTGTATTGTGAGTAAGGACAACCTACAAGAGAGGAGCTTGAAAGATTCAACTCATGGTGTGCCAAAGATGCATTAGCAAGGTCATATTTACTTAACTCTATCTCTGACTTCCTTCTTCCACATATTAGGAATTGTAAAACATCCCAAGAGACTTGCAATACATTGTCTTCATGCTTTTCTTCCAATACAAGAGCTAGGAAGAACCAATTGTGGATTGAGTTTACCACTCAAAGGAAGCAACCCAAGCAAATTGTTTCAAAATATGTGACCAAAGTCAAGGATGTGGCTGACCAATTGGCAAGCATAGGAGAGGAGATTGAACAGGAGAAAATTGTGAGAAAATTAATCAATGGCATCAAGGTAGATGACAAATGGGAAGCCTTCACAACTGCTATGGACTTATACATGGACATGTAGATTCCAGATCTTACCACATTCATGGGGCAACTCTTTACTGATGAGGCCAAGCTCAACAAAAATGGAGATTCATCAAGAGGTAACAACTCTTTTGACCTATACACAGATAAAGGAAAGTCTAAAGAGAAAGGGAAAAGCAAAAAGGTTGAAGATGAAGGTACTACTTCTCAAGCTAACTATGTAGGAAGAGGTAGGAACTCAAGAGGTAGGGGCAGAGGAGGTAAGCAAGGCAGGGGGAGACCTTTCAACTCTTCCTCATGCAACATATGTGGATTGTCTAATCACACTACAGATGAGTGCTATAGGAACTTCAAGAATCAGAGAGGAAGAGGATATTCAAGAGGTGGCTACACACAATCAAGAGGAAGATTCAACCACAACAAGGCTACAACCATAGCTACAACAACAATTATAACAACAACTACAACAACAACTACCAAGGAGGATACAAATCAAGAAAGGACTACAACAATTACACAAATGATAAAAAGGATTCCCTTTTGATTATGAATATGACTTCAAAGCAAGGTATGAATGATGAACACCTCTTCTATATTGACTCACATTGTTCAAACCATGTGGCAGGCAATGTAGCTCTTCTCTTTGACCTTGAGGAACCCAAGGGAAAGCACCAAGTGCAAATAGGTGATGATACCAAGCATTCAGTGGTCAAGGTAGGAAATGTCAAAACCTCTGATGGGAATAGAAATTTGTTGAGCAGGGTTCTATATGTACCTACAATCACCAAGAACTTGATGAGTGTTGGAAAGATTATGGAAAAAGGTTTGTAGGCTAGGTTCAATAAATATGGAGCATTTGTGGAAGATCCCCAACATGGATTCAAGAGAATCACCAAGGGAGAAAAGACAGGTAGATTATTTACATTTGAACTTGAAGATACAAGGAATATTGCACTTTATAATTACAAGGATCAAATATTATCAGAGCTTGAGATTTGGCATAAAAGATTAGGGCATATTGGTGAGAGAACTTTAAAGCAAATATGTAGAGATCAATGTGTACTTGGGATACCTAATGTATCCAAGCAACACATTATCTATAAATGTGGTGCATGTCAGTTTGGTAAATCACACAGGTTACCCTTCATAAAGAAAGGTTACATGCACGAGGGTTACTTGGAACTTGTTCACACAGATATGTGGGGGCCAAGCAAGGACCCTTAAAATTTGGCTCAAGGTACTATGTGTCTTTCATTGATGATTTCAATAGGTGGACTATGTTATACTTTATGAAACATAAAGATGAAGTGTTCAGTTGCTTTAAGAAGTATCTTGCACTTGTGGAAAACCAAATAGGAAGAAGCCTAAAGAGATTAAGGTCTGATGGAGGAGGTGAGTACTTCTCCAATGAATTTGATGCATTCTTGCAAGATAGAGGAATCAAAAGGGAGATTACTACAAGGTATACCCCTCAGCAAAATGGGGTAGAAGAGAGGAGAAATAGGTTAATTGTGGAAACAAATAGATCAATGCTTAATGAAAAAAGGTTACCTAACTATTTGTGGGTAGAGAGTGTATTTATTGCCTCTTATCTTATTAACAGGCTGCCATCCAAATCACTTGATGGAATGACCCCATATGAAGCATGGCATGGTAGAAGGCCATCACTTGATCATTGCAGAATCTTTGGATGTGTTGCTTATGTGCATGTTCCATCTCAGATCAGAGGTAAGCTAGACCCTAAGGTAGAGAAGTGCATCTTCATAGGGTATGATTTAAAACAGAAAGGATACAGGTTCTATAATCCATCCAACAAAGGATTTATGGTCAGTAGAGATGTTGTGTTTGATGAGAATGATTCTTGGTTTGAAAGTGAATGCAAGAAAGTTAAGTTGCCATATGACTTGGAAGAGGAGTTTCCAAGCCTCACCAAGGAGAAGCCAAACTAGATTGAAGACATCAAATCAGATGATGAGGACATCATCAACCTAGAAGAATTCAAGGCATGGAAATCAAAGGGCAAGGCCAAGATGAAGAGGTTGGAAGACTTACTTGAATCATCCAACCAAGCTCTAAGGAGATCACAAAGGGAGAGCAAGAAGCAAATTAGATATGGGTATGATACTTCATTAGTTACTAAGCATTCCATTTATCTTGCTAAAGATTTATCACTTGAAGAGCCTTCATCATATGAAGAGGCAAAGACCAGGGCAGAATGAAAGGAAGCTATGGATGAAGAAATACAAGCACTCAAGGAGAATGATACTTGGGAGCTAGTGCCAAAGAAGGAATCAATGAAGGTAATTGGCTCTAGATGGATTTACAAAATCAAGAGAAATTTAGATGGATCCATAAACAAGTATAAAGCTAGACATGTGGCTAAGGGTTTTGCACAAACCCAAGGAGTTGATTATGAAGAGACTTTCTCACCTCTGGCCAAAATGCCAACCATCAAGGCATTGGTAAGTGTGGCTACATCAAGGAATTGGAATATGTAACAATTGGATGTGAAAAATGCTTTTCTTAATGGCTAGATTTCAAAGGAAGTTTACATGGCTCAACCTGTTGGTTATGAAGACCCAAGCAAGGTAAATTATGTGTGCAAGATAAACAAGGCTCTTTATGGATTGAAGCAAGCACCTAGGGCATGGAATCATCAGTTGACTACCTATCTTCAAGATCAAGGATTCATCATGAGCAAAGCTGGTACTTCTCTGTTTGTCAAGAGAAGTCATTCAAAGGTGATATACCTATGTGTGTATGTTGATGATATCATACACACATAGGTCTATACCAATTGTGGAATTTACATTACTCAAAGAAACTATGTGTAGGACATGTTAAAGAAGTTCCACTTGGAGAATGCCAAGATAGCTAGCACCCCTATGGAGGTAAACCAAAAATTAAGTGCTCATGAAGGTGATGTGCTTGAAGATATTGCAGGATATCAAAGCATCGTTGGAAGTCTAAACTATGCAACTTCGACAAGGATTGATATTGCTTATGGAGTAAGTGTTTTAAGTCAATTCATGCATAAACCTAGAGCACCTCACTTGGAAGCTCCCAAAAGGATTTTGAAGTATCTCAAGGGTACTCAAAATCAAGGTTTATACTTTCCATATACATCTGATTTGGACATCAAACTTTATTCAGATGTAGATTGGGCAGGTTGTAAGGATGACAGGAGGAGTACTTCTGGTTATCTTTCTTTTGCAGGAGATAAGCCCATTTCATGGTCTTCCAAGAAGCAAACTACTGTTGCTTTATCTTCAACAGAGACTGAATACAAGGGATTAGCCAATGCTACTCAAGAAGCCACATGGATTAGATTGCTCTACTCAGATTTGGGACTTCACACACAATCACCTATGATCTTTGGTGACAATACAAGTTCTTTACATCTTGCAGCAAATCCTATCTATCATGCAAGAACCAAGCATATAGAAGTTCACTACCACTATGTGAGAGAGAAGCTATTGAGCAAGGAGATTCAACTTGCATATGTATCCACTAATATGCAATGTGTAGACTTATTGACAAAAGCACTTGATGGTACTAAACTTTGTAGGTTTAAAGCTATGATTGGATTGCAGGACATTCAAGAGGATTGATGAAGAAAAGCAAGCCAAGATGGTTTGGCTTGAGGGGGAGCTGTTGGTGCAAATGCCAAGCCTTCACACTTGGCTAGGAATTAAAGGAGTTTTGTGCAAACATTGGAATAACCACATGAACATTGCTTATGATTTTTTACCATTAACCTTTGTAAAAGTCATTTGACTTGGAGGAATCTTGTAAATCCACTAAACTCGTGGAGCTAGGAGAACAATATGCTACGAGTTCTCATGAGAGAATATCTCCTCATTTAGAGGAAGAAATTTTAGGTGGAAGATCATTTGAATTTCAAATTCAAATTTGAAGAATCTCTCTATAAAATTACTTGGAAATCTCGTAGCCCATATACACTCCCTTAGAGAGCCATTCATTGATCACTAGTAGAGGTTGAGTAGTTTACTTCATTGCTCACTCACCAAAGTATCATTTAGCATCATTCCATTGCTAATGATATTGTAAAATCATGTTGTATAATACATATACCATGGAGATTAAAACAAGTACTACCTCATGAGAAAGGGCTTTTAAGGTCTGATTGGTGTTACAAATCCAAAATCATACATGCGTGAGAATCCCAATTATCAAAGAAGAGTTTTTGAAGAGTAGAAAGTGAGAGATAAAAGGGAAATCTTTACTTTTTCACAACATATGAGCAATGACATCTTTATTCATATACAAGACTTGAATGTGTCTAAATAGATATGGAAAGCACTTGAGAGGTTGTATACAAAATCAAAAACATCCAAGACAATTGAAATAAAAATGAGCTAAAAGACCTCACAAAGACACCTAATAGCAACATCAATGATTACATTCTTATAATGAGGAAATTATTAGATGCATTGGGGATAAGATCTAGCCCAATTTATGATTATGACCTAGTGATTTTTAGAAAAATCAAGCTTGCACCATGATTGAATGAAGATTTGTTCTTCACTACTTGGTGAAATCTTACTCTTGTGGAAATTTTATGCTTTCTCTTCCAATATTTTGTATACTCATTAGTTGATTAAAATATCTTGTAGCATAGTTCTCCAAACTTTCATTAAGGATTTAAGAGAAGCCAAAATCCAATAGTTGAGTGGTTGAGATAATTTCCAAATATTCTCAATCAGTTTTAAAGTGATTCCTCACTTTTCTAGATTGTAGGGAAAAAGAATTCGTTAATAACTCAATCCCACGTGGATTAGAGATTCAAATTCAAACTAAAGGTTCGTGGGAACTCATGAGAAATCATGTAGACGTTCATATAAACACTCTACACACTTTTACAATACAGATGATGAGAATTCATATCAGTTTGATTCATTACTTATACATTTTGCTTTTCTCTACACCTTCTTCTTCAAAGTCTACTGACTTGTAGAGATTCATTCTCACTCGCCAGATGCTCAATGCTTATAAATAAGCACACATTGGAAAGGAATTAGTGTCTAATTTATGTATGTAAAATTTTCTAGCATTTGGTTTCATAGAATGTGAGATAGAGATCATTTAAGCTCTTGGGATCATTCTCTACACATTCTTGAAGTATCAAGATGACCACTTGTTGATGTTAATGTTACAATTGAGTAAATACTTGCTCATAAATTGAAGAATCACTTATGGATTGACTTCAACCAAATGAAGAAGACACCAAAGCAAACAATTACAAAGTTTTTCACTAAAGTCAAGTAGTTTGTAGATCAACTAGCTTCAATTGGAGAATGGATTGAAGAAGAAGCTATCACGAGGCAAATTCTAAATGGTATTAGGGCTGAAAAAAAATGGAAATAATTTACAACTACTTATGATCTTATCATGGATGTGCAAACACCTAACTTCAACATATTCCTTGGACAACTCCTTAATCAAGAGGCCAACAATCACTTGAAGTAAGGAAAATCTTATCAAGGTAGCTCCACAAGTGCTCTTTATGCAAATAAGAAGGACAAGAAGAATAAAGGAAAGAAGAAGGAGGATGATGATGAGGAAATCTCTCAAGCCAATTATGTACACAAGAGCAAGGGGAAAGGGAAGAAGGAAGAAGCAAAGCAAGACAAAAACAAATGACAAGAGAGCAAACCTTGTGCCATCTGTAATAAGATTAACCATGCCACTCATAATTGATGGTTCAATGGAAGAACACAAAAAGGAGGACATAGAGGTGGAGCTTACAACTCAAGATGCAAAGGTGGACAAAACTACAAAAATAATAATAGAAATCACAACAAAAGGGAGTACAAAAAATACTTAGAGGATCAATCACATGAAGATTCATTACTCCTAATGAATTTGATTCATAAAAAACATAAAGAAGATGAGCATTTGTTCTACATAGATTTTGCTTGTTCACACCATGTTGCAAGTAATGTTTCTCTTCTATCAGACTTGGAGAAGCCCAAGCACAAGCATGAAGTAAAAATACGAGATGATACCAAACACAATATGGTAAGGATTGACAATGTCAAAGCTCCCAATGGTAGAGCAAATATGCTTAGTAGGGTTCTCTATGTACCCATTATTACTAAAAATCTAATAAGTGTAGGACAAATAGTTGAAAAAGGCTTACAAGTTAGGTTCATCCAACATGGAGCTTATGTGGAAGATCCATGTCAAGGCTTTAAAAAGATAGAGAGAGGTGAGAAGCATGGTAGACTCTTCACATTTGAAGTGGGAGAAACAAAGAATATAGCTCTGTTCAACTTTGGGTCTCAAACCCTAAGTGAGCTAGAAGTGTGGCATAAGAGACTTGATCATGTGAATGAAAGATCTTTAAGGATATATGCAGGGATCAAAGTGTTCTAGGGCTGAAAAACATCTCAAATCAACACATGATCAATAGCTATGATGCTTGTCAAATTGGGAAGGCACAAAGGCAACCTTTCAACCACAAAGGCTACATCCCCAACAGTTTCTTGGACCTAGTACACATTGATGTGTGGAGACAAAGTCAAGAACCTTCATTAGTAGGCTCAAGGTATTATGTATCTTTTGTTGATGGTCACAATAGGTGGATAAATTTGTACTTTATCAAGAATAAGATTGAAGTGTTTGAATGCTTAAGAGCTATCTAGCACATGTGGAAAATCATACACGTAGATCATTAAAGAAACTCAGATTTGATGGAGGGGGGTTTACTTCTCCAAAGAATTTGATGAGTATTTGTAGGATAAAGGCATCAAAAGAGAAGTCACTAATATTGGTGCAAATAATCAAGCCTACACATTTGGCTTAGAAGACAGTATGTGCAACTATCACTTGATGATGCATGAGAACCTTAGCTTGTAATCACTTCGTCTTTTACCATTGTAAATGATTAAATCTTGGAAGAATATTGTAAAGGCTTGTATCTCATGGAGTTAAGAGGAATATTAGTTGCAAGTTTCAAATTAGAGAATAACTCCTAAATTATTGGAGTCACTTTTAGTTGGAGCCAAGTTTGAATTCAAATTCAAACGTAGAAGAAAACTCTTATAAAAAGCCTTTGAAAATCTTGCGACTATGTAGCCTCATTTTGAGAGCTAGCTCCTTGATCTTTTGTAGAGGATGAGTGGCTCACACCATAGCTCACTCAGTCCATTATCATTGAGCATCATTACAACTTATAAAAGTCTACTTTGTGCTCTCAAAATCCCAAGGGATTTGGTTCATCCATGTGCGAGAAATCATCGTCGACGTGCTCAATGGTCATCTACTAGTGATTCCACTTGCAATCATTAGCTATCTAAGCTAATTGAATTCTCGCAAAAGGAATTTCATCAATTGTTACTGTACTGTGAGCTATGAGCAAAAGAGCGAATAGGTGTATGGACTAAAATAGCAAGTTTTGTGACACTAGCTATTCATGAAGTAGTATGTTTTGATTCAATTGTTTCAAGCATCAACTCCAAGGTACATAGGTACTTTCTTGGTGTCATTTGCAAGCCAAAAGGGTTTACTATATAACTCTGAAGTGTATTAGGGCAAGTACAAATCAAGTTTTAGCAATACCACCTCACTTCCTTGAGGTATCCATCCATCTCCTCCAACAATGTTATAAGAGCAAGTTGAAGTAAAATGGGAGATGGTTTCCCTTCTTTTATTGATAAAATGGACAGGAATAATTATCTAGCATGGTCCTTGAGGATGAAGACCTATCTACAAGGAAGGAGTCTCTATGGATACATATCAAGAGATAAGGAGATGCCCATATTCAGAAGTAAAGCTCAACCTACAAGAGAGGAGCAAGAAAGACTGAACTCATGGTGTGCCAAAGATGCTCTAGCCATGTCATATCTACTTAACTCTATTTCGGACTTCCTTCTTCCTCATATTAGGAATTGCAAAACTTCCCAAGAGACTTGGGATACTCCATCTTCATATTTTTCCTCCAATACAAGAGCTAGGAAAAATCAATTGTGGATGGAGTTTACTACTCAAAAGAAGCAACCTAAGTATCAAAGCAGATGATAAGTGGGAATCTTTCACAACTGCAATGGATCTTTATATGGATATGCAAATACCTGATCTAACCACTCTCATGGGGCAACTCTTCACCCATGAGACAATCTCAACAAAAATGGAGACCCATCAAGAGGTAACAATTCTTCTGCCTTCTATACAGATAAAGGAAAGTCTAAGGATAAAGGAAAGAGCAAGAAGGTTGAAGATGAAGGTGCTACTTCTCAAGCTAACTATGCAAGGAGAGGTAGGAATTCAAGGGAAAGGGGCAGAGGAGGTAAGCAAGGTAGGGGGAGACCGTTCAACTCTTTCCCATGCAATATATGTAGAATGTCTAATCACACAACAGATGAGTGCTATAGGAACTTCAAGAATTATATTGGAGGAGGATTTCAAAGAGGTGGCTACTCACAATCAAGAGTAAGATTCAACGATAATCAAGGATACAATCATGGCTACATCAAAAATTACAACAACAATGATCAAGGAGGATACGAATCAAGAAAAGATTTCAACAACTATGCAGAGGATCAAGAGGATTCTCTTCTCATTATGAACATGACTTCAAAACAAGGTATGAATGATGATCAACTCTTCTATATTGACTCAGGTTGTTCAAACCATGTAGCAGGCAATGTAGCTCTCCTTTCTAATCTTTGTGAAGAGAGATGGTGGATGCAATCCAAAGATGAGTAGGTGCTGCTACAACCAGCTTCACACCAGCCAACTGAGACTTCAGAGTTGATTAGTAGACCCTTTGAGCTTCCTAAATCCACCAAAATATCAGCCAAGTACTTTGGAACATGTATCCCAAAAGTTTAAGTCAAGACAGACTAGTTGCGAAATGACTAGCTCCCAAAACTTGCTATTTTTGGACATACACTTGCTAGAAAAAATGAACAGTGCTCTCAACCTGGTAGGAGTTAGAAAATTTCCTTTTGGGCATAGCAAATAGACTTAGCAAGCTTCCAAATCCAAGTCAAAACACTTCAAATGATGGACTGAGCACTGAGAACAAGTTTCAACAATTTCTGGAACCTCCCCACAATTCTTGGGGCTCTGCAGAGATAGACCAGTAAGCAGTAAAATGCAGATATCTCCAAAAGTATTAATTCAATAACCTTGAAAATTTATATGCACAAATTACACAGTACGAGCTATCCAACGCAAGTTCAATCACTGAAATAGGTTCAGTAAAACTCGAGATATGACCTTCTGAAGGTACTGCTCTGAGTGAGTATAATAGAGAACAAAACAGAGAAGTAAATGGTGATAGATGTATAGATTCACATATGATTACAACCACATTGGCAATGAATCTTTGCACAATGGGAGTAGAATGATAGAGCTATGGAGTAAGCTCTTCAATCTCTACAAAATGACATCAAGTGGTCACGTACAAGGCTTGCTAATCGCCTCTTCCTTCTTGCTCCTTTTATAGCTATTCTTGGAGGGAGTTTTGAATTCGAATTCAAATGGCTCCACCTAAAAGTGATCCCCAAAGTTAGGAGAGATTCCCTCAGCTCTAAATTTCGTGGTTTTAGGTAGTTAGAACCACGAATTTTCTTTTACATCATGGATGAGGTAAGCCATCCTTTTCCTTTTTTCTTTTTCCATTTACAAGAGATAAAATGTACTCTTTTACAAGAGGTGTTCACATGACTACTCATGTGACTTACAAATGAGGATAATATCAAGCATATCAAGCATGTAGGCTTGGGCAAAATGCACCAACAGCTCCCCCTCAAGCCTAACATGCTTGGCCTTCAAATAAGTCTTCAATTGTCCTTGATTTCCTGCAAGCCAATCATCAACTTGAATCTACTTAACTTCGTACCATCAAGAGCTTTTGTCAACATGTCTACACATTGCATATGTGTAGAGACATAGGATAGTTGAATATCCTTGCTCAATAGCTTCTCCCTTACATAATGGTAGTGGACTTCAATATGCTTGGTTCTAGCATGGTATACCGGATTAGCTGCTAGATGTAGTGAGCTTGTGTTGTCACCAAAAATATGAGGTGTTGAAGAATGAAGTCCAAGATCTGTGTACAAAGATTTTAACCACATGATTTCTTGAGTTGCATTAGCCAAACCTCTATATTCAGCTTCGGTAGAAGATAATGCCACGGTTGGTTTCTTCTTCGATGACCAAGAAATGATTTTTGAACCTGCAAATGATACATACCTTGATGTGCTTCTTCTATCATCTTTAGATCCGGCCCAATCTGCATCTGAGTAGACCTTTAGCTCAATATCTGAAGTATATGAATAAAACAAACCTTCATTCATGGTCTCCTTTAGGTACTTGACGACTCGCTTGGCTGCTTCCATATGTGGTCTTCTCGGCTTATGCATAAACTGACTCAATATGCTAACACTATAGCATATATCCACTCTTGTGAGTGTTGCATAGTTCAAACTTCCAACCAAGCTTTGATAGCTTGTGATGTCTTCAATTGGCTCTCCTTCATAAGCACTAAGCTTATGATTTTGCTCCATAGGTGTACCTGCACACTTGGTATTTTCCATCTTGAACTTGACGAGCATGTCATGGACATACTTCCTTTGTGTGATGTATATACCTGAATCTGTGTAGATCAACTCCAATCCAAGAAAATAAGTGAGTGGTCTGAGGTCACTTATTTTGAACTCCTCCTTCATTTGACTCTTTACCTGTTTGATTCCTTCAAGATCATTGCCTGTGATAATAATATCATCAACATACACACATAAATAGATCACTTCAGATCCATTCCTCTTTATGAACAAAGAGGTATTCGCCTTGCTAGCTTTGAATCCTTGGTCCTGCAAATAAGTCACCAATCTAAAATTCCAAGCTCTTGGAGCTTGCTTCAATCCATACAAAGCTTTCTTTAGTTTGCATACATAGTTAGGATGATGTGTATCCTCATATCTAGGAGGTTGTGCCATATACACTTCCTCAGAAATCCATCCATTCAAGAAAGCATTCTTTACATCAAGTTGATAAAGATTCCAATTTCTAGATGCAGCAAGACTAATGAGCACCCTAATTGTAGGCATTTTTGCAACAGGAGAGAAAGTCTCCTCATAATCAATACCATGGGTTTGAGCAAACCCTTTAGCAACTAACCTTGCTTTGTGTCTATTTATACTTCCATCTGGATTCCTCTTGATTTTGTATATCCATCGAGATCCGATTATCTTCATAGATGGCTTGTTAGGTACAAGCTCCCAAGTGTCATTCTCCTTCAAGGCTTCCATTTCTTCATCCATTGCATCTCTCCAAGCTTTCTTGCTTTGTGCTTCTTCGAATGTGGTAGGTTCTTCATTGGTTGAATCCTTTGCAATGTAGATTGAGTGCTTGGTGACCAAAGAAGTATCATAACCAAACCTCTCTGGTTTCTTCTTCTCCCTTGAAGACCTTCTAAGTGGTTGACGTGAGCTTTCAGGTCCATATGTAGCATCCTGCATCTTTGCTTTACCTTTGTTCTTCCATAGCTTTAGTCTTTCCAAGTCTTCTAGGTCAATCTCCGAATCACTTTCTTCAAGCTGCTTTGGTTCCTTTGGTTGAAGTGATGGAAAGTCTTCATCCAAGTCAGACGGCAGCTTCACTTTCCTGTCATCATCAAACCATGATTTGTTTTCATCAAAAATTACATCTCTACTCACAGAAAATCCTTTATTGGTTGGATTGTACAATCTATATCCTTTTTGGTTTTGGTCATAACCAATAAATACACACTTCTCTGCCTTGGGATCCAATTTCCCTCTTACTTGAGAAGGAATGTGAGCATAGGCTAAGCATCCAAAGATTTTGCAATGCTCTAGACTAGGTCTTCTTCCATTCCACACTTCATATGGAGTGGTTCCATCTAGTGACTTATATGGAAGTCTATTTATGAGATATGTGGCTGTAGACACAACCTCTGCCCATAGGTAGTTTGGCAATCCCTTTTCGTTGATCATGGACCTTGCTGCTTCGACAATAGCTCTGTTCCTCCTCTCTGCTACACCATTGAGTTCGGGTGTATACCTTGTAGTGACTTCCCTTTTAATGCCTCTTTCATGCAAGAAGGCATCAAATTCAGAAGAGAAGTATTCTCCTCCACCATCTGATCTGAGTCGTTTCAAAGTCCTACCTGTTTGGTTTTCAACAAGAGCAATATACTTCTTAAAGCAATTAAACACTTCATCCTTGTGCTTCATGAAAAACAGAATGGTCCACCTGCTACAATCATCTATGAAAGACACATAATATCTTGAGCCTGATATAGATGTCTCCTTACTTGGGCCCCACACATCCGTGTGCACTAGATCCAAAGGATTTTGATACATATATCCTTTCTTATTGAAAGGTTGTCTATGAGCCTTGCCGAGTTGACAAGCTTCACACCAAGTACACTTTGGTCCCTGCAAATCTGTTTGAGTCTCCTCTCACCAATGTGAGCAAGCCTTTTGTGCCATATCTCCAACTCTGTAAGAGTTTGAGATCCATAGCTAAACAAAGCTATGTTCTTTGTATCTTCCACTTCAAAAGTGAAAAGCCTTCCTGTCTTTTCTCCTTTGGCAATCCTTCGAAAGCCTTGCCTTGGGTCTTCAACATATGCTCCAAATCGGTTGAATCTAACCTGCAATCCTTTTTCAACAATCTGTCCAACACTTATTAAATTTTTGGTAATTGTAGGGACATACAAGACTTTGCTTAAGAGGTTCATATTCCCATCTGATGTCTTCACATTACCTATCTTCTCCACTGAGTGCTTTGTGTCATCTCCTGTCTGCACTTCATGCTTGTTATGAGGATCTTCCAAATCAGAAAGTAAAGCCACATTTCCTGCTACATGGTTCGAGCATCCTGAATCAATGTAAAATATGTGATCATCATCCTTACCCTTCTTCGTTGATAGATTCATAATCAATAATGAATCTTCTTGACTTTGGTCCTCTGCATAGTTATTGTAGTCTCTTCTTCCTCTATGGCCACTTTGATAGTTGTTGTTGTTGTTGTAATTGTTGTTGTAGTAGTTGTTGTTGTAGCCTCCATTGTACCTGCCTCTATTTGATCCATAACCACCTCTATTGAATCCTCTTCCTCTTGAGTTCCTCGGGTTCCCGAAACATTCTTCAGTAGTATGGTTAGATAAGCCACATATGTTGCAAGGTTGAGATGATTGGAATCTCCCCCTGCCTTGCTTTCCACCTCTGCCTCTTCCTCTAGCTCTTCCTCTACCTGCAAAGTTTGCTTGGAAAGAGCTTCCTTCATCTTCATTCTTCCTATTCTTTGACTTGTCCTTGACCTTAGCTTTATCAGAATATAAGGCAGAAGTTTGATTACCTCTTGAGGACTCACCACCTTTGCTAATCTTTACTTCATGAGTGAAGAGTTGGCCCATGAGTGTGTTGAGGTCGGGTACATGCATATCCATGTATAAATCCATGGCTGTTGTGAATGACTCCCACTTGTCGTCTGCTTTGATTCCATTCATGATTTGTCTTATGATTTGCTCCTCTTCAATTACCTCTCCAATGCTTCCAAGTTGGTCGGAAATCTCCTTCATCTTTGTGACATAATCAGTCACATTTTGCTTCGGGCTTTTCTTCATTGTTGTGAACTCCATCCACAATTGGTTCTTCCTTGCTCGAGTGTTGGAAGAGAAGAACGAAGCAAGTGCATTCCACGTTTCTCTTGATGTCTTGCATCCCTTGACATGAGGTAAAAGAAAATCAGAGATTGAGTTTAGAATATAGGACCTTGCAAGTGCATCCTTCGGACACCAATTCGAAAGTCCTTCCACTTCTTCATGTGATGGTTGCCCTTTGTTCCTCATGGTTGGCATTGCTTCATCTCCGGATATGAATCCATATAGATTTCTCCCTTGAAGGTAAGCCTCCATCCTTAGAGACCATGCCGGGTAGTTTTTTCGATCCAATTTGTCAATCGTTGATGGAAATCCATCTCCCATGTTGCTTGACTATGCTCTGATACCACTGTGAAGAGAGATGGTGGATGCAATCCAAAGATGAGTAGGTGCTGCTACAACCAGCTTCACACCAGCCAACTGAGACTTCAGAGTTGATTAGTAGACCCTTTGAGCTTCCTAAATCCACCAAAATATCAGCCAAGTACTTTGGAACATGTATCCCAAAAGTTTAAGTCAAGACAGACTAGTTGCGAAATGACTAGCTCCCAAAACTTGCTATTTTTGGGCATACACCTGCTAGAAAAAATGAACAGTGCTCTCAACCTAGTAGGAACTAGAAAATTTCCTTTTGGGCATAGAAAATAGACTTAGCAAGCTTCCAAATCCAAGTTAAAACACTTCAAATGATGGACTGAGCACTGAGAACAAGTTTCAACAATTTCTGGAACCTCCCCACAATTCTTGGGGCTCTGCAGAGATAGACCAGTAAGTAGTAAATTGCAAATATCTCCAAAAGTATTAATCCAATGACCTTGAAAATTTATATGCACAAAGTACACAGTACGAGCTATCCAACGCAAGTTAAATCACTGAAAAAGATTCAGTAAAACTTGAGATATAACCTTCTGAAGGTACTGCTCTGAGTGAGTATAACAGAGAACAAAACATAGAAGTAAATGGTGATAGATGTATAGATTCACATATGATTACTACCACATTGGCAATGAATCTTTGCACAATGGGAGTAGAAGGATAGAGCTATGGAGTAAGCTCTTCAATCTCTACAAAATGACATCAAGTGGTCACGTACAAGGCTTGCTAATCGCCTCTTCCTTCTTGCTCCTTTTATAGCTATTCTTGGAGGGAGTTTTGAATTCGAATTCGAATGGCTCCACCTAAAAGTGATCCCCAAAGTTAGGAGAGATTCCCTCAGCTCTAAATTTTGTGGTTTTAGGTAGTTAGAACCACTAATTTGCTTTTACATCATGGATGAGGTAAGCCATCCTTTTCCTTTTTTCTTTTTCCATTTACAAGAGATAAAATGTACTCTTTTACAAGAGGTGTTCACATGACTACTCATGTGACTTACAAATGAGGATAATATCAAGCATATCAAGCATGTAGGCTTGGGCAAAATGCACCAACAATCTTGAGGAGCCCAAGGGAAAGCACCAAGTGCAGATAGGTGATGACACCAAGCATTCAATTGTCAAGGTAGGAAATGTCAAAACTTTTGATGGGAATAGGGATCTGTTGAGAAGAGTTCTTTATGTACCTACTACCACAAAGAATTTGATGAGTGTTGGACAGATAGTGGAAAAGGGTTTGCAGGTTAGGTTCAATAAATTGGGAGCCTTTGTGGAGGACCCCCAACATGGATTTAGGAGAATTTCCAAGGGAGAGAAAACAAGTAGATTGTTTACATTTGAGCTTGAGGACACTAGAAGCAGATATGTAGAGATCAATGTGTACTTGGGATACCTAATGTATCCAAGCAACACATGATCTATAAATGTGGTGTATGTCAGTTTGGTGAATCACACAGCTTACCCTTTAAAAAGAAAGGCTATATGGAGGAGGATTATTTTGAACTTGTCCACACAGATGTGTGGGGACCAAGCAAGGACCCTTCAATTTCAGGCTCAAGGTACTATGTGTCATTTATTGATGATTTTAGTAGATGGACTATCTTGTATTTCATGAAACATAAGGACGAAGTGTTTGGTTGCTTCAAGAAGTATCTTGCACTTGTGAAAAATTAAACAGGAAAAAGATTAAAGAGGATAAGTGCAGATGAAGGAGGTGAGTACTCCTCCAATGAGTTTGATGCATTTTTGCAGGACAGAGGTATGAAAAGGGAGATCACTACTAGATATACTCATTAGCAAAATGGAGTAGCAAAGAGGAGGAATAGATTGATTGTGGAAGCAGCTAGGTCTATGTTAAATGAAAAAAAGTTGCCTAATTACTTGTGGGCAGAGAGTGTTTCTACTGCCATTTATCTTATTAACAAGTTAGCTTCTAAGTCCCTTGATGGAATGACCCCATATGAGGCATGGCATGGTAAGAGACCACCACTTGAACATTGCAAAATATTTGGTTCTGCTATTTATGTGCATGTTCCATCTCAAATCAGAGGTAAGTTAGACACTAAGGCAGAGAAATGCATCTTCATAGGGTATGATATAAATAAAAAAGGATACAGGTTTTATAATCCATCCAACAAAGGATTTATGGTCCACAGAGATGTTGTGTTTGATAAGAATGATTCTTGTTTGAAAGTGAATGTAGGAAGGTCAAATTACCATATGACTTGGAAGAAGAATTTCCAAGCCTCACTAAGGAGGAGCCAAGCAGAATTAAAGAAATCAAATCAGATGATGAGGACACCATCAACTTGGAAGAATTTAAAGCATGGAAATCAAAAGGCAAGGTCAAGATGAAGAGGTTGGAGGACATACCTGAGTCATCCAACCAAGCCTTAAGGAGATCACGAAGAGAGAGTAAGAAGCTAATCAGATATGGGCATGATACTTCATTAGTCACTAAGCATTCTATTTATCTTGCTAAGGATTCATTACTTCAAGAACCTTCTTCATATGAAGAAGCAAGTACCAAAGTAGAATGGAAGGAGGCTATGGATGAAGAAATAGAAGCACTCCAAGAGAATGACACTTGGGAGCTAGTACCCAAGAAAGCATCAATGAAGGTAACTGGTTCTAGGTGGATTTACAAAATCAAAAGGAACTTAGATGGATCCATAAACAGGTATAAAGCTAGGCTTGTGGCTAAGGGTTTTGCATAAACCCAAGGAGTAGATTATGAAGAAACTTTTTCACCTGTGGCTAAGATTCCAACTATTAGAGTATTGGTAAGTGTAGCTGCATCTAGAAATTGGAATATGTATCAAGTAGATGTGAAAAATGCTTTTCTCAATGGGTGGATTTCAGAGGAGGTCTACATGGCTCAACCTCCTGGCTATGCGATCCAAACAAGGTAAATCATGTGTGCAAATTGAACAAATCTCTTTATGGTTTGAAGCAAGCACCTGGGGCATGGAACCATAGGTTAACAACCTATCTTCAAGACCAAGGATTCATGATGAGCAAGGCAGATTCATCTCTGTTTGTCAAGAGGAGTAATTCGAAAATGATATATTTATGTGTATATGTGGATGACATCATTCTTACAGGTAATGATGCCAATGGCATCAAAAAAATAAAAAACTAGATGATGCAAGAGTTTAAGATCAGTGACCTAGGGTTTCTGAAATATTTTCTTGGACTTGAGTTAGTATACACTAACTCTAGAATCTACATCACTCAAAGGAAATATGTGCAGGACATGTTGAAGAAGTTTCGCTTGGAGGAGCAAAAGTAGCTAGCACCCCTATGGAGGTAAATCATAAATTAAGTGCTCATGAAGGTGATTTTCTTGAAGACATTGCAAGTTATCAAAGCATCGTTGGGAGTCTAAGCTATGCAACCTTAACAAGGATTGACATATCTCATGGAGTAAGTGTTCTGAGCCAATTCATGCATAAACCTAGAGCACCTCACTTGGAAGCTGCTAAAAGAATTTTGAAGTACATCAAGGGTACTCAAAATCAAGGTCTTTACTTCCCATACGCATTAGATTTGGATATAAAATTGTACTAAGATGCAGATTGGGTAGGATGTAAGGATGACAGAAGTACTTCTGGATATTTATCTTTTGCAGGAAATAAACTTATCTCGTGGTCTTCTAAGAAGCAACCAACTGTTGCTCTATCTTCAACAAAGGCTGAATACAGGGGATTAGCAAATGCTACACAAGAAACTATCTGGATTAGATTGCTCTACTCAGATTTGGGACTTCACACTAGTTCACCAATGATCTTTGGTGATAACACTAGTTCTTTGCATCTTGCAGCCAATCCCATTTATCATGCAAGAACCAAGCATATAGAAGTGCACTATCACTATATTAGAGAGAAACTCTTGAGCAAAGAGATTCAATTAGCATATCTATCTACAAATATGCAATTGCCGATTTGTTAACCAAAGCACTTGATGATACTAAGCTTTGTAGGTTTAAAACCATGATTGGATTGTAGGATATTCAAGAGGATTGATGAAGCTAAGCAAACCAAAATGTTTGGGTTGAGGGGGAGCTATTGGTGCAAATAATCAAGCCTACACATTTGGCTTAGAAGACAATGTGTACAACTATCACTTGATGATGCATGAGAACCTTAGCTTGTAATCACTTGGTCATTTACCATTGTAAATAATTAAATCTTGGAAGAATCTTGTAAAGGCTTGTATCTAGTGGAGTTAGGAGGAATATTAGTTAAGAGTTTCAAATGAGAGAATAATTCCTAAATTATTGGAGTCACTTTTAGTTGGAGCCAAGTTTGAATTCAAATTCAAACTTAGAAGAAAACTCTTATAAAAAGCCTTTGGAAATCTCGTGATTGTGTGGCCTCATTTTGAGAGCTATCTCCTTGATCTTTTGTAGAAGCTGAGTGGCTCACACCATAGCTCATTCCGTCCATCATCATTGAGCATCATTACAATGCGAATGATCTTGTACAATCATGTTTTATAATACATATAGTTCATTGAACATCTCTATCTACTTCTCTACTATGGCACTGAGAACAATCAACTTTCTCTGATCATATCTCAATAAATACTCAAACATTTTTTATAATCTTTGGCTTCTTGGAACTAGATTGAAGTCTACTTTGTCCTACCAAAATCTCAAGGTATTTGGTTCAGCCATCTGGGAGAAATTATCGTCGAAGTGCTTAGTGGTCATCTACTAGTGATTCCACTTGCAATCATTAGCTATCTAAGCTAATTAAATTCACTCAAAAGGAATTTCATCAATTGTTACTTTATTGTGAGCTCTGAGCAAAAGAACCAGTAGGTGTATGGACTAAAATAGCAAGTTTTGTGGCACTAGCTATTCATTAAGTAGTCTGTTTTGATTCAATTGTTTCAAGCATCAAATCCAAAGTACATAGGTACTTTCTTGCTGTAATTTGCAAGCTAAAAGGGCTTACTATATAACTCTCAAGTGTATTAGGGCAGGTACAAAGTAGGTTTTAGCAGTACCACCTCACTTTCGTGAGGAATCCATCCATCTCCTCCAACAACTACTAGGTACTCTCCTCAACTGCATGACTAGAAGTGAATCAGAAAATGAAAAAGATGAGAAGGAGAGAGGCTACAAGTTCTGGAAATCAAGAGGAAAAGCCAAGATGCAAGAATGTGGAGAATTCTCCAAGTACGCTCCTAGAAGATCAACAAGGGAAAGAAAGAAACCTCAACGGTATGGTTATGACTCTGCTTTTGTAACCAAATATACCATCTATTTGGCCAAGGGCTTAGGTATGAAGAATCCAAAGGTGACCCTAATTAGGAGAAAGCCATGAATGAGGAAATAGAAGCACTAAAGGAAATGGACACATGCAATTGTCCAATGCAAACCAATCAGAAGGTAATAAGTTACAAACGAGTCGACAAATTGAAAATAAATCCAGATGGATTAATTTGCAGGTTTAAATCCAGGTTGGTTGCTAAAGGATATGCTCAAAGTTAGGGCATCGACTATGAAGAATTTTTCTCACCAGCTTCCAAGATGACGACCATCAGAACCTTGCTTAGTGTTGTAGCTGTAAGGAATTGGAAACTATTTCAACTTGATGTGAAGAATTCTTTTCTCAATGGATGGATCAATGAAAAGGTATACATGTCATAACGCCCATGGTTTGAAAACCCTAAATGTCCTACTCATGTATGTAAACTTAAGTAAGATTTCTATGGCTTAAAACAAGCTCCTAGAACCTCAAACTACAAATTAGTGACCTATCTACAAGATCAAGGATTCAAATCAAGCAATGCAAATCCTTCTTTGTTCATCAAGAAGGTTCATAATGAAGTTATCCATTTATGTGTTTATGTAGATGACATAATTATGAAAGGTGATGACATGTATGGAATAGAAAGGATCAAAAGACATATGCAAGAAGGGTTCAAGATCAATGACCTTGGAGAACTCACATTCTTCTTAGGTATGGAGGTCATCTATACACGTGAAGGGATGTACTTGACTCAAAGAACGTATATTTAGGATCTAATTCATAAATTTAAGATGGACAATGCAAAGCCTATAGGAACACCCATGGAGATGAATCATAAAATTAATTTTTATGAAGGTGAACAAATTGTAGATATAAAAGAGTATCAAGGTCTTGTAGGTAGTCTAATCTCTGCTACACATACAAGGCTAGACATCTCGTATGGTGTAGGAGTGCTAAGTGAGTTCATGCACTCTCCAAGAAAGCCACACATGGATGCAACTAAAAGAGTACTAAATTATCTCAAAGGCACTATTAATGAAGGTATATTCTACAATTTTACATCAGATTCGGACCTCAAACTGTATTCAAATGTAGACTCGTCAGGACCCAAAGATGACAAGAGTAAGTACATCAAGCTTTCTAGCATTTATAGTATCTAAGCTTGTATATTGGAGTTCCACGAAGCAACCTACAATTGCACTATCCTCAACCAAAGCTGAATATAGAGGTTTGACCATAACAACTCAAGAAGCTATCTAGTTGAAGGATTTATATGCATAGTTAGGACTTGTGAGTTCTAAACCTCACATATTTGGAGACAACATAATCTCAATGCATTTAGAAGAAAATCCTATATACCATGCATGAAGTAAACATATAGAAGTTCACTATCACTTTGTCAAGGATAATCTTTTGGCAAAAGAAGTTGATGTATCATTTGTTCCACCAAATTTACAAGTAGCAAACATGATAATTAAAGCTTTAGATGGAGTTAAGCTTTGCAAGTTAAGCTTAAGGGGGAGCTATTAGAAAATCAAGCTTGAGTGAAGATTTGTTTTAGATCAATTTCACTACTTGGTGAAATCTTAATCTCATGGAAATCTTAGGCTTTCTCTTCTAATCCTTTGTATAATCATTAGTTGATTAAAATCTCTTGTACCATAGTTCTTAGAAATTTCATGAAGGATTTAGGAGATGCCAAAATCCATGAGTTGAGTGGTTGAGATCATTTCCAAATATTGTCAATCAGCTTTAAAGTGATAGCTCACTTTCCTAGATTGTAGGGAAAAAGATTTCATTCTATCTCAATCCCACATGGATTATAGATTCAAATTCAAATTAAGGAGTCATGGGAACTCAGGAGGAAGCATGTAGAAGTTTCTAAACAATTTTACAATAGAGATGATGAGAATTCAATAGGAAGATATTTGTGTCTAATTAATGTCTATAAATATTTCTAGAATTTGGGCTCATAGATTGTGAGATACAAATAATTTAATCTCTCGTTGTCATTCTCTACACACTCCTAAAATATTGGGATGACCACCTCTTGATGTTAAGGTTACAATTGAGTAAAGACTTGATCATAATTTGTGTTCTTGTGCATAATAGCTACTTAAAAATATATTCCACTATCCTCGAAGAGGAATTTAGCCAATTGTAATTTGGCTGAGAGCACTGAGCTTTAGTAGTTAGACATTCCAACCAAAATAGTAAGTTCTTCTTGTAATTGCTTATGTGCAAGTCATCTCTTTTGGATAGATGGTTTATCAATTATCTTTTGAAGCACATATGGTGTTTTATTGCATCAACGTGAACTTTATAAGGTTTATTCAAGTCTCCAACAGCTAAAGGGTAGGTCATGTGCTAGCTAGTTGGACAAAATTCAACATCTTGAATCATAGATTTCTACTAATCTTACTTCTCCAAGTGATTTCAATGGTTTATACCCTTAATTGATTAAAGGATGAAGAGAAGTATTATCTTTTTATATGTAAGGGGTTCCATACTAAATGTTTGAGAATTTTTTAACACCTTTGATCACCTAAGAGATAAACATTAGATGAGGTCAACTAACAAGAAGTTAAGCCCAATGCATTTGTATAGGAAATACAAGAGTTAGAGGAAGAAGATGTGGACAAAAAAGGGAAGAATCACGTTTAAAATTATTTCAATCACTCAAGGGAATCCAAATCAAGCTAGCTGATAACTTATGTCAAAGGTTGAGGAAGCAAAAAATGAAGAGGTTAGAACAAAGACCAATCAAGTGAAGAGTGCTACATATTGTTGGGATAATTGGATGGACACTTCAAGTGATGAGTAAGTACATCCAAATCTTGCTTAGTAACAGCCCTTTGTGACTTTAGAGTTGATATGTGGGCCCTCTTAGCTTTCCAATGACACCATAAAAGTGCCTATGTACTTTGGAAATGATGTATGAAAAGATTGAATCAAAACAGACTACTTCCAAATAGAAGACTCAATGAAAACCTTCTATTTTTTATCATACACCTGCTTCTTGTAATGCTCAGTGCTACCAGTAAAGTAGGAATTGGAAAAATTCCTTTTAGATGTATCTAATTAGCTTTGTAGGCTAATGATTCCAAGTGGAATCACTTGAAATGATCAACTATACACATAGCAATCAATTTAGAAAATAAATCATTACCCCTGATTTTTTAGGACCTCTGCAGAGTTTGACCAGTGAGTGCTTCGATGCAGTTTTCTCCAAATTGGCTGAATAGATTTGCTTCAAAACTTGAAAGAATGTAGATAACTTCAAGTTTATTCCAGAAAGCTTTACATCATTGAAATTGGTTGAGAAGTGACTGAGATATGAGCAGCACAAGTTGATAGTTAGGAATGACTATAACAAAGAGATCATAGATGAACAATGTAGATGTATTGCATTAATGAACAATGTTGTACAAGATCATAGGCTTGATAATCATAGCCTAATGATGGAGAGTAGTGTAGGCTACAATGTAGGCCTTACACACATACAAAATGGCAATGGAGAGCTCTGATAATGAAGCTACTAACTGCGACTTTTTAAGTGACTTTATATAAGTGTTGTATTCAAATTTGAATTTGAATTCAACTTTTGGCTCTCTCTAAAAGTGATTCTTCATTCTAGGAGATATTCCCTCAATGAAGTCGTTACTTTTCTAACTAACAAGTCCATGACTTTTTGGTAGGTGATTACAAATATTCTCAAGTAAAAAAGAAATGACTTTTACAAAGGTAAAAGGTTAAATTTCCACTAGCAATGGTTTCCATGGAACTTCATATCTTTAGTGAACCTCAAGCCAAATGTGTGGGCTTGGAATTTGCACCAACAACTTCCCATCAAGCTAAACATTTTGGCTTGGTCTTCATCTTCAATCTTCATCAGTATCCTGCAATCCAATCATTGATTTAAACCTGCAAACTTTTGTACCATCTAATGCTTTAGTCAACAAGTCTACACATTGCATATTAGTTGATACATATGCCAACTGAATATCCTTGCTCAATAGATTCTCTCTAACATAATGATAGTGAACCTCTATATGCTTGGTCCAAGCATGATAAATAGGATTTGCTCCAAGATGTAATGAGCTTGTATTGTATCCAAAAATCATTGGAGATGTAGTATGCAATCCTAAATCTATATACAATACTTTGATCCATATGGCCTCTTGAGTAGCATTGGCCAATCCTCTATATTCTCCCTCTGTAGAAGATAAAGCAACAGTAGGTTGCTTCTTTGAAGACCATGATATTGGCTTATCACCTGCAAATGAAAGATATCTTGAGGTACTCCTCCTATCATCTTTGCATCCTGGCCAATCTGCATCTGAATAAATCTTAATGTTCAAGTTTGATGTATAAGGGAAATACAAACCATGATGTTGAGTACCCTTAAGGTACTTCAAGATCCTTTTGGCAGCCTCCAAGTGAGGTGCCCTAAGCTTGTGCATAAACTGACTTAGCACACTTACTCCATAAGCAATGTCAATCCTTGTTAAGGTAGCATAATTCAAGATTCCCACTATGCTTTGATAACCTGCAATGTCCTCAAGTACATCACCTTCATGAGCACTTAATTTTAGGTTTACCTCCATTGGAGTACTTGCAACTTTGGCATCTTGCAAATGAAACTTCTTCAACATATCATGTATATACTTTCTCTGAGTAATGTAAATTCCAGAGTTAGTATAGACTAACTCAAGTCCAAGAAAATATTTTAGTGATCCAAGGTCGCTAATTTTGAACTCCTTCATCATCCGATTCTTGATCTGCTTGATTCCATTAGCATCATTACTTGTATGATATCATCAACATATACACATAGGTATATTACCTCTGAACTACTTCTCTTGATAAATAGAGAAGTATCTGCTTTACTCATGACAAAACCTCGGTCTTGAAGGTATGTAGTCAACCTATGGTTCCATGCCCTAGGTGCCTACTTCAATCCATAAACAGCTTTTTTCAATTTACGTACATATGTTACCTTGTTTGGGTCCTCATATCCAGAGGTTGAGACATGTACACCTCCTCTGAAATCCAACCATTTAGAAATGCATTTTTTACATCCAACTGATACATATTCCAATTCTTTGATGCAGCCACACTTACCAATACCCTGATGGTTGGCATTTTGGCCACAAGTGATAAGGTTTCTTCATAATCAATGCCTTGGGTTTGTGCAAAACCCTTAACCACAAGTCTAGCTTTGTACCTGCTTATTGACCCATCAAAATTCCTTTTGGTCTTATAGATCCACCTAGAACCAATTACCTTCATAGACTCCTTCTTTGGTACTAGTTCCCAAGTATCATTCTCCTTGAGTGCTTCAATCTCTTCATCCATAGCTTCTTTCAATTCTATCTTGGTCTTTGCCTCCTCATATGATGCTGATTCTTCAATTGACAAATCTTTTGCAAGATAAACAGAGTGTTTAGTAACTAGGGAAGTGTCATATCCGAATATGATTGGCTTCTTGCTCTCCCTTTGTGATCTTCTGATTGCTTGGTTGGAAGATTTAGGTACATCTTCCAATTTCTTCATCTTGACTTTGCCTTTGGACTTCCATGCCTTAAACTCTTGAAGATTGATGATGTCCTCATCGTCTGAATTAATGTCTCCATTCTGAGTAGGCTCCTCCTTAGTAAGGCTTGGAAACTCCTCTTCCAAGTCATAAGGTAGTTTTACCTTCCTGCATTCACTATCAAACCAAGAATCATTTTCATCAAAGACAACATCTCTACTGACCATGAATCCCTTGTTTGAAGGATTGTAGAACCTGTATCCTTTCTGATTTAGATCATACCCTATAAAGATACACTTCTCCGCCTTAGGATCAAGCTTACCTCTTATCTGAGAAGGGATATGCACATATGCTACACATCCAAATATCTTGTAGTGATCAAGTGAGGGTCTTCTAGCATGCCATGCTTCATATGGGGTCATCCCATCAAGAGATTTGGATGGAACCTATTTACAAGATAAGTGGGAGTAGATGCACTCTCTGCCCATAAATAGTTAGGTAATTTTTTCTCATTTAACATTGACCTAGCTATTTCAACAATTAATCTTTTTCTTCTTTCTGCTACCCCATTCTGCTCAGGGGTATACCTTGTGGTAATTTCTCTCTTGATTCCTCTGTCCTGCAAGAATGCATCAAAATCATTTGAGAAGTACTCACCTCGTCCATCTGACCTTAGCCTTTTTAGGTTTCTCCCTATTTGGTTCTCAACAAGTGCAAGATACTTTTTAAAACAACAGAATACTTCATCTTTGTGCTTCATAAAGTACAATACAATCCACTTGCTGTAATCAACAATGAAAGATACATAATACCTTGATCTAGAGATTGAGGGATCCTTGCTTGGTCCCCATACATCTGTATGGACAAGCTCTAGATAGTCCTCATGCATGTAGCCTTTCCTTGAGAAGGGTAACCTGTGAGACTTTCCAAACTGACAAGCACCACATTTATAAATAATGTGTTTCTTGGATACATTAGGTAACCCAAGCACACATTGATCTCTGCATATTTGTTTCAAGGTTCTTTAACATGCCCTAATCTTTTATGCCAAATTTCAAGGTTTGATAATGTTTGATCTTTATAACTATAAAGTGCAATGTTCCTTGTAGTCAAAACTATGATTATTTGGGTCACCTTTTGAAATCAATGGTGATGTTGGCACTAAGGCTCTATTCAAATTTTCCTCAGGGGCTACATACTTCACTAAGATCACATTGGCTAGAGGTGGAGGTTGTTGGGCTAAAACTAGTTGAGGCCTTTGTTGATCTTGATAGGGTGGCTGATATGCTTGCTGGGGCCTAACATACTTGTAAGGAGAGATGGTGGATGCAATCCGAAGACGAGTTGGTCCTGCTACAACCAGCTTCGCATCAACCAACGTGATGTATATACTTGAACCTGTGTAGGTTAAGTCCAATCCAAGAAAATAAGTGAGTGGTCCAAGATCACTTATTTTGAACTCGTCCTTCGTTTGATTCTTTACATTTTTGATTCCTTCAGGATCATTCCCTATGATAATAATATCATCAACATACACACATAGATAGATCATTTCAGATCCATTCCTCTTTATGAACAAAGAGGTATCCACCTTGCTAGCTTTGAATCCTTGGTCCTGCAAATAAGTCACCAATCTAAAATTCCAAGCTCTTGGAGCTTGCTTCAATCCATACAAGGCTTTCTTTAATTTGCGTGCATAGTTAGGATGATGTGCATCCTCATATCCAAGAGGTTATGCCATATACACTTCCTCAGAAATCCATCCATTTAAGAAAGCATTCTTTACATCAAGTTGATAGAGCTTCCAATTTCTAGATGCATCAAGACTAATGAGAACCCTAATTGTAGACATTTTTGCAACACGAGAGAAATTTTCCTCATAATCAATACCATGGTTTTGAGAAAACCCTTTAGCAACTAACCTTGCTTTATGTCTATTTATATTTCCATATGGATTCCTCTTGATTTTGTATATCCATCGAGATCCAATTACCTTCATAGATGACTTGTTAGGTACAAGCTCCCAAGTGTCATTCTCCTTCAAGGCTTCCATTTCTTCATTCATTGCATCTCTCCAAGATTTCTTGCTTTGTGCTTCTTCAAATGTGGTAGGTTCTTCATTGGTTGAATCTTTTGCAATGTAGATTGAGTGCTTGGTAACCAAAGAAGTATCATAACCATACCTCTCTGGTTTCTTCTTCTCCCTTGAAGACCTTCTAAGTGGTTGATGTGAGCTCTCGGGTCCATATGTAGCATCTTGCATCTTTGCTTTACCTTTGCTCTTTCATAGCTTTAGTCTTTCCAAGTCTTCTAGGGCAATCTCTGAATCACTTTCTTCAATTTTTTCTGGCTCCTTTGGTTGAAGTGATGGAAAATCTTCATTCAAGTCATAAGGCAGCTTCACTTTCCTATCACCATCAAACCATGATTTGTTATCATAAAAAAATACATCTCTACTCACAAAAAACCTTTTATTGGTTGGATTGTACAATCTATATCCTTTTTGGTTTTGGTCATAACCAATAAATATGCACTTCTCTGTCTTGGGATCCAATTTCCCTCTTACTTGAGAAGGAATGTCAGCATAGGCTAAGCATCCAAAGATTTTACAATGCTCTAGACTAGGTCTTCTTCCATTCCACACTTCATATGGAGTGGTTCCATCTAGTGACTTAGATGGAAGTCTATTTATGAGATATGTGGCTGCAGACACAACCTCTACCCCATAGGTAATTTGGCAATCCCTTTTCATTGAGCATGGACCTTGCAAAAAACAATAGCTCTATTTCTCCTCTCTGCTACACCATTGAATTCGGGTGTATACCTTGTAGTGACTTCACTTTTAATGCCTCTATAGATGGTGTCTATCATTTGTCGTGGGGTTATCCGTCATGAGATACCAATAAAACACATTTTTTTTGGATCATTCTAGTGATTTGGAGTGCTCTAATGGTGCGGTTTATTGTGCCATGCATGAAAACAAGAAATACCAACTTTCTCTATCTGTTGCAAAAGACAGAGGCTATCATCTCGGGACCTGTGCAGAGGTCTATCCTGTTGATGTATGAAACACCACAAGAAATGAATTAAGGTGACACTAGAACACCTCTATGGTCACCATTAACTCATTGCCACTCCAAACTTTGAGAAATGATAGCCTAAAGTGAGAACTTTGCTTCTACAGAAATTCCTAGTGACTGAAATGACATACCTTCAGTATTTTGCTAATTTCTCCTAGCTCAAGTATTATTTCTTGATGAAACTTTATAGGCTGAAACTAGAAGAGTAGAGCTTTCCAACAAGCTATCATATGCATCAAACGAAGCTCTAGAACTCAAGTTATGGCCCTCACAAGATGACCCTGTATGACCTTCCAAAACTGGAAATCTTGCCTGTTTTAGTATTCCTGATGTCCAAAAATAAAAAATTCGATGCCTGGCATCGAATTTCAGTCCAAGTCGATGCCGGGCATCGACTTTGAGCTTTTTTAGGCCCTTTTTCTGCACCAGAAATACTCTCTTTTACACACACATGAAGAAGACCACTTGTATGCTAGAAGTCGATGCCAGGCATCGACTTTATGCTCAAACTCGATGCCAGGCATCGAGTTGCTCCATAAACTTCATATTTTTAAAAGATTCAACAATAGTTAACACACAGAGAATGAAAAAATGACTTATCAGCCAAGATTCGATGCCAGGCATCGAATTGCTCAGAAAACTTGAATTTTTGAATTCATCGCACAGTAGGCAAACATGGAGATGATGAAGAGAGACTCATACACAGAACTTTACTCAGTTCTTCTCATAACTATAAAAAAAAACTCAGAAGTTTTACAGGTGCTTTCTCACTCAGAGAAGCCCGACTATACTCAGTCATACAAAAATGAGTTCTTCTCACTTTCTCATTGTCTTCCTCCTTCTTCTTCTCTCCTCGCGTCAGTTAATACTAACTAACTTATATAGATTTTCTCATTCCCGTGATTTTTAAAAAACTTCTAGAACTAAAGTGAACTAACTTTACAAATATGATACATTTGTGAATTTGTCCCTTCACATAGGCATGGGGTTTTCTTCCTAAGGTTTGACCTTCAAATATATGTCTAATTAGTGAGTGTTTCTCCAACAGCTCCCCCTCAATCACTAATTGACATTCCCTGTTTCTTCATATCTTCTTCTTTTCTTTTACTCCTGCCATGCTTTTGAATCTGCTGGTCTTCACACCATCCAAGCTCTTTGTCATTATGTCTGCTAACTGATCTTTAGTAGAAATGTACTCCACTTCAATCTCTTTCTCCATTACCTTTTCTCTGAGAAAATGATACTGTATCTCTATGTGCTTTGTTCTTGCATGAAATACTGGATTTGCTGCAAGATAAAGTGAACTCATATTATCTCCATGTATTGTAGGTGTACCTTGATCAATGCCTAAGCTCTTGAACAATGTCTGCATCCATATGACTTCCTTAGCTGCTTCCACAAGTCCTTTGTACTCTGCTTCAGTTGATGATAATGCTACTATATGTTGTTTCTTGGAACACCAACTTACAAGCTTATCACCAATGTATATCATGTAACCATGAGTTGATCTTCTGTCATCTTGGTTACCTGCCCAGTCTGAGTCACTGTAGGCTCTCAACTTCAAATCTGATGTAAAAGGATAATATAATCCTTCCTTTATAGTTCCTTTGATATATCTGAGAACTCTTTGACCTGCAATCCAATGTGGGTCCTTTGGACAATGCATGAATTGTGACAAAACTCCCACTGCATAACTAAGATCAGGTCTTGTTAGTGTAGCATAAATCAAACTACCCACAAGAGATTGATACTTCCTCATATCTTTGTAGTCTGCACCATCATATTTACTGAGCTTGTGATTAACTTCAAGTGGAGTTGAAGCTTCTCTGCAATTTTCCATATCAAACTTCTTCAACAAGTTCAGAAGATACCTTTCTTGTGACACATATATGCCATGATCTGTATAAGTAACTTCCATTCCAAGAAAGTATGATAACTTTCCTAGGTCACTGATCTTAAACTCTTTCTCAAGTAATCTCTTTACCTCCTTGATTCCTTCATCTGAAGTACCTGTGATTATAATGTCATCTACATAAATACAAATGTAGATTGTACCTTCCTCTGTTCTTTTGATAAGTAGACTTGAATCTGCTTTTGAACTTTGATATCCAAGATCATTGAGATACTTCACCAGTCTATAGTTCCAAGCTCTTGGAGCTTGCTTCAATCCATACAATGCTCTTCTCAACCTGCAAACAAAATTTGGATACCTGAAATCTATAAACCCTTGAGGTTGTTCCATGTATACCTCATCTGATATGTATCCATTCAAGAATGCATTTTTTATATCCAATTGACTTAGAGTCCATCCTTTTGAAGCTGCAATAGCAATGATTGTCCTTATAGTTGACATCTTAGCTACGGGACTGAATGTCTCATCATAATCTATGCCATAGGTCTGGGCATAGCCTTTCACCACCAATCTAGCTTTGTATCTGGCTATACTTCCATCTGCAAGCTTCTTCACTTTATAAACCCATTTATTTCCAATTACTTTCTTACCATTTGGTTTAGGAACAAGTTCCCATGTCTTGTTCTCCTCCAGTGCATTGAACTCTTCCTTCATTGCTTCTTCCCATTGCTTCTTACCTTTAGCTTCATCATAGTTCTGGGGTTCTTCATCATCTTTGACCATATATGCATAGTTCTTCTGAGTTATGTAAGAAGTATCATAAGAATACCTTTCTGGTTGTCTTCTAGTCCTGCTTGACCTTCTTGGTTCACATTCTTCATAAGTTTCTGGATACACTTCTTCATCAAATATAGGAGCTTCTTCATTCATTCTTGTTAATCCACTTCTGGATGTACTTGCTTGCATATAGTCTTCATCTCTATTCACCTGCACAATTGATTTTCCTTTCTCACATCTTCTTACCTCTTCTTCAAATTCTTCAGCTGTATGACTTTGATCTGCATACCAACTTTTCTGTTCATCAAATGTAACATCTCTAGAAACAATAAATTGTTTGGTTAGAGGATTCCACAATCTGTAACCCATCTGCTTTTCATCATAACCAATGAACACATATTTTTCTGCCTTTGGTTCAAGTTTATGCCTAAGTTGTGATGACACATAAGCATATGCAATTGATCCAAACACTCTACAATGATCTAGTGTTGGTTTCTTACCCCACCAAGCTTCATATGGAGTCATTCCATTCAGAGCTGCACATGGTAATCTATTCACAAGATATGTAGCTGTATTTACAGCCTCAGCCCAAAGATAATTTGGACAATTCTTCTCCTTTAGCATAGCTCTAGCAAACTCAACCAAAGTCCTGTTCCTTCTTTCTGCTACACCATTTTGTTGTGGTGTATACCTGCAAGTTATTTCTCTCTTAATACCTGCATTCCAAAGATAATCATTGAACTCTTGGGAGAAGTATTCTCCCCCACCATCAGACCTCAGTCTTTTAAGCTTTTGACCTGTGACTCTCTCTGCATATGCATGAAAATGCTTGAAAGCTCCAAACACTTCTGATCTTTCCTTCAAAACATATAATGTTATCCATCTTGTAGCATCATCAATGAAAAGAACATAATACCTTGAGCCACTAATAGATCCTTCTTTTGTTGGTCCCCATACATCTGTATGAATGAGCTCAAGTACTCCATCATGTTTGAATCCTTTCTTTTGAAATGGTAACCTGTGTGCTTTACCCATTTGACATGCTTCACATTTATAAACCATATGTTGACTTTGCACATTTGGTAATCCTAGTACAGACTGATTAGCAACCATAGCTTTAATTCCTCTTTCATTAAAGTGACCTAATCTCTTATGCCAGAGATCAAGTTCTGTAATCACTGCTTCACCATGTGTGAGCAAAGCTTGACCAATGTTCCCTTGCACTCTTAAAGTAAAGAGTCTACCTTCTTTCTTACCAGAGACAATCTGATTATATCCATTCTCTGGATCTTCCACAAATACTCCTTCATTTGTAAACCTGACTTGAAAACCTTTTTCAACTATCTGTCCCACACTAATCAAGTTTTTAGGTATTGTAGGAACATACAAAACATTGGTTAGCAAATCTGCTCCACTCTTGCATTTCACTTTTCCAATTGAATGTACACTATGTCTTGTATTATCACCAGTTTGAACTGTGTGACTAGAAATGCCTTTTTCCAAATCTGACATCAATTCTATGTTTCCTGACAAATGATTAGAACATCCAGAGTCAATGTAAAATACCTTTAGATCTTCTTTGTCTGATGTGCTGATTGAATTCATCATCAATGATGTATGACTTTCATTCTGTGTGTCATTTGCATAGTTGTAGTAGGTGGTGTTGTAGGATTGATTCTGTCCCCAACTTCTTCCTCCACCTCTACCATAGCCTCCTCTTTGACTTTGTCTACCTCTTTGAAAATTACTTTGATATCTTCCACCTCGACCTCTGCTATTGTTGTTTTGATTCTGGTTTGATCCTTGTTGGTTGTGCCAACAGTCATGAGCCAAATGATTACTCAATCCACAGATCCAGCAAGCCTTTTTGTTGTTATTTTGATTACCTCTTCCTCTTCCAAAACCTCTTGCTCTTCCTCTGCCAGTGCCTTTACCTCTTGCATAATAAGCTTGAGAATTAGACTCCTCTTCATCCTTTGCTTTACCTTTATCTCCTTTCTTCTTGTTCTTCATGTACATTGCAGAACTTTGTCCTTTATCTCCATCTCCCTTCAAGTCTTGCTCATATGTGAGCATCAAACCAAGCAACTGGTTCAAATCTGGAACATAATGATTTAATGAAAGTTCTGTTGATAAGACAAAAGGTTTCCACCTTTCATCCCCTCTCAAGCCTGCAAGTAGTTGAGCAATCAATCTGTGATCTTCAACATCTTCATCTATGGATCCAAGACTATCTGCTAGATCCTTCATCTTAGTGACATAATCACTAATGGTTTGACTTGGCTTCTTCTTGAATGTTGTAAACTCTGACCATAGACTTGCTTTCCTTGCTTTAGTAGTGCTTTGGAAATGATATTCCAATGCATTCCATATATCTTCTGATGATTCCAATCCTCTGATGTGTGGTAGCAAATGATCTGAGATTGTATTGTAGATGTAGGCTTTTGCACTTGCATCCTTCTTCTGCCAATGCTTTAAAGCATCAAGTTCTTCTTTCTTTGGTCGGCTTTCATCTTCGAATACTGGCTTCTCTTCTTCACCTGTAACATATATCATGAGATCCTTACTCATAAGTAAGGCTTCCATTCTCATTACCCATGCGGGGTAATTATCTCTGTCCAGTTTGTCAATGGAGATATGATCTGCCATAGTTCTTTCCTTCTGCTGCAACCTGTGAGCTTAAAAGATAAAGGATAATACCTTTTGAAGTTCTTTGTGTATGAGGATACTTCGAAAGTAATCTTTTGATGCCTTGTGTCTTCAAATGCTTCACCTTTCAAACTTTAATGGAAAACTTTACAAAACTTCTCGTACCTTTGTCGTCTTCTGCTCTCGAGAATCTTTATGCTCTGATACCACTTGTTGATGTATGAAACACCACAAGAAATGAATTAAGGTGACACTAGAACACCTCTATGGTCACCATTAACTCATTGCCACTCCAAACTTTGAGAAATGATAGCCTAAAGTGAGAACTTTGCTTCTACAGAAATTCCTAGTGACTGAAATGACATACCTTCAGTATTTTGCTAATTTCTCCTAGCTCAAGTATTATTTCTTGATGAAACTTTATAGGCTAAAACTAGAAGAGTAGAGCTTTCCAACAAGCTATCATATGCATCAAACGGAGCTCTAGAACTCAAGTTATGGCCCTCACAAGATGACCCTGTATGACCTTCCAAAACTGGAAATCTTGCCTGTTTTAGTATTCCTGATGTCCAAAAATAAAAAATTCGATGCCTGGCATCGAATTTCAGTCCAAGTCGATGCCGGGCATCGACTTTGAGCTTTTTTAGGCCCTTTTTTTGCACCAGAAATACTCTCTTTTACACACACATGAAGAAGACCACTTGTATGCTAGAAGTCGATGCCAGGCATCGACTTTATGCTCAAACTCGATGCCAGGCATCGAGTTGCTCCATAAACTTCATATTTTTAAAAGATTCAACAATAGTTAACACACAGAGAATGAAAAAATGACTTATCAGCCAAGATTCGATGCCAGGCATCGAATTGCTCAGAAAACTTGAATTTTTGAATTCATCACACAGTAGGCAAACATGGAGATGATGAAGAGAGACTCATACACAGAACTTTACTCAGTTCTTCTCATAACTATAAAAAAAAACTCAGAAGTTTTACAGGTGCTTTCTCACTCAGAGAAGCCCGACTATACTCAGTCATACAAAAATGAGTTCTTCTCACTTTCTCATTGTCTTCCTCCTTCTTCTTCTCTCCTCGCGTCAGTTAATACTAACTAACTTATATAGATTTTCTCATTCCCGTGATTTTTAAAAAACTTCTAGAACTAAAGTGAACTAACTTTACAAATATGATACATTTGTGAATTTGTCCCTTCACATAGGCATGGGGTTTTCTTCCTAAGGTTTGACCTTCAAATATATGTCTAATTAGTGAGTGTTTCTCCAACATATCCTACCTGCATAAGGTGTTGGAGATGATGATACAACCAGAACCTATAAGAAATGCTAAAAAGACACACAAAATAAAATGCACACAAGCTCTCTCTCACTCTCTCTCATAAGTGAAATGAAGTGAATGAGATGGGGAAGGGAATATAACCAAAAAACTAAAAATTTTGCGTGGAAGGAGATGGAGGTGGGAAATGGTGAGGCTGATGATGGTGAAGAAAGTAAGAGAAAATAGTGAAAAGTAAGGAAAATAACTATGACTCCAATGTCACAACTCTACGTCTTACCATCACTTGCTCATCCTCAAAGCTCTCTCCCTAGAGACGATGCTGTTGGGGAGTGATGGTTGGATGCACTCAAGAAGTGAGTTGGTGCTACTATACCTGCTTCACACCAGCCCTCCTTTGATTCCAGAAATGCTTAGTACACACACTGAGCTTCTAAATGACACAAAGAAACCATATATGTACTTTGCAAATGATTTGTGTAATGATCAAACCAAAACAGATAACTTGGTTCCTTCACAAATCCAAAAACTTGCTATTTTTGTAATGATACCTGCTCAGTGTTATGCTTAGTGTGACCAGCACACTTGCAATTGAAACAATTCCTTTTGGGAGTATTAAAGTACCTTAATAAGCTACCATTTGCAAGTGGAATGAGAAGAAATGATAAACCACATCCAGAGAAATTGATTTAGCAAAATTATATGTACCCCCGACTTTTTAGGAACTCTGCAGACACAGACCAGTGTGCACTTCGATTGAGATTTCTCCGAGATAGTTGATCCTTTGGCCTTGAAATTTTGTATGCTTGTAGAAGACCTTGAGCTGGTTCCAACAAGCTATTAAGCTCTTGATTTGGTTCAGTGAGCACTGAGAAATGCTCCTTGGAAGTTGACAGACTTGAAGTAGAAAACACAGAGAACCAGATATGATGAATGTGTATATATCTATTGATTGATATGATTATACAAGCTCATTAGCATGACAAGCATAGCTAATTGAGGTGTGGTGGTGTAGGCTATGGAGTAGCACTAACACACACACAATTACAACTGGAGAATGCATCGGGGAGTGAGCTAAAAGTGAGTGACACACCTGCGAGTTTTTTCCTTCACCTTTTATAAGATTTGGAAGTTGATTTGAATTTCAAATTCAAACTTAGGCTCCCTAGAATCTCTCCTCTAAAAGTAGGGATATATTCTCTCCATTATACCTTTCTCTTTTCCACGACTTAATTAGGTAGGTAAGTGATTACATGAGATGCCAAGTCATAAAGACTTTTACAAGGGGTAAAGAGGTAAGAACTTATAAGCATATGTTCATATGAACCTTGCTTCAAGTGAAGCCTTGATAAACTTTGTCCAATGCTAATCTTCCAAGATTCCAAGCCAATGTGTGAAGGCTTGATATGCACCAACAGCTCCCCCTCAAGCCAAACACTTTGGCTTAAGTCTTCATCTTCTTCATCTTTAGTCTTCAATCACATCCTGCAATCCAATCATGGATTTGAATCTGCATAGCTTGTTTCCATCCAATGCTTTAGTGATTAAATCTACACATTGCATATTAGTAGACACATATGTCAATTGAATGTCTTTACTAAGCAACTTCTCTCTCACATAGTGATAATGAACCTCTATGTGTTTGGTTCTGGCATGATATATTGGATTAGCTGCAAGGTGAAGAGAGCTTGTGTTATCTCCAAAGATAATTGGAGGTCTAGTGTATAGACCTAACTCTGTATATAAAAGCTTCAACCAAATAGCTTCTTGAGTGGCATTGGCAAGCCCTCTATACTCTACTTCAGTGGATGACAATGCCACTGTAGGTTGCTTCTTAGCTGACCAAGAGATAGGCTTATCTCCTGCAAAACAAATGTAGCCTGAGGTGCTCCTCCTATCATCCTTGCATCCTGCCCAATCTGCATCTGAATATACTTTAATGTCAATATCTGATGTATAGGGAAAGTACAAACCATGACTTTGAGTTCCCTTCAGATACTTCAAGATCTTCTTTGCTGCCTCTAGGTGAGGTACCCTTGGTTTGTGCATGAATTGACTAAGCACACTAACTCCATATGCTATGTCAATTCTTGTCAAGGTAGCATAGTTCAAACTACCTACCATACTTTGATACCCTGTAATGTCTTGGACTTCTTCCCCTTCATGAGCACTTAGCTTTAGGTTGACCTCCATTGGAGTAGTTGAGACTTTAGCATTCTGCAAGCCAAACTTCTTGACCATATCCTGTACATACTTCTTTTGAGTGATATATATACCTGAGTTGGTGTAGACTAACTCAAGACCTAAGAAGAACTTCAATAATCCAAGATCACTAATCTTGAATTCTTTCATCATCTGTCCTTTGATGTGCCTAATCCCATTGACATCATTGCCTGTAATGATGATGTCATCAACATAAACACACAAGTAGATTACCTCTGTACTACTTCTCTTTATGAATAGAGAAGTGTCTGCTTTACTCATCACAAATCCTTGGTCTTGGAGGTAGGTTGTCAACCTGTAATTCCATGCTCTAGGTGCCTGCTTTAAACCATACAGAGCCTTCTTCAATTTACAAACATAATGTACCTTTTTTGGATCTTCATAGCCAGGTGGTTGTGACATGGAGACTTCTTCAGATATCCATCCATTCAAGAAAGCATTCTTGACATCTAATTGGTACATATTCCAATTCTTGGATGCAGCTACACTCACCAATATTCTGATAGTTGGCATCTTGGCCACAGGAGAAAATGTCTCCTCATAACCAATGCCTTGGGTTTGTGCAAAACCCTTGGCTACCAACCTAGCTTTGTACCTGTTTATTGTTCCATCTGAATTCTTCTTTAGTTTGTAGATCCATCTGGATCCTATCACCTTCATAGAGTCTTTCTTGGGTACCAAGTCCCAAGTATCACTTTCCTTGAGGGCTTCCATCTCTTCATCCATGGCTTCTTTCCACTCTGGTTTGGTAATTGCTTCTTCATAGGTACCTGGTTCTTCATTCAACAAGTCCTTTGCAAGATATACAGAATGTTTTGTTACAAGTGATGTGTCATACCCAAATCTGATAGGCTTCTTCTTTTCTCTTTGAGATCTCCTCATTGCTTGAGTTGAGGATTCTGGTTTATCTTCTAGTTGCTTCATCTTCATCTTCCCTTTGGATTTCCAAGCCTTGAACTCTTCAAGATTTATTGTATCATCATCATCTGAACTTGAATCTTCTTTCTGAATTGATTCCTCCTTGGTGAGCCTTGGGAAGTCTTCTTCCATATCATAGGGTAGACTAACTTTCCTGCACTCATTCTCATACCATGAGTCATTCTCATCAAAAATGACATCTCTGCTTACCTTGAAACCTTTGTTTGTTGGGTTGTAGAATCTGTATCCTTTTTGGTTCAAATCATAACCAATGAAGATACATTTTTCAGCCTTGGGATCTAGCTTTCCTCTTACCTGTGAGGGAATATGCACATATGCTACACAACCAAAGATTTTACAATGATCCAGAGAGGGTCTCTTACCATGCCAAGCTTCATATGGTGTCATGCCATCAAGTGATTTGGATGGCAACCTATTTATGAGATAGGTGGCAGTGGATACACTCTCTGCCCAAAGATAATTTGGCAACTTCTTTTCATTAAGCATAGACCTAGCTGTTTCTACTATGAGTCTATTCCTTCTTTCAGCTACCCCATTTTGTTCAGGTGAGTACCTTGTAGTAATCTCCCTTTTGATGCCTCTTTTCTGCAAGAAATCTTCAAACTCATTGGAGAAGTACTCTCCTCCACCATCTGACCTTAGCCTCTTCAAGCTTCTTCCTGTTTGATTTTCAACAAGTGCAAGATACCTCTTGAAACAATTAAACACTTCATCTTTATGCTTCATAAAATATAAGATGGTCCATCTGCTATAGTCATCAATGAAGGACACATAATACCTTGAACCTGAAATGGAAGGGTCCTTGCTAGGTCCCCAAACATCTGTGTGTACCAAGTCTAGGTAGTCTTCATGCATGAAACCTTTTCTTGAATAGGGTAACCTGTGAGACTTACCAAACTAACATGCTCCACACTTGTAAATCATGTGTTGCTTGGATACATTAGGTATCCCAAGCACACATTGATCCCTGCACATTTGCTTTAGGGTTCTTTCACCTATGTGCCCTAATCTTTTGTGCCATATTTCTAGCTCTGAGAGTGTCTGATCCTTGTAATTATACAAAGCAATATTCTTGGTGTCTTCTAGCTCAAAAGTAAACAATCTACCTGATTTCTCCCCTTTGGCTATCCTTCTGAATCCATGTCTTGGGTCCTCCACATATGCTCCATGTTGTGTGAATCTTACCTGCAAACCTTTCTCCACAATCTGACCAACACTCATTAGATTCTTGGTGATGGTTGGTACATAGAGTACCCTGCTCAATAGGTTCTGGTTACCATCACATGTCTTCACATTTCCAATCTTAACAACAGAATGTTTAGTGTCATCACCTGTTTGTACCTGATGTTTACCCTTGGGCTCTTCCAAATCAGAACGTAGTGCCACATTGCCAGCTACATGGTTAGAACATCCTGAGTCAATATAAAATAAATGATCATCATTTGTACCTGCCTTGGAGGTCATATTCATGATCAATAGGGAGTCATCTTGCTCCTCTGTGTAGTTGTTGTAGTCTCTTCTGTTTCTGAATCCACCTTGGTAGTTACCATTGTGGTTGTGTTTGTAGTTGTTGTTGTATTGATTGTTGTATCCATTGTAGCTTTGATGTTGGTTGAATCTGCCTCTCCCTTGAGAGTATCCACCTCTTGAGTAGCCTCTTCCTCTCTGATTTTTATAGTTCTTGTAGCATTCATCTGTGGTATGATTGGACAATCCACAAATGTTGCATGGTGATGAGTTGTAGGGTCTCCCCCTACCTGACTTACCTCCTCTGCCTCTTCCTCTAGATGATCTTCCTCTCCCTGCATAATTAGCTTGGGAGGTAGAGCCTTCTTCATCCTGTTTCTTCCCTTTACCTTTATCTTTAATTTTTTTATCAGTATAGAGAGCAGAGGGGTTGTTACCTTTTGATTGATCTCCTGCCTTTGTAAACTTTGCTTCATGTGTAAATAGTTGGCCCATAAGTGTTGTGAGATCTGGGGTATGCATGTCCATATAGAGGTCCATTGCAGTGGTGAAACTTTCCCACTTATCATCTGCCTTGAGTCCATTTGTTACTTGCCTGACTATTTGCTCCTCTTCAATCTCCTCTCCAATGCTTGCTAGTTGGTCTGCCACATCTTTAATCTTTGTCACATACTCTGAGACTGATTGCTTGGGCTGCTTCCTAAGGGTTGTGAATTCAATCCACAGTTGATTCTTCCTGGCCCTTGTGTTGGAAGAAAAGTAGTTTGACAAGGTTTCCCAAGTCTCTTGGGAAGTCTTACAGTTCCTTACATGTGGTAAAAGAAAATCAGATATAGAGTTTAAGAGATAAGACCTTGCCAAAGCATCTTTTGCACACCATTGGTTGAGCCTCTCATGTTCATCCTTTGTAGGTAGTCCTCTAGTCTTGAATGAGGGAAATTCCTCATCTCCTGATATGTATCCAAATAAACTTCTGCCTTGTAGATAGGTCTTCATTCTCAATGACCAAGCTTGGTAGTTGTTCCTGTCCAATTTGTCAATGAATGAAGGAAATCCATCACCCATGTTTACCTTATTTGCTCTGATACCACTGTTGGGGAGTGATGGTTGGATGCACTCAAGAAGTGAGTTGGTGCTACTATACCTGCTTCACACCAGCCCTCCTTTGATTCCAGAAATGCTTAGTACACACACTGAGCTTCTAAATGACACAAAGAAACCATATATGTACTTTGCAAATGATTTGTGTAATGATCAAACCAAGACAGATAACTTGGTTCCTTCACAAATCCAAAAACTTGCTATTTTTGTAATGATACCTGCTCAGTGTTATGCTCAGTGTGACCAGCACACTTGCAATTGAAACAATTCCTTTTGGGAGTATTAAAGTACCTTAATAAGCTACCATTTGCAAGTGGAATGAGAAGAAATGATAAACCACATCCAGAGAAATTGATTTAGCAAAATTATATGTACCCCCGACTTTTTAGGAGCTCTGCAGACACAGACCAGTGTGCACTTCGATTGAGATTTCTCCGAGATAGTTGATCCTTTGGCCTTGAAATTTTGTATGCTTGTAGAAGACCTTGAGCTGGTTCCAACAAGCTATTAAGCTCTTGATTTGGTTCAGTGAGCACTGAGAAATGCTCCTTGGAAGTTGACAGACTTGAAGTAGAAAACACAGAGAACCAGATATGATGAATGTGTATATATCTATTGATTGATATGATTATACAAGCTCATTAGCATGACAAGCATAGCTAATTGAGGTGTGGTGGTGTAGGCTATGGAGTAGCACTAACACACACACAATTACAACTGGAGAATGCCTCGGGGAGTGAGCTAAAAGTGAGTGACACACCCGCGAGTTTTTTCCTTCACCTTTTATAAGATTTGGAAGTTGATTTGAATTCCAAATTCAAACTTAGGCTCCCTAGAATCTCTCCTCTAAAAGTAGGGAGATATTCTCTCCATTATACCTTTCTCTTTTCCACGACTTAATCAGGTAGGTAAGTGATTACATGAGATGCCAAGTCATAAAGACTTTTACAAGGGGTAAAGAGGTAAGAACTTATAAGCATATGTTCATATGAACCTTGCTTCAATTCAAGCCTTGATAAACTTTGTCCAATGCTAATCTTCCAAGATTCCAAGCCAATGTGTGAAGGCTTGATATGCACCAACAGATGCCAAATTTGGTGTCACTCTAGCACAATGGTGAGTACCAACATGAGGAGATCCACCTCATAAATTTCAATCTATGGAGACATGGGGATTGGTATGATGACCATGAGCAAGTGAAGGCACAAGTGCATGAGTGAGAAGCACACTAGCATGCACACACGTACACACACATGCGCATACAAGACAAGAACAAAGAGAGGAAAATGGAGTGCTTTATATTATCAAAGATCTCTTTTACAAAAGCTCTATTCTCTCATAAGCTAACCTCAAAAATGAGTTCTCTAGCTCTTTTTATAGTTTTTGACTAGCTTTTGACCCTATACGAACTTACTATCTGGCCTAGGTAGAAATTAGGTTCTAGGGCTTATTTGAGGGCTCAAACGGAGTCTAAAAATTATAATAATTGATACATAGATATTCATAATACTCCTCAAGCTCAAGGACTCCTTTGCTTGAACAAAATGGAGTTTAGTATGCCAAAAATGGTATTTACAATGTTGGTGTAGTGATGAAAATCACTTTTGGTTGGAAATCATTTATGAAAAATCAAAGATTAGGCCTTATTGCTGGATTGTTCTTGACTACCCTATCTCCTCATTGCTTGCAGGCCAACATCTTGCCAAATAAGTCACTTGTGCATACTTTTCTTAACAACTTTTAGATTCATATCAGAGTTTTTCTTCTACTCTTCGATTGATGATGAAAGGCAATCCAAATGCTTTAACATTTGAGGAGTTAGTCTCTATTTTGTTACAAGAAGATCAGTCTAGGCAGAATAGGTTTATCATGCGTGTTGTAGATCAAGATTTCCTATCTAGTCAAAACACAAAATGTAAATAGAGCTTATCTATTAGTAAGCACAATCTGCCAATGCTACACATTTGAAGAAGGAACACAAAGATGAGAAGAAAATAGAAAAGAAAAAACAATTTTTCAAATACTATAAGGGAAATATCATTTCATAAAGAGTTTTCCAAAAATAGCCACAAAAAAGGCAAAGAAGAAAGAGGCTAGAATGGTTGTTGCACAGGCCTCTACAACTAAAATAGAGTCTATTAATCTTGTTTAGAATGAAGAATGTGCATTTACTACTGTATGCATCTATGACCCATCTTCTCATGAGTAATGTGTGTCTAAAGTAAACTCAGATGTTTGGTACTTTGATAGTAGGGCAACCAAACATATTACCTCGTAGCACATTTTCTTTAGTTCACTTGAGCTTGCCCCTACAAGGAATACTATCACATGCACTAAAAAGTCCTCTTATGTTGTAGTGGGATTTGGTAAGATCATTTTGACTACTACTGATGGTGATTCTTGATTGCACATGGTTTTGGGAATAGTCCAACTGAGAGCACCTTATATGTTAGGCATGTAGATGATGTACTTCTGATCATTATTGCGTATGTTGATGACATGCTAGTCATTGGTCCTAATGAGAAGCACATTTCTGAATTTAAGGTTGGCTTGCATGCCTCTTTTGAGATGTCAAATTTGGGACATTTGCATCATTATTTGGGTATTAAATTTATGCAAGTTGATGGGGTAATAGATTTGTGTCAAACAAAATATATTGACACGTTATTGCAATGCTTTGGCCTTGAATATTGCAAAAATATTTCCACTCTTATGGAAATAGTTTTATGGTTGAGTCTTCATGATGCTAGAGATGCATTTGATGTTGTTCTCTATCACTATTGGATGCGTGATTTACATATGCATAACTCGGCTTGATATTCAGTTTGTTGTCTGTCAGATGAGTAGGGTTATGCATTGCCTAGCTATGAAGCATTGGTAGCTGGTTAAGCACATCTTTTGCTACTTGAGTGTTGACTGCCTACTTGGATTGTTTTATCATAGAGGGGATCATTACTGCAATATTTTCATGCTTTTTCTAACTCAGGTTGGGATGTTTTCTATGAGACTCGTGTGCCCACTAGTGGTTTTTTCTTCATGCTTGGTAGCTCATGCATAACTTGGTTGAGTAGAGCCATATGCATTGCCCAACTATCAATCATTGGTAGGCAGTTAAGCACATCTTTCGCTACTTGAGTGTTGCTTGGAGACTTGGATTATTTTATCCTAGAGGGGATCATTCCTGCTATATTTTCATGCTTTTTCTAACTCAAATTGGGCTAGTTGCTATGACACTCGTGTGCCCACTAATGGTTTTTTCTTCATGCTTGGTAGCTCATGCATATCTTGGTTGAACTAAACCATCCTACTATGGCCACTTCTATTTGTGAGGATGAGTATAGAGTAGCTTTTATAGTGAATGTTGAGTGTGTGTGGCTTAGGCGCCTATTGGCTAATAGGAACTTGATAGAGTCAAACTAATCATGTTTAAAAATCAATTAGGTATGAAGTACATGACATTGAAGCTTCAGTTAGAGTGTTGAAAGAAGGAAGCTAGGTGGATCCTCATCAAGAAGGAAGGAATTCTAAAAGTCGATTAGAATTTTTCATCTAATTAATAAAAAGTTTATCAAGCAAATTTCATATCGAAAGATACTTCTACATTATAGTGAAAGTGACCCTAGATCATATGAATAACTTGGTAAGATTGTATTTACACATGAATCTGGCTGTTGGATATAATATCACATGTCCATTTTGAATTAGACTTGGCATGAAATTATTGGAGATGTATTTGAATGACAAAGCAACTCCATTATACCAAATTTATCTTATTTATTATCCTATTCATCATACACAATCTATGTATTATTTACTTTGATGTAAGAGAAATATTGGTGTACTCATAATTTTTTCATACTTATTCAATTTTAATAGAAGTCTTTTTATATCTTTGTACAATTCTAATGTGTTTGTATCTTCTAACCTCATTCATTGAATCATTTGGGTTATTAAGAGTGACCAAGTGAGGGTACTATCTTTATGTGGATATCTAAATGAGAGAGTAACTTGTGTTTGGCCACCATACATTTTATTTCACATGCTAGTTGGCTTTTACCTCCTTTCATGATCAATGTATACCTATAATGGAGTTGCATCTTTTGGACTTTGATAGTGGCATAAGCAAAACATATTACACTAGAACATTATTTCTTCACTTCACTTGGGCATGCCCTTCATGCAAGTATTATCACGTGGAAAAACTATTGAAATTTCGAAGCATAACCCTTTTGTCCAAGCCACTCTTATTGTCATGCAATTTCACATAATTCTACATCCATGCATAATTTGCAGGACCTCTCTTCACCTCTTCCATATGCTTATTTACTTTAAATGATTGCCAAGTAGGCCCACTCTCTTTGGATGGGTGCTTAATTATTTATAGCATTTATTGTAGTTCTTTCTGTTTATTAGTTCATCATTATTTTAATTTTCTTTCTTCCTCCATAGCTTGGTAGGAGTATGTTTGATAGTAGAATAGAATCATTCTCTCTTCATTTAAACCTACTACTAGAGCACAATTATTTTTTTGGTAACATTCTTTCTTTTGATTTTATAGTCACATCTACTTCACCATTAGAATACAACTTTTATCTTCATACATTGTCATTTCACTTTAGAAGAGCTCGTGAGTAAAAATAGAAATGTGTTGCCGATGTGGATGACCAACTGTATGGAGCTAATGTCAGGTGGCCTTGCAAAAAAGTTCCAAATGTTTATTGTGCCATTATTAGGATTGTACATATGTGCTTAGCATATGACATTCCAATCGAAAGGGAATTAACATGAACTCAATTGCAAGCATTCAAGGAAGGAAAAGGATCAACTTCTCACCACACAAAGAGGATGTGTGGCACCATTTTGTGCCTTCAGTCAGCTAAAACATCACCCACCCCCCAACCATCTTCAATAGGATTTGCACCGATGGTACCACCAAACCACAATTGAAGCAAACACCATACAAAACAAAGCAACTATGGATGAGGGATTTGTCTTTACAATCACAGAAACAATCATTGATGAATTTGGAACAACGTTTGATTTTGAGATCTCGGATCCATTGAATATAGATTTTCAAATTTTTGACATGAAATTCATCTCACAAAAATATGAAACACCAAGCTACCTAGATTCTCAGATAGATAGGCAAGAAGAAAGGGAAAAACATGATCAGTAGCAACATGATGAATAAGAAGATGATGAAGAAGAGGAAGAAGAGCAACTCAGTGAGAATTCCACATACACTGATGCATTATAGCGATTATATAATAGGATTGAAGAAGTTCAAGCAAGGAGCCAATTAAATGTTGAAAGAATTCATGCCTTATTAGAATAGGAACTTACCAACAACGACTTTGATGTAGCTTTTATGGAGACCATGCATCTGCTTGGAAAAGCTATGGGAGTGGTTGATGCACTTCCATTCCTAATGAATTGACTGCCCACCAAGTATGATCAAAGAAGAGCACATCAACAAACTACCACTAGTTCTAGCATCAATGTACCAATACATCCAAACGTATCACATTGACCAACCCTTAAAGGACACATCCCACCCCTTGATTCCACCTATCGATGCATCTGAGTTTTCCATAGTCTCCATCTCTAATCACTAACCAAATGTACAAAGACAACACCTCCCACTTTGGGATGCCACCCTACCAAACCATACCACCTATTCTCCCGATTTCTTCACTTGTGAATCCCACTCAAAAAACCATGGCACTTGTATTTGCACCACCACCACAACTCATCAATCTGACAACTCTAATTTCTCCTTCAATTGCAACAACAACTCTCCCCACACTCCATGATTGGGCATCAATGTTTACCAGTTACATTCAAGGTCTTTGGCAATGACCTCATACATTTTTTATCCCACTTGTACATACCATAGAACCAACCCCTTCTAGAGTCATCCCTACTCTCATCCCCATTTTTAACATATCCACCTCACAAGAGAATGCAATGGAACCAATGGATATATCATCAACATTATCGATGATCCCACCCCAATCCCACCCCCTCCTCCACCTCCACAATATTTCCCCGTTCCCCCTCCACCACCACGTACCAACATACACACATTCCTGATCCCTTTTTTCCCACCCCCTCTGCATTTACAATTCCTTCCCTAGCATTCATGCATGTGAACCCTGTCTTTTCAACCTTGAGCATGGATAATGCTTTCTTGCAAATGTTCTCTTGTATGCATCAAATTCATGAAGAGTGTGTCACTTTAGGTCAACTGAACAACAACATGCAAGCTCAGGCAACATCTCTCGAGACTCAAGTCAATTCATTAAGGGTACAAAATGCATCACTCAATGCTCACTACACAACACTAAAAGAGGCTCACATTCAATTGTGAACACAATTAGAAAGACAAGGCAACCATAACCCAATTGGGGGATAACATGTAGGTTCAAATGGAATGAAATGCTAAGCTAAGAAGGAATATGGGATTTCTACGCAACCACTTGGTAGCTGCACGTGAAGAAAATGCAAGACTAGGAAAATAAAATCAAGAAATTTCGAGGCCATAATGAAAATGATAGGCACCATCCTGATTAGCCCCTCATCATTTCAAGTTGTGTCCCCAAACACAATTAAAAATATACTAGAAGGCTGTTGGGAAAGATGGATGGACACTCCAGAAAATGAGTTGGTACTGCTAATCCCTGCTTTGTACCAGCCATCTTTATCTTTAGAGTTGAGTTGTGGGCCCTCTTAGCTTTCCAATGACACTAAATAAGTGCCTAGGTACTTTGGAAATAATGTGAGTAATTTTTTATTCAAAACAGACTACTTCTAAGTTCTTAATCTAGTGAAAACCTTCTATTTTGGTTCACACACATGCTGCTTGTCAAGCTCAATGCTTCCTGTACAGTAGGAATTAGAAAACTTCCTTTTGGAGATATTACATAAGCTTAATAAGCTAATGATTCCAAGTGGAATCACTTAAAATGATTGACTATACACAAAGCAATCAATTTAGAAAGTATAGCATTACCCCCGATTTTTTAGGACCTCTGCAGAGAATGATGAGTGACCACTTTGACGAGATTTTCTCCCAATCCACTAGATGGAATGTCTTCAAACTTTTGTCAGCATGTAGTAGACCTAGAGATGATTCCAATGAGCTATAGAACAGTAAGAATGGTGGAGTATTGAGTGAGATATAAGAAATACAAAGTGATTGTTCTGAGTGATAATAACAGAGAGCTCAATAGATATAATGAATGATATATTGTATTATGAAACAATGTTGTACATGATCATTGGCATGATAAACAATGTCCAATGATAGATAGAAGTGGAGGCTATGATGTGAGCCTCACTCTCTTACAATATGATCAACTAATGCCTCGAAATTGGAGTGATCTAATCCGTGAGATTTACATTCATCTTTTATAGATGTTTCATTCAAATTTTGAATTTGAATTCAGCTTTGGCTCTCACTAAAAAATGATCCACTAATCTAGGAGATATTCACTCTAAGTATTTGTGGCTTGAAAATCCATCTAAGTCCAGGAGTCTAGTGGCTTTTACAAATATTCCTTCTAGTCAATTTTACTTTTACAGATGGTAAAAGATAGAGAGACTCGTAGATGGAACTTCAATTATTCCTCATAAGATCTTCTCATGTGTAGCCAAGTGTGTAGGCTTGGCATTTGCACCAACAACTCCCCCTCAATCCAAACATCTTGGCTTGGTCTTCTTCTTCAATCCTCTTGAATGTCTTGCAATCCAATCATAGCTTTAAACCTGCATAGTTTAGTACTCTCAAGTGCTTTGGTTAATAAGTCTGCACATTGCATATTGGTTGATACATATGCCAATTGAATTTGCTTGCTCAATAGCTTCTCCTTTACATAATGATAGTGGACGTCTATATTCTTAGTCCTAGCATGGTAAATAGGATTTTTTGCAAGATGTAAAGGGCTTGTATTATCTCCAAAAATCATTGGAGATCTAGTATACAAACCCAAATCTGCATACAACAATATGATCCATATGGCCTCTTGAGTAGCATTGGCCAATCCTCTATATTCTGCCTCTATTGAAGAGGTTGCTTCTTGGAAGACCATGATATAGGCTTGTCACCTGCAAAGGATAGATAACCTAAGGTACTCCTTCTATCATCTTTGCATCCTGCCCAATCTACATCTGAGTATATCTTGATATCTAAATCTGAAGTATAAGGAAAATATAAACCTTGATTTTGAGTGCCCTTAAGATACTTCAAAATCCTCTTGGCAGCTTCCAAGTGAGGTGTCCTTGGTTTGTGCATAAATTGCCTTAAGACACTTACTCCATAAGCAATATCAATCCTTGTCAATGTAGCATAGTTTAGGCTTCCCACTATGCTTTGGTATCCTGTAATATTTTGAAGTACATCACGTTCATCAACGCTTAATTTCTGGTTTACCTCCATAGGAGTGCTTGCTACCTTGGCATCCTGCAATTGAAATTTCTTCAACATATTCTGCACATATTTTCTTTGAGTTATGTAAATTCCAGAGTTAGTATATACTAACTCAAGTCCAAGAAAATACTTTATTGATCCTAGATCCCTGATTTTGAACTCCTGCATCATTTGATTCTTAATCTGCTTGATGGTGTTAGCATCATTACTTGTGAGTATGATATCATCAACATATACACATAGATATATCACCTTTGAATTACTTCTCTTAACAAATATAGAAGTATCTTCTTTACTCATGATGAATCCTTGATCTTGAAGGTATGTAGTCAACCTATGGTTCCATGCCCTAAGTGCCTGCTTCAATCCATAAAGAGAGTTTTTTAGTTTACATACATGATTTACCTTGATTTGGTCCTCATAGCCAAGAGGTTGAGACATATACACCTCCTCTGAAATCCACTCATTTAGAAATGCATTTTTAACATCCAATTGGTACATGTTCTAATTCCTTGATGCAACCACACTTACCAATACCCTAATGGCTGGTATTTTGGCCACAGGTGAGAAGTTTTCTTCATAATCAACTCCTTGGGTTTGTGCAAAACCCTTAGCCACAAGTCTAGCTTTATACCTGCTTATTGATCCATCAAAATTCCTCTTGATCTTATAGATCCATCTAGAACTCCTTCTTTGGCACTAGCTCCCATGTATCATTCTCTTTGAGTGCTTTAATCTCTTCATCCATAGCTTCCTTCCATTCTGCCTTGGCCTTTGCCTCTTCATATGATGATGGCTCTTCAAATGACAAGTTTTTTGCAAGATAAACAAAGTGCTTAGTAACTAAAGACGTGTCATACCGATATCTGATTGGCTTCTTGCTTTCCCTTTGTGATCTTCTGATTGCTTGTTTGGATGATGCACATATATCCTCCAATTTCTTCATCTTGACTTTGCCTTTGGACTTCCATTCCTTGAATTCCTCTTCACCATCGCCACCATATACCTCCATCCCCATTCATTTCTTCATTTCCACTTGAGAGCAAGAGCAAGAGAGAGCTTGTATGCACACTTGTTTTTTGTGTTTTTGTGAGTGTTCTTGCAGGTACCAACTTCCATAGCAACTGCAGTAGTTGCAACAGCTTAAGCAGGTGAGAAAATTTTCTATGCAGGTCCTAAGGCATTGACCTCTACCGATCACGATCGATAGAAAATTTTAGCTTTTGGTAAAACAAAGTGCACCACCATAACATGCATGACTAGCACATTCCAAATCACTAACCATAGTTAACAAATTCTATGATTTTCTGTCAATCACGATTGACATTGTCAATCGCGATTGACATTGTCAATCGTGATCGACAGCCACGATCGATAGACCCCGTTAATCACGATTGATAGAACTTGTCAATCACGATCGACAGACCCTGTCAATCGCAGAAAATAGACCTGTCAATCACGATCAACACCCATGACGGATTGCCACATAGGACTCAGTCAATCACGATTGATACCATCAATCACAATCGACTAAAATATCATGATTGACACAAATATTCACGTGCCCACATGTCCATTGTGACAAACACACCCACGATCGACTGAATTTGCACCATAATTTGCAGAAAAAGTGTCGATTGCGGTTGACATCATCAATCGCAATTGACAAGCCTCATGACCGACTCTATCGATCGCGATTGACACCATCAATCACGATTGACGTGTCAATCGCCACTGATAGGCCCCGACGGACACCTTTGCCAATTGCAATTGACAGCCCTGTTGATCGCGATTGACAACCATTTTTGGCAAATTTTTTAGGGTTTTATATTTCAAATTTTGGGGTAATTGTGGGCATAAATATCAAGTAGTTGGTGCATTTTGAGGCCCCTACACAAGTAAATTGAGAAATCCAGCTTGCTTCTTAGCCTGTTTTAACCCTATTTTAACCCGAGAACCTTGAATTGTCATAACGTCCTCATACAAAATCCGTTTGGAGTGACCTTGAAGTTGTAAAACTAATACGAGGAGTTATAGATAGGGTATTTTGAAGTTGACCATACTCGCAGGGAAGAAAATTGAGGGATCTCTAGGATTTTTTTCCATAAAGACAGAGGGCAATTTGGTCTCTGAAGTACTTGAATGAAAATGGTTTGTTATGTCATTTGAATTTAAATCTTGAGCTAACTTTGGGACTTTTAGAGGTCCACTGAGAGCATCAAAGGGCGTCCTGAGCACTAGCCTTTTGCAAGCTTGAGAATGGTGTTCTTGGGCACCCAAGAGCAAGGGATAAGCAAGTGAAGTTGGATCATTCTCAACTCCCTTTGTCAATTCCTAGCTTAGGCTAAGTGCGAGTCATGCTAGAAGTAAGATAGGGTGACGATAGGCATCGATCAAGTTGAAGAATCTTAAATACTCAAGTTCAACCAAGAAATTAATCTCTCTGTGATTGATAACCTTAAAGAAGAGAATTTAATGTGGTGCAAGCAACTAAAAGTGTAGAAATTCACTCAAGTATTCCTGACGACGTGATATCAGAAAAGAGCATAAACACGATAACCAACTAAAAAAGAACCAAGTGACTGATACAAATTGATCTCAAATGAGGTTGTACTTGGGATAAAATTGGGGTTGCTCAATCAAGCATATGAACCTTAGAACAGGAAGACATCTAGGGAGAGATCGACAAAGCCTTAGGTCTTTAGAGGCTAGTGTCAACCACATTGCTAGGTCTTGGGCCCAGAATTTGAGCGATTATCCGCACTACCCTAGCGAATTAGAGATGTATTATGCTATGGAGAGACCCACACGAAGTTCAGGTATGGATTATTTAGAGAAAACCAAAGGCCCATACAAAACCCAACTTGAATACATTAGGACCAACCGATTAGGTGCTCGCATCTATGAGGACGGCTTAAGAAGGTCCGTTGTGTAGATCAACCCCTTGGACTAGAACATCCAGTGGTCAAGTTTGAAAATGGTGCATGCATAGATAAAGAAGGGACATTGTACGTAGTCACCACCCGGACCTATTTGGACAATACATCAGAGAGGATCTTTGTGGTTATAGAGCATGGTAGGCATGCCTACACTTGGAAGGGTGAATTTGTTTTCCCCCAACTGAGATCTAATATCTCTTATGGTCACGAAGGACCTGGAACATCCCACGCCCATGGAGCTCAAAGGGACAAGAGTAGAGGTAGACCAGAAGTGAGCTTTGCTAACCCACTAGGAAGAGAAAGAACAAGAATAGAGATAGATAGAATGGAAATAGAGAGACCTAAAGACCCAAGGAACCAAATAAATACAGAAGAATTTCCTCTGCCAAGGCCTAGGGAACACACGAGGACCTTGAGACCTACACAACTAGTTAAGTCCATGAAGAACTGCTTCGATGGCACAAGAGATCCATATGATCATGTGGTAGAATTTAGGCAAGTTTTGAGAGCTGAACAAGTTGAAGACTTGTTCACTCAATATAATGCCTTCCGTCTAACTCTCAAGAACACATCCCTTACATGTTTTCAACCGCTTCACCAAGGTTAGTTCAGGAGCATAGACCAACTTCTAGAAGCCTTCATCATAGATTTTTCTAAGAGTGGCATATGGCACAATACTTCCTCACTGATTCATAGCTTCAAGCAGTCACCTCAAGAGATGGTTAGACTTGTAGGAAGAAGATTTAGGCAATACCTAGAGATATTTCCCGTTTTTGAGTTATCCACAACAGCCAAACAAGTGGCTTCCTCCAATCCTAGGGGAGGAATAAGAGCTCTCAAAAATCTATAGAGATTCAAATAGCTCTATTAGCCTCAATTCAAATCAATCCACATCCATTGAGGAACTTGCGGAGAAATTAGCTCAAAATTTAGGAGTCTCAAGCAAATAAATACCAAGGTTTGCCTTAGTGAAAAGATGCTATACTTGTGGAGGTGACCATATGGCAAATGTATGTCTCATTATGGCTCAACCCCAAGTGAATCCTAGTAGTCAATACTGCACCATAGAATGGAGATACACTAATCACACCGCTCAAGATTGCCCATACAACCACCTTCCAACCCACCTCACACCATCCCACCACCTTCCAACCCACCTCACACCATCCACCACCCCCTAGAGTAGGATCAGTCTTAGCAGATCCCACTCCCGAGGATCTAGACATGATGCTTAAGGCTTATCAGGCCAAAATCCAAGAAGGGCCAAACGTAGCATATCATGAAAAGTGTTACCCTAGAGCTGAACTAGAGCTTGAATGAACTAAAATTTGTGCTAAGATGGTGGAATTGGCTCAAACCATGTTTGAAGCGAGTCGCCTCTTTAACTTCTCTAGTTCAGCTAAGACACAGTTGCACTTTGATGGATTGTTAGAAAGATTGGAGAGGCTAGTTGCAAAATCTAAAAAGGACCCCACCTCTCAAAGTAAGGACAAGGCAAGTGAAAGGATAAGCCTTCCAGCCCAAGAAGCTTATGTGCCTAACTCCACAGAACCAGACACATCTTCTTCTACGAATCGGTATTCACCAGAACTCCTACGAGAGATTCAAGAAGAGAAATGGGCTAAAGAGAGTGAAGTTCCTCCTCCCATTGAACTTGTGGATGACGTGCATGATCAATTCCCGCAAGACATTCCTTCCATTTATGGAGAGCAAGAGAGTGCCCAATCTCATGAGAGATTAGACTTCGAGTCTAATTCCTTACAGGAACTACCCCATTTCACAGGCCCATGGGAAGCTAAGTCTACTTGCATGAGAGCACCCATGGTCATGATAAGAAACGAAGACTCAGTCATACCTAGGAACACAGAGGTAGTGAAAAACACTAAAGTGCAGTGCAATCTCACTTTAGAAGAGCTACTCAAAGTTAGGCCATAGCTATGGAAACATGTAGCAATCAAGTGCCAAAAGTAGCAAAACCTCGTTCCTAGGTAGGTTCTCATAGAACACTGCCATAAATACCCTTGGAAAAGATAGGAGTCATGAGTGAAGGAGAAGAAGGAAACACCTATCTTCCAATTACCCATCAAGGGTACACCACCAAGGCAATTCTGGACTCAAGTGCAGGAGTTGCAATTGCTACCACTTCCCTATGGAAGCGATGGGGCAAGCCAGCATGCAGGCCCACGAGAATGAAATTGCAGATGGCCAATGGTCACATAGAAAGACCCTTATGACTGCTAGAAGGAACAACTCTCACTACATGTGGTGTTGAGTTCGAGCATAATTTTTCCATATGTGACTTTAGCAAGAATCAAGCCTATGAGATGATTTTGGGAAGACCATTTATGCAGTAGTTGCAAGTGGTACAAGATTGGGGAACCAATTCTTTGTATTTGCAACACTTATGTGTTACAACCAAAGTCAATTTCAAGGATTACTCTCATAGAGATGTACCCCCTATTCAATGGAATCCCATCCATAGAGCTAAGGATGATATAGAATCAGTGCATTCCATAGTAGGTGCAAAGGAAGCTCATAGATCAATTCAAGACCCAGCCTATGCACCTGTAGTATTTCCTGACGAAGAATTTGAACCTCATAGTTGGGTGGAGATTTTAGCAACAATGGATGTAGCCATCAATGAAGAACAATGGACACCCCACTGTGACAAGGATGGCTATGACATTTCAATCTTCACCATAGAGCCAATCATGTGTGATTCAATTATTGAAGAATGAACCTAGCACTGATGCATTTGAGGATGCAAGCGACTCCGATCTAGAGTCAATTATTATGGACCCACCTTTTGCATCAAATGAGGAATATTTCTACAAAGTAGAAGCTCACCCTCAGAGACATGAAGAACTTACGAATGATGTGAGGTTAACCACACAAGTGACCACCAAGAGTGAAGGCAAGAACAGGAAGAGGAAAGAAGCCACATCAGATGAGGAAGAACCTTTGTTTGAGGTCCCTAAAAACTTCAAGAAGTATGATATAGATGAAAGGAGAGTCATGGTAAGAATGCCTAAACGTGATGCACAAGCCGGAGAGGCCTATGATAACAAAGAAAGCACCAAGAAAATTGTTGTGACCATAGAAGAAGGAGAAGAAAAATGCACATATATTGGACATGACTTTACGGAGTAAGAGGAGCAAGAGTTGATAGCCTTGCTAAGAGAATACATAGATGTATTCCCTTGGAGTTACAAGGAATTGAAAGGTGTAGACCCTGACATATGCTCACACATGATACCCATGACCTCAGAGGCCAAACCATCTAAGCAAAAGCCATACACATACAATGATAATTATGCTGCCAAAATCAAGGAAGAGATAGATCGTTTGGTTGAAGGTGGATTCATCTATGAAATTGAGCACACTGAGTGGGTATCCCCCATCACAGTAGTGCCCAAAAAGAATGGAAAGTTACGTGTATGCATTAACTTGAAGAAAGTTAACATAGCCACAATTAGAGATAGTTATCCGCTTCCTATGATTGAGCACCTCTTAGAAAGAGTAGCAAGCAAGGAAGTCTACAACTTTCTTAATGGATTCTTTGGCTACAATCAGGTAGCCATTGCTCTAGAAGATCAACATAAGACAACTTTTGCCACAGAGTGGGGCATATTTGCTTTTCGAGTAATGCCATTTGGTCTCACCAATGTGCCCGCTACCTTTCAGAGACTAATGTGTCATGTATTTAAAGAATTCATAAGGAAGAATTTAGAAGTCTATGTTGATGATCTTTGTGTCCATTCCAACATTAGACAAACACATATACCTGAACTCAGGTAAATCTTTGACAAATCTAGAGAATATCAAGTCTGCATGAACCTCGAAAAGTGTGTTTTCATGGTCAAGCAAGGCAAGATTCTAGGACACATAGTGTCAAAGAACGGCAAATCCACGGACGAGGAGAAAGTGAGAGCTATTGTAGAGCTACCTAGGCCAAGGAATGTCAAGGAGGTACAGGCTTTCATGGGGCATTGTGGCTATTATCGCCGATTCATTCATATCTATGCAATCATTGCAAAGCCCCTGTACTCCCTTTTGACTAACTTCGAGTGGACTGAAGAATGTGAAAACTCCTTTAACGAGCTCAAGAGAACATTGTGTTTGGCACCAATCTTGATTATCCTAGATTGGAACAAGCCATTCCATGTGCATGTGGATGCATCCAACTATGCTATTGGGTGTGTACTTGCACAACCCATGGGCGAAGGTAATATGGATCTTCCAATTGCCTATGCTACTAGACAGTTGAATGCAGCTAAACGAAACTATACCACCACCGAACGAGAAGGATTGGGCATGGTATATGGGGTTAAAAAGTTTAGAAACTATTTACTTGCAAATAAGTTTAAATTTTTTACTGATCATCAAGCTCTACTGTACTTGGTAAACAAGCCATGCAATACAGGTAGATTGGTAAGATGGTTCCTCTTACTAAGGGAATATGACTTTGAGGTAGTGGTGAGGAAAGTTAAGACTCACTTGAGAGAAGAACATCTCTCAAGGCTCACATCCGGAGAGGCCCCACAAGGAGTATCAGATGATCTTCCTGATGCTTACTTGTTCAATTTGGAAGTTGTACCCCAGTGGGCCAAGACATTAGGGCCAATATTGAAATATGGAACTAAACATCCAGTAATGAACACTCCAGATAAGGAGGTAGTAAAAGCCCAAAAGTACCATATCATGGCAGGAATTATGTACAAGCATACAAATCAAGGAATATTAGCTTGTTGTGTGGAAGAGGAGGAGTATGCGAAATGGTTGTAATGAGCACATGTGGGTGCATTAGAGCAACAATACTCAAGGCAAAGAACTTTACGGACACTAAGGAGACTCGGATTGCACTGGTCGACGATGGAAGCTAATGTCCATAAGTTGTGTACGGAATGCCCAGTCTGTCATATTAGACCACATGTGGAGCACGCTACACTATACCAAGTGTCTCTAATACCAGATTGGAGTGAACCATTGGTAGCCTTCCTGAGGACGAAAACATTCCCTCAGGACATGACATTGGTGTTGGCATACAAGTCAGATGAAGAGCATACCAGCACAATAGAGCGGTCATGCACAATACGGCAACAAGGCCTAATCATTTTCCATGGACCATTCACAACTCAAGTGATTTTAATCACTACACAAACATTGTAAATTCCGTTTTTGGCAGAATAGACTCCATTTTGTTCAAGCCGAGGAGTCCTCGAGCTTGAGGAGTATTAGAATTAGCTACATACCAATTTTCATAATTTTTAGACTCCGTTTGAGCCCTCAAATAGGCTCTAGAACCTAATTTTTAACTAGGCCGGACACTAGGTCTGGACAAGGCCAAAGCTAGTGAGAAAACTATAAAAAGAGCTAGAAAGCTCATTTTTGGGATAGATTGTTTGTGAATTGAGCTTATGTAAGAGAATTTTTGACTAATGCAAAGAGCTCCATTGTTCCTCTCCTTGTTCTTGCCTTGTGTGTGCGTGTGTGTGTATGTGTGTGCATGTTTGTGTGCTTCTCACTCACGCACTTGTGCCTTCACTTGCTCATAGTCTTCATACTAGTCCTCACGTCTCCATGGATTGACAATTATGAGGTGGATCTCCTCATGTTGGTACTCACCATTGTGCTGGAGTGACACCAAATTTGACACCGTTACCGGGGAGAGAGCTTCGAGGACGAGCGTGTGATGGTAAGACGTCGAGTTGAGACATTGGAGTTATAGGTAATATCCTTTCTTTTCCTTATTTTTCTTCATTTTTTCTTATTTTTTGCATCACCATCATCATCCCCACTATCTCCCACCTCCATCTCCATCTCCACAAAAATTTCAGTTTTTTGGTCATATCCCACTCCCCACCTCATTTCCCTCATTTCATTGGTGAGAGAGAGCGAGAGAGAGCTTGCATGCGATCTGTTTTTGTGTGTTTTTTGAGCCTTTGTTGCAGGAACCAGCTGTACCACCATCTCCAGCAGCTTGCGCAGGTACGACAGACTCTGCACAGGTCCCGGGACGACTACCTCTGTCTATCGTGACAGACAGGAAAACTTGATATTTTTTGAATGCATGTTTGGCACGGTAACCTACACCATTAGAGCACTCCAAATCATTAGAAGTTTCTAAAAAAATTGCGTTTTTTCAGTCTATCGCGACAGACACGGTCTATCGCGACAGACTGTAGCCCACGATAGAGACCGTCTATCGCGACAGACACCTATCTATCGCAACAGACCAAATTCCATGACAGACTCAGTCTATCGCGACAGACACCGTCTATCGCGACAAACACCGTCTATCGCGACAGACCAAAACCATGACAGACGATAGACCCCGTCTATTGCGACAGACACCCATCTATCGCGACAGACAAAGACCCACGATAGACCCCGTCTATCGCGACAGACACCTGTCTATCGCGACAGACCAAATTCCACGACAGACTCAGTCTATCGCGAGAGACTAAATTCCACGATAAACTCAGTCTATCGTGACAGACACCGTCTATCGCGACAGACCAAAACCACAACAGACGATAGACCCAGTCTATCGCGATAGACACTTGTCTATCGTGACAGACCAAATTCCATGACGGTCTCAGTCTATCGCGACAGACCAAATTCCACGACAGACTCAGTCTATCACGACAGACTAAATTCCACGATAAACTCAGTCTATCGCGACAGACACCATCTATCGCAACAGACCAAAACCACGACAGACAATAGACCCCGTCTATCGCGACAGACAATTGTCTATCGCGACATACCAAATTCCACGATGGATTCAATCTATTACGACAGACCAAATTCCACGAAAGATCCCGTCTATCGCGACAGACACCGTCTATCGCGACAGACAGCCCCACGCGACAGTTAGTGTCTATCACGACAGACACCGTCTATCGTGATAGACAGACATTTTCGGCAAAAAAATAAAGGGGTAATTTTTTGGAAATTTAGGCTAAATTTTGGGCATATTTACATACCCACTCACTCATACACTTAACAGGCCTTGGAAAAAATGCCCTAGAACCCTGAAAGGTCCTGTTTGTCTGTTTTAACCCCCTAAACCCTGAACAGTCATAACTTTTTCATGTGAAATCCGTTTTTTGAGCTCTAGGGCTTGTCAGAAAGCTCGTGGCATATACTACATGCCCTCAACTGTTTTTTATAAGAATAATGCATTGATTTTCAGATAGGCTATTTTGAAGTTGACCTACTGAGGGGTAGGTACACCAAGAGAGCTCTAGAGGAAAAAAATTTTTGACAATAGCAAAGGGGGAAAAAAGGGTCATTAAAAGTGTCTATGATAAATTGTCTGTCAATTGAAGGATCAAGTTGGAGCTAAACTTGGGAATTTTTTACAGGATTATCGAGAGCTCTTGGAGAAATCAAAGCGAGTGTCATTGTGTGCAGGCTTGGGAACTTGCTTCCTGAGCAGAGAAGCATAGCAAGGAGGAGCATCTTGAGGTTGGAACATCTCTTAACCCCCTCAGTCCATTCTTAGCATAGGCTAAGTGCGAGTAGTTGTCTTGTTTGAATAGAGATAGGAATACTCAAGTTCAAAGAGTCTTTAACTTCTCAAGTCCAAGAATAGTCTAAATTGCAGTCAAGGGATAACTTAAAGGAAAAGAACTTAAACTAAGTGGACGCAGAACATCAAGTACGACAGACTAAATTGCTCCTGACGACGCTTAATTAAAAACAAGAAAACACATCCAAAGGAACTTAAAAGGAACCAGTGACTGGTACCAAAGAAATCAGCAACGTACAAAGGGCATATGAACCTTAGATCAGGACGACATCTAGGGAGAGATAGACAAAGTCTTAGGTCTTCAGAGGCTAGTGTCAATCACACTGCTAGGTCTTGGGCCCAGTAGTTGAGCCACTTTTCACATTACCCTAGCTCTGAGACTAGTGAATCAGAGATGTCTCAAGGTATGGAGAGACCTACGAGGAGTTTAGGTGTGCCATATTTGTATAGGGTGGAAGGCCCCTACAAGACACAGCTGGAATACCTTAGGACCAACCGATTAGGTGTTAGCATCTATGAGGACGGCCTAGAAAGGTATGTGGTACAGATCAAAAACCTTGATCAATCCATTGGACTGGAACGCCCAGCAGTCAAGTTTGAAAACGGAGCATACTTGGACAAAGAAGGAACCATATATGTAGTCACTAGTCACCCCGACACGACAGATGAATTCGGGAATGTGATCCCTGAGACGGACATAGGTGACCTAGAGCAAGGGAACATAGGAGGAGAGCCGAGGACCCCTCGAGGAAAATCTGTTCTTACTAGAATCCTTAATCTCGAGTGGGTTCCCCAGGACAATAAGAGTATAGATCTACTCCTGAACCAAGAGACTGATGAAGCCTTTTGGAGGTATAAATCTAATCAGCCAAATGAGGTAGGAACAATCATGATATATGAGTTCAAGGACTCGGATAGCCCAGGCAAAGTGACTTACCTAGACAATGCATCACAACGGATCTTTGTGGTTACAGAACATGATAGGCATGCTTACACTTGGAAAGGTGAATTTATTTTTCCCCAACCTAGGTCTAATGTGTCCTTTGGTCACCCAGGAGCTGGAACATCCCAAGCTCATGGAGCTCAGAGAGACAGAAGTAGAGATAGACCTGAGGTAAGCTTTGCCAACCCAGGGGGCAGAGAAAGAACGAGAACGGAAACAAATAGAGGGAAACCTGAGGTACTTAGAGCTCCAAGGAACCAAAGGAATGTGGATGAATTCCCTCTACCAAGACCGAGAGAGCACACGAGGACTTTGAGACCTACCCAGCTAGTTAAGTCCATGAAGAACTACTTCGATGGCACAGGAGACCCATATGATCATGTGGCTGAGTTTAGGCAAGTCTTGAGAGCTGAACAAGTTGAGCACCTATTCACGCAGTATAATGCCTTTGGTCTAACCCTTAGGAACACAGCCCTTACATGGTTTCAACCATTGAATGAGAGACAGTTTAGGAGCATAGACCAACTCTTGGAGGCTTTCATCACGGAATTCTCTAAGAGTGGGATAAGGCATAATACTTCCTCATTGATACATAGCTTCAAGTAGACCCCTCAAGAGACCGTGAGACTTGCAGGAAGAAGATTTAGGCAATATCTGGAGAGATGTCCTGTGCCTGAGTTACCCACACCAGCCAAACAAGTGGCTTTATTCTTGGATGGATTGTTAAGTACCAAACTGAGGTCATATGTGTACTTGAAAGACCCTAGGACCATAGAAGAGTGTGTACGCATCTGCATCGACATTGAGGATAACCTAGGGGAGGAATTAGAGCTCTCAAAAATCTATAAAGATTCAGATAGTTCTAGTAGCCTCATTTCCTCACAATCCACATCAATTGAGGATCTAGCAGAAAAGGTAGCTCTGAAATTAGGTGTCTCTAGCAAGCAAATTCCAAGATTTGACCCTGTGAAAAGATGTTACACTTGCGGAGGTGACCATATGGCGAACGTATGTCCCATCATGGCTCAACCACAAGTGAATCCCAGTAGTCAATACTGCACCATAGAACGGAGGTACACCAATCACACCACGCAAGATTGCCCCTACAATAAGCAAGTAGTTAGGCAGACGTACCCACAACCATACCCTCAACAGGGCAGGTACCAAAACCAGTACCCACTGCAGCAGTATGCTAGACCTCAACAAACCTACCACCCACAATACGAAAACCAACAAAAGCCTCAGCTTGTGTTAGCACAACAACCCTAATGTAATTCCTGTAAAGTACGCAGCTGCAGAAGAGAACCTGAATAGAGCCATAGTGCCAGTAACGCCATTGCTGTTAGAAAGTGACCCGAGCGACCATAGCTTTGATTCTACACATATAGATAGCCCCCAGGCCTACTACATGCAATCTCCTGAACATGGTGAGTCCTACTACAGTGAAGAGCCAAGTGAACCTAGTTGGGAGCCAGAATATGCAAATCTCATGTACACAAATCCCAACACTAGACCTCAACCTAGGCAAGTAAGACCCCCATTCCCTAGAGGACCATGCTACAGATGTCAGGGAGATCACCTCATTCGCGATTGCCCCTTACCTCCACCTACACAACCCCAATCAATGGCAATCCAAGGCTTTTGTACAGATTGTGGAAAAGAGCATCTCTTACGAGATTGCCCAAATAATCCCAATAATATGCCAAAAATTACTCCTATCAATGTTATTGGGTTAGTAGTAGACTCTACAGGAAGCGTCACGTCCACCGCGCCAATACAAGTGGTCACTAGAGCTCAAGCGTTGCAACAAAACCAAGACTTAGGCCAAGAAAAGAATGCGGAGGTTAGCGAGACTGAGAGTCAGAATAAGAAGAGGACAAGAGCTTGGAGAGATAGCCGTGAACGTATGAAAAGGCAATGGACAAAAAAGATGAGCGAACTTGAGGATAGCCTATGGGAAACCAAAGCCAAAATCATAGAAATCACATCTCAAACGCACTCTCACACATCCCCACCACTACCATCCCCTTCACCCTCCATTCCTCAACCATCTAATCCACCACACATAACCCACCCACCACCCTGAGTAGGATCAGTTTTAGCAGATCCCACGCCCAAAGACATAGATATGATGCTCAGAGCATATCAGGCCAAGATCCAAGAAGGACCAAATGTAATGGATCATGAAAGATGTTACCCTAGAGCTGACCTAGAGCTTGAACGAACTAAGTTGTGTGCCAAGATGGTGGAATTGGCTCAAGCCATGTTTGAGACCAGTCGCCTTTTCACTTGCTCTAGCTCCACTAGAACACCATTGCATTTTGATGGTCTGTTAGACAGATTGGAGATGTTAATTGCAAAGTCTGGAAAAGGAGCCAACTCCCAGGCTAAGGAGAAGGCAAGTGATAGAATAAGCATTCCTCCCAAGGAAGCTTATGTGCCTAACTCCACTGAACCAGACACCTTTTCTTCTATGAATCGATACACACCAGAATTATTGCGAGAGATTCAAGAAGAGAAATGGGCTAAAGAGAGTGAAGTTCCTCCTCCCATTGAACTTGTGGATGACACACACGATCAATTCCCACAAGACCTTCCTTCCATTTATGGAGAGCAGGAGAGTGCCCAATCTCAAGAGAGATTAGACTTCGATTCTAATTCTTTACAGGAACTACCCCATTTCACAGGCCCATGGGAAGCAAAGTCCACTTGTATGAGAGCACCCGCAGTCATGGTAAGAAACGAAGATTCAGTCATACCTAGGAACACGGAGGTAGTGAAGAACAATAAGGTGCAGTGCAATCTCACTTTAGAAGAACTACTCAAGGTTAGGCCAGAGCTATGGAAACATGTAGCCAAACAAGTACCAGATATAGCAAAACCTCGTTCCCAGGTAGAATCCCAGAGAACAGTGCCAGAAATACCCTTGGATAAGATAGGAGACATGAGTGAGGGCGAAGAGGGAAACACATATCTTCCTATCACCCATCAAGGATACACCACCAAGGCCATTCTAGACTCAGGTGCAGGAGTTGCAATTGCCACCACTTCCCTATGGAAGCGTTGGGGCAAGCCAATACTCAGGCCCACGAGGATGAAATTGCAAATGGCTGATGGTCACATAGAAAGACCATTAGGCTTGCTGGAGGGAATAACTCTCACTACATGTGGTGTAGAGTTTGAGCACACGTTTGCTATATGTGACTTTAGCAAAAATCATGCCTATGAGATGATTTTGGGAAGACCATTTATGCGACAGTTGCAAGTAGTACAGGATTGGGGAACCAATTCCTTGTATTTGCAACACCTAGGTGTCACGACCAAGGTGAATCTCAAAGATTACTCTCATCGAGATGTCCCTCCTATCCAATGGAACCCCATCCGTAGAGCCAAAGATGATACGGAGTCTGTGCATTCCATAGGATCAGGATCCTCATGGATGCATGAAGACACTCACTTATGGATGTGTAAAGTGGCAGTAGAAGAGGAGAAGAGAGAAAAAGCCAGAGAGATAGGTGCAAAAGAAACACATAGATCCATTCAAGACCCAGTCTATGTACCTGTAGTATTTCTTGATGAAGAATTTGAACCCCACGGCTGGGCAGAAATCCTAGCAACCATGGATGTAGCCATCAATGAAGAACAATGGACACCCCACCGTGATGAGGATGGCTATGACATTTCAGTTTTCTCCATAGAGTCAATCATGGGAGAGGCAGTTCTAGAAGAATGCGAACCTAGCCCTGATGCATTTAAGGATGCAAGTGACTCCGACCTAGAGTCAATCATTATGGACCCACCTTTTGCATCAGATGAAGAATACTTCTATGAAGTAGAGTTTCAACCCCAGAGACACGGAGAGATAACAAATGATGTAAGGTTAGCCACACAAGTGACCCATAAGGATGAAGGAAAGAAAGAAAGAAGAGAGAAGTCACACCAGAAGAGGAAGAATCTTTGTTTGAGGTCCCGGAAAACTTTAAAAAGTATGAGATAGACGATAGGAGAGTCATGATAAGGATGCCTAAACAAGAGGCACAATCAGGAGAGGCCTATGATAACAAAGAAACCACAAAAAAAATAGTGGTAGCCCTAGAAGAAGGAGAGGAGAGATGCACTTACATAGGACATGACCTAACAGAGGAAGAAGAGCATGCATTAAGCCTTGCTAAGAGAATACAGAGATGTATTCGCTTGGAGTTACAAGGATTTGAAGGGTGTTGATCCAGACATATGCTCACACACTATCCCCATGACCTCAGATGCCAAACCCTCCAAGCAAAAGCCATACACATACAATGATAATTATGCTGCTAAGATCAAAGAAGAGATAGATCGTCTGGTAGAAGCTGGATTCATCTATGAAATTGAGCACACTGAGTGGGTATCCCCCATTGTAGTGGTGCCCAAGAAGAATGGAAAGCTACGCGTGTGCATTAACTTGAAAAAGGTCAATGCAGCCACAATTCGAGACAACTATCCGCTTCCTATCACAAAACATCTCTTAGAAAGAGTAGTAGGCAAGGAAGTGTACAACTTCCTTGATGGATTTTCGGGCTACAATCAAGTAGCCATAGCTCCAGAAGATCAGCATAAGACAGCTTTTGCCACAGAGTGGGGCATATTCGCTTTTAGGGTAATGCCATTCGGGCTGACCAATGCCCCTGCAACCTTCCAAAGATTGATGTGTCACGTGTTTAAAGAATTCCTGAGGAAGAATTTAGAGGTCTATGTTGATGATCTCTGTGCTCATTCCAACATTAGACAGACACATATACCAGAACTCAGGCAAACCTTTGACAAATGTAGAGAGTATCAAGTCTGCTTGAACCCAGAAAAGTGTGTTTTCATGGTCAGGCAAGGCAAGATTCTAGGACACATAGTGTCAAAGAATGGCATATCCACCAATGAAGAGAAAGTAAGAGCCATAGCCGAGTTACCTAGGCCAAAGAATGTCAAGGAAGTACAAGCCTTCATGGGGCATTGTGGTTATTACCGATGGGTTATACACATGTATGCCATCATAGCAAAGCCTCTGTATGGACTTTTGACTAACTTCGAGTGGACTGATGAATGTGAAAACTCCTTCAATGAGCTCAAAAGAAGATTGTGTACAGCACCAATCTTGACCACACCGGATTGGAATAAGCCCTTCCATGTTCATGTGGATGCATCCAATTATGCTATTGGATGTGTACTTGCACAACCTACGGGCGAAGGCAATATGGATCTTCCAATTGCCTATGCTAGTAGACAGTTGAATGCGGCTGAACAAAACTATACAACCACTGAACGAGAGGGATTAGGCATGGTATATGCAGTTAAAAAGTTTAGACTCTATTTGCTTGCAAATAAGTTTAAATTTTTTACTGATCATCAAGCACTGTTGTACTTGGTAAACAAGCCATGCAATACAGGTAGATTAGTAAGATGGTTTCTCTTACTAATGGAATACGACTTCGAGGTTGTGGTGAGGAAAGGGAAGACCCACTTGAGAGCAGACCATCTCTCTAGGCTCACATCGGGAGAAGCCCCACAAGGAGTATCAGATGACCTTCCTGATGCTTACCTATTTAATTTGGAAGTTGTACCTTAGTGGGCTAAGCCATTAGTGCCAGTATTGACATACGGGCCTAACCACCCAGTCATAAACACTCAAGGTAGAGAGGTAGTAAAAGCCCAGAAGTATCATATCATGGCAGGAAGTGTGTACAAACATACAGATCACGAGGTATTAGCCTGTTGTGTGGAAGAGGACGAGTATGCGAAGTGGTTGCAATTAGCACATGTAGGTGCATTAGAGCAACACAACTCAAAACAACGAACCCTACAAACATTGAGGAGACTTGGAGTGCATTGACCTACTATGGAAGCTGATGTCCGTAAAGAATGCCCGATCTGCTGCACTAAACCACCTGTGGAACGTGCCACTCTTTATCAGGTATCCATAGTGCCAGATTGGAGTGAACCACTAGTAGCATTCTTGAGGACGAAAACATTCCCTCAAGATATGAAATTGGCCAGACAAAGAAGTCTAGAACAAGAAGCCCTGGATTACTGACTCATTGGTGATAATCTATACAAGCGTGGTAAAGATGGTTACCTGAGACTATGTGTCCACGAGAGTGAGTATCTGAAGATATTAGAGACTGCTCACCAAGGTGTAGCAGGAGGACACTTTGGACCAGATCGGGTAATCAAAGCGATCCTATTTGCAGGCTTGTGGTGGCCGACCCTTCACATGGATGCACATACCTATGTGAAACGGTGTGATGTCTGTCAGAGAACTCAATACCCTATATGAAAGGATGAGATGCCACTGAAACCCATGATGGGTGGATGCACATTCTCTAAGTGGGGAATAGACTTCGTAGGTCCTATTAATCCCCCAGCCAAGGGTTCACATGCTGAATATATTATTGTGGCCACAGACTATCTAACCAAGTGGGTAGAAGTGAAAGCCACATTGAAGAATGATGCCCAAACGAGCGCTAAATTCTTATTTGAGAATGTGTTCACTCGATACGGGCTACCCATAGAGCTAGTAAGTGATAGAGGGACTCACTTCTTGAATGAAGTCATTGAAAATCTTCTTCAAGAGTTCTTGGTGATACACAAGAAGTCTGCCCCCTATCACCCACAAGCTAATGGACAAGCCGAAAGCACAAATAAGATTCTATGCAATGTGCTAACCAAATTAGTGAATAACAAACGCTCTGACTGGGACAAACAGCTACACCATGATGTTTGGGCATACAGATTTGCCTATAAAACGGTACTCCAAGCCACGCCCTTTCAGATGGTTTTTGGCCAGAATGCAGTGCTACCATTGAATTTTTTGATACCAACCTTGAAAGTAGCACAAGAGCATGATTGGACAGGCCATGAGTTGTCCTCTAGAATCTTCGATCTTGAACGATTAGGTGAAACACGATTGAGGGCTGCAGCAAGAATTTATGCAGCCAAGAAGAGGCAAAAGGCATATTTTGATGCACACGTGAAGGATAAGGGCTTGAAAGCAGGAAACCTAGTCCTAGTCTACACCTTGAAGCAACATGCACGGAAGTTAGAGAAGAGAGTTTATGGGCCAATGATTATCAATAGGATCTCCACAAGTGGAGCAGTTCAACTAGCCACTCTAGAGGGTGATATTCTACCAAGTTACATAAGTGGATGCAGAGTCAAGTTATATCAAGAGCCCCTGACTGAAGAGATGCTAAATCGACTCAACACTGCCAAGAAACGTAAAGAAGAAGAGAAACGAATTCGAGAAGAAGTACAGGCAGAAGCTTTAGAACGCATCCGACGAATGAAATTGAGGAGACAAGGTAGAGACCAGCCTATGCCTGACACTTAAGAATCTCTAGGCTATTACATGGCCATGTGCGAGGCTTCAGATGGACATTCCCATAGAATAATCGACCGACGGCCTTTTGTAACCCTAGAAGTAGGACAAGGAGAGAGTGTAAGGACAATGAGAGCTTTAATTGACTCAGGGGCAGCCACTAGTGCAGTTCGACTTTCTTACTGCCAAGAGCTGCAATTACAAATCAATCCTATAGAGGCATATCTCATAGGATTGGGAGGTGTGGAAACCCCTTGCATTGGTGAGGTGGAACTTCCCCTCTACATTCAAGAGGTGCTAATGGCAGTCAAAGTGCTAGTGTGTGAAGATGAGGATCTTACCGAACCTCTTGTCCTGGGCCAAGACTGGATCTATGATCATGCAGTCAGCCTCAACCTAAGAAGTGGACTTCTTCAGGCATGGGTAGGCCAAAACCACATAACGATTGAATTAGAAAATCAAGAACATAGGCCGCTAGAAGAGGCACCGAATCCTGGTCCTTCCAGGAGTCCACCTGAAATGAACCATGCTACTCTTGACCAAAGTTCTATGGTGCAAAAGATTGCCACTCATGAAGAAGGTACAGAAGTCAACAAGGAGTTCCCTTCTTTTCCAAAGAGAATTCGAGGAAAGCAAGCCAGAAAATACAAGATACAGAGGAGCCTGAGGACCAAGAAGAATGAACACCAACCAATACAATACAGAATACCCCATGGCATGAAGCAGATCTGGATATGCAAAGGTGAACAACCCTTGGCTTTGGAGACAGGATTCCAAAGAAGCATCAAGCAAGCTCTAGTGTCGAGGACTACAGCAAAGGAGTACCCTAGGCATCAATCTAGACAAACCATTTCTATTTGGGTTCCAAAGCAGTCAATGAAGGTGATCCCAAAAGCGAGACAAATATGGGTGCCCAAGACCTGCTTCCTAGCTCAAATAACTTCACCTCCAATCACAAGATCAAACCAACACTCACGAGTCCTATTGGCTCCCATCCAAAGGCAAACATCTACACTCCACACCACCACATTCTCGGTCACGCTTTGGAATGTTTGGAAATGGGTACCCAAAAGGTCCCAAACCCAACACACTCCAGTATGCAAACCTTCACACATCATCGCCAATAAAAGCAACGATTCCAACATCAAAGTTTGGAGACCTAAACCCCATATCAAACCCCCTGACCCACCTCTGTAAATCCTTCCCCTCTGATGTAGGTGCATTCTGAGAACATTACACATCAAAAGTATGCATCTAGAGTGAACCCTGACCTACTAACCCACATGTGCACACATCACGAACACTTCACCCACTAACCTCTAACCACTCGGAATGTCATGTTGGTATTGTGGAGGGAACACCATAACATCCTATTTCCTATGCAATGCTAATGTGCCTCTCTCTTCTTCTAGCAGATAAGCATCAACAACTACAAGCACTCTCATGGCAGAAGCAGCAGGTCCGAGCTCACAGGCAGGAGTAAGTACTACAGGAATTGATGTGGATAGTCTACCTGTTGATGTGCCACCAACTGAACGACCTGTGGAGCTGCAACACCTTCAGCAGATCTCGGTACCGGATCCACCCATAGGGATCACAGAGAGAGTCCATGCCAATTCTCATTGGTTCAATGGAATGCCAAGTCCATTAGGAGAGGCCAAGTATATATGGGAGTCTAAGTGCGAGTATGACAGATCATGGGTCTGATTCCAATTTTTCTCCAAGGAGTTTGAGACTCTACAGAACACAGAAGATCTCCAGACCATATGGCAACGTGCAGGGCTAGCCGAATACTTTGAAGCACCACTACCTAAACCGGATCTCCTCCGATGCTATTATTTGGTCTCCACATTACAAGCTAACGAATAAAAGGACAAACCAGGAACATTCGTACTTCCTTCTTTGCTGGGCAACAATGAGTTGAAAAGGTTTGAACTTACACTGGAATTGGTGAGCGCTGCTTTGAATATGCACGGTACACATGTACCTTCTGAGAAGGATGCTCTCATTCCTACTAACATGAAGGATAGGAAACTACTGAAGCTTAAAGATATGGCAACACTCACACCAAACGTGTCCATCCCTCTCCGTATGTGCATGCAACATTTTGCTTTCCCTGGCCAAGACCGCTTCACACAACCGCACAAAGAATTTGGTTCGCTCTTTACTTGGCGGAGACAGGTGCGTTACCAATTAAGCTTCTTGTATGGATTGTGGAGCAGTTGTCTGAAGCAAATCATCCAGGAAACTAGTGGTGAATGGCTGTTGTGCAATCACGCGCATTATATACAGATGCTTAGCATATGATGTACCCGTTGAGCATGCTCTAACTTGGGCACAACTACAAATGTTTAAGAGACTCAAAACTGCCACTCATCAATCCAAGCGCATGAGGGGCTCAATTCCTTGTGTCCAGACATGTGAAGTTCTGACTACTCCAGAAGTCTCGCCACGAGGGGAGGCCACTCTACCTCCCTTTACCATTAGAATACCCAGGTCTGGATCTGAAACTACAACACAAGCTGCCCCTTCGGCTCCTCTTGTTCCATCCGAATTTGAATTTGCTACGATTGGAGATGCTGAAGGGATGGGTCCCCTTGACTTCGAAGCATTCTTACAAAGTACACAACTCTCTGATGTAGAGTTTTATTTAGATACAGAAGAACAGGGCACATCTTCACAAAGAAGGAGAAAATCCACAGAAGGTCGCCATGTACATTGGGGTGACAATTAGCAAGGTCAACAACAAGGACACCTAGAAGAAGAAGGAGCAGACAAAGAGGAGACCACTGAAGCCCCTGCTTATACAGCAGAACTCCGAAGGCTGTATCAAATCATGGAACGAGTGCGATCGCAACAACTGCTCACCGAACAGAGCAGTAGGGTACTCATGGCTCAGCTTTTGGAAGAAGCAGGAGTTGACTCAGAATACAGTGAAGGTCTCTTATTGATGGCAGAAACCTATGGGGTAGTAGAAGCAGTTCGAACCGCGATTTGAAGGCCTCCAGTTCAATATGATCCACGAAGATTCCAAACACGACCGCGGTCAGGCAAAAACATCCAGATCCCCGTTACAAGAGCAGAAGGGCCTATTATTACATCAGAACCTATTAAGACAACCTCCCAAGCAGCTGTAACTTCTGGCCAAGAGAACTCAGTCACCCATGATGAATCAACCGAGCCACTACCATCCGGACCCCCACCATTGCCTCCTAGAACAGAAGCCGTGGAGATCACCTCGACCACTCAACCCACCGAACAAACCTTCATCTTCCGTACTCCCACCTCTAGTTCAACCCGATTCTCCACCTGTGAAAACCCAATCTATGAAGTCCACCGAATCGCTCATAGAACCTGCCCTAGGACATCCATCCCCCATGCCCTCAGCCATAGGCCATCTTGATTCTAGATCCATATTCTAGGATTCCCTGCTACCACGCCACCTTTTATGGCCTCCCTGCCTTCAGAATCTCACCTCCCAAACCCCATCCCTCCAATTCTCCAACCCCTCCACGCCTTTCTTTCAAGAACATTTCAACCCCGGTCTCAATCATTTCCTCTATTTTCAGTTCCCCCACCCTCTTCTCACTTATTCACCACTTTCACACACACACCACCTACCATTCCAATGTATATGGTAGATACCACACTCGCATCCACTCCTGAAAGCATGGACATTTCACCACCCACGGCACCTCCCCCTCCCCCCACGCTTCCACCTCCTCCCATTCCCCCTCCACCAATTTCACCCACACACACGTCTTCAATAGACACATCATTCACTCTTCCCCTTCCCCAATTCCCTTCCCATGCATCTTCCATTGTCCACACCACACCCTCATCCATAGGCAATGCATTGGACACTATGCTCACATGTATATCACAATTAAGGACAGAGTACAATCAGCTCGAGCAACATAATGTACGACTGCAAGAGCACTCGGAGATGCTACAACATCGTCTTGCTGCAGTAGAAGAGGAGAATGCTCGCCTCCATACACAATTCCACACTTTACAAGAGGCTCATAGCATATTAGAAGCACAGTTACAGAACACTAACCAGGAAGCAATACAAGTGGTAGAAGGTCATCTGCAGACACAGCTAGAACGCAATTCAAAGCTTCAGTGAAATATGGCCCTACTCAAGCGACACCTTGCAGCAGCTCATGAAGAGAATCGGCGCCTGCAACTACAGAATCAAGAAAACCTAGAAGCAGCGATCGAAAGCACACCTGGGGCACCCATCAGTCCCTCAAAGTTTCAAGCTGTGACCCCCGATAATATTAAAATCATCTTGGAAGATTATGCTCGATTGCTTGAAGCACATGACCAGTTATCAGAGGAACTGGGTCAACTGAAGCAGAAACAACAAAAAGACACAACGACTGCCTCGCAAACCACCTCCTCAGTGGCTTCACTTCTCACAGACTCAGAGGCTCTAAAAGATCTCCAGAAACAGGTCACAGAATTGCAAGCACGCCTACTACAATATGAGAGACCTCCATCCCCACCAGAGGCTCCCACCGATGAGGAAACAATACAAATTCCGGTGGAACAAACGTTTGAAGAAGAATATGACCCACAACCATTCCCAAGAGGTCAACAAACAGAAGAAGGTCAGGATACGTTCAAAGCACCACGACCCCCTTGGCTATGACAAGTGGAGGAAATTGAGAGGTCACATGAAGAGCGAACAGTCGTGCAAAACCAGGCCATGAGGGTCATAGAAGATACTGTATTACAATCCAATTACTTCAAGAACCTGTCATCTAGACGCCTTATCCTCTCATCCGAACTCCAATACAGGCCGTACTATATCATTTTGGCTGATTATAATGCAGAAATACAGAGAGTCACAGGCAAGGTTCCTACCTTCGCTACCAGTTTCAACCGGAAGGCCTTCCTCCAGACGTGCAAAAAGGCAAAATTCGTCAACCAACATGGCGGCAAACTTCTTGAGACATATCCTGAAATGCTGCGGACATGGAACAATGCGCCTTTACATCTCCTATACAATCCATGCTACGGTCCAGTTCCACGGCGCAGGTCTTGGAAAGCATTCAACATTAAAGTTCAGAACAATGCACAATGCAAGGAATGGCTAAACTACCCGTACATAGCGCCACCGCAGGGACCACCATCGATAGCATACATGATGGCCACAATTTGACATTGGATGCATCGATTGAAGCCCATGCCAGATGTGGCAGCTCAAATGATGTTTAAGATTTTAGATATGATGCAGGTAGTACTGAAAACCTTTAGAAATGCAGCAGCACCACAGGTACGTCTACCGGGGTTTACCAATGGAAATTACGATTTGGTGTATGACATGAGCACCACCCCCAATATTCGTGTGGCTTACGCCTGTCATGCACGCATCAAATACCTCCCTGCATGTTACAAATAGACATTCGAAGAAGTGTTCAGATCAGGTTTCTGGGAGTATCACTCGGAGGTCTTCGCACTGAAGCCAACACACCTGCTCCATCTCTTTGCTTGTGAACAAGCCATGTACTCCGAGTACTACACCACACCGCAACCAGAGGTCCCCGGTGCAATAAATTAGGATGCATTGGAAGCTGACCTCGCAAGAGGCTTAAGGATAGGAGAACATGAATTAGCCACCAATGTCATCCAATACTATATCGAGCACCCTATAGAACAGAGGTCTGTCAGGGATGACAGACGCTAGGAAGGGGGGAGTGTTGGCATACAAGTCAGATGAAGAGCATACCAGCACAAGAGAGCAGTCATGCACAATACGGCAACAAGGCCTAATCATTTTTTCCATGGACATTTCACAACTCAAGTGAGTTTAATCACTACACAAACATTGTAAATTCCGTTTTTGGTAGAATAGACTCCATTTTGTTCAAGCCGAGGAGTCCTCGAGCTTGAGGAGTATTAGAATTAGCTACATACCAATTTTCATAATTTTTAGACTCTGTTTGAGCCCTCAAATAGGCTCTAGAACCTAATTTTTAACTAGGCCGGACACTAGTCTGGACAAGGCCAAAGCTAGTGAGAAAACTATAAAAAGAGCTAGAAAGCTCATTTTTGGGGTAGATTGTTTGTGAATTGAGTTTATGTAAGAGACTTTCTGGCTAATGCAAAGAACTCCATTGTTCCTCTCCTTGTTCTTGCCTTGTGTGCACGTGTGTGTGTATGTGTGTGCATGTTTGTGTGCTTCTCACTCACGCACTTGTGCCTTCACTTGCTTATAGTCTTCATACTAGTCCTCACGTCTCCATGGATTGACAATTATGAGGTGGATCTTCATGTTGGTACTCACTATTGTGCTGTAGTGACAATTGGCTAGACAAAGAAGTTTAGAACAAGAAGCCCTAGATTACACACTCATTGATAATGATCTATACAAGCTTGAAATAGATAGATATCTGAGACTATGTGTCCATGAGAGTGAATATCTTAAGATCTTCAAAACTGCTCACCAAGGTGTAGCAGGAGGATACTTTGGACCAGATTGTGTGATTATGGCAATCCTATTTGTAGGCTTGTGGTGGCCAACCCTTCACATGGATGCACATACCTATGTGAAGCGGTGTAACGTTTGTCAACGAACTCAATATCCCATATGTAAAGATGAGATGCCTTTGAAACCTATGATGGGTGGACGTGCATTCTCTAAGTGGGGAATAGACTTTGTGGGTCCTATAACCCCCCAACTAAGAGTTCACATGCTGAATGCATCATTGTGGCCACAAACTATCTAACCAAGTGGGTAGAAGTGAAAGCCACAACAAAGAATGATGCTCAAACGACAACTAAGTTTTTATTTGAGAATGTATTCACTAGGTATGAGCTATTGATAGAGCTAGTAAGTGATAGAGGCATTCACTTCTTGAATGAAATCATTGAAAATCTTCTCCAAGAGTTCTTGGTGATACACAAGAAGTTTGCCCCCTATCATCCATAAGCTAATGGGCAAGCTGAAAACACCAATAAGATTCTATGCAATGTGCTAACCAAGTTAGTAAATAATAAACACTCTGATTGGGACAAACAACTACACCATGTTGTTTGGGCATATAGAGTTGCCTATAAAATGGTACTCCAGGCCACACCCTTTGATATGGTATTTGGCCAAAATGTAGTGATACTATTGGACTTCTTGATACCTACATTGAAAGTAGCATAGGAGCATGAATGGACATGGCATGAACTCTCTTCAAGGATCTTGGATCTTGAACGCTTAGGTTAAACAAGACTGAGAGTAGCTGCAGGGATTTATGCAGCCAAGAAAAGACAACAGGCCTACTTTGATGCCCATGTGAAGGATAAAGGCTTGAAGGCTAGAGACTTAGTTTTGGTGTATATGAAAACAACATGCAAGAAAGCTAGAGAAGCATGGCTATGGGCCTATGATCATAAATAGGATCTCAACTAGTGGAGCAGTTCAATTAGCAACACTAGAAGGTGATGTTCTCCCTAGTTACATCAGCGGATGCAGAGTCAAACTATATCAAGAACCCCTCGCTGAGGAAATGCTTAATCGACTCAACATTGCCAAGGAACGTAAGGAAGAAGAAACATGAATTCGCAAAGAAGCGCAAGCAGAAGCCTTAGAGCGCATTTGACGAATGAAATTAAGAACTGTTGGGGCTTCACTCACTAATTAGGCATGGATATATGAAGACATATGAAGAAAGGAAGAAGGAAAGGAGAAGTAAAGAAAAAGGATACAGAAAATTAAGCCTAAGTGAAGGGACAATTTCACTATTGTAAATTAGTGCAAATTAGAGTCTAGTTTTTCCATAGATCTTCAGAACTTACGAGTTCGAGTCTAGGAGTATGTAAATCATAGGTATATAAGTTAATTTGAGATAAAAAACATGTAGAGAGAACTCAATTTTGTAATCTGAGTGAGTAGAGAAAAATCGTGTCTTTTCTGAGAGAGATGTTCAGGAAAAACTTCTGAGTGTGAGAGAGTTTTCCATGGCTATGAGCAAAATTAGGCTAAGCCAATTTGTACACATCCTCTCTGATATACAACATATGTTTGTGTAGAAGGATTAAGTCTAATTCCTCTTGTACATTGAGTTCTAAGTGATTTCACATGACTGTGTAAGTTAGTTGACAGTTACGACTTTTCTGGCGCACATTTATCTGAACTTCTTAAGGTCAGATCTCGAAGTATACTGTAAAGTTTTCAGCAAGTGATAGCTCATTTTAAAGCTACTATCTTCAACTACATTTGGTCAAAAGATCTTTAAGAAACGGGATGCATACTCAGAGAGATCAGCTTAACAGTGAAGGTATGTCAAATCGATGAAGTCGGTTTTCAGTTTTCAGACATAGTGAAAAATTTGGAGCAAATTCAGAAGATTTTGAAGTTAGTACTTGAAAGTTTTGCTTGTTATGTGTTACTTAATATTAGCAAGAACTTCTCTTAGTAAATGATCAAAGGAATTTGCAAAGATCAAGCTAATACAGGTCAGATTGAAGGTTTGAAGAAAAGGCGCAGATTTCTGTGAAGTGAAATTTTGATTTTCACTAAGTTCAGAGATGAAGACTCACATTAAGAGTATTGCTAAGCTAATGATGGTTATGGAGGTCTTCTAATACCACATTAGTTTAGTTCTTGTGGTGTTTTATACACCAACAAGTGGTATCAGAGCAGATAAGGTCCTCGAGAGTAAAGGGAGAGCAAATACAAGAAGAATTGAAGAGTTCTTTATCAAAGAAGGTGGAAGCTGAGGTGTTCAACAAACAAAAGTCATCAGAAGATTATTTCGAAGTTACTTCCAAAGGTAAAGGTCTACAAAAGGTATCATTCTTTAACTTTATACTTACAGGTTGAAGCAGAAGCAAGAATACTATGGCAGATCATGTGTCCATTGATAAATTGGACAGAGATAATTATCCTGCTTGGGTGATGAGGATGGAAGCCTTACTTATGAGTAAGGACCTAATGGTATATGTGACAGGTGAAGAAGAAAAGCCTAAATTTGAAGATGAGAGTCATCCAAGAAAGGAAGAGCTAGAAGCTTTGAAGCTATGGCAGAAGAGAGATGCAAGTGCAAGAGCTTATATATATAACACTATTACAGATCATTTGTTACCACATATCAAAGGTTTAGAAATAGCTGAAGACATTTGGAATGCTTTGGAGGATCACTTCCAAAACACTACTAAAGCTAGGAAGGCTAGCTTATGGTCAGAGTTCACCACATTCAAGAAAAAGCAAAATCAGAGCATTAGTGATTATGTCACTAAGATGAAGGACTTGGCAGATAGCCTTGGATCTATTGATGAGGATATTGAAGATCATAGGTTGATAGCACAATTACTTGCAGGGTTAAGAGGTGATGAAAGATGGAAGCCTTTTGTACTTTCAACAGAACTCTCATTAAATCATTATGTGCCAGAATTGAATCAATTACTTGGATTGATGCTCACATTTGAGCAAGACTTGAAGTCAGATGGAGACAAAGGACAAAGTTCTGCAATGTACATGAAGAACAAGAAGAAAGGAGATAAGGTAAAGCAAAGGATGAAGAAGAATAAAAAACTCAAGCAAATTATGCAAGAGGAAGAGGTATTGGTAGAGGTAAAGGTCGAGGAAATGGAAGAGGTAGAGGTAATCAGAACAATAACAAGAAGACATGTTGGATTTGTGGATTGAGCAATCATCTAGCATATGATTGTTGGCATAATCAACAAGGATCAAGCCAAAATCAAAACAACAATGGCAGAGGAAGAGGTGGAAGATTTCAGAATCAATTTCAAAGAGGAAGACAGAATTCAAGAGGAAGTTATGGTAGAGGTTGTGGAAGAAATTGGAATCAGAATCAGTCTTACAATACCACATATTACAATTATGCAAATGATACATAGAATGACATTCATACAACATTGATGATGAATTCAATAAGTCCATCAGAGAAGGAGGATCTCAAGGTATTTTATATTGACTCTGGTTGTTCAAATCATTTGTCAGGTAATATAGAATTATTGTCAGAATTGGAAGAAGGCAATTCAAGTCATACAATACAAACAGGTGATAATACAAAACATAATGTGCATTCAATTGGAAAAGTGAAGTGCAGGAGTGGAGCTGATTTGTTAACAAATGTTTTGTATGTTCCAACAATACCAAAGAATCTGATTAGTATTGGACAAATAGTGGAAAAAGGTTTTCAAGTCAGATTTACAAATGAAGGGGTATTTGTTGAAGATCCAGAGGATGCATACAATCCCATTGTTTGTGGTAAGAAGGAAGGTAGACTTTTTACTCTCAAAGTGCAAGGAAATGTTGGTCAAGCCTTAATCACACATGGTGATGAAGTAATTACAGAGTTAGATCTTTGGCATAAGAGATTGGGACACTTCAATGAAAGAGGAATCAAAACTATGGTGGAGAATCAATCTGTAATGGGGCTACCAAATGTGAAAAATCAACATATGATATACAAGTGTGAATCTTGTCAGATGGGAAAAGCACACAGACTACCATTTCAGAAGAAAGGTTTCAAGCATGATGGTTTGCTTGAACTCATACATACAGATGTATGGGGACCAACAAAAGAAGGATCAATAAATGGATCTAGGTATTATGTTTTGTTTATTGATGATGCTACAAGGTGGATAACCCTTTATGTTCTAAAAGAAAGATCAAAAGTATTTGGAGCCTTCAAACATTTTCATGCTTATGCAGAAAGAGTTACAGGTCAAAAACTCAAGAGGTTAAGGTCTGATGGAGGGGGATAATACTTCTCCCAAGAGTTTAATGACTATCTTTGGAATGCAGGTATCAAGAGAGAGATAACTTGCAGGTATACACCTCAACATAATGGGGTGGTAGAAAGGAGAAATAGAACATTGGTTGAATTTGCAAGAGCAATGTTAAAAGAAAAGAATTGCCCTAATTATCTTTGGGCTGAGGCTGTAAATACAGCTACATACCTTGTGAATAGATTACCATGTGGAGCTTTGAATGGTATGACCCCTTATGAAGCTTGGTGGGGTAAGAAACCAACACTTGACCATTGTAAAGTGTTTGGGTCAATTGCCTATGCTTATGTGCCATCACAACTCAGACATAAGCTTGAACCAAAGGCAGAAAAATATGTGTTTATTGGGTATGATGAAAAGCAAATGGGTTATAGGCTATGGAGTCCTTTAACTAAACATTTTATTGTTTCCAGAGATGTGACCTTTGATGAACAGAAGAGTTGGTATGCAGATAAAGATTGTGACCTTGAAACATTTGAAGAAGAGATAAGAAGGAGTGCAAGAGGTAAGTCACATATGCAGATAGATGGAGATGAAGAACATATGCAAGCAAGCATATCAAGAGTTGGATCATATAGAAGAAATGAAGATGGACCAATATTTGATGAAGAAGTACATCCAGATATACATGAAGAGTGTGAACCAAGAAGATCAACCAGAATGAGGAAGCAACCTACAAGGTATTCCTATGATACTTCTTACTTGACTCAGAAAAATTATGCTTACATGGTTAAGGAAGATGAAGAACCTCAAAGCTATGATGAAGCAAAGGGTAAGAGACAATGGGAAGAAGCAATGAAGGAAGAGTTTGATGCACTTGAAGAAAACAAAACTTGGGAACTTGTTCCAAAGCCTAATGGTAAGAAAGTGATTGGAAATAAATGGGTTTACAAAATTAAGAAGCATGCAGATGGAAGAATAGCCAGATACAAAGCTAGATTGGTGGTTAAAGGCTATGCTTAAACTTTTGGCATAGATTATGATGAGACATTCAGTCCTGTGGCAAAGATGTCAACCATAAGGACAATCATTGCCATTGCAACATCAAAAGGATGGACATTGAGTCAATTGGATATTAAGAATGCATTTTTGAATGGATATATATCAGATGAGGTTTACATGGAGCAACCTCAAGGGTTTGCAGATCACAAGTTTCCAAATTATGTTTGCAGGCTGAGAAGAGCACTTTATGGTTTGAAGCAAGCTCCAAGAGCTTGGAATTATAGACTTGTAAAGTATCTTAATGATCTTGGATATCAAAGTTCAAAGGCAGATGCAAGTTTACTTATCAAAAGAACAGATGAAGGTATGATCTACATTTGTATTTATGTAGATGATATTATAATTACAGGTACCTCAAATGAAGGAATCAAGGAGGTGAAGAAGTTACTTGAGAGAGAATTTAAGATAAGTGATCTAGGAAAATTGTCATATTTTCTTGGAATGGAAATCACTTATGCAGAACATGGCATATATGTATCACAAGAAAGGTATCTTTTGAATCTTCTAAAGAAGTTTAACATGGAGAATTGCAGAGAGGCATCAACACCACTAGAGGTCAATCATAAACTCAGTAGATATGATGGTGCAGAGTTCAAAGACATGAGGAAGTATCAATCTTTAGTGGGAAGTTTAATTTATGCTACACTAACAAGGCCTGATCTTAGTTATGCAATGGGTGTTGTTTCTCAGTTCATGCATTGTCCAAAGGATCCACATTGGATTGCAGGTCAAAGAGTTCTTAGATATATCAAAGGGACTTTGAAAGAAGGATTGTATTATCCTTTTACATCAAATATAAGATTGAGAGCCTATAGTGATTCAGATTGGGCAGGAAGTCAGGATGATAGAAGATCTACTCATGGCTACATGATATACATTGGAGATAAACTTGTGAGTTGGTGTTCAAAGAAACAACATACAGTGGCTTTATCATCAACAGAAGCTGAGTACAAAGGACTTGTGGAAGCAGCAAAAGAAGTAATATGGATGCAGACATTATTCAAAAGCTTGGGAATTGATCAATGTATACCTATCATTCATGGAGATAATATGAGCTCATTATATCTTGCAGCAAATCCTGTATTTCATGCAAGGACAAAGCAGATAGAAATACAGTACCATTTTCTCAAAGAAAAGGTAATGGAGAAGGAGATTGAAGTGGTGTACACTTCTACAAAAGATCAGATTGCAGATATTATGACAAAGAGCTTGGATGGAGTGAAGACAAGTAGGTTCAAGGAGATGGCAGGAATAAAAGAGAAGAAGACTATATGAAGAAGTCAAAGCATGCTAATTAGTGATTGAGGGGGAGCTGTTGGGGCTTCACTCACTAATTAGGCATGGATATATGAAGACATATGAAGAAAGGAAGAAGGAAAGGAGAAGTAAAGAAAAAGTATACAGAAAATTAAGCCTAAGTGAAGGGACAATTTCACTATTGTAAATTAGTGCAAATTAGAGTCTAGTTTTTCCATAGATCTTCAAAACTTACGAGTTCGAGTCTAGGAGTATGTAAATCATAGGTATATAAGTTAATTTGAGATAAAAAACATGTAGAGAGAACTCAATTTTGTAATCTGAGTGAGTAGAGAAAAGTCGTGTCTTTTCTGAGAGAGATGTTCAGGAAAAACTTCTGAGTGTGAGAGATTTTTCCATGGCTATGAGCAAAATTAGGCTAAGCCAATTTGTACACATGCTCTCTGATATACAACATATGTTTGTGTAGAAGGATTAAGTCTAATTCCTCTTGTACATTGAGTTCTAAGTGATTTCACATGACTGTGGAAGTTAGTTGACAGTTACGACTTTTCTGGCGCACATTTATCTGAACTTCTTAAGGTCAGATCTCGAAGTATACTGTAAAGTTTTCAGTAAGTGATAGCTCATTTTAAAGCTACTATCTTCAACTACATTTGGTCAAAAGATCTTTAAGAAACAGGACGCATACTTAGAGAAATCAGCTTAACAGTGAAGGTATGTCAAATCGATGAAGTCGATTTTCAGTTTTCAGACATAGTGAAAAATTTGGAGCAAATTCAGAAGATTTTGAAGTTAGTACTTGAAAGTTTTGCTTGTTATGTGTTACTTAATATTAGCAAGAACTTCTCTTAGTAAATGATCAAAGGAATTTGCAAAGATCAAGCTAATACAGGTCAGATTGAAGGTTTGAAGAAAAGGCGCAGATTTCTGTGAAGTGAAATTTTGATTTTCACTAAGTTCAGAGATAAAGACTCACATTAAGAGTATTGCTAAGCTAATGATGGTTATGGAGGTCTTCTAATACCACATTAGTTTAGTTCTTGTGGTGTTTTATACACCAACAAGAACATAGGGTAGAGATCAGCCTAGGTCAGATGCCTATGCAGCTCCAAGATATCACATGGCTTTGTGTGAAGTCTCGGGTGTAAGTTCCCATAGAATAATTCACCGACATCCTTTTTTGAACTTAGAGATAGGACAAGGAAATAGTGCAAGGACTCTATGGGCGTTGATTGACTCAGGTGCAACCACTAGTGTGGTTAGACTTTCTTACTGTCAAGAATTGAAATTAAGTGTCAATCCTATAGAAGCATACCTCATAGGATTGGGAGGTGTGGAAACCCCTTGCATGGGTGAGAAAGAACTTCCCCTCTACATTCAAGATGCTCTCATGACACTTAAGTGTAGTATGTCGAGACGAGGACCTTAGTGAGCCTCTTGTCTTGGGTCAAGACTGGATCTATGATCATGCAGTCAACCTGAACCTAAGAAGTGGACTTCTTCAGGTTTGGGTAAGTCAAAATCGCATTGCAATTGAATTAGAAAAGGAAGCACTCAAGGAAATAGGCAAGGCACCAATTCTTGATCCTTCCAGGAGTACACATGAAGATGACAATGCTATTCTTGTCCAAAACTATGTGATGCAGAGGGATGGTGTTCTCAACAAAGAAGCCAAGGATACAATGGAACTCCCTTCTTTTCCAAAAGTGAGAGAGACATGGCAACTAAAGGAGTACCAAATGTCGAGGAAGCAGGCGGCCTATGCTTAAGGCCAAAGGAAAATACAAAGCAAGGTGTTTCTGTTGATGTATAAAACACCACAAGAAATGAATTAAGGTGACACTAGAACACCTCTATGGTCACCATTAACTCATTGCCACTCCAAACTTTGAGAAATGATAGCTTAAAGTGAGAACTTTGCTTCTACAGAAATTCCTAGTCACTGAAATGACATACCTTCAGTATTTTGCTAATTTCTCCTAGCTCACATATTATTTCTCTATGAAACTTTATAAGCTGAAACTAGAAGAGTAGAGCTTTCCAACAAGCTATCATATGCATCAAATGGATCTCTAGAACTCAAGTTATGGCCCTCACAAGATGACCCTGTATGACCTTCCAAAACTGGAAATTTTTGCCTGTTTTAGTATTCCTGATGTCCAAAAATAAAAAATTCGATGCCTGCCATCGAATTTCAGTCCAAGTCGATGCCGGGCATCGACTTTGAGCTTTTTTAGGCCCTTTTTCTGCACCAGAAATACTCTCTTTTACACACACATGAAGAAGACCACTTGTATGCTAGAAGTCGATGCCAGGCATCAACTTTATGCTCAAACTCGATGCCAGGCATCGAGTTGCTCCACAAACTTCATATTTTTAAAAGATTCAACAACAGTTAACACACAGAGAATGAAAAAATGACTTTTGAGCCAAGATTCGATGCCAGGCATCGAATTGCTCAGAAAACTTGAACTTTTGAATTCATCACACAGTAGGCAAACATGGAGATGATGGAGAGAGACTCATACACAGAACTTTACTCAGTTCTTTCTCACAGCTATGAAAACTCAGAAGTTTTACAGATGCTTTCTCACTCAGAGAAGCCCGACTATTCTCAGTCGTATAAAAATGAGTTCTTCTCACTTTTTCATTGTCTTCCTCCTTCTTCTTCTCTCTTCGCGTCAGTTAATACTAACTAACTTATATAGACTTTCTCATTCCCGTGATTTTTTAAAAAACTTCTAGAACTAAAGTGAACTAACTTTACAAGTATGATACACTTGTGAATTTGTCCCTTCACATAGGCATGGGGTTTTCTTCCTAAGATTTGACCTTCAAATATATGTCCAGTTAGTGATTGTTTCTCCAACAGCTCCCCCTCAATCACTAATTGACATTCTCTGTTCCTTCATATCTTCTTCTTTTCTTTTACTCCTGCCATGCTTTTAAATCTGCTGGTCTTCACACCATCCAAGCTCTTTGTCATTATGTCTGCTAACTGATCTTTAGTAGAAATGTATTCCACTTCAATCTCCTTCTCCATTACCTTTTCTCTAAGAAAATGATATTGGATCTCTATGTGCTTTGTCCTTGCATGAAATACTGGATTTGCTGCAAGATAAAGTGAACTCATATTATCTCCATGTATTGTAGGTGTACCTTGATCAATGCCTAAGCTCTTGAACAATGTCTGCATCCATATGACTTCCTTAGCTGCTTCCACAAGTCCTTTGTACTCTGCTTCAGTTGATGATAATGCTACTGTATGTTGTTTCTTGGAACACCAACTTACAAGCTTATCACCAATGTATATCATGTAACCATGAGTTGATCTCCTGTCATCTTGATTACCTGCCCAGTCTGAGTCACTGTAGGCTCTCAACTTCAAATCTGATGTAAAAGGATAATATAATCCTTCCTTTATAGTTCCTTTGATATATCTGAGAACTCTTTGACCTGCAATCCAATGTGGGTCCTTTGGACAATGCATGAATTGTGACAAAACTCCCACTGCATAACTAAGATCAGGTCTTGTTAGTGTAGCATAAATCAAACTACCCACAAGAGATTGATACTTCCTCATATCTTTGTAGTCTGCACCATCATATTTACTGAGCTTGTGATTAACTTCAAGTGGAGTTGAAGCTTCTCTGCAATTTTCCATATCAAACTTCTTCAACAAGTTCAGAAGATACCTTTCTTGTGACACATATATGCCATGATCTGTATAAGTAACTTCCATTCCAAGAAAGTATGATAACTTTCCTAGGTCACTGATCTTAAACTCTTTCTCAAGTAATCTCTTTACCTCCTTGATTCCTTCATCTGAAGTACCTGTGATTATAATGTCATCTACATAAATACAAATGTAGATTGTACCTTCCTCTGTTCTTTTGATAAGTAGACTTGAATCTGCTTTTGAACTTTGATATCCAAGATCATTGAGATACTTCACCAGTCTATAGTTCCAAGCTCTTGGAGCTTGCTTCAATCCATACAATGCTCTTCTCAACCTGCAAACAAAATTTGGATACCTGAAATCTATAAACCCTTGAGGTTGTTCCATGTATACCTCATCTGATATGTATCCATTCAAGAATGCATTTTTTATATCTAGTTGACTCAAAGTCCATCCTTTTGAAGCTGCAATAGCAATGATTGTCCTTATAGTTGACATCTTAGCTACGGGACTGAATGTCTCATCATAATCTATGCCATAGGTCTGGGCATAGCCTTTCACCACCAATCTAGCTTTGTATCTGGCTATACTTCCATCTGCAAGCTTCTTCACTTTATAAACCCATTTATTTCCAATTACTTTCTTACCATTTGGTTTAGGAACAAGTTCCCATGTCTTGTTCTCCTCCAGTGCATTGAACTCTTCCTTCATTGCTTCTTCCCATTGCTTTTTACCTTTAGCTTCATCATAGTTCTGAGGTTCTTCATCATCTTTGACCATATATGCATAGTTCTTCTGAGTTATGTAAGAAGTATCATAAGAATACCTTTCTGGTTGTCTCCTTGTCCTGCTTGACCTTCTTGGTTCACATTCTTCATAAGTTTCTGGATACACCTCTTCATCAAATATAGGAGCTTCTTCATTCATTCTTGTTAATCCACTTCTGGATGTACTTGCTTGCATATAGTCTTCATCTCTATTCACCTGCACAATTGATTTTCCTTTCTCACATCTTCTTACCTCTTCTTCAAATTTTTCAGCTGTATGACTTTGATCTGCATACCAACTTTTCTGTTCATCAAATGTAACATCTCTAGAAACAATAAATTGTTTGGTTAGAGGATTCCACAATCTGTAACCCATCTGCTTTTCATCATAACCAATGAACACATATTTTTCTGCCTTTGGTTCAAGTTTATGCCTAAGTTGTGATGGCACATAAGCATATGCAATTGATCCAAACACTCTACAATGATCTAGTGTTGGTTTCTTACCCCACCAAGCTTCATATGGAGTCATTCCATTCAGAGCTGCACATGGTAATCTATTCACAAGATATGTAGCTGTATTTACAGCCTCAGCCCAAAGATAATTTGGACAGTTCTTCTCCTTTAGCATAGCTCTAGCAAACTCAACCAAAGTCCTGTTCCTTCTTTCTGCTACACCATTTTGTTGTGGTGTATACCTGCAAGTTATTTCTCTCTTAATACCTGCATTCCAAAGATAATCATTGAACTCTTGGGAGAAGTATTCTCCCCCTCCATCAGACCTCAGTCTCTTAAGCTTTTGACCTGTGACTCTCTCTCAATATGCATGAAAATGCTTGAAAGCTCCAAACACTTCTGATCTTTCCTTCAAAACATATAATGTTATCCATCTTGTAGCATCATCAATGAAAAGAACATAATACCTTGAGCCACTGATAGATCCTTCTTTTGTTGGTCCCCATACATCTGTATGAATGAGCTCAAGTACTCCATCATGTTTGAAACCTTTCTTTTGAAATGGTAACCTGTGTGCTTTACCCATTTGACATGCTTCACATTTATAAACCATATGTTGACTTTGCACATTTGGTAATCCTAGTACAGACTGATTAGCAACCATAGCTTTAATTCCTCTTTCATTGAAATGACCTAATCTCTTATGCCAGAGATCAAGTTCTGTAATCACTGCTTCACCATGTGTGAGCAAAGCTTGACCAATGTTCCCTTGCACTCTTAAAGTAAAGAGTCTACCTTCTTTCTTACCAGAGACAATCTGATTATATCCATTCTCTGGATCTTCCACAAATACTCCTTCATTTGTAAACCTGACTTGAAAACCTTTTTCAACTATCTGTCCCACACTAATCAAGTTTTTAGGTATTGTAGGAACATACAAAACATTGGTTAGCAAATCTGCTCCACTCTTGCATTTCACTTTTCCAATTGAATGTACACTATGTCTTGTATTATCACCAGTTTGAACTGTGTGACTAGAAATGCCTTTTTCCAATTCTGACATCAATTCTATGTTTCCTGACAAATGATTAGAACATCCAGAGTCAATGTAAAATACCTTTAGATCTTCTTTATCTGATGTGCTGATTGAATTCATCATCAATGATGTATGACTTTCATTCTGTGTGTCATTTGCATAGTTGTAGTAGGTGGTGTTGTAGGATTGATTCTGTCCCCAACTTCTTCCTCCACCTCTACCATAGCCTCCTCTTTGACTTTGTCTACCTCTTTGAAAATTACTTTGATATCTTCCACCTCGACCTCTGCTATTGTTGTTTTGATTCTGATTTGATCCTTGTTGATTGTGCCAACAGTCATGAGTGTTGGAGCTTCACTCACTAATTAGGCATGCATATATGAAGACATATGGAGACTTATGATGGAGGAAAGAAGAAGTGAAGAAAAGACCTACAGAAAATCAAGCCTAAGTGAAGGGACAATTTCACTATTGTAAATTAGTGCAAAATTAGAGTCTAGATTTGTATTTGATCTTTAGAACTTACGAGTTCAAGTCAAAAAGGATGTAAACTTTAGGTATATAAGTTAATTTGAGTCAGGAACATGTAAGAGAGAACTCAATTTTGTAGTTTGAGGTAGTAGAGAAAAGTCGTGTAATTTCTGAGAGAGATGGTGAGAGAAAACTTCTGAGTCTGATAGAGTTTTCCATGGCTGTGAGCAAAATTAGGCCAAGCCATTTTGTACACACCTTCTCTGATAATCAACACATGTTTGTGTAGAAGCATTGTGTCTAATTCCTATTGTACATTGAGTCTCAAGTCATTTCATATGACTGTGTAAGGTAGTTGACAGTTACGACTTTTCTGGCGCACATTTGACTGATCTTCTGAAGGTCAGATCTCGAAGCACAGTGTAAAGTTTTTGGTAAGTGATAGCTCGTTGGAAAGCTATAATCCTCAACTACATTTGGTCAAAAGATCTTTGAGAAACGGGACGCGTACTCAGAGAAATCAGTTTAAGAATGAAGGTATGTCAAATCGATGAAGTATTTTTTCAGTTTTCAGACATAGTGTAAAGATTGGTACAAAATCAGAGGATTGTGAAGTTATTGCTTGAAAGTTTTGTTTGTTATGTGTTGCTTAACACTAGCAAGAACTTTTCTTAGCAAGTAATCAAAAGATTTGGCAAAGATTAAGCTAATACAGGTCAGATTGAAGGATTGAAGAAAAGGCGCAGATTTCTGTGAAGTGAAATTTTGATTTTCACTAAGTTCAGAGATGAAGACTAATAATGTGAGTGTTGCTAAGCTAATGGTGGTTATGGAGGTCTTCTAATACCACATTAGTTTAGTTCTTGTGGTGTTTTACACACCAACAAGTGGTATCAGAGCAGATAAGGTCCTCGAGAATAAAAGGAGTGCAGATACAAGAAGATTTGAAGAGTTCTTTATCAAAGAAGGAGGAAGCTGAGGTGTTCAACAATCAAAGTCATCAGAAGAGTATTTCGAAGTTGCTCCCAAGAGTAAAGGTCTACAAAAGGTATCATTCTTTAACCTTACACTTACAGGTTGAAGCAGAAGCAAGGATACCATGGCAGATCATGTGTCCATTGACAAATTGGACAGAGATAACTATCCTGCTTGGGTAATGAGGATGGAGGCCTTACTTATGAGTAAGGACTTAATGGTATATGTGACAGGTGAAGAGGAGAAGCCTAAATTTGAAGATGAAAGTCATCCAAGGAAGGAAGAGCTAGAAGCTTTGAAGCTATGGCAGAAGAGAGATGCAAGTGCAAGAGCCTATATATACAACACTATTACAGATCACTTGTTGCCACATATCAGAGGTTTAGAAACAGCTGAAGATATTTGGAATGCTTTGGAAGACCACTTCCAAAACACTACTAAAGCTAGGAAAGCTAGCTTATGGTCAGAGTTTACCACATTCAAGAAAAAGCAAAGTCAAAGCATTAGTGATTATGTTACTAAGATGAAAGACTTGGCAGATAGCCTTGGATCTATTGATGAGGATATTGAAGATCATAGGTTGATAGCTCAATTACTTGCAGGATTAAGAGGTGATGAAAGGTGGAAGCCTTTTGTACTTTCAACAGAACTCTCATTAAACCATTATGTGCCAGAATTGAATCAATTACTTGGATTGATGCTTACATTTGAGCAAGACTTAAAGTCAGATGGAGACAAAGGTCAAAGTTCTGCAATGTATGTGAAGAATAAAAAGAAAGGAGATAAAGGCAAGGCAAAGGATGAAGAAGAGTCAACAACTCAAGCAAATTATGCAAGAGGAAGAGGTTTTGGCAGAGGCAAAGGTCGAGGTAATGGAAGAGGTAGAGGTAATCAGAACAATAACAAGAAGACATGTTGGATTTGTGGATTGAGTAATCATCTAGCATATGATTGTTGGCACAATCAACAAGGAGCAAGCCAAAATCAGAACAACAATGGCAGAGGAAGAGGTGGAAGGTTTCAGAATCAATTTCAAAGAGGAAGACATAATTCAAGAGGAAGTTTTGGTAGAGGTGGTGGAAGAAATTGGAATCAGAATCAATCATATAACACCACATATTACAATTATGCAAATGATACACAGAATGACAACCATACAACATTGATGATGAATTCAATTAGTTCATCAGAGAAGGAGGATCTCAAGGTATTCTATATTGACTCTGGTTGTTCAAATCATTTATCAGGTAATATAGAATTATTGTCAGAATTGGAAGAAGGAAATTCAAGTCATACAGTACAAACAGGTGACAATACAAAGCATAATGTGCATTCAATTGGAAAAGTGAAGTGCAGGAGTGGAGCTGATTTATTAACAAATGTTTTGTATGTTCCAACAATACCAAAGAATCTGATTAGTGTTGGACAAATAGTGGAAAAAGGTTTTCAAGTCAGATTTACAAATGAAGGGGTATTTGTTGAAGATCCAGAGGATGCTTACAAACCCATTGTTTGTGGCAAGAAGGAAGGTAGACTTTTTACTCTCAAAGTACAAGGAAATGTTGGTCAAGCCCTAATTACACATGGTGATGAAGTAATTACAGAGTTAGATCTTTGGCATAAAAGATTGGGACATTTCAATGAAAGAGGAATCAAAACTATGGTGGAAAATCAATCTGTATTGGGACTACCAAATGTGAAGAATCAACATATGATATACAAGTGTGAAGCTTGTCAGATGGGAAAAGCTCATAGACAACCATTCCAGAAGAAAGGTTTCAAGCATGATGGTTTGCTTGAACTCATACATACAGATGTATGGGGACCAACAAAAGAAGGTTCAATAAATGGATCTAGGTATTATGTTTTGTTTATTGATGATGCTACAAGGTGGATAACCCTTTATGTTCTTAAGGAAAGATCAGAAGTCTTTGGAGCCTTCAAACATTTTCATGCTTATGCAGAAAGAGTTACAGGTCACAAACTCAAGAGGCTAAGGTCTGATGGAGGGGGAGAATACTTCTCCCAAGAGTTTAATGACTATCTTTGGAATGCAGGTATCAAGAGAGAGATAACTTGCAGGTATACACCTCAACATAATGGGGTGGCAGAAAGGAGGAATAGAACATTGGTTGAATTTGCAAGAGCAATGTTAAAGGAAAAGAATTGCCCTAATTATCTTTGGGCTGAGGCTGTAAATACAGCCACATACCTTGTGAATAGGTTACCATGTGGAGCTTTGAATGGTATGACCCCTTATGAAGCTTGGTGGGGTAAGAAACCAACACTTGACCATTGTAAAGTGTTTGGGTCAATTGCCTATGCTTATGTGCCATCACAACTCAGACATAAGCTTGAACCAAAGGCAGAAAAATATGTGTTTATTGGGTATGATGAAAAGCAAATGGGTTATAGACTATGGAGTCCTTTAACTAAACATTTTATTGTTTCCAGAGATGTGACCTTTGATGAACAGAAGAGTTGGTATGCAGATAAAGGATGTGATCTTGAAACATTTGAAGAAGAGATAAGAAGGAGTGCAAGAGGTAAGTCACATATGCAGATAGATGGTGATGAAGAACATATGCAAGCAAGCACATCAAGAGTTGGATCATATAGAAGGAATGAAGATGGGCCAATATTTGATGAAGAAGTACATCCAGATATACATGAAGAGTGTGAACCAAGAAGGTCAACCAGAATGAGGAAGCAACCTACAAGGTATTCATATGACACTTCTTATTTGACTCAGAAAAATTATGCTTACATGGTTAAAGAAGATGAAGAACCTCAAAGCTATGATGAAGCAAAAGGTAAGAGACAATGGGAAGTAGCAATGAAGGAAGAATTTGATGCTCTTGAAGAGAACAAAACTTGGGAACTTGTTCCAAAGCCTAATGGTAAGAAAGTGATTGGAAATAAATGGGTTTACAAAGTTAAGAAGCATGCAGATGGAACTATAGCCAGGTACAAAGCCAGATTGGTGGTTAAAGGCTATGCTCAAACATTTGGCATAGATTATGATGAGACATTCAGTCCTGTAGCAAAGATGTCAACCATAAGGACAATCATTGCCATTGCAGCATCAAAAGGATGGACATTGAGTCAATTGGACATTAAGAATGCATTCTTGAATGGATATATATCAGATGAGGTTTATATGGAGCAACCTCAAGGGTTTGCAGATCATAAGTGTCCAAATTATGTTTGCAGGTTGAGAAGAGCCCTTTATGGTTTGAAGCAAGCTCCAAGAGCTTGGAATTATAGACTTGTAAAGTATCTTAATGATCTTGGATATCAAAGTTCAAAGGCAGATGCAAGCTTACTTATCAAAAGAACAGATGAAGGTATGATCTACATTTGTATATATGTAGATGATATTATAATTACAGGTACCTCAAATGAAGGAATCAAGGAGGTGAAGAAGCTACTTGAAAGAGAATTCAAGATAAGTGATCTAGGAAAATTATCATATTTTCTTGGAATGGAAATCACTTATGCAGGGCATGGCATTTATGTATCACAAGAAAGGTATCTCTTGAATCTTCTAAAGAAGTTTAACATGGAGAATTGCAGAGAGGCATCTACACCACTAGAAGTCAATCACAAACTCAGTAGATATGATGGTGCAGAGTTCAAAGACATGAGGAAGTATCAATCTTTAGTGGGAAGTTTGATTTATGCAACTCTAACAAGGCCTGATCTTAGTTATGCAGTTGGTGTTCTTTCTCAATTCATGCATTGTCCAAAGGATCCACATTGGATTGCAGGTCAAAGAGTCCTTAGATATATCAAAGGGACTTTGAAAGAAGGATTGTATTATCCTTTTACATCAGATATAAGATTGAGAGCCTATAGTGACTCAGATTGGGCAGGAAGTCAAGATGACAGAAGGTCTACACATGGCTACATGATATACATTGGAGATAAACTTGTGAGTTGGTGTTCAAAGAAACAACACACAGTAGCCTTATCATCAACAGAAGCTGAATACAAAGGACTTGTGGAAGCAGCAAAGGAAGTCATATGGATGCAGACATTATTCAAAAGCTTGGGAATTGATCAAGGTATACCCATTATTCATGGAGATAACATGAGTTCATTATATCTTGCAGCAAATCCTGTATTTCATGCAAGGACAAAGCACATAGAAATACAGTATCATTTTCTCAGAGAAAAGGTAATGGAGAAAGAGATTGAAGTGGTGTACACTTCTACAAAAGATCAGATTGCAGATATTATGACAAAAAGCTTGGATGGAGTAAAGACAAGTAAGTTCAAGGAGATGGCAGGAATAAAAGAGAAAGAGACTATGTGAAGAAGTCAAATTATGCTAATTAGTGATTGAGGGGGAGCTGTTGGAGCTTCACTCACTAATTAGGCATGCATATATGAAGACATATGGAGACTTATGATGGAGGAAAGAAGAAGTGAAGAAAAGACCTACAGAAAATCAAGCCTAAGTGAAGGGACAATTTCACTATTGTAAATTAGTGCAAAATTAGAGTCTAGATTTGTATTTGATCTTTAGAACTTACGAGTTCAAGTCAAAAAGGATGTAAACTTTAGGTATATAAGTTAATTTGAGTCAGGAACATGTAAGAGAGAACTCAATTTTGTAGTTTGAGGTAGTAGAGAAAAGTCGTGTAATTTCTGAGAGAGATGGTGAGAGAAAACTTCTGAGTCTGATAGAGTTTTCCATGGCTGTGAGCAAAATTAGGCCAAGCCATTTTGTACACACCTTCTCTGATAATCAACACATGTTTGTGTAGAAGCATTGTGTCTAATTCCTATTGTACATTGAGTCTCAAGTCATTTCATATGACTGTGTAAGGTAGTTGACAGTTACGACTTTTCTGGCGCACATTTGACTGATCTTCTGAAGGTCAGATCTCGAAGCACAGTGTAAAGTTTTTGGTAAGTGATAGCTCGTTGGAAAGCTATAATCCTCAACTACATTTGGTCAAAAGATCTTTGAGAAACGGGACGCGTACTCAGAGAAATCAGTTTAAGAATGAAGGTATGTCAAATCGATGAAGTATTTTTTCAGTTTTCAGACATAGTGTAAAGATTGGTACAAAATCAGAGGATTGTGAAGTTATTGCTTGAAAGTTTTGTTTGTTATGTGTTGCTTAACACTAGCAAGAACTTTTCTTAGCAAGTAATCAAAAGATTTGGCAAAGATTAAGCTAATACAGGTCAGATTGAAGGATTGAAGAAAAGGCGCAGATTTCTGTGAAGTGAAATTTTGATTTTCACTAAGTTCAGAGATGAAGACTCATAATGTGAGTGTTGCTAAGCTAATGGTGGTTATGGAGGTCTTCTAATACCACATTAGTTTAGTTCTTGTGGTGTTTTACACACCAACAAGTGGTATCAGAGCAGATAAGGTCCTCGAGAATAAAAGGAGTGCAGATACAAGAAGATTTGAAGAGTTCTTTATCAAAGAAGGAGGAAGCTGAGGTGTTCAACAATCAAAGTCATCAGAAGAGTATTTCGAAGTTGCTCCCAAGAGTAAAGGTCTACAAAAGGTATCATTCTTTAACCTTACACTTACAGGTTGAAGCAGAAGCAAGGATACCATGGCAGATCATGTGTCCATTGACAAATTGGACAGAGATAACTATCCTGCTTGGGTAATGAGGATGGAGGCCTTACTTATGAGTAAGGACTTAATGGTATATGTGACAGGTGAAGAGGAGAAGCCTAAATTTGAAGATGAAAGTCATCCAAGGAAGGAAGAGCTAGAAGCTTTGAAGCTATGGCAGAAGAGAGATGCAAGTGCAAGAGCCTATATATACAACACTATTACAGATCACTTGTTGCCACATATCAGAGGTTTAGAAACAGCTGAAGATATTTGGAATGCTTTGGAAGACCACTTCCAAAACACTACTAAAGCTAGGAAAGCTAGCTTATGGTCAGAGTTTACCACATTCAAGAAAAAGCAAAGTCAAAGCATTAGTGATTATGTTACTAAGATGAAAGACTTGGCAGATAGCCTTGGATCTATTGATGAGGATATTGAAGATCATAGGTTGATAGCTCAATTACTTGCAGGATTAAGAGGTGATGAAAGGTGGAAGCCTTTTGTACTTTCAACAGAACTCTCATTAAACCATTATGTGCCAGAATTGAATCAATTACTTGGATTGATGCTTACATTTGAGCAAGACTTAAAGTCAGATGGAGACAAAGGTCAAAGTTCTGCAATGTATGTGAAGAATAAAAAGAAAGGAGATAAAGGCAAGGCAAAGGATGAAGAAGAGTCAACAACTCAAGCAAATTATGCAAGAGGAAGAGGTTTTGGCAGAGGCAAAGGTCGAGGTAATGGAAGAGGTAGAGGTAATCAGAACAATAACAAGAAGACATGTTGGATTTGTGGATTGAGTAATCATCTAGCATATGATTGTTGGCACAATCAACAAGGAGCAAGCCAAAATCAGAACAACAATGGCAGAGGAAGAGGTGGAAGGTTTCAGAATCAATTTCAAAGAGGAAGACATAATTCAAGAGGAAGTTTTGGTAGAGGTGGTGGAAGAAATTGGAATCAGAATCAATCATATAACACCACATATTACAATTATGCAAATGATACACAGAATGACAACCATACAACATTGATGATGAATTCAATTAGTTCATCAGAGAAGGAGGATCTCAAGGTATTCTATATTGACTCTGGTTGTTCAAATCATTTATCAGGTAATATAGAATTATTGTCAGAATTGGAAGAAGGAAATTCAAGTCATACAGTACAAACAGGTGACAATACAAAGCATAATGTGCATTCAATTGGAAAAGTGAAGTGCAGGAGTGGAGCTGATTTATTAACAAATGTTTTGTATGTTCCAACAATACCAAAGAATCTGATTAGTGTTGGACAAATAGTGGAAAAAGGTTTTCAAGTCAGATTTACAAATGAAGGGGTATTTGTTGAAGATCCAGAGGATGCTTACAAACCCATTGTTTGTGGCAAGAAGGAAGGTAGACTTTTTACTCTCAAAGTACAAGGAAATGTTGGTCAAGCCCTAATTACACATGGTGATGAAGTAATTACAGAGTTAGATCTTTGGCATAAAAGATTGGGACATTTCAATGAAAGAGGAATCAAAACTATGGTGGAAAATCAATCTGTATTGGGACTACCAAATGTGAAGAATCAACATATGATATACAAGTGTGAAGCTTGTCAGATGGGAAAAGCTCATAGACAACCATTCCAGAAGAAAGGTTTCAAGCATGATGGTTTGCTTGAACTCATACATACAGATGTATGGGGACCAACAAAAGAAGGTTCAATAAATGGATCTAGGTATTATGTTTTGTTTATTGATGATGCTACAAGGTGGATAACCCTTTATGTTCTTAAGGAAAGATCAGAAGTCTTTGGAGCCTTCAAACATTTTCATGCTTATGCAGAAAGAGTTACAGGTCACAAACTCAAGAGGCTAAGGTCTGATGGAGGGGGAGAATACTTCTCCCAAGAGTTTAATGACTATCTTTGGAATGCAGGTATCAAGAGAGAGATAACTTGCAGGTATACACCTCAACATAATGGGGTGGCAGAAAGGAGGAATAGAACATTGGTTGAATTTGCAAGAGCAATGTTAAAGGAAAAGAATTGCCCTAATTATCTTTGGGCTGAGGCTGTAAATACAGCCACATACCTTGTGAATAGGTTACCATGTGGAGCTTTGAATGGTATGACCCCTTATGAAGCTTGGTGGGGTAAGAAACCAACACTTGACCATTGTAAAGTGTTTGGGTCAATTGCCTATGCTTATGTGCCATCACAACTCAGACATAAGCTTGAACCAAAGGCAGAAAAATATGTGTTTATTGGGTATGATGAAAAGCAAATGGGTTATAGACTATGGAGTCCTTTAACTAAACATTTTATTGTTTCCAGAGATGTGACCTTTGATGAACAGAAGAGTTGGTATGCAGATAAAGGATGTGATCTTGAAACATTTGAAGAAGAGATAAGAAGGAGTGCAAGAGGTAAGTCACATATGCAGATAGATGGTGATGAAGAACATATGCAAGCAAGCACATCAAGAGTTGGATCATATAGAAGGAATGAAGATGGGCCAATATTTGATGAAGAAGTACATCCAGATATACATGAAGAGTGTGAACCAAGAAGGTCAACCAGAATGAGGAAGCAACCTACAAGGTATTCATATGACACTTCTTATTTGACTCAGAAAAATTATGCTTACATGGTTAAAGAAGATGAAGAACCTCAAAGCTATGATGAAGCAAAAGGTAAGAGACAATGGGAAGTAGCAATGAAGGAAGAATTTGATGCTCTTGAAGAGAACAAAACTTGGGAACTTGTTCCAAAGCCTAATGGTAAGAAAGTGATTGGAAATAAATGGGTTTACAAAGTTAAGAAGCATGCAGATGGAACTATAGCCAGGTACAAAGCCAGATTGGTGGTTAAAGGCTATGCTCAAACATTTGGCATAGATTATGATGAGACATTCAGTCCTGTAGCAAAGATGTCAACCATAAGGACAATCATTGCCATTGCAGCATCAAAAGGATGGACATTGAGTCAATTGGACATTAAGAATGCATTCTTGAATGGATATATATCAGATGAGGTTTATATGGAGCAACCTCAAGGGTTTGCAGATCATAAGTGTCCAAATTATGTTTGCAGGTTGAGAAGAGCCCTTTATGGTTTGAAGCAAGCTCCAAGAGCTTGGAATTATAGACTTGTAAAGTATCTTAATGATCTTGGATATCAAAGTTCAAAGGCAGATGCAAGCTTACTTATCAAAAGAACAGATGAAGGTATGATCTACATTTGTATATATGTAGATGATATTATAATTACAGGTACCTCAAATGAAGGAATCAAGGAGGTGAAGAAGCTACTTGAAAGAGAATTCAAGATAAGTGATCTAGGAAAATTATCATATTTTCTTGGAATGGAAATCACTTATGCAGGGCATGGCATTTATGTATCACAAGAAAGGTATCTCTTGAATCTTCTAAAGAAGTTTAACATGGAGAATTGCAGAGAGGCATCTACACCACTAGAAGTCAATCACAAACTCAGTAGATATGATGGTGCAGAGTTCAAAGACATGAGGAAGTATCAATCTTTAGTGGGAAGTTTGATTTATGCAACTCTAACAAGGCCTGATCTTAGTTATGCAGTTGGTGTTCTTTCTCAATTCATGCATTGTCCAAAGGATCCACATTGGATTGCAGGTCAAAGAGTCCTTAGATATATCAAAGGGACTTTGAAAGAAGGATTGTATTATCCTTTTACATCAGATATAAGATTGAGAGCCTATAGTGACTCAGATTGGGCAGGAAGTCAAGATGACAGAAGGTCTACACATGGCTACATGATATACATTGGAGATAAACTTGTGAGTTGGTGTTCAAAGAAACAACACACAGTAGCCTTATCATCAACAGAAGCTGAATACAAAGGACTTGTGGAAGCAGCAAAGGAAGTCATATGGATGCAGACATTATTCAAAAGCTTGGGAATTGATCAAGGTATACCCATTATTCATGGAGATAACATGAGTTCATTATATCTTGCAGCAAATCCTGTATTTCATGCAAGGACAAAGCACATAGAAATACAGTATCATTTTCTCAGAGAAAAGGTAATGGAGAAAGAGATTGAAGTGGTGTACACTTCTACAAAAGATCAGATTGCAGATATTATGACAAAAAGCTTGGATGGAGTAAAGACAAGTAAGTTCAAGGAGATGGCAGGAATAAAAGAGAAAGAGACTATGTGAAGAAGTCAAATTATGCTAATTAGTGATTGAGGGGGAGCTGTTGGAGCTTCACTCACTAATTAGGCATGCATATATGAAGACATATGGAGACTTATGATGGAGGAAAGAAGAAGTGAAGAAAAGACCTACAGAAAATCAAGCCTAAGTGAAGGGACAATTTCACTATTGTAAATTAGTGCAAAATTAGAGTCTAGATTTGTATTTGATCTTTAGAACTTACGAGTTCAAGTCAAAAAGGATGTAAACTTTAGGTATATAAGTTAATTTGAGTCAGGAACATGTAAGAGAGAACTCAATTTTGTAGTTTGAGGTAGTAGAGAAAAGTCGTGTAATTTCTGAGAGAGATGGTGAGAGAAAACTTCTGAGTCTGATAGAGTTTTCCATGGCTGTGAGCAAAATTAGGCCAAGCCATTTTGTACACACCTTCTCTGATAATCAACACATGTTTGTGTAGAAGCATTGTGTCTAATTCCTATTGTACATTGAGTCTCAAGTCATTTCATATGACTGTGTAAGGTAGTTGACAGTTACGACTTTTCTGGCGCACATTTGACTGATCTTCTGAAGGTCAGATCTCGAAGCACAGTGTAAAGTTTTTGGTAAGTGATAGCTCGTTGGAAAGCTATAATCCTCAACTACATTTGGTCAAAAGATCTTTGAGAAACGGGACGCGTACTCAGAGAAATCAGTTTAAGAATGAAGGTATGTCAAATCGATGAAGTATTTTTTCAGTTTTCAGACATAGTGTAAAGATTGGTACAAAATCAGAGGATTGTGAAGTTATTGCTTGAAAGTTTTGTTTGTTATGTGTTGCTTAACACTAGCAAGAACTTTTCTTAGCAAGTAATCAAAAGATTTGGCAAAGATTAAGCTAATACAGGTCAGATTGAAGGATTGAAGAAAAGGCGCAGATTTCTGTGAAGTGAAATTTTGATTTTCACTAAGTTCAGAGATGAAGACTCATAATGTGAGTGTTGCTAAGCTAATGGTGGTTATGGAGGTCTTCTAATACCACATTAGTTTAGTTCTTGTGGTGTTTTACACACCAACAATGAGCTAAATGATTACTCAATCCACAGATCCAGCAAGCCTTCTTATTGTTATTTTGATTACCTCTTCCTCTTCCAAAACCTCTTGCTCTTCCTCTGCCAGTGCCTTTACCTCTTGCATAATAAGCTTGAGAATTAGACTCGTCTTCATCCTTTGCTTTACCTTTATCTCCTTTCTTCTTATTCTTCATGTACATTGCAGAACTTTGACCTTTATCTCCATCTCCCTTCAAGTCTTGCTCATATGTGAGCATCAAACCAAGCAACTGGTTCAAATCTGGAACATAATGATTTAATGAAAGTTCTGTTGATAAGACAAAAGGTTTCCACCTTTCATCCCCTCTCAAGCCTGCAAGTAATTGAGCAATCAATCTGTGATCTTCAACATCTTCATCTATGGATCCAAGACTATCTGCTAGATCCTTCATCTTAGTGACATAATCACTAATGGTTTGACTTGGCTTCTTCTTGAATGTTGTAAACTCTGACCATAGACTTGCTTTCCGTGCTTTAGTAGTACTTTGGAAATGATACTCCAATGCATTCCATATATCTTCAGATGATTCCAATCCTCTGATGTGTGGTAGCAAATGATCAGAGATTGTATTGTAAATGTAAGCTTTTGCACTTGCATCCTTCTTCTGCCAATGCTTTAAAGCATCAAGTTCTTCTTTCTTTGGTCGGCTTTCATCTTCAAATACTGGCTTCTCTTCTTCACCTGTTACATATACCATGAGATCCTTACTCATAAGTAAGGCTTCCATTCTCATTACCCATGCGGGGTAATTATCTCTGTTTAGTTTGTCAATGGAGATATGATCTGCCATAGTTCTTTCCTTCTGCTGCAACCTGTGAGCTTAAAGGATAAAGGATAATACCTTTTGAAGTTCTTTGTGTATGAGGATACTTCGAAAGTAATCTTTTGATGCCTTGTGTCTTCAAATGCTTCACCTCTCAAACTTTAATGGAAAACTTTACAAAACTTCTCGTACCTTTGTCGTCTTCTGCTCTCGAGAATCTTTCTGCTCTGATACCACTTGTTGATGTATAAAACACCACAAGAAATGAATTAAGGTGACACTAGAACACCTCTATGGTCACCATTAACTCATTGCCACTCCAAACTTTGAGAAATGATAGCTTAAAGTGAGAACTTTGCTTCTACAGAAATTCCTAGTCACTGAAATGACATACCTTCAGTATTTTGCTAATTTCTCCTAGCTCACATATTATTTCTCTATGAAACTTTATAGGCTGAAACTAGAAGAGTAGAGCTTTCCAACAAGCTATCATATGCATCAAATGGATCTCTAGAACTCAAGTTATGGCCCTCACAAGATGACCCTGTATGACCTTCCAAAACTGGAAATTTTTGCCTGTTTTAGTATTCCTGATGTCCAAAAATAAAAAATTCGATGCCTGGCATCGAATTTCAGTCCAAGTCGATGCCGGGCATCGACTTTGAGCTTTTTTAGGCCCTTTTTCTGCACCAGAAATACTCTCTTTTACACACACATGAAGAAGACCACTTGTATGCTAGAAGTTGATGCCAGGCATCAACTTTATGCTCAAACTCGATGCCAGGCATCGAGTTGCTCCACAAACTTCATATTTTTAAAAGATTCAACAACAGTTAACACACAGAGAATGAAAAAATGACTTTTGAGCCAAGATTCGATGCCAGGCATCGAATTGCTCAGAAAACTTGAACTTTTGAATTCATCACACAGTAGGCAAACATGGAGATGATGGAGAGAGACTCATACACAGAACTTTACTCAGTTCTTTCTCACAGCTATGAAAACTCAGAAGTTTTACAGATGCTTTCTCACTCAGAGAAGCCCGACTATTCTCAGTCATATAAAAATGAGTTCTTCTCACTTTTTCATTGTCTTCCTCCTTCTTCTTCTCTCTTCGCGTCAGTTAATACTAACTAACTTATATAGACTTTCTCATTCCCGTGATTTTTTAAAAAACTTCTAGAACTAAAGTGAACTAACTTTACAAGTATGATACACTTGTGAATTTGTCCCTTCACATAGGCATGGGGTTTTCTTCCTAAGATTTGACCTTCAAATATATGTCCAGTTAGTGATTGTTTCTCCAACAGTTTCAACCATCGACGCAAATATGGGTACGAAAAGGCGAGCATCTTGTTGTTGATAAATTAGAGTCACTGACTAAACATCATACTAGTGGTCGACAATAGGACACTACTAAGAAGTCTCTTCATCTACAAAAGTAAGGTCTATTTGGGTACCCAAGAGGTCAATGAAGGCTGACCCACAATCGAGACAAATTTGGGTGCCTAAAACTTGTTTGCGAGCTCAAATAGCCATACAAAATCCATGCACTCTGAATTATTATTGTTGGGATAGATGGATGGACAATTCAAGAAATGAGTAGGTACTACCAAATCCTGCTTAGTACCAACCCCTTGTAGTTTTAGAGATGATATGTGGGCCCTCTTAGCTTTCCAATGACACTATACAAGTGCCTATGTACTTTGGAAATGATGTGTGAAAAGATTTAATCAAAACAAACTACTTCCAAATAGAAGGATCAATGAAAACCTTCTATTTTTTATCATACACCTACTGCTTGTTATGCTCAGTGCTACCAATGCAGTAGGAATTAGAAAAATTCCTTTTAGAGGTATCTAATTGGCTTAGTAAGCTAATGATTATACACAAAGCAATCAATTTAACAAATGAATCATTACCCTCGATTTTTTAGGACCTCTGTAGAGTTTGACCAGTGAGTGCTTCGACACGCTTTCCTTCAAATTGGCTAAATCGATTTCCTTCAACATTTGTCAACATGTGGATAACTTGGAGCTGATTCCAACAAGATATAGATGATTGAAAATGGTGGAGAAATGACTGAGATATAAACAACACAAGTTGACAATTATGAATGACTATAACAGAGAGATCATAGATGAACAATGTAGATGTATTGTATTAATGAACACTGTTGTACAAGATCATAGGCTTGATAATCATATCCTGATGATGGAGATTAGTGTACGCTATAATGTAGACCTCACACTCTTACAAAATGTCTATGGAGAACTCGGGAATTGAGACTTCTACACACGACTTTTTCAAGTCACCTTTTATAAGTGCTTTATTCAAATTTGAATTCGAATTCAACTTTTGGCTCTCTCTAAAAGTAATCCACCAATTTAGGAGTTATTCTCTCTAACATAAAGTCTTGAATTCTCAAGTAATATTCTCCACAAGTTTGTTGAGAGTTACAAAGATTCTTCCAAGTTAAAATATCTTTTACAAATGTAAAGAGATAAAATTCTCCTAGCAATGGTTTCCATGGAGCTTCAATTATTCATGAATCTTCTAGCCCTTCATAAAGTACAATATATTCCACCTTTTGTAGTCATCAATGAAAGATACATAGTACCTTGATCCAGAGATTGAGGGATCCTTACTTGGTCCCCATACATATGTATGGAAAAGCTCTAGGTAGTCCTCATGCATGTAGCCTTTCCTTAAGGTGAGATTTTCCAAACTGACAAGCACCACATTTATAAATCATGTGTTGCTTGGATACATTAGGTATCCCAAGCACACATTGGTCTCTTCATATTTGTTTCAAGGTTCTTTCACCAACATGCCCTAATCTCTTATGCCAAATTTCAAGCTCTGATAATGTTTGATCTTTATAACTATAAAGTGCAATGTTCCTTGTATCCTCAAGTTCAAAAGTGAATAATCTACCTATCTTTTCTCCTTTGGAAATTCTCTTGAACCCATGCAGGGGATCCTCCACAAATGATCCATATTGGTTAAACCTAACCTACATACCCTTTTCCATAATCTTTCCAACACTCATCAGATTCTTGGTAATTGTTAATACATATAGAACCCTACTCAACAGATTCTTGTTTCCATCAGAGGTCTTAACATTCCCTACTTTAATAACTGAGTGCTTGGTGTCATCACCTGTACCTGATGCTTACCCTTTGGTTCCTCAAGGTCAGAGAGAAGAGCTACATTGCCTGCCACATGGTTTGAGCATCCTGAGTCAATGTAGAAGAGATGGTCATCATTTATACCTGGTTTTGAAGTCTTATTCATAATCAGAAGAGAATCTTCTTGCTCCTCTGTGTAGTTTTTGTAATATTTTCTAGATTTGTATCCTCCTTGGTAGTTGCTATTGTAGTTGTTGTTGTATCCTTGGTGGTGATTAAATCTCCCTTTTGATTGTGTACATCCACCTCTTTGATATCCTCTGCCTCTCTAGTTCTTGACGTTCCTAAAACACTTATCTATAGTATGATTTGATAATCCACAAATATTGCATGGTGAGGAGTTATAAGGTCTCCCCCTACCTTGCTTACCTCCTCTGCCCCTTCCTCTTGAGGTTCTACCTCTCCCTGCATACTTGGTTTCGGAGGTAGTTCCTTCATCTTCAAACTTTTTATTCTTCCCTTTCCCTTTGGATTTACTTTTATTAGTGTATAGGACAGAAGAGTTATTAGCTCTTGATGAATCTCCATTCTTGTTGAGCTTGGCTTCATGGGTAAATAGTTGCCCCATGAGTGTGGTAAGGTCTAGAATCTGCATGTGCATGTATAACTCCATGGCAATTGTGAAGCTCTCCCATTTGTCATCAGCTTTAATACCATTGATTACTTGTCTTACAATATGATCTTCAATTTCTTCTCCTATGCTTGCCAATTGATCTGCTACATCTTTGACTTTGGTCACATACTCTGAGATGCCTTGTTTAGGTTTCTTTCTTTGAGTGGTAAACTCAATCCACAATTGGTTCTTCCTGACCCTTGTGTTGGAAGAGAAATAAGAAGATAATGTTTCCCAAGTCTCTTGGGATGTCTTAAAATTCCTAATATTTGGAAGAACCTTGCTAATGCATCCTTGGCACACCATGTGTTGAGATTGAGTTAAGTAACTAGGACCTTGCTAATGCATCCTTGGCACACCAAGTGTTGAGTCTTTCATGCTCCTCTCTTCTAGGTTGTCCTCTGAATATGGGCATCTCCTCATCTCTTGAGATGTATCCATAGAGGCTCCTTCCTTGTAAGTATTTCTTCATCCTCAAAGACCATGCTTGATAGTTGTTCCTGTCCAATTTATCAATGAAAGAAGGAAAACCATCTCCCATTTTACCTTAGCTTTGCTCTGATACCACTGCTGGGATAGATGGATGGACACTTCAAGAAATGACTAGGTACTGCAAAATCCTGCTTAGTACCAGCCCCTTGTAGTTTCAAAGATGATATGTGGGCCCTCTTAGCTTTCCAATGACACTATACAAGTGCCTATGTACTTTGGAAACGATGTATGAAAAGATTTAATCAAAACAGACTACTTCCAAATAGAAGGATCAATGAAAACCTTCTATTTTTTATCATACACCTACTGCTTGTTATGCTCAGTGCTACTAGTACAATATGAATTAGAAAAATTCCTTTTAGAGGTATCTAATTAGCTTAGTAATTTAATCATTCCAAGTGAAACCACTTGAAATGATGCACTATAAATGGAGCAATCAATTTAACAAATGAATCATTATCCCTAATTTTTTAGGACCTCTACAGAGTTTGACCAGTGAGTGCTTCGATGCACTTTTCTCCAAATTAGCTGAATGGATTTCCTTAAAAATTTGTCAACATGTAGATAACTTAAAGCTAATTCCAAGAAGCTATAGATCATTGAAAATGGTGGAGAAATGTCTGAGATATAAATAGCACAAATTGATAGTTATGAATGACTATAACAGAGAGATCATAGATGAGCAATGTAGATGTATTGTATTAATGAACACTGTTGTACAAGATCATAGGCTTGATAATCATAGCCTGATGATGGAGAATAGTGTAGGCTATAATGTAGACCTCACACTCTTACACAATGTCTATGGAGAACTCAGGAATTGAGACTTCTACATGCGACTTTTTCAAGTCACCTTTTATAAGTGCTTTATTCAAATTTGAATTTGAATTCAACTTTTGGCTCTCTCTAAAATTAATCCAACCAATTTAGGAGTTATTCTCTCTAACATAAAGTCGTGACTTCTCAACTAATATTCTCCATGAGTTTGTTGAGAGCTACAATGATTCTTCCAAGTTAGAATATCTTTTACAAATGTAAAGAGATAAAATTCTCCTAGCAATGGTTTCCATGGAGCTTCAATTATTCATGAATCTTCTAGCAAATGTGTTGCCTTGTAATTTGCACCAACAATTATTCACACACTCAAACAACCGATATCCATCATTGTTTGGTATGCACAATCACATATCCATCCACATGCACGAGCAAGATCAATGGTAAATGGGTTCCTAAAAGGCCTCATTTCCAAGTGGACACTCTTGTAGAGCCTTCTAAAGCCCCCATGAAATCAAAAGGCAAAGCCACACATTATGTTTGGCAACTCAAGTCTTGTAATAGACCCCCTGACCCACTGTGTAAACCCACCCCACATAATTACCATATCCATACTCCATTACACCACTCCAAGTAGCACTTAGGAACCCGTCACCCGCTAACCACACTTCACACTCACGATCACACACACACACACACACTAACTAACCCGCTAACCACATCACAATTCATCAGGTTAATGTTGTAACAAGGACATAGGGTCACTTTGTGTCCATTGCAATGCTAACATTCATTTATATATTCTCACAGAACCGGCGACTGATTTCCTCAACATGGTAGAGGCTGTAAGAACAAGCTCCCAGGTAGGCAGTAGTCCTCAAAATAGTGGACATTGAAAGTACCCCTATTCAGGAGGAGTTGAAGGAATGGCCACAAGCATTAAGAGTAGTACATATCATACCGATTCACAATCCTCCCCAGGGGCTCACATTGCCAGTTAGCAAGAACTCCCATTGGTTTAACGAAGTAGCAGGACCCCTTGGGGATGGATCCTATTTGTGGGAGGCTGAGATAGAGTTTAACGACCGTTGGGGCCGGTACCATTTCTTTACATGAGAGTTCGAAAAGCTTCAGAACAGTGAAGGATTATGACCGACTCACTCCCAGCAAAGATAAGAAGGGGACGAGCACCTTTGAACTTCCTTCTCTTACACGAGGAAATGAACTGGAGAATTTTAAATTAACCAACAATTTGGTAAGGGAAGCTCTAGAAATGAAAGGTATGCACATCCGTACTAAGAAGGAGACAATGATCCCAGGCAATATGAAGAACAAGAACCTAACTGCTAAAGCTCAAGGTCAAGGACAAAGCATGGAAGTGCATCAAGGAAGTGGACACACAAGAAGAAGGAGCAAGTAGGGAGCTCCAAGAAGCACCTATCAAATTTTCAAAAGAAATCCCTATAAAAATAGTGATTTTTATCACTAAAAACCATTGTAAATACCATTTTTCATTTTTGTAACTCCATTTTGTTCAAGCCGAGGAGTCCTCAAGCTTGAGGAGTGTTAGAACTATCATCATACCAATTTTCATAATTTTTAGACTCCGTTTGAGACCCCAAATAAGCCCTAGAACCTAATTTTTAAGTAGGCAGGACACTAGGTATGGACAAGGCCAAAACCACTCAAAAACTATAAAAAGGGCTGGAGAACTCATTTTTGGGGTTAGCTTGTTGTAGATTTTAGCTTGGTAAGAGAACTCTTTTGCAATTGAAGATCTTCCATTGTTCCACTCTTTGCTCTTACCTTGTGCGCGTGTGTGTGTATGTGTGTGCATGCTTGTGTGCTTTCACTCACACACTTGTGCCATCACTTGCTCGAGGTCTTCATACCGGTCCTCACGTCTCCACGGATTGACATTTATGAGGTGGAGCTCCTCACGTTGGTACTCACCATTGTGCTAGAGTGACACCAAATTTGGCGCTGTTGCCGGGGAGAGAGCTTGGAGGACGAGCGTGTGACGGTAAGACGTAGAGTAGCGACGTTGGAAGCTAAAAAAATCACCATTTTTAGTTCAGTTTTTGAGTTTTTCCTCTCCTTCATCTTCATCATCATCTCCATCTTCCCCACCTTCATCTTCTCATATTTTCTTCACTTTCGGTTGTACATTCATCTCGTTTTTCACCTTTGGCTGCGAGCAGGAAGCATAAAACACATTCAGAACTAAAACGCTGGAGAAATCGCCTTGAAATCCACATAAAACATCAAAAAATTGAGTGAACAGCCTCAGACGTGACATAACCTGTGCTAAGTATCGTGAGTGCAATATCGCGGGTTTGAAGGGAAATTTTGCATCTACAGACACATAGGAGTGATAAGGAGGACACAAGGTACTCATATTTGCAAAAATTTTTGAATTTGGACTCCAAAAAATCCAAGTATCGTGTTCTCCCGCGGTCGAGTATCGCGATACCTAAGTATCATGTTCTCTCGCGGTCGAGTATCGCGATACCTAAGTATTGTGGTCTCTTGTGGTCGAGTATCACGATACTTCACAAAGATCGTGTATCGTGTTTGCCCGATCGCGATACTTCGCAAAGATCGTGTATCGTGCTTGCTCGATCACGATACTTCGCAAAGATCGTGTATCATGTTTGCCTGATCGCGATACCTTGCAAGTATCGTGTATCGTGTATCGTGTGATCTCAAGTATCGTGTATCGAGTATCGAGTTCCTCAAGTATCGAGTATCGAGTATCGTGAGATCCCTAATCGTGATACCTACCAAGTATCGAGTATCGTGAGATCCCTGATCGCGATACCCAGAAAGTATCGTGTATCGTGTATCGTGATTTTTTCACGATACTAGTCAAGTATCGTGTATCGTGACTTGATCCAAGTATCGGGTATCGTGTATCGTGTTTTTACCTCTTGACGATACTTATGCAATATCGTGTATCGTTGAATTTCTCTCGCGATATCTGTCGGGTATCGAGTATCGTGGACCTACTCCTGTGTCAAGTGTCATGTATCGTTTGCTTGAGATATCGTGTATCGTGGCAAGGCAAGTATCGTGTATCGTCTGATTCCAAGTATCGTGATACTTGTTAAGTATCGTGTATCGCCTGTTTTGAAGCAATTCCTAAGAGGTCCTGTTTCCCTGTTTTAAACCCCAAAACCCTGAACTGGCATAACTTTCTCATACGAAATCCCTTCGGGGTGATCTTGGGTTTGTTGGAAAGCTCGTGGGGAGTACAACAAAAACATCGACTGGTTATGGTGAAATTAATACCAGGATTATTAGATAGGTTATTTTTAAGTTGACCCTCAGGTTGGACTAGGAAGCAAGGGGTTCCACAAGATTTTGAGCAGATCAAAGGGCAATTGTGGACTTGTAGACAAGGTTTATGAACCTAAGATCAAGTAGACACTTAGGAAGAGATAGATAAAGTACCAAATCACTTGAAACTAAGGTCAACTGCACATCCAAGTCAGGGACTCAGAACTCAAGGGTTAACACTACGTACTGAGTTCATAGACAAGTGAGTCAAAAATGTCACTTAACTGGGAGAGACTCTTGGTTTCTGAGGACATGCATAGTTCCATACCTAGGGAATATTTTATGTCTATAGTGGAAGGGGAATATCGAACGTCTCTTCAATAACTATCCACTAACTTGCAAGGAATACCCATCTACCTTGATGGTCTACAGAGGACTATAGCAAGAATGATAAACACGACAGAAACTGAAATAGTTCCAAGACCAGCGGTCAAGTATGAAGGTGGAGTTTATAGGGACAAGATGGGCCAGATATATGTAGTAACTGAAAACCCTGATCAGATTAATGAAAGAGGAGAGTTAGCTCGAGATCAGGCAACCACCTCACAAAACCCATTTGAGACCCAGCAAAGAACCCAAAATGTGATGTTAGGACAAATGAGCCAAGGTACTATACCCAATAGACCACATGTGCAATTCACCATGCCAGGAATTAACCCCCACAGCCACACTAGCCAGGGAATGGGAAATATGAACAGAACCACCCTTAGTGCAGAACCACCCCAAGGTATGAGAGTTGGAATACATCCAATAAAACCCGCGTTTCCCATCATAAGTCAAACTCAAGAGCCTGGCAAAATACTGAGACCAATCCAATTGGCCAAGTGTATGCAAAATCATTATGATGGTACAGGAGAGCCCTATGAACGCATTGCAGAATTCAAGCAGGTGTTGCGAGCGGAGCAAGTGGATGACTTTTTCACACAATATGAATCCTTTGGGCTAACCCTTACGGGAATAGCCTTAACCTGGTTTCAATCCTTGGATCCAAGTTGCTTTGAACATATTGAACAATTCTTCCAAGAACTTATTAGGGAATTCACTAAGCGAGGGATCAAGCACAATTCGTCATCCTTAATACATAGTTTCAAACAAGTTCCTAATGAAACAGTAAAAAATGCAACACGAAGATTTAAGCAATACGTAGCTCGATGCCCTCTGACAGAGAGACCTTCTCAACAAAAAATGATATCCCTATTTTTAGAAGGTCTAACCAACGGAACAATGAGAATGTTAGTATACGTAAAACGACTGCAAACCCTAAGTGAGTGTCTTCAGGAGTGCATAGATTTGGAAGACAACCTAGCTGAGGATCTCAAAACCACACAAGATCCTACCGAATCAGAGGATACAAGGAACAATGAAACTTCCAGTTCGAGTTATGTGGAGGAAGTGACAGAGTTAGTGGCCAAGAAATTAGGAGTACAAGGACAAAGGAACTACCAGAACCCTTCCTTGAGAGTGCCAATGTTAGGAAGTGGCACACTTTGCAGTGGGGATCATCCATCTCATGTCTGCACCAGAGAAGCATTAGGGTTATCACAACCTTACCCTTACGATAGACAACCAACTCAAGCGCCTAACATGTACTCTTACAGTGAGCAGAAGTACATCAACTACAACACCAAAAACTATCCAATGAATAGACATCCACGACCGTTTGTACCACCCCATTGTAGACCTTATGAGTACCCTCCGATAGAACAAAGCAAAGAAGTTCCTGGGTATAACCCATGTCCAGGACCACGAGGAGCAACTAGACCAAATGAACATGGAGGATATGGCCAACCTCAACCTATACCAGGACAACAACCACCCCACCCACCAGCTCCGACACAAGGGCAGAACATCACAATACAAGTAGTTTGTCTCGAGTGTGGCAAAGAACAGCTATAGATTTGCCTATAGCATATGCAAGCAGGCAATTGAACGCTGCTGAACGAAACTACACCACAACCGAAAGACTCGAAGGCTTAGGCATGGTATATGCAATAAAGAAGTTTAGACACTATCTATTGGCCAACAAGTTCAAATTTTTCACTGATCATCAAGCTTTATTATACTTGGTCAATAAACCTTGCAACACGGGACGCTTAGTAAGATGGTTCCTTTTACTAATGGAATATGACTTTGAAGTGGTTGTTAGGCAAGGTAAGACCCACCTCAGAGCGGATCACCTATCGCGCATCACTTCAGGTGAGTCACCGCAAGGAGTGTCTGATGAATTGCCCGACGCTTATCTGTTCAATCTAGAAATTGTTCCTAAATGGGCAAATAAGTTGTTACCGGTCCTAACCTTTGGACCTGCAAATAAGAATGTGAAATCAAACAAAGATGAAATTGTAAAATCACAAAAATATCAAATATTGGCAAGAAGCATGTACAAACAAGATACAGAGGGTTTATTAGCTTCTTGTGTCGAGGATGAAGAACATAGTAGTTGGTTGCAACAAGCCCATGAAGGATTTCTAGGGAATCACTATTCTAAACAACGAACATTGCAAAATCTAAAACGTTTAGGAGTGTATTGGCCTAGCATGGACAAAGAAGTTCATGAACAGATTAAAAATTGTCCAATGTGCCAAAAGAGACCCCCAGTGGAGCATGCCACTCTTTATCAAGTGTCATTAATTCGAGATTGGAGTGCTCCATTGGTAGAATTTATGAGATCAGGCACATTCCCTAAGGAGGCTAGTCTAGCAAGGAAACGAAGCATAGAGCAAGAAGCTCAAGACTACGCCCTCATAGGAGATAACCTATATCGAAGAGGCAAAGATGGTTACTTAAGACTGTGCGTTCATGAATCAGACTACTTAACAGTCTTAGAAACTGCACATAGCAGTGTCGCAGGTGGACATTTTGGTCCTGATTGAGTAATTAAGACTATTCTATTCTCAGGACTTTGGTGGCCCACTCTTCATATGGATGCACATACCTATGTGAAGAAATGTGACACATGCCAACGTGCCCAGTACCCAATTAGAAAAGATGAGATGCCTTTGAGGCCAATGGTGGGAGGACGTGCATTCTCGAAGTGGGGCATAGACTTTGTAGGTCCTATTAACCCCCCAGCTAGAAACTCCCATGCAGAATACATTATTGTAGCCACGGACTACCTTACAAAGTGGGTAGAAGTCAAAGCCACAACGAAGAATGATGCTCAAACAACAGCAAAGTTCTTATTCGAGAATGTGTTCACTCGATATGGACTACCAATAGAGTTAGTGAGTGATAGAGGTACGCACTTCTTGAATGAGGTTGTTTGTTATTGATCTTTGGAGTTGTCCTCTCCAATCATTTCGCATAAAGAATCAACAAGACATCTTTATTTTGTCAATCCTGGAAGTATTCTTGAGACCACAGCCCCTTCAAGATGATAGATTCCAAGAAATAAGAGAATAATGGCTGGATTTCTGAGAATAGTGAAGATGAAGAGGAATTTCTAGGGTTTGAATTATCTTGAACATATCTCCACCATTTTCTACAATCTTGGTGTCTATTCCATGCTATTTTATCAGCAGAACACAATTATGAAGTCAAAATAAAAAAATATCACCTGTCTCATACAGACGAGACAATCGCGATTCTGTGCAAACAGACGATTTTAAGCTCCAGCACCATGCTACATCAACTCATCACTCAATACAACAGTATTCAACTCTCTTCATACACATTCAACAGATTTACACAATAGAAACTCACAAATCTCCATGGATACACAAGATCTAGACTCACAAATCAAAGAAACCACATAGAAGAGGAGAAACACAATTTTCAGCAGGAAACTCCTTCTCTATTCACTTAGATAGCATGTATCAAATGATTAACCAACCTCCTCATAATAGAGGAAATTAGCTTATATACATTTTCAAGTGTCCCTTTTCACACTTGAATTTTGGTCCTTTCCTCTATTATTCTAAAAATATGCTATCTAGGAGTTTCCAAAAATTCTAGAAAAAATACATAAGATTCTATCCTACATAAGGAAGACTCTTCCTTATTTTTACAACAATTGCATAAATATTTTTACAAATTTCTATCATTTTACAATTATTTTCCTTCAAAAAGGTTTCCAAAAATGCATCTTCCAACATCCTTCCCCTCCTAAGCCTTTCGGCTCCTGACGAAAGATTTTCCTGCTCTTCTGCACTGATCACTCTTCTTCACTTCTTCTTTCTTTGGTATACTTGTAACAGCAAATCATGACTTTTTCTTTCTGTGACATTTAAATTATTGACCATTTCAAATAATGCCTTCCTCCACTATACTGCAGCTTCTGGTTTATCTATGACATCCTTCTTCAAATACTCTGTATAGGCAGCTTCATATGCTGTAAGTCTGGACTTTGTAACAATTGATAGATTTCCAAAAATCTCGGACTCCCTCTCAAAAAACCCGTAATCAAAGGCATCTTCAAAAATTTGCAAGTAATGACTGCCCAAAAATATCACTCTGCTGTAATATGCCATTAAGCAGATTCTGTCAGGTGTTTCGCTCAAATCAAATAATAATGCGTCTATTGGAGAATTAAAGCCGATATAATTCAAGGTTCTAATATCTGTGTCGGTATAAGTTTCTACAGGCCAAAATTAATCTCATTATTCTTATAAGTAGAATGCAAGCAGGGTCATTGACATCTTTGTATGTAGCTATTAAGGACTCAGCAGTATTCACCATGTAACTCTTTGTAGGCCATGTGCCTGCCTTTGGACCTGCTACTTTCGGGAAATTTAACCACTTAGGTGGAATCTGACCTTCTCTTCTTCTATCCCAAAAAGTTGCCCATTCCCTCCTTCGTGCCACTGGACAGTAAGCTGGATTGATCTTTAAATGAAGAGGTGCCTCTTTCCAGATTTTCCTACACTCTTTGTTGGCATCTAACCATTTATTTCTCCACTTTGGGTTGGCCCTTTCAAATAATTCTTTAGTCACATTGATGTCCTCTTCATACTCAAGGTATTTGTTTGGAGGTAGCCCAACTCTGGCCAACTGATAACTCTTTACACTCTCCAAAATCATACAAAATGGTATTCCCAATCCATCTGCGGCCCAGTGATGCTGATCTAGATTGATTCCTTTATTTAATGCAAATGTAACAATTTGTTCTTCATATTCATCATGCATCTTCCTGATGAACTCCATTCTGGAATCTCTACTTGTCAGCAATTTTTGTACAAAATCTTCTGAATATTCTCTTTCTAATCTTTCATCTGCTGGTTCATTGTCATGTTGTATTCCCTCAGTATTTTCAACCCCATATTCTGTTGCATATGTGGTTTCCACATGTGTTTCTTCCTGGACTTGTGGCTTATCTAATTTTTTCTGTAATTCTTCTATCATCATCATCAGACTTCCATTCTGTTGTGCCCATAGTTCCCTTTCTTTTTTCCATTCATTCTGTTCCTTTTCTCTCTTTGTCTGCCAATCACTTCTTTCCTTTTCCATATCCATGTATAGCTTATTATACCCTCTCATAGATGTAGCAGCATGTGTACTAGCTTGCTTTTCTAATTCTTTGGCTTCTTTCAATTCTCTTTGTAGTCTCTGAATCTCTTTATGTAGTCCTTCCTTTTCTTCATCTGTCATCTGGCCTGTCTGACTTTCCTCCTTCAATTGCCCTTCCTCTAATAGTAGCCTATTGATTTCTTCATTAGCTTTTGTCAAAATTTGATAGGAAGTTTGTAGAGTTCTATATCTCCCCTCAATCTTTCTCAACTCTTTTTCCAATTCATTGTTCTGCTCCGTTAGTTGCATACTCTTTTCTTCCAAGTATTGAATCTTGTTTTGTTTCTATACTTCCAGCTCTTCCAAAGCAATTATTTTATTGGAAAACTCCTCATTCTTCTCTTGCACCTTCCTTAGTTGCTCTGCCATATGCTCCTTTTCTCTTTTATGCTCTTTAATTATCATACTGCCTTTTTCAAATTCTGACTCTGCCACCATCCCTGAGATGATCATGTTCCGACTAGAGGGTCTGAACTGTTCAATGTTATTCATAATGAGTTGACATGCTGATCTTATACTCTTTGGTATTCTTTCCAATCCTCCTTCCATTGTTATTTGTTTGGTTTCTAGCTGTTTATCCTCTTTGCATTCACTCTCCTCTTCCTCTTCTCCTTCATATTCTTTAATGTTGGCCTTGTTTTCTCCATTACTTGGATGAGTATCCAATGTTTCTGAATCTGCCATGTCTTCTTGAACACCTGAATTCTTTTGCTCTAATATACCTGAGATCAACTTTATTTCTTGTACCTTTTCTTTCTCCAATACCTGTTGAGTCTCTTTAGAAAGATGTCCTTCCTTTGTTTGCATCTCCTTCTCCTGGCTTAGAGTTTCCTGAAACTGGTTATATTCAGTTTCCTGACCAGAATTTTCCTGACATTCACCTGCTTGTTCTTCCTGTCTTTCCTTTTCCTGTGCTAGAACAGTTCCAGTTACTTCCAAATCTTTCACCTGATCATTACTTCTTTCCTCTTTGTGTTCTTCTTCCTGTTCATCACTGTGCATGAGGTCCATTGCTACCTCTTGTTCTTGATCCTCATTGGCTGTAAATTCCTCATTGCTCTTCAAATCATGCAGCACATCCTTTATACTCTGAATGATCTCCTTTTCCACTACTTTCCCTGAAACCTTTTGAACATTGCCTTCTTCAAATATTTCCTCTACTTCCTGTAGTGGATCTTGATCTGTGCCTTTTTGTTCTATGACTGAGCTGCACACTTGTGCCTTCTTAGCTATTTCTTCTATGCTCCCATCCAGTTTAAAGTAGGTCTGTGAGGGTTTTGTCCATAGGGATTCCATCCCAATATGCACTATTCCACAACTAACTTCTTCCCTTATTTCACTTGCTTGTTCTATCATTACTGCTTTTCCCTTCATTATCCTTCTTTCATCTTCCAGACTGAGCTGTTTTTCTGCCTGTTCCTGAATTGGTTCCTCCTGAGACTTCTTCTTCAATTCCTCAGGTGTCTTTTGTTTCTCAGAGGTCTGTATGATGACATTAGGAGTATTTGGTATTGATAAATTTAAACTCTTTAACAGGAAACTCTCAATATCACTCTCAGAATCAGATGAGAAGTGTGAAGGTCCTCCTTTTTCTGGTTCTGTTGGTCTTGATACTTCTTCCACAATGGATGGCTTCAGTGTTTCTTCCATGACTACTTCCTCCCTCTCTTTGGTGATAACAGTTTAAGCTATGGATTTACCCTTTCCCTTCTTGGTCAATTTCTTCTTTTGTACTGGTTTCCTTGGAACCTTCTTTTTTACCACAACAGTGGTTCTGGTTTCTAGAGGTCCTTGTAATTCCTTAAAATAAGCCAGCAACTCCACTTCTTTCCTGACAAACACCTCCTCAGTTTCCGCTGTCATCATTTGATCATGGAGTGCTTCATAGTGCTCCACCTCCTCCTGAACCCAGTCTGTAGCTTTGCATGAATAGTCTTCCAGCATTTTCTGGTATTGTGCTTCATACATAGCTCTCTTGTTATTCCCTTGGGTTAGATAGGTGTATAATTGCTCTTTGCTTGTTTGGGGTGGATGTGGTTCACTAGAGGCTTGAACCTGCTTCTGTGCCTCCTCATGTTCCTCTTTTGTGGCTTCCTCCATTTCTAGTTCCACCTTCCTTGGGTCCAACCTTCTTTTCTTTACAGGAATTACTTCCTCAGATATCATCTTCCTTTTCATACATGTTCCCCTCATGCGGGTTTGTCCTTCTGTTTCTCTTTCAGTCATTTTCCTTGGAGGACTCTTGATTCCAGCCATAAGATTCCTGAAATACTGTGCTTCTGGAGCCAATTTCAGTTGATCTTCCATCCCTAGAACATGATAAATGATTCTTGTTAAGAACTGGGCCCCATTCATGAACTTCTTCTGTTCCCAGTGTTTTGCTGCTTCCTTTAGCTGTTCATGGATGTATGGTGAGACATCCATTACTCCAAAAGGTTTGGTTCTATCTTTGTTATTGAACATCAATAATGTCACTGACTTATGCGGCATAGTGTACCTTGGTAGTTTTGGAAAACAAAAATACTGTAAAAACATCCTTACAACATATTCCTCATTCTCCCTTCCTTTGAATCAGTGAATTTTAAATATCCTGTGTAAGTTTCCTTATTCTTTTTGACAAAACTCGGGTCAAGTTTGGTTCCCATTGTGTAGAATTGTAGTGCTACTCTGATATGTTCTCCCTTGATAGTGATACCTACTTCCTGGTTATCCTTGTTTTTGACTTTGCATCTGAAATAGGCATCATTTCCTCTTCCTATTTCTGTCAAACTGTTCATTACTTGTGATACCCTCTCAAAGTCAATGAAAAAGATAGGCTCCTCCAATATTCTGTGCAGACCTACTGCCTTCCATCTTTTCATATTAACTGCCACTCTTTGGAACCTGTAGAACTCCTGGCACAACATTGTATACTTGTATCCTCCTACTCCCACTGTAAATATGTGTTGGCCAATGATGTTTAGGGTCTCCTTAAGTTCCTTCACCACCTTCTCAGCCTCTGGAATTTCTGGCTCATCATCTGACTCCAGGTCCACTTGTTCCTCCACAGTTTCACTGTCCAGAAACCAATGTCCTCTTGATAGCACAATTGATTCTGCCTTGAAGTCATGAATTGGCAACTCCTTTGTATTCACCATTTTTTGAGGAAAATAAAATACACAAAAAAAAACTCTACCCACATAAGTTGCAAGAAATCAAAGAGTAATATGTAGGAATTTATTTTTAGATGTCATGACATAAGAATGAAAATAAAATCCAAAATAAATTCCATTTCTCCAGGAAAGACTCAAAAAGTGATCATCACAGGTGTAGCAAGATGTCTAGTGCAGTCCCTTTTTCTAACTACTCTTTTGGAAAAACAAATCATTTATCCAATGATAGAAAACAAAAATTAACTAAAAAACTAACTAAAAAAAAATGAAAATGAAAAAAAAATAAAAAATAACAAATAAATAGATCTCTACTATTCTTCTACCTATGTCTTGCTTTGTGACATATGATTTTTGTAAAAAACGACAAAAAATAAACAACTTTTCTCAATTTTTCTTTCTTCTTTTTTTTCAGCAATGATTTTTTTCTCTTCTCTCTTCTTTTTTTTCAACAATGATTTTTTTTTCTCTCTCTTCTTTTCCAATATTTTTTCTATTTGTGATTTTTTTCTTTTTTCATTTTCATTTTTTTTTCTCTCTTTTTTTTTTTAATTTATAATAATTTCTTTCTTTCTTTTCTTCCCCTCCTAATTCTCTTTTTAGAAAAGACAATCAGGTCTAATATGTATTTTTTCATAATTTTTATGATTTTCTAGATATAGATCAAATCTGGATGATCTTTCTTCCACTTGAACAATTCTGACTTTTTAACCCAATACTTCCTGACTCCACTTGGTCTGGTTCCAGGCAAACAATCATTCCCTTTGGATAAGCATTTTGTAGGAGCTTTTGGTCTCCATATCCATTTTGTCCTTGATTCCTGTTTTAATGAGTAGACCTGCTGCAGACTTTGATTCCATGTGCTTTTTGCTCTGATGCTTTGATTCTTTGGACCATGCCATGATTGCCATCTTCTTCCCATCTCTTCACCCTTCTTTGTTCTTCCAATCTTTTGCTGATTTTGATTATATGAAGCTTGATCATTTAACATTTGTATTGGTAATGTCTGTATATCCTCAAATGCAAAAGTGAATCCTTCAAAGTGTATATCATGCACTTCTGCTGGAATTTCTTGTTTTTCATTACTCAATAGAAATATTAAAAACCTTTTGTCATTTATGTTCAATTTGAGCTCCATTTTTTCAAAATCCAAGATTACTTTACCTTGTTGAAGCCATGGTTGACCTAAAATCACTTTTTCAGTCATCAGATTATCTGGCCATTCTTCACAGTCTATTTTCATATATTCTTCATTAAACTTTACTTCAATAGTTAGTGAAGACATGCTCTGTACTATTTGACCTTCCAATGTTTTGATTAGGGTTCTACTTTCTTTTCTTTTTATGTTGAATTTACTTACCAGGGCTGAACTAATCAGATTTACTTGTGCTCCAGAATCTATCAAAACCCTAATGTTTTCATTTTGAAAATCCATTATTATCACAAGGACATGGTCCTTTGGTTTGAGAGGTTTGAGAGGAGTTTCACACAGGCAGACTTCCCTAAGCTCATTGATTTTTCTTATCCTTTCCATAGCTTCCTGTTGAGCTTCCTTTCTCATATCTTCCTCTTCCCTTTTCCTGTTTTGAGTGTCCCATGTTATGTTCCCAAGGTCCTTTGTCAGCACATTGCCCTAAGTCATTTGAATTTTCTGGGTCTAGGGAGAAGATGTACACACACCCTTGCCTATCCTCATACCTACCATCTTTGAACTGAGCTACAGGTGTTATGTTTAGGGGAGCTTCTAAGTTTCTCAATCTAATGAGAAACTTGTGCATTCCATCCCGATATACATAGGTGCCAAACCTATTTGTATACATGTACTTGAGAATATTTCTGTAATCCCCAGTTTCAATGGGTTCATTTGTTTCAGTTAAATTTTCCATGTTGTTTTCTTGCCCTAAATTTCTTTCTTGGGCTTCCCCTACTACTGACTCTATCTCCTTCCTTCCTAGGTCTTGCTTGGTCAGTGAATTTATTTTGTTCCCAGACCTAAGGATCATTCAGCTAATTTTCACGATTTTGAACTCAAAATCGTGTTTTTCACGATTTTGTGTTCAAACTAGTGATTTTCTACTAATTTTTGTTGAAAATCGTATTTTCCACGATTTTGTACCTAGGAAAGTGTTTTTTTCCCAATTTTTTGACTAAAATCGTGTTTTTCACGATTTTGAACTCAAAATCATGTTTTTTCACGATTCTGTGTTCAAAATCGTGTTTTTCACGATTTTGAACTTGAAATCGTGTTTTTCACGATTTTCTTCCTAGGATTGTGTTTTTCACGATTTTGATCTGAAAATCGTGCTTTTTCATGATTCTGTGTTCAAAATCGTGTTTTTTCACGATTTTGTGCTCAAACTAGTGAATTTCCACAAATTTCTGTTGAAAATCGTGTTTTTCACGATTTTCTACCTAGGAAAGTGTTTGTTTACAATTTTTATGACTAAAGTCGTGTTTTTCACGATTTTGTGATCAAAATCGTGTTTCTCACGATTCTGTGATCAAAATTGTGTTTTTCACGATTTTGTGCTCAAAAATCGTGTTTTTCACGATTTTCTACCTAAGCTATTGTTTTCTCACGATTTTATGACTAAAGTCGTGTTTTTCACGATTTTGTGATCAAAATCGTGTTTTTCACGATTCTGTGATCAAAATCGTGTTTTTCACGATTTTGTGCTCAAAATCGTGTTTTTTACGATTTTCTACCTAACCTATTGTTTTCTCACGATTTTATGACTAAAGTCGTGTTTTTCACGATTTTGTGATCAAAATCGTGTTTTTCACGATTCTGTGATCAAAATCGTGTTTTTCACGATTTTCTACCTAAGCTATTGTTTTCTCACGATTTTATGACTAAAGTCGTATTTTTCACGATTTTGTGATCAAAATCGTGTTGTTCACGATTCTGTGATCAAAATCATGTTTTTCACGATTTTGTGCTCAAAATCGTGTTTTTCACGATTCTGTGCTCAAAATCGTGTTTTTCACGATTCTGTGCTCAAAATCGTGTTTTTCACGATTCTGTGCTCAAAATCGTGTTTTTCACGATTCTGTGCTCAAAATCGTGTTTTTCACGATTCTGTTCCCAGACAATCGTGATTGCTCACAATCGTAAATAACACGATTTTCTAATGAAAATCGTGTTCTGGGAATCGCGATGTTGTTCTTTGTGCTCAAAGTCGCGATTTTGTGTTGACTTCAGAATCGCGATTTTGAACAATTTTTGAAATTTTTTCAAGTTTTGATTTTCAGATTTCTTCTTTTCCTACTAAAATCACCTTATTGAAATTTTAACATGCAATGAAACAACTTAACCAAAAACTAATGTTTCTTAGTAAAAACTCAAAAAGTCAGAAAATCGCGATTTCGTGATTTTTAGTTATTTCCTATTTTTTGGTGCTATGTGATCACTTTAATGCAAAAATATATACTCAGAAATAATGCTAAAACTTTTACCTTGCTTGCTTGGTTGGAAATTTCTCCAAAGGCAACTGATTGCTGAAAGTCGCGATTTCGCCCGATTCTGCTCACTCTCTCTCTCCCTCACTCTCACTCAAATGAATTTTTCTTTCAATTTCAAGTTTTTATAGTGTCCAGAAAATCGCGATTTTGTGTGATTTCCACAATTCTTCACTCTTCCACTTGTCCAAGCTTTACTTACCCAATATTGATGACATCTTTTGCAATTTTCTTTTCTCAAAGTACCCAAATACGCTAGAATTTCAAGAAATTCTCCCTTACAGAAAATCGCGATTTTGTGCAGAAAATCGTGTTTTTTCTGTAGAACTTATTTTGTGCAAATTTGAGTATTCTTTCTCCTTGTTCTCTTTCAATACCCTCTACCTATTGCAATTCACCAAACTCTTGTGCTTTTGCATCAAAATCACAACCTTACTCAGAAAATCGCAATTTTGTGCAGAAAATCGTGTTTTTTCTAAACTTCTAATTTTCTGAAAATTTGAGTATTCTTTTCTCTTGTTCCCCTTCAGTATCCTTTACCAACTCCAATTCCACAATCACCTGCAATTTTACCTCACAATCACAATCATTAATCAGAAAATCGCGATGTTGTACAGAAAATCGTGTTTTTCAAAAAGCTCCAATGCAACTTCCTAAAAAGAAAAAGAAATTTTTTTGATTGTTTTTATGAATTTTATGAATTTTTTCAATATTTTGCCCTAAAATAAAGGTGAACACTTTACTTAGGGTTTCTTGTTTGGTGATCTACTGATCCTATGTTTCTTGATTGGTTATGATTTCTTATGGCTCAGCTATCACAACAGTTCATGAGAAAGTTTTTCCAAAGAAAATGTGCTATGAAATGCAAGCAATTTTTGCAAAGATAAACTCAATCACATATTTTTTTCAAAATGCAGATCAACTCAAGATTTATGCTCATATTTGGATAACAAATGAATCTTTTCTACTTGCATCTAGCTACTTTAACTGACTTTTCCTTAGTGCAACAATGTTATCTTCCCAAGATCCGCATTGGTGCCTAGTACTTGGTCAAAAAGAACTCTAAAAATGCAAGAATAGACTCATGAATCTTTTCTACCTGCATCTAGCTACTTTAACTGACTTTTCCTTAGTGGAACCATGTTATCTTCCCAAGATCAACCATGGTGCCTAGTACTTGGTCACAAAGAACTCTAAAAATACAAGAATAGACATATGTTACCTCATCTTCAGCTTTCTTGGCTTATATCTTCCACACACCTGCACTTTTACTTCCACAATGTAATGAGCAACTATCAATTTACAAAAATTTCAGCACTTCCAATTCTAAAAGATGATCTATGCCTTCTTTTCCCAAAAGACAAACAAAAGACATCTACCTTTTCATGTTCACATTTCTTGATTAAAGAGTGTTACCTTTTCCTTGTGTTTGTTACCATCATCAATAGAAGATCCAGCAAGGTCCAACTTCAATGAAGCTTTTGAATTACTCCCCGGCAACGGCGCCAAAAAATGTTTGTTATTGATCTTTGGAGTTGTCCTCTCCAATCATTTAGCATAAAGAATCAACAAGACATCTTTATTTTGTCAATCCTGGAAGTATTCTTGAGACACAACCCCTTCAAGATGATAGATTCCAAGAAATAAGAGAATAATGGCAAGATTTTTGAGAATAGTGAAGATGAAGAGGAATTTCTAGGGTTTGAATTATCTTGAACATATCTCCACCATTTTCTACAATCTTGGTGTCTATTCCATGCTATTTTATCAGCAGAACACAATTATGAAGTCAAAATAAAAAAATATCACATGTATCATACAGACGAGACAATCGTGATTCTGTGCAAACAGACGATTTTCAGCTCCAGCACCATGCTACATCAACTCATCACTCAATACAACAGTATTCAACTCTCTTCATACACATTCAACAGATTTACACAATAGAAACTCACAAATCTCCATGGATACACAAGATCTAAACTCACAAATCAAAGAAACCACATAGAAGAGGAGAAACACAATTTTCAGCAGGAAACTCCTTCTCTATTCACTTAGATAGCATGTACACAAATGATTAACCAACCTCCTCATAATAGAGGAAATTCTTATATACATTTTCAAGTGTCCCTTTTCACACTTGAATTTTGGTCCTTTCCTTTATTATTCTAAAAATATGCTATCTAGGAGTTTCCAAAAATTCTAGAAAAAATACATAAGATTCTATCCTACATAAGGAAGACTCTTCCTTATTTTTACAACAATTGCATAAATATTTTTACAAATTTCTATCATTTTACAATTATTTTCCTTCAAAAAGGTTTCCAAAAATGCATCTTCCAACAGAGGTCATTGAAAATCTTCTCCAAGAATTCTTGGTGATACATAAGAAGTCTGCCCCTTATATCCACAAGCTAATGGACAAGCTGAGAGCACAAACAAGATCCTATGTAATGTATTGACAAAACTAGTAAATAACAAACGCTCTGATTGGGACAAACAACTTCATCATGCTGTTTGGGCTTATCGAGTTGCCTACAAAACGGTACTCAATGCCACCCCATTTCAGATGGTCTTCGGACAAAATGCTATGCTACCATTGGACTTCCTAATCCCAACTTTAAAAGTAGCACAAGAGCATGAGTGGAATGGACATGAGTTATCCTCTAGGATCTTTGATCTAGAACGCTTAGGTGAAACACGGTTACGAGCAGCCACAAGCATCTATGCTGCAAAGAAACGGCAAAAGGCATACTTTGATGCACACATCAAAGATAAGGGATTGAAAGAGGGAGACCTAGTGTTGGTTTATACACTAAAGCAACATGCCCGTAAATTGGAAAAAAGAGGATACGGACCCATGATCATTAATAGAATTTCCACTAGTGGTGCAGTTCAATTGGCCACACTAGAAGGCGATGTCTTACCAAACTATATCAGTGGTTGTCGAGTCAAGCTATATCAAGAACCTCTTACAGAGGATATGCTAAAGAGACTCAACATTGCTAAGAAGCGAAAAGAAGAAGAATTAAGGGTTAGAGAAGAAGCACAGGCAGAGGCGAGAGAACGCATTAGGAGAAATAAGTTAAGATGCCAAGGCCTAGATATCAATCATGAGGCCCCAAGATATCACATGGCCATGTGTCAAACATCAAGTGCAATTGCTTCTCAAATAATTGATCGACGTCCCTTTGTGAACATCGTGGTAGGACAAGGGAAGAATGCAAGAACTGTGAGAGTATTGATTGACTCAGGTGCAGCAACTAGTGCCGTTAGACTATCCTACTGTCAAGACTTGCAATTGAACATAAAACCTATAGAAGCCTATCTCATAGGTTTGGGAGGTGTGGAAACCCCTTGTTTGGGAGAGGTGGAACTTCCCATCTACCTTCAAGATGTTCCAATGAAAGTCAAAATGCTAGTATGTCATGATGAAGACATTATAGAGCCACTTGTCTTGGGTCAAGATTGGATTTACAACCATGCACTCAACTTGAACCTACGATGTCAACTCCTTCAAGTTTGGGTGCCTGAACAATGTATCACATTAGCATTAGAGAATTGCATGCGCACAAAGCCAAGTAGCACACATTCTCTTAGTTCTTCCGAAACTAATCTTTGTAAAGAAAATGTCGTGTGTGTCACAAACCCTATGAAGCAAAAGGACTCAATCATGGAAGCACAAGCTCATAGGCCAGCAAACCTCTCTTCTCTCTCACATACTAATGCGAGTGTAAATCGACCAAAAAGGCAAGCAAAAAAGACATCTGCTATATCAACTAGACAGACAGAATTCAAGAAGAAAAATCTCAAGGCATGAAGCAGATTTCGGTACGAAAAGAAGAACCACCAGCTTTGCCACAACCCTTCCCAGTGAGGCAAGCCAACCATGCTGAAAGAAGCATCACGAAACGAGGACCAGCTCAATCCTACAGTCTTCGACAAATTTGGGTACCAAAGCAATCGAGGGAGGCCGACCATGATAACGTACGAATTTGGGTGCCAAAGAAGTTAGTTGCAGCTCAACACGAGCGATTACAAATGTGGGTACCCAAGACACTTTTACATGCACAAACACCACAAATCTCCCTCCCAAGCAAAGCTTCCACAAAGACGCCAAGGAGAAGCAAGGGTCAACACCAGGCACAAAGAACCAAAGCAGATCAACCCACCTCTTCGACAATCATAAAAAGGCAACCAAAAAGGGTATGAATTTGGAAGCCAAAAGTATTAGGAGCTTCCACAAAATCAAAGAGCCAACCACGCTGGATACCAACTTTTAGACACCATTGCACGATGAAGGGGCCAGAAGTAACCTCCACAAAGCCACATACCATTCTCAAATGGATCCCTATAAGGAGGATTACATCATTGCAAGATTCAATCGACACCTCCAAACAAAGATTGCATTGAGTCTAGAATTAACAACAACCATGTGCCTTTGGCATAACCTTGTCTATTGCACCATTCAGGTCATGCATTTCCAAAGTATGCATTAATCTAGGGCCACATTACACGGCCGTGCATAGACACAATTGAGAATCCCAAGCACATGCAACACATTGGACATATGTAAATTATTTTATTGATACTAACATCTTTCTTCTTGTTTTGTGACCTTGTTTCCAAAAAAAAAGAAAAAAAAAGAAAAAAAAAAAACAAAAGAAAAAAAAATGGGATTGTGTTTTTGACGAATCCCCAATGCGAACCATCGAGAACGGAAGACAAGCTGATGGTCAATCATCATGATGGATTACAACACGGAGAGATGAAGATCAACAAACCTTTCAACATGGTAAGATATGCATGCTTCAACAACACTATAACCATGATAGATTAGGAAACCTCTTCGTCGGCATACCCTTGAGCACTTCGCTCAAGACCCAATTTCTTGCACCATACTTCTTCCCATGCATTTTCCAAGTACGCATGCATAGGGCTATATTACAAGGCCATGCACAAGGCACATATCTCGTCCAACCCATGCACTAACGTACTCACCCATCATCCATTATGCGTTACAAGTACTTGGCATGAAAACTATGAAAGCCATCTTTGGAAGAATCAGAGGACATCACGGTGACCACTACAAGAGCAAGGAAGCCATCCACCACCGAGAGTTTCTCATAATCAACATTGACCACCTCCTTTGAGCAACTAGCAGTTTTGAAAAGCTCACAAATGCACCATCAAGATGGAATACAAGAGAGAAGTACATACAAAGGGACTACAAACTGCAAGAGCTAGCAGACAAACGATTAGGCTACATTGGGAAGATGGATTGCTCCTGTTGAACGTAAAGGACACTACCTCTCAACGTACTACATGGAACAACCACTACAACAAGGGTCTGTTAGGGACGACAGACTCAAGAGGGGGGGGAGTGTTGAAGCTCAAGGTCAAGGACAAAGCATGGAAGTGCATCAAGGAAGTGGACACACAAGAAGAAGGAGCAAGTAGGGAGCTCCAAGAAGCACCTGTCAAATTTTTAGAAGAAATCCCTATAAAAATAGTGATTTTTATCACTAAAAACCATTGTAAATACCATTTTTCATTTTTCTAACTCCATTTTGTTCAAGCCGAGGAGTCCTCAAGCTTGAGGAGTGTTAGAACTATCATCATACCAATTTTCATAATTTTTAGACTCCGTTTGAGCCCCCAAATAAGCCCTAGAACCTAATTTTTAACTAGGCAGGACACTAGGTCTGGACAGGGCCAAAACCACTCAAAAACTATAAAAAGGGCTGGAGAGCTCATTTTTGGGGTTAGCTTGTTGTAGATTTCAGCTTGGTAAGAGAACTCTTTTGCAATTGAAGATCTTCCATTGTTCCACTCTTTGCTCTTACTTTGTGCGCGTGTGTGTGTATGTGTGTGCATGCTTGTGTGCTTTCACTCACACACTTGTGCCATCACTTGCTCGAGGTCTTCATACCGGTCCTCACGTCTCCACGGATTGACATTTATGAGGTGGAGCTCCTCATGTTGGTACTCACCATTGTGCTAGAGTGACACTAACTAAGCTAAAGGACATGGTAGCAATGACCCCAACTATTGCCATCCACCTACAAATGTGCATGCAGCACTTCGCATTCCTGGCCGAAGAAAGGTTTACAATGCTGAGCAAGAAGATTTGGTTTAGTTTATACTTGGCAGACATGCTAAATCTGACAATCAATATGTCACATTGGATCATAGACCATATCCATCTTGCACATCAATGGTGCTACAAGAAATAGAAGTCAGTGCTCTATGGATGTTGTGCATTTACTAGAATTGTATATCGATGCCTGGCATATGATGTACCAATTCAAAGGGCACTCATTTGGTCTAGGGTGCAGGAATTTCAGCGAAGAGTATCAGCCATAGGGCCCCCATCAAAGAAAATGAGAGGAGCTTTTCAGATGCCATGTGCACAGGCTCGGGGTGCTACATTGACACTGGACATGACACCGCCACCCCAAAGGCGAGTACAAACCTTCACCATCAGACTACCAAGGCACATTGCAGAAGGACACAATCTGATCTTCCCATCGACTCCCACAGATTTAGAGTTTCCTCACGGCTTCATGCTTGAGGATTTAACTGATGAGGAAGTAGCCAAGATAATCAATGCAACTAACTTGGAAATTGAAACAAAGCAGTTAAGTGGACAACAAACTGACATGGATCGGCCCTACCAAACTCAACCAGTAGTAGTCGAAGTAGAGGAAGATGAGGAGGAGACTGAAGAAGAGGAACAAGATGAGGAGCATGAAGGACCATCCGGTGAAGAGGAGCATGAATATGAGCAACATGTCATGCCGGAACTTGCAGGAGCCCCCACATACACAAAGAAATTAAAAAGGTTGTATGATACTATAAACCTAGTTCAGGAACAACATAGACTATCCTTGGTAGTAGAGAAGGCCTTAATGAACCAGATACTTGAAGAAGAAGGTGTGGATGATCAATTCAGAGCTTCCCTCAACATGATTGATGATGCATTAGGGGTGCCAGAAACTGTGCACACCGGCCTCGCACACTCTCAGAGATTGGAGTGAAGACACGGGAGATGCCCTCCAAGATCAGGGAAGTAGATACATATTATAGTATCAGACAACATGGCACCACCTCCACAACCACTGACATGGCACACTCCATTCAACACACTGAAGAACCCCATGCATCAAGTGCACCCCCATCACCACCCCTACCACCCTCCCCTCCAACTCCACCCCCCTCACCTCATACCACCACTGTCACCACTATTGTCACAGCCACGGTCTCCACCTCCCTTAGTGAAACACACAATGTGAGTCAACTGTCTCAACTCTCACAATCTGACACCACCACTGTTGTAATCACCACCATGGATGATGTAACTCTAGCCTTGGTTATCAAAAATCCAATTCCTCCTATCACATTTCTTGGTGGCCCACATGCACAATTAAACACACCGGTGTACACCTTCACTACCATCACCACACCTACCATTCCCTTGTATATGGTAACTCCCACGATGGCATCAACACACAACCACATGGACATATCATGCACATCTGCACCTCTCGCTCCCCCCATTTTCCACAATCTCCCATTCCCCCACCACCCACTTCATCATTCTCAAGCACAACATCCACCATCCCTTTCCCTTTCCCCTATCCCCTGCATTCCAAACCTTCCCAGCACCCACCCTTGTAAATAATGTATTCAACACTTTGTATCAATGTTTGTCTCAGTTACAATAGAATTACCAGCATTTAGATGATCAACATACAAACCTGTTCAGAATCCATGAGACATTACAAGAACAACTCACAAACATGGAGAAGGACAAACAGCTACTACAATAGCATTATGATACCTTGTAGAGACAATATGAGGAGTTAGTGGCCAATCCCCCCCAGCCAGATTTATAGGCACAACAACACCTCGAGGAAATGCTCCATGTCAAACAAGCACACAATCTCAAAACCTGTGGTAACCTCGCGTTACTAAGGAAACACATGTCAGTAGCACTAGAAGAAAATAAAAGACTACAAAGACAAAATGAAGAAAATCTAGAAGCAGCGATGGAAGGATCACCAAAAGAGATCGACCTGGAGTGCTTCAAAGCCATCCCGTCGGCCAACATGTAAATCATATTGGACACCCATGCTGACCTACTAGAGGCATATGTTGCCTTAGAAAAAGAACGTCATGAGCTATGGAAACAATTGGCCAATCATCAAGAGCAATTGAAAGAAGCAACACCTATAGACATCACATATGAAGGGGTGGTAGAATTGAAAGCAGAACTGACAACTTTGCAAGATAAGCTTCTCCAATATGAACGTCAACCTTCTCCCCTAGTGGAGCTCAAGCCAGAATAACTCGTTCCAATTGAAGTAGAGTAGACATTTGAGGACCCTTATGAACCTATGCATGCACTTGGAGTCAAAGAAACCGAGGAAGGAATGGATACATTTGAGATTGAAACTCCCAAATGGATGCAAATGTTAGAAAAGGCAGGCCCAACTCATGATGATAGAGTAGCAGTGGAGATACAGTTCATGTCTCGACTGGAAGACATCCTCATCAAATAAGACTACTTCAAGATCCTATCTCATCATCGATGGATTGGTGTTTCTGATGATTTGCATGTACCATTTTGCATCTTATTAGCAGATTATAATGTGGGGATCAAACACCACACCACAAAAGAGCCAAGCTCCGCAACCCAATTTGCCCCAGACCACATTCCTGAGAGCGCAACGTAGGGCAACATCTTTCAACCTACATGGAGAATATGGTTACTTAAAACCTACCCCGAAATGGTTGTAGCTCAGTGATGAGTAGCACCTCCTTTAATGTCAATCTGGGAAGACATGAGGATGGTATGAAGACCTCGAGCAAGTGACGACACAAATGTGTGAGTGAGAAGCACACCAACATGCACACACATACACACACACGTGCACACACGGGAAGAACAAAGAGAGAGACAATGGAGTTCTTTTAGATTACTCAAAAGTTCTCTTACAAGTTCAATTCTACAACAAGCTAACCAAAAAAATGAGCTCTCTAGCTCTATTTATAGTTTTTGACTAGTTTTTGGCCTTGTCGAGACCTAGTGTCCGGCCTAGCTAAAAATTAGGTTCTAGGGCCTATTTGAGGGCTCAAACGGAGTCTTAAAAAAATGAAAATTGATAGGTAGGTACTTCAAATGCTCCTCAAGCTCAAGGAATACTTGGCTTGCACAAAATGGAGTCAAAACTATCCAAAAACAGTATTTACAAGGTTAAGGTAGTGATGAAAATCACTGTTCAAATGAGGTTTGGTTGGAAAATTTGGATGGCCTATTTGCTAGATCTTCGTTGACTACTTTGTCTACTTGTGCCTTCTCTCCGCTCTGGCTTCCTTCTTTGGCTTCCTTGTCTTGTGAGTCCTTGGGTGCCTTGAGTGCTGCCAACACCCCCCCTCTCTTGCGTCTGTCATCTCTGGCAGACCCTTGTTTGGCTGAGCGTTTGAAATAATATTCAACAACATCAGTAGCCATGTGGTGTTCTTCGAGCCTCAATCCCTTTGCTAAATCAGTTAGGAGGGCATCCCAATCCACTAGACCTGGAACGTCCGGATGTGGCACACACAGTTGTTCTGAATGTAATGTTCGCTCCATTGCAAAGAGGTGGAGTAGATGGGAGGGTCTGGGAACAAAGACTTCATAGTGGTATTCCCAGAACCCCGTCTCTTCAAATGTTTGCTTGTAGCAAGCGGGGAGATATTTAATTCGTGCGTGCCATGCATATATGACCTGAATGGAGGGGGTTGTACTCATATCATAGACCAAGTCAAGGTTACCTGCTGTGAATCCAACTCCTGAGAAATGTGGATCTTTAATATTTTTAGGTTGTGAAGGTTACCAGCATCAACTCGAATATTTCCATGCACATCTGAGCCATTACATCTAGGATGTTTCGCATTCTGACTCCCCAATGGCGGATGGTAGAGATCATGTAGCCCACCATAGCTTGTCCCCATGGTGGTGCCAGGTATACGTAATTGAGCCACTTTGCGCAGCCTTTAACATTCTTCACGGTGATGGAAAAATCAGGCCATATGCGTCTTTTGAGTATGGGAGCATAACATGGATCATACTTAATGAATAGTGGCATGTTATTACAAGTTCGAACCATCTCAGGGTAAGTTTCTAAGAGTCGTAGCCACCAGGTAGGTTGATGAATTGATCCTTGGTTAGCGCTCTCAAGGATATCATCAGGGCCGAATCGAGTGGCAAAGGTTGGAGCCTTGCCACATCCTCGTTGAATTTTTGCATTGTAATCTGCCAAGAGCACACAATACGGCACATACTGATCGTCATTGGTGCCTATCCATCTCTGATGAGACATACTTTGAAAATATTCTCATTTGATAATGGTGTCAATCTTGGACATGGACTCAATCTAAACTGTTACCCGATCATCATGCGTATTGGCCATTTTTTCGAGTGTCTGCATCCATTCTGGGGCTTCTACCTCTAGTGTGTCCAATCCCTCAGAGGTTTGTTGACCACCTGGCATTGGCATAGGAACATATGGCTCTTCATATGACTCATCCACTTCTATGGGTACCAATTCTTTCGGTTCTGGCTCGATGACTGGGGAGGGTTGTCTTTCATATTGGAGTAACTTGCTTTGCAACTCCGCGACCTGTTCTCTCAGTGCATTTACCTCTCCTGTAGTGGTGGTAGAATTTGTGATCTTAGGTTGAGCTTCTTGCATCATTAGCCGTTGACGGAGGGTATCCCGTTCTTTGCCCAACTCGTCATGCGCTTCCAGTAGATCCGCATAGCTCTCTAGAATTGTCTTCATAGTCTCGGATGGAACAACTTTGAATCTTTCCGGGTCGATCTCTTGGGGGGAACCCTCCATGACGGCCTCTAAATTTTCTTCGTTCTTTCGTTGCAAGCGCTTGTTCTCTTCGAGGGCCATGGCCATGTGCTTTCTGAGTAAGGTCAGGTTGCGACAACCTTTGACATGTTCTGATTGATAAAGTTCAAGTAGAGCTATTAGTTTTTTAACTTCATTGGAATCGGATAGCTGGGGAGCTTCCAAAAGAGTCTGGTGAGCGTGCTCGAGCGTAGTGTAGCATTGATTTAGGTCAGTATTTTCCGCTTCCAAGGTTGCAAGCCTCGTCTGTAGTTGCTCATGATCTGTAGTTATTTGGTGATGACGATCTTCCAAGGTTTGCTATTCTGTCTGTAATTGATGTACACATTGATGTAATGTAGAAAACATGTTATTTACATTTATGAATGCACGGAAGGTGGAGGATGCAGGGGGAATGGGGAGGGGGAAAGGGATAGTGAATGAAGTGGACACAAGGGGTGATGTGGGTGGAGGGGGTATGGGAGATGGTGGTAGAGAGGGGGGAGGGAGTGGTGCTATGGCTGGTGATGTTTCCATGGTGTCAAAAGTGTGTGTGAATGTGTAGATGGGGACCGTGGGTGGGGTGGATGTGATGTTCGTGAATATTGTTGTAAATGTGGGCATTGTGATCCCTCCAAATTGGGTGCCTGGTGAGATGGAATCCCCATAACATATGTGGTGAGTGTTGAAGTTGGGGTGGTAGTGTTGTGTGGCGAAGTGAAATGTGTAGTGAGAGGTGGTGAGGGTGGGGATGGTGGTGCCTCATGGTGTTCCTCTGTCTATGTAGTGTCTCCTCGTGCAGATACTTCTATGTGGATTTGCTTTCCCAAGCGAAGGGGACGGGTTGGCACTCGTTTCTTGAAGCAATGAACGTAAGCCATAGCCGAATGAATGGCCTCATCTAGGCCCAAGGCATCCACATGCAGGTTCATGGACTCAATGAATTGTTCATCAACGCCTTCCTCTCCTAACATTTGGCTCATTAGCACCTTCCTTGTTTCGAGCGACAGTTTGTGATGTTCTTGGACTCGCTTCATGGTTTCATACAATCTTTTTATTTGTGCCGAATAGGCTGGGGCACTTGCTAGTTCTAAAGTTTCTTCGTAGTCTTGATCATGTTCCTCGTCTACTTCTTCTTCAGTCTCTTCTTCATCTTCCTCTACTTCTACTACTTCCGGTTGGGTCGGGGCTGAAGTTGTTGTAGTAGGTTGTGGTCCTTGGGTCTGCTCTGCTTTCGTCTCAAGGTTAGATTCATTGATCATCCTAGCGATTTCTTCATCAGTTAGATCATCCAGGGTGTAGCCCTATGGAAACTCCAGGTCAGAGGGAATCGGAGGGAAAACTAGATTGGGTCCTTCTGCACTCTGTCTGGGTAAGAGTATCGTAAACGGAAGGACACATCGCGTTTGTGGAGGTGTTACCTCTGGTGTGGTGGTGGCTCCCTTTGCTTGGGCACACGGTAATTGGACAATGCCTCTCATTTTCTTAGATGGAGGTCCTATTGCTGATAGCCATCTTTGGAATTCCTGAGCTCTGGACCACACTAGTGCTCTTTGAATAGGCACGTCATAAGCTAAGCATCTATAAATTATTTTTGTCAGCGCACAACACCCATGAAGCACATTCTTCTTTTTCTTATTCCATCATTGATGTGCTAGGTGGATTGATCTATGATCCAGTGTGGTAAATTGATTGTGAGATCCTCTGTCTCTGCCAAGTACAAGCTGAACCAGATTCTTTTTGGTGGCATAATGAAGCGTTCTTGGGCGGGGAAGGCGAAGTGTTGCATGATCGTTCATAGGTGGAGGGCAATGGTTGGTGTCATTGCTACCATGTCCTTCAATTTGTTGAGGTCCTTGTGCTTCATCCTGTAGGGAATCCTTGATTCTTTCTTAGTGGGAATATGCATACCTTGCATGTTCAACGCTTCCCGTACTAGATTGAGGGTCAGTTTGAATCTTTTTAGCTCGTGGCCTGGTGTTAGTGAGGGTAGCACGAAGGTACTATCGCCTCCCTTGGCTCTGCTAGGGGTGATGGTACTGATAATGTAGAAGCAACGCAAGAAATTTGGCTTAGGTAGATGTGCCCGGAAATAGCTATCCAAGCCCGCTTTGGTCCATACCGATCGCATTACTTCCGCATTCTGGTACTTCTTGAACTCACGGGTGAAGAAATGATATCGTCCCCATTTGCCATTAAACTCAATTTCTGCCTCCCAAAAGTAGGTGCCGTCTCCCAATGGTCCTGCGACATCACTGAACCAATGTGCATGTTTGCCCACTTGAGAAGCGTGTCCCTACAGAGGGTCCTGAATGGGAAGCACGTGCACTGCTCTAAGTTCTTGAGGTCTCTCGGTGAGTTGTGGTTCGAGGAGGAGGTTTTCAATGTCCCTTATCTGACCGCTAGACCCTGCCTGGGAACTAGTACCTCCTACTTTTGCCATTTGTTTCTTGTTTGCTGGTTCTGTGAGAATATAGAAGCAGGTTTTAACATTGTACTGGACAAGATAGAACAATTTTTGTCCCCGTTACAACATTAACATGAGGTTAGTGATAGGTTAGTCGGTCAGTGGGTGCTCGGTGATTGTGGGTGTAGTTAGGGAAAGAATAGTCCTATGAGCTAAATGGAAAGATGCAGTGTGAGAATGATGTAGTTAGGAGGTGGAGATGAATTTACAGATGGGGGTCAGGGGGTTTATTACAAGCTTTGAGCTGCCAAACATAGTGAATGGCTTTTGGTTTTGGTTGTGTGGAGACTCTCGAGGGCTTTATGAGAGTGTCTGCTTGGAAATGAGGCTTTTTAGGGACCCATTTACAAGTGATTCTGCTCGTGCTCATGAGCGAATATGTGTTCGTGCATGTCAAATAAGATTGGGTATCAGCTGTTCGAGTGAGTGAACCATGTTGTACATGGTGTGGTCTGTGTGTGGCTATTTGAGCCCGCAAGCAAGCCTTAGGCACCCAAATTTGTCTTGATTGTGGGTCGGCCTTCATTGACTTCTTGGGTACCCAGATAGACTTCACTTTTGTAGGAGAATTTGTGAAAGAATTCTTATTAGTGGCCAGTCATTGATCACTATTATGAAGTTTAGCCAGTGGTTGTGACTCGACCACAACAGGTTGGTCACCTTTTCACACCCACACTTGTTTTGGTGACTGAGACACTATGCTTCGTACTTTCTTTTGGCTTCGAGCATAGGTCATCTGCTTCTTCTGCAATTGATCTGCCTTTGGTTGTTGTATCCCTATGGCCTTTGGAAAAGAAGGGAGTTCCGTTGCATCCTTGATTTCTTTGCTGAGACAATCATCTCTCTGTATCACATAGTTTTGGACAAGAATAGCATTGTCATCTTCATGTGTACTCCTGGAAGGACCAGGAGTTTGTGCCTTTCCTAGTTCTTTGAGTGCTTCATTTTCTAGCTCGATTACAATGTGATTCTGGTTTACCCAGACATGAAGAAGTCCACTTCTTAGGTTTAGGTTGACTGCGTGATCATAGATCCAGTCTTGACCCAAGACAAGAGGTTCAGTGAGATCCTCATCTTGACACACTAGTACTTTAACTGTCATTTAAACATCTTGAATGTAGAGAGGAAGTTCCACCTCGCCCATGCAAGGGGTTTCCACACCTCCCAATCCTATGAGATATGCTTCCACAAGATTGACATGTAAGTTCAATTCTCGATAGTAAGAAAGTTTAACAGCACTAGTGGTTGCACCAGAGTCAATCAAGGCCCTCACAGTCCGTGCACTCTGTCCTTGTCCTACCTCTACAGTCACAAAAGGACGTCGGTCAATTATTCTGTGGGAACTTACACCTGAGACTTCGCACATAGCCATATGATATCCTGGATCTGCATAGGCATCTATCCTAGCTTTCTCTCTCCTCTGTCTTCTCAATTTCATTCTTTGGATGCGTTCCACTACTTCTACCTGTGCCTCTTCTCGAATTCGGTTTTCCTCTTCTTTACATTTCTTTGCAGTATTGAGTCGATTTAACATTTCCTCCGTGAGGGGTTCCTCGTATAATTTGACTCTGCATCCGCTAATGTAACTAGGAAGAACATCACCTTCTAGTGTAGCTAATTGAACTGCTCCACTAGTTGAGATCCTATTTATGATCATAGCTCCATAGACTCTCTTCTCTAATTTTTGTGCATGTTGTTTCAAAGTGTAGACTAGGACTAGGTCTCCTGCTTTCAAACCTTTATCCTTCACATGTGCGTCGAAATATGCTTTTTGTCTTTTCTTGGCTGCATAAATTCCTGCTGTAGCTCTTAATCTTGTTTCACCTAATCGTTCAAGGTCAAAAATTCTAGATGAGAGCTCATGGCCTGTCCACTCATGCTCCTGTGCTATTTTCAGTGTAGGTATCAAGAAATCCAATGGTAGCACTGCATTTTGACCAAACACCATCTGAAAGGGTAAGGCTTGGAGTACCATTTTATAGGCAACTCTGTATGCCCAAACAACATGGTGTAGCTGTTTGTCCCAGTCAGAGCATTTAGTATTCACTAATTTGGTGAGTACATTGCATAGAATCTTATTTGTGCTTTCGGCTTGCCCATTCGCTTGTGGATGATAGGGGGCATACTTCTTATGTACTACCAAGAATTCTTGGAAGATTTTCAATAACTTCATTCAAGAAGTGAGTGCCTCTATCACTGACTAGCTCGATAGGTAACCCGTACCTTGTGAACACATTCTCAAATAAGAACTTAACAATTGTCTAAGCATCGTTCTTTGTCGTAGCTTTTACCTCTACCCACTTAGTTAGATAATCAGTGGCAACAATGATGTATTCAGCATGGGAACCCTTAGCTGGGGGATTATCAGGACCTACAAAGTCTATACCCCACTTAGAGAATGCATGTCCACCCATCATAGGTTTCAATGGCATTTCATCCTTATGTATAGGATACTGGGTTCGCTAACAAACATCACACCTCTTCACATAGGTATGTGCATCCATGTGAAGTGTTGGCCACCACAGACCTGCAAATAGTATAGCCTTGATTACCCGATCTGGTCCAAAATGTCCTCCTGCTACACCCTGGTGAGCAATTTCCAATATCTTGAGGTATTTTCTCTCATGGACACATAATCGGAGGTAACCATCTTTACCACGCTTGTATAAATTATCATTAATGAGTGAGTAATTTAGGGCTTCTTGTTCTAAACCTCTTTTCCTAGCCAAAGTCATGTCTTGAGGGAATGTTTTTGTCCTCAGAAACGCTACTAATGGTTCACTCCAATCTGGTACTAGAGACATGTGGTACAGAGTAGCATGCTCCACAGGTGGTCTAATATGACAGACTGGGCATTCTTTGCACATTTTATGGACATCTGCTTCCATAGTCGGCCAATGCACTCTAAATCTCCTTAGTGTCTGTAGAGTTCTTTGCCTTGAATAGTGTTGCTCTAATGCACCTACATGTGCTAATTGCAACCACTTTGCGTACTCGTCCCCTTCCACACAACATACTAATATTCCTAGATCCGTATGCTTTTACATACTTCCTGCCATGATGTGGTACTTTTGGGCTTTCACTACCTCTATATCTTGAGTGTTTATTACTGGGTGGTTAGGCCCGTATGTCAATACTGGCACTAGTGGCTTAGCCCACTGAGGTACCACTTCCAAATTAATAAGCATCAGGAAGATCATGTGATACTCCTTGTGGTGCCTCTCGAGAGGTGAGCCTAGAGAGATGGTCAGCTCTCAAATGAGTCTTGCCTTTCCTTACCACTACCTCAAAGTCATATCCCATTAGTAAGAGAAACCATCTTACTAATCTACCTGTATTGCATGGCTTGTTTACCAAGTACAACAATGCTTGATGATCAGTAAAAAATTTAAACTTATTTGCAAGCAAATAGTGTCTAAACTTTTTAACCGCATACACCATGCCTAATCCTTCTCGTTCAGTGGTGGTATAATTTCGTTCAGCTGCGTTCAATTGTCTACTAGCATAGGGAATTGGAAGATCCATATTACCTTCACCCGTAGGTTGTGCTAGCACACATCTAATAGCATAATTGGATGCATCCACGTGGACATGAAAGGGCTTATTCCAATCCAGTGTAGTCAAGATTGGTGCTGAACATAATCGTCATTTAAGCTCATTGAAGGAGTTCTCACATTCATGAGTCCACTCAAAATTGGTCAAAAGGCCGTACAGAGGCTTTGCAATGATGGCATACATATGTATGTCGGTAATAACCACAATGCCCCATGAAAGCTTGTACTTCCTTGACATTCTTTGGCCTAGGTAGTTCTACGATAGCTCTCACTTTCTCCTCATCTGTGGATATGCCATCTTTGACACTATGTGTCCTAGAATCTTGCCTTGCCTGACCATAAAAACACATTTTTCTGGGTTCAGGCAGACTTGATATTCTCTACATTTGTCAAAGATTTGCCTAAGTTCGGGTATATGTGTCTGTCTAATGTTGGAATGTGCAGAGAGGTCATCCACATAGACTTATAAATTCTTCCGCCAAAATTCTTTAAATATATGACACATCAGTCTTTGAAAGGTAGCAGGCGCATTGGTGAGACCAAAGGGCATTACTTTAAAGGTGAATATGCCCCACTCTGTGGCAAAAGCAGTCTTATGCTGATCTTCCGGAGCTATGGCTACCTGATTATAACCAGAAAATCCATCAAGGAAGCTGTACACTTCCTTGCTTGCTACTCTTTCTAATAGATGCTCAGTGATCAGAAGTGGATAGTTATCTCGAATTGTGGCTGCATTAACTTTCTTCAAATTAATGCACACACGTAACTTTCCATTCTTTTTGGGCACAACTACAATGGGGGATACCCACTCAGTGTGCTCAATTTCATAGATGAATCCAACTTCAACGAAGCGATCTATCTCTTCTTTGATCTTGGCAACATAATTATCATTATATGTGTATGGCTTTTGCTTAGAGGGTTTGGCATCTAAGGTCATGGGGATAGTGTGTGAGCATATGTCAGGGTCCACACCTTTCAAGTCCTTGTAACTCCAAGCGAATACATCTCGGTATTCTCTTAGCAAGGCAATCAACTCTTGCTCTTCTTCTTTCGTCAGGTCATGTCCTATGTAAGTGCATCTCTCTTCTCCTTCTTCTATGGCTACCACTATTTTCTTGGTGGTTTCTTTGTTATCATAGGCCTCTCTTGATTGTGCCTTGCGTTTAGGCATTCTTATCCTGACTCTCCTATCATCTATTTCATACTTGTTAAAATTTTTAGGGACCTCAAACAAAGATTCTTCCTCTTCTGGTGTGACTTCTCTTTTCTTTCTTTTCTTTCCTTCATCCTTAGGGGTAACTTGTGTGGTTAACCTCACATCATTTGTGAGCTCTCCATGTTTTTGAGGGTGAACTTCTACTTCATAGAAGTATTCTTCATCTGATGCAAAAGGTGGGTCCATAATGATTGACTCTAGATCGGAGTCACTTGCATCCTCAAAAGCATCAGGGATAGGTTCACATTCTTCTAAAATTGAGTCTCCCATGATTGGATCTATGGAGAAGACTGAAATGTCATAGCCATCCTCGTCATAGTGGGGTGTCCATTGTTGCTAAAACTTCTACCCAACCATGAGGTTCAAATTCTTCGTCAAAGATACTATAGGTGCATAGGCCGGGTCTTGAATTGATCTTTGGGTTTCCTTTGCACCTATCTCTCTGGCCTTTTCTCTCTTCTCTTCTTCTACTACTACTTTACACATCCATAAGTGAGTGTCTTCATGCATCCATGAGGATCTTGATCCTATGGAATGCACTGACTCAGTATCATCTTTGCCTCTATGGATGGGATTCCATTGGATGGGGGGTACTCGATGGGAGTAATCCTTGAGATTAACTTTGGTCGTGACACCTAAGTGTTGCAAGTACAAGGAGTTGGTTCCCCAATCCTGCACCACTTGCAACGGTCGCATAAATGGTCTTCCCAAAATCATCTCATAGGCTTGGTTCTTTCTAAAGTCACAGATAACAAATGTGTGCTCAAACTCTACACCAGAAGTAGTGAGAGTTATTCCTTCTAACAGCCTTAAGGGTCTCTCTATGTGACCGTCAGCCATCTGCAATTTCATCCTTGTGGGCTTGAGTGTTGGCTTGCCCCAACGCTTCCATAAGGAAGTGGTAGCAATTGCAACTCCTGCACCAGAGTCCAGAATTGCCTTGGTTGTGTATCCTTGATGGGTGATGGGAAGATAGGTGTTTCCTTCTTCCCCTTCACTCATATCTCCTATCTTGTCCAAGGGTATCTCTGGCACCGTTCTATGAGATCCTATCTAGGAATGAGGTTTTGCTACTTCTGGTACTTGTTTGGCTACATGTTTCCACAGTTTCGGCCTAACCTTGAGTAGTTCTTCTAAAGTGAGATTGCACTGCACTTTGGTGTTCTTCACTACCTCCGTGTTCCTAGGTATTACTGAGTCTTCGTTTCTTACCATGACCGTGGGTGCTCTCATGCAAGTAGACTTAGCTTCCCATGGGCCTATGAAATGGGGTAGTTCTTGTAAGGAATTTGACTCGAAGTCTAATCTCTCGTGAGATTGTGCACCCTTTTATTCTTCAGAAATGGAAGGAATGTCTTGTTGGAATTGATCATGCGCATCATCCAAAAGTTCGATGGGAGGAGGAACTTCACTCTCTTTAGCCCATTTCTCTTCCTGAATCTCTCGCAAGAACTCTGGTGAATACCTATTCATAGAAGAAGAGGTGTCTGGTTCAGTGAAATTAGGCACATAAGCTTTCTGGGGAGGAATCCTTATTCTTTCGCTTGCCTTGGCTCTTCCTTGGGATATGGTTTCCTTATCAGATCTTGCAATTATGCTCTCCAACTTCTCTAATAATCCATCAAAGTGCAACTGTGCCTTAGCTAAGCAAGAGTAGTTGAAGAGGTGACTGGCTTCAAACATGGTCTGAGCCAATGCTACCATTTTAGCACAAAGCTTGGTTCTTTCTATCTCTAGATCAGCTCTAGGATAGCACTTGTCGTGATCTGTCACGTTTGGCCCTTCTTGGGTTCTGGCCTGATATGCCTTAAGCATCATGTCTATGTCTTCTGGAGCAGGGTCAGCTAATACTGATCCTACTCTAGGGGGTGGTGGAATTGTATGAGGTGGGTTGAAAGATGGTGGATTAGATGGTGATAGGGACGAAGGTGGTGGTGGTATGTGAGAGTTTGTTTGAGAGGTGAGCTCAACAATTTTGGCTTTTGTTTCTCTTATACTTTCTTCTAATTTGCTCATCTTCTTAGACCATTTTCTTTTCATTCTCTCTTGGCTATCTTTCCAGGCTCTCGTTCGTTTCTTGGCTACACTCTCGGTTTCACTAATCTCGACGCTCCTTTCTTCACCTTAACCTTGGTTCTACTGCAAAGCCTGAGCTCTTGTGACTACCTGTACTGGTGTAGTGGAAGTCACACTTCCTATAGAGTCTACTACTAACCCAATAACATTAATAGGAGTGATTTTTGGCATATTATTGGGATTCTTTGAGCAATCTCATAAGAGATGCTCCTTTCCGCAAACTTGACAAAAGCCTTGGATTGTTACTGACTGGGGTTGTGTAGGTGCAGGCATGAGGCAATCACGAATGAGGTGATCTCCTTGACATTTGTAGCATGGTCCTCTAGGGAATGGGGGTCTTACTTGCCTAGGTTGAGGTCTAGGGTTGGGATTTGTGTACATGATATTTGCATACTCTGTATCCCAAGTAGGTTCACTCAGTTCTTCACTATAGTAGGATTCTCCATGTTCAGGAGACTGCATGTAGTAAGCCTGGGGGCTATCAATATGTGTAGAATCAAAGCTATGGTCACTTGGGTCACTTTCTGAAAGCAATGGTGTTACTGGCACTATGGCTCTATTCAGGTTCTCTTCTGCAACTGCATACTTTATTGGGATCACATTGGCTGGAGCAGGAGGTTGTTGGGCTAGCACTGGTTGAGGTCTCTGCTGGGCCTGATATTATGGTTGGTAGGATTGTTGAGGCCTCGCATACTGTTGTGGTGGATACTGGTTCTGATATCTTCCCTATTGTGGATAGGGCTGAGGGTAGGTTTGCCTAACCGCTTGCTTATTGTATGGGAAATCTTGTGCTATGTGATTAATGTATCTCCGTTCTATGGTGCAGTATTGGCTACTAGGATTCACTTGGGGTTGAGCCATGATGGGACATACGTTCGCCATATGGTCACCACCACAAGTATAGCACCGCTTAACTGGGGCAAATCTTGGGATTTGTTTGCTAGAGACACCTAGTTTTTGAACTACTTTCTCAGCGAGTTCCTCAATAGATGTGGATTGCGAGGAAGAGAGGCTAGTAGAACTATCTGAATCTTTGTAGATTTTTGAAAGTTCTAATTCCTCCCCTGGTTATTCTCGATGTCAATGCACATGCGTACATACTCTTCTATGGTCCTAGGGTCTTTCAAGTAAACATATGATCTCAACTTTGTACTCAGCAGTCCATCTAGGAATAAAGCCACTTGTTTGGCTGATGTGAGTAACTCAGGAATAGGGCGCCTCTCTAAGTATTGCCTAAACCTTCTTCCTACAAGTCTAACCATCTCTTGAGGGGTTTGCTTGAAGCTATGAATCAGTGAGGAAGTGTTATGCCTTATCCCACTCTTAGAGAATTCAATAATGAAAGCCTCTAGAAGTTGGTCTATGTTCCTGAAGTGTCTCTCATTTAGTGGTTGAAACCACGTAAGAGCGGTGTTCCTAAGGGTTAGACCAAATGCATTGTACTACGTGAATAGGCCCTCAACTTGTTCAGCTCTCAAGACTTGCCTAAACTCCGCCACATGATCATAAGGGTCTCCTGTGCCATCGAAGTAGTTCTTCACGGATTTAACCAGCTGTGTAGGTCTCAAAGTCCTCGTGTGCTCTCTAGGTCTTGGCAGAGGGAATTCATCTACATTTCTTGAATTTCTTGGAGCTCTAAGTCTCTCAGGTTCCACTCTATCTATTTTCGTTCTCGTTCTTTCTCTTCCCATTGGGTTGGCGAAACTCACTTTTGGCCTATCTCTACTTCTGTCCCTTTGAGCTCCATGAGCTTGGGATGTCCCCGCTCTTGGGTGGCCATAAGAGACATTAGATCTTGGTTGGAAAAAAAATTCACCCTTCCAAGTGTAAGCATGCCTTCCATGCTCGGTGACCACAAACATCCTTTCCGAAGTATTGTCTAAATAGGTCACTTTGCCTGGGCTATCAGGATCTTTGAACTCATAGATTGTGATCATTCCTACCTGATTCGGTTGATCAGGCTTATACCTCTAGAAGGCTTCATCGGTTTCTTGATTTAGAAGCAGATCTATGCTCTTATTGTACTGGGGAATCCACTCTGGCGTGATAATTCTAGTAAGAACTGATTTGCCTTGAGGGGTTTTAGGCTCTCCACCTATGTTCCCTTGCTCTAGGTCACCTATGTCCGTTTCTGGGATCACATTACCAAATTCATCTGTCCTATTTGGGTGATTGGTGACTACGTATATGGTTCCTTCTTTGTCCAGGTATGCTCCATTTTCAAACTTGACAGCTGGATGTTCAATTCCAATGGGTTGGTCAGGGTTTTTAATTTGGACCACAGATCTTCCTAGGCCGTCCTCATAGATGCAAGCACCTAATCGGTTGGTCCTAAGGTATTCAAGTTGCGTCTTGTAAAGACCTTCGACCCTTTGTAAGTATGGCACACCTGAACTTCCCGTGGGTCTCTCCATACCATGAGACATCTCTAACTCGCTAGTTTCAGAGCTAGGGTAGTGTGAATAATGGCTCAACTGCTGGGCCTAAGACCTAGCAGTATGATTGACACTAGCCTCTAAAGACCTAAGAATCTATCTATCTCTTCCTAGGTGTCGTCCTGATCTAAGGTTTATATGCCCAATTGAATAATCCCAAATTTCCCAAGTACAATTTCGTTGCTGAGTTCTTTTGTATTAGTCACTTGTTCTTTTTAATTTTTCTTAGGGTGTCACTTCTTGTCCAATCAGTCATCGTCGCAAGGAACACTTAGGTTTTATTGTACTTGAGTTTGGTTGCTTCATTTAAATTCTTTTCCCTTAGGTGGTTTCACAAATGGAATTTCTTTGTACTTGCACTTGAGTGATTAGAGTTCTTGGACTTGATCGTGCTTAATCGTATCCCTAACTGATCAAAACCTCTATCCGTACTTAGCCTAAGCTAGGGATTGACAGAGGGTGTTGAGAATTTCCAACCTTTAATTTCTCTCCTTGCTTGCCCTTGTGTGCCCAAGAAGTGTGTTCCCAAGCTTGCACTTACTCTGGCTCAGAACGCCCTTCGATGCTCTCAATGGACCTGTAAAAGTCCCAAGCAGGGTTCTAGGGTTAAAACAGGGTTCAAGCAGGCTAACAGGTAACCAAGACTTCTCGAAATACTTTGTGTAGCGTCCTCACGATGCTCTACTAAACCTTAAATGCTTCCACACATTAGCCAAAAATAGACCAATATTTTTTGCCCTAAAAAATTGGCCAAATTTGCCCGTCAATCGCGATCGAGTGGTCTGTCAATCGCGATTGATATGTCAGTCGCGATCGACGTGTCGGTCGCGATTGACAGGTCCATCGTGGCTATCAGTCACGATTGATGGGTCAATCGCGATTGACACGTGGCCCGAAATTTCATTCAGTCATGGTCAAAGGATTGTTGACTTTGTCGGTCGTGATTGATGGGTCGATCGCGATTGACACGTGGCATGCAAGGTCTATCGGTCGTGGTCAAATAGTCGTTGACTGGGTCAGTCCTGATTGACAGGTCCGTCGGGACTGTCGATCGCGATTGATGGGTCGATCGCGACTGATGGGTTGGTCACGATTGACACGTGGCATGCGAAAAGTCTATCGGTCGTGGTCAGTCGGTCGTTGACCCTATCAGTCACGATCGATGTGTCGCTCGTGATTGACAGGTCCGTCGGCAAGTGTCCGTCGTCCTTTGTCGATCGTGATTGATGTGTCGATCGCGATTGACAGAAAACTGAGGAGTTTTAAAATTTCAAACACATATTCATGAAGCTCTAGGCATGCACATCATGATTATGTACTTAGTTTGGCAAAATGTTCACTTTTTTTGTCGGTCACGATTGACATAGGTGAATGCATCGGGACCTGCACAGTCAAATTTTTACCTGCTGGAGCTGGTATAACTGCTAGGGATGCCGGTTCCTGCAAAAATCTCAGAAAACACACAATAGCACAAACACACAAACGCTCTCTTGCTCTCTCTCACAAGTGAAATGAGGGGAAATGGTGTGGGAATGGTGATATGACCAAAAAGCTGAAATTTTCGCAATGATGGAGATGGAGGTGGGAGATGGTGATGATGATGATGATGGTGAAGAAGATAAAGGAAAATAGATCAAAGTGAAGAAAATACCTATGACTCCAACGTCTCAACTCTACGTCTTACCATCACACGCTCGTCCTCAAAGCTCGATCCCTCGCAACAGCACCTTTGTGTAGCTCAGTGATGAGTAGCACGTCCTTTAATGTCAATCGGGGAAGACATGAGGATGGTATGAAGACCTCGAGTAAGTGAAGGCACAAATGTGTGAGTGAGAAGCACACCAACATGCACACACATACACACACACATGCACACACGACAAGAACAAAGAGAGAGACAATGGAGTTCTTCTAGATTACTCAAAAGTGCTCTTACAAGTTCAATTCTACAACAAGCTAACCACAAAAATGAGCTCTCTAGCTCTATTTATAGTTTTTGACTAGTTTTTGGCTCTGTCCAGACCTAGTGTCCGGCCTAGTTAAAAATTAGGTTCTAGGGCCTATTTGAGGGCTCAAACGGAGGGCTAAAAAAAATGAAAATTGATAGGTAGGTACTTCAAATGCTCCTCAAGCTCAAGGACTCCTTGGCTTTCACAAAATGGAGTCGAAACTATCTAAAAACGGTATTTACAAGGTTAAGGTAGTGATGAAAATCACTGTTCAAATGAGGTCTGGTTGGAAAATTTGGATGGCCTATTTGCCAGATCTTCATTGACTACTTTGTCTGCTTGTGGCTTCTCTCCGCTCTGGCTCCCTTCTTTGGCTTCCTTGTCTTGTGAGTCCTTGGGTGCCATGACTGCTGCCAACAATGGTGTGCACATAGAACAACATGCCCTTGTACATTAAGTATAACCCCTGCTATTGTCCTATGTTTCAACAAAGATCATGGCCTGAGTTCACTCAAACAGTGAAGAATGTCAAAGGATGTGATAAATGGTTGAACTGTGTATATCTGGAACCGCCTCGTGGTCACATTCCAGACCTTCAAAAATGTCAAAGAAACTCACCTCTTGACACTAGGCTTTAATGAAGGCAACCTCGACCTCGTCTATGATATGAGCACCACACCATCTATCAATACTGTATATGCATGGCATGCTCGTATCAAATATCTCCCAACATGTTTCAAACAAACATGTGAAGAAATGTTTCTCGGAGTATCACTCAAAAATATTCATACCTAGACCCTCTCATCTGCTACATTTATTTGCTATGGAGTAGGCCCTACATTCAAACAAGCTGCACATGCCACATCCGGAGGTACCCGGGCCAGTCAATTGGGATGCCATACTCACAGATTTGGCAAAAAGACTGAGGTTAGAAGAGCATCACTTGGCCATCGATGTCATTGAATACTACATCAAACGTTCAGCTCAGTAAGGGTCTGTCAGAGACGACAGACGCGAGAGAGGGGGGAGTGTTGGCAGCAGTCAGGGCATTTCAAGACAAGGGAGCTGACATAAGGAATCAGAGCAAAGAGAAGGGCCAAGCAAGCAAAGCAGTCAAAGAGGATCTGGCAAATAGGACATTCAATTTTTCCGACTTAATCTCCTTTTAACAGTGATCTTCATCACTACACGAACATTGTAAATACCGTTTTTGGTAGATTAGACTCCATTTTGTTCAAACCGAGGAGTCCTTGAGCTTGAGTATTAGAAGTATTTATGTACCAATTTTCAAAATTTTTTCAATCTCATTTGAGCGTCCAAAATAGCCTAGGAACCTAATTTTTAACTAGGCCAGACACTAGGTCTGGACAAGGCCACTAGCTAGTCAAAAACTATAAAATTATAAAAGGAGCTAGAGAGCTCATTTTTGAGGAGAAAAAATTGTAGTTTGAACAAAAGAAGAGCTATTGTTATTGTGTTTGGATCTGAATCAAAGCTTCCATTGTCTCACTCTTTGTTCTTACATGTGTGTGCATGTGTGTATGTGTGTGCATGCTTGTGTGCTTCTCCATCACCACTTGTGCGCATCACTTTCTCGAGGTCTTCATACCATCCTCATGTCTTCCCCGATTGACATTAAAGGAGGTGCTACTCATCACTGAGCTACATATACCTCTCTGATTCTTGAAGTTCTTGTAACACTCATATGTAGTGTGATTTGGCAAACCACAAATATTACATGGGGAAGAGTTAAAGGGTCTCCCTTGTTGAGATATCAAGCTCAACATGTGATGATCCAGGATGACACGTACTAGTTTTTTGTTTCTTTGACATGTATAGTGGTCACGCCAATATATGTTAGGGATACTTCATTGAGCTTTATTAGATTTATCTACCGAGAGTGATGGCACATTTTTTCCTTGCTAGCTCACTCATTCACGGACATTAAGTTTTTCTTTATGTAGTGATCTTTATATATTGCACTTGTTGTATTCTTGTTTTAGGTCATTCTTGTACATTTCGTTTTATGTAATAGAAGAAGAAGAAGAAGAAGATCATTCTTCCTTTCCTCAATCTATGTGTGTGCTTCTCCTTGAGAGTGAGAGTGTGTGTGTGAGCTCTCTTCCTTATCTCCTTCCTCGTGACATGGTATCAGAGCCAGCGTGGCTGTCGAGAGCTCCTGAAGAAGATGACGGTGAAGAGTATGCAGCAAGGCGTGGAGAAAATGTGATTCACAAACGACCTCCATCTGCTACCAAAATTGGCGTAAAGGTAGAAGACCTCAAAATATTTTTGTGAGTTAACCCTTTAGGGTCACTCGTTTTTAATAGATCGAAGTTTCAGAGCCATCTCGACCTCCGTTTCAAGCCCGCAAGGTGAGGCCCATAGAAAAACTAGGTTAGTTTCAGAAACTGTAACTTGTGTTGTGTTCGGCAACACTCATATATTCCAGATCCAGAATTTCAAGCAATTTGGTGTATTGTTGATGCACGAAAACTGTGTTTTTCTGAGATCAAACTATCATATCATAGTGCAACAGTGTTCAAGCAAAAGTGCTACTTGTAGTATTCTACAGTGTTGTGAATTGCTGCAAAAATGCCAAACGTAGATGGAATGAGTCAGCTTATGAGCGATAAGCTGGAAAAGAACAACTTTCATGCTTGGAGATTCAGAATGACGAATTTCCTGATGGGAAAAGGCTACTGGAAGTACATCTAAGGAGAGAATGAAAATGCTCCACAGTTACCAAAAAGGAATCGGACTGCAGATCAGGTAAGAGCATATGAGGAATGGAATCAAAGAGCACGAAAGGTAATGTATTGGCTATCTGTTAGCATATAGGATAGCATGATTGGACACATATAGGATGAGTATAGAGGTGTTGCAATGGCAGCATGTGAGGCATCATGGCTGGAGATGTTAGTTGCAGATTTAGGTGTGGAAGTGCAAAAGCCTATCACTATTTAATGTGATAATATTAGCAGCATACAACTAGCACGGAATCTTGTTTTCCATGCTAGAACAAAACATATCGAGATACATTATCACTTAATTAGAGAGAAGGTATTAGTAGATGATATTGATCTTGTTTATGTGAGAACAGATGAGCAGGTTGCTGATATTTTCACCAAAGCACTTGGAGCTGAGAAGTTGAAGACGTTTCCGGAGATGCTTGGATTATAGGATATGCCATTGAGCTTGAGGGGGAGTGTTGAGATATCAAGGTCAACATGTGATGATCTAGGATGACACGTACCAGTTTTTCGTTTCTCAGACATGTATAGTGGTCACATGGGTATATGTTAGGGATACTTCATTGAGATTTATTGGATTTATCTATCGAGAGTGATTGCACATTTTTTCCTTGCCAACTCACTGATTTGCGAATATTAGGTTTTTCTTTATGTATTGATCTTTATATATTGCACTTGTTGTATTCTTGTTTTAGGTCATTCTTGTACATTCCTTTTTATGTAATAGAAGAAGAAGAAGATCATTCTTCCTTGCCTCAATTTGTGTGTGTGCTTCTCCTTGAGAGCGAGAGTGTGTGTGTGAGCTCTCTTCCTTATCTCCTTCCTCGTGACATCCCCATACCTTGCTTACCTCCTCTGCCCCTACCCCTTGAGTTTCAACCTCTCCTTGCATAGTTGGCTTGAGAGGTTGTACCTTCATCCTCAATCCTCTTGCTTTTCCCTTTCTCTTTAGACTTGCCTTTATCTGTATATAGGGCAGAAGAGCGTTTACCTCTTGATGAATCTCCATTCCTGTTGAGCTTGGATTCATGCACTACAAGAAATGGGGGGCGTAGGGACTCCCTCGAATTGAAAAAAAAAACGAGAATCATTGCTTATGCGATGCTAACGTCACATAAGCGACGGTGTTGTTTTTGGTTTTTTTTTTTTTTTTTTTTTAAACGGGCATTTGTCGCATAAGCGATGCTACCATCTGTAGCTCAGTGATGAGTAGCACCTCCTTTAATGTCAATCCGGGAAGACGTGAGGATGGTATGAAGACCTCGAGCAAGTGGAGGCACAAGTGCGTGAGTGAGAAGCACACAAGCATGCACACACATACATGCACACGCGCACACACGGCAAGACAAAGAGTGAGAAGCAATGGAGTTCTTAGATTACTTTCAAAAAGCTCTTACAAGTTCATTTCAATTACAATCTAACCTCAAAAATGAGCTCTCTAGCTCTTTTTATAGTTTTTGACTAGGTTTTGGCCCTATCCAGACCTAGTGTCCGGCCTAGTTAAAAATTAGGTTCTAGGGCCAATTTGAGGGCTTAAACGGAGTCTAAAAAATACGAAAATTGATATGTAGGTACTTCTAAGGCTCCTCAAGCTCAAGGACTCCTTGGATTGCACAAATTGGAGCTACAAAAATATGAAATGGTATTTACAATGATTGTTAGTGATAAGAATCACTGTTATAAAGATGTTGATTTGGAAAAATTTGAAGGGCCTATCTGCTAGATTTGCGTCGACTGCTTTGTCTACTTACTCCTTCACCTCGCTCTGACTCTCTCCGCTGGCTTCCTTGTCTAGTCAGTCCTTGGGTGCCCATACTGCTCTCAACACCCCCCCCTCTCTCGCGTCTGTCGTCCCTGACAGACCCTTGTTGCTGGGAGTGTTGGATGTAATATTCCACAACCTGAGTGGCAAGCTGATGTTCTTGTAGGCGTAGTCCTCTGGCCAAGTCTGTCATCATACGATCCCAATCAATTGGTCCTGGAATGTTCGGATGTGGCAGACGTAACTGATCTGCATGGATCGCTTGTTCTACTACGAATAGATGTAGCAAATGTGTGGGTCTGGGAATGAAGATTTCGGAATGATATTCCCAGAATCCCGTAGAGAACATTTCCTCAAATGTCTGCTTGAAGCATGCGGGTAAGTACTTTATTCGTGCATGCCAGGCAAAGATTATTGTGACCGAGGGAGTCTGGCTCATGTCGTAGACTAAATCCTTGTTACCTTGGGAGAATCAAGGGGCAGAGATGTATGGAGCTTGTACATTCCGAAAGGTTTTGAAGACAATGGTCATGAGCTCGAATATCTTCATAGACATTTTTGCTGCTATGTCGGGTACATTATTTAGACGTGTAGACCAGTGCCGAATTGTTGATATCATGTAGGCTACGGTTGGGGTCCCTCGAGGTGGAGCAAAATATGGATAGTTAACCCAAGCCGAGCATTCTTTATTGTTGCGTACCTTGATTGCAAATGCTTGCCAGGATCTGCGACGTACCACTGGGCAATAGCATGGATTATACTTGATATATAGTGGCATGGTTGCCCAAGTGCTCATCATCTCTGGGTAATCGGTTAGTAGACGTGCACGCCAATTAGGTTGGAAGATCGAGCCAGCACGTGCATCTGTCGGTAAATCCCCTAGCTCAAATTGAGTGGCTAATATGGGCTCCTTCTCTGTATGTCTTTTGACTTCTGCATTATAATCGTGTAGTAAGACAAAATAAGGCATGTATTGCGACTCTGATGTTGTGATTAACCGTTGATGGGATAAGTTTTGAAAGTAGGAAGACCGAAGGACAGTTTCTTCCAGATTTGTGAGAGATTGCATTTGCACGGCCACACGATCATCATGTGTCTTACCCACTTTCTCGACCCTTTTGACCCAATCTGGAACTTGAATTTCTAAAGTGTCTTGTCCTTCTTCTGTAGTTCGACCACCGGGTGTCCGCATAGGCTCGTATGGCTCTTCATAGCTGTCATCGACGGGGATTTCCACTACTGTTTTAGGTTCTGGTTCTTCAATAGGCGAGGGTGGCCTTTCATATGGTAAGAGGCGTGCTTGGAGTTCTGCCACCTGTTTCCGGAGGGTCTCTACTTCTTCTGTAGAGTGTTGCAAGATTGCCGGCTCCTGTTGAGCTGTGGGGACATTGGCTATCTGTTTCTTTAGATCTGCACATTCAGTCTCTAACTTTTCATATGACTCCAAGAAATTTGCATGCTCCTCAAGTAAGATGCGAATGTCTTCCGATGGGACTGCTCTATATCTGGTAGGGCTAATGGTTGCTCCTACAGTTCCTTCCATAGCCGCTTCAAAGTTGTCTTGGTTTTGTTGTTGAAGTCTCTTGTTCTCTTCTAGTGCTGCTGCCATATGCTTCCTTAATAGCCCAATGTTGCGTCTGAGTGTAGCATTAGATATCATTTGCGCTTGGAGCACTGTTTCTAATTCCTTGACTGCTTGGTCATCCACTGTTGATGTCTTTGATTCCAGTTCGGAGTGAGCCTGCTGTAAGGTGGTATGCTCGGTTAGGAGCGTTTGGTAGTCAGCTTCAAGAGTGGTGACCCTAGCTTGCAGACGTTGAGATTCTGCCTGGAGGGCCGTAGTGCGTTCTTCCAATTGATGGTATTCTTGTTGTAGTTGATGTGCACACTGAAGTAAGGTGTTGAACGTGCTATTTACATTATGAGATGCAAGGGGAAAAGTTTGAAATGCAGGGGAGGTGGGATTGGGTAGTGGGGTAGTGAATGCTGTGTGTGCCAATGATGTGAGTGGTGAGGTGGGGGGTAAGGGAGGGGGAGATGGTGGAATCGTGGGGAGAGGTGCTGTGGTTGGTGAAATGTCCATTGGGTCAGACAAGGTGGTGTGTACAGGGGCTACCATGTAGGTGGGTAAGGTAGTGAAGTGAGTGTGGTGTTCGTGTAAATTGATGTCGTTGCGAACAGCGGGGAAATGTGCCTCTGAAACATTGGAGAGCGGATGAACTGCTCCACAAAGGACGGGTATTGGGGTGGTGAGGTCAGGTTGAAAGAGGTGTAGGGGCCAGATGGGAAGTGAGGGTCATGGAATGGAGGTACCCGTAGTGGGGAATAGGCTGGAAAACACAGGGTGCCTTCAGTGGGTGCCGGGTTTCCAACCACACTTGGAATTATGGGATGGCCAGTTATGGGTTCGGAGGATAGAAGGGATGAAGTGTACAAGGGATTGGTGACGAAGGAGAAGAGGGTGTCTTGTGAGGTGGGTTCTCGAAATGAGAATGATTTGAACGAGGATGGGTTATAAGTGAAGGTAGAGGTGATGACTGTCGTTTCTTCCATGGTGGGAGGTGGTGGTGGGGGTGGAGAAGGTGGTGATGGAGGATGTTGGGGTGAGATGGGTGATGTCTGAACGAAGGTTTCGGCAGAGAGGTCAGTGGTGATTGTGGGGGTAGCTGTTGTTTCAATGGGTACTTCTTGTTCTATGACGGGTATCCTGATAGTCTTACCTGCTCGTGGTAACGTGTCAACTTTGCGTTTGTCATACCTCACGGATTGGCGGACTGCAGTGTGGACAGCCTCCGGAACTCCTAAAGATTCTGACACTAATTTGAGGGTGTCAATGAAATGTTGGTCCACCCCCTCATCTGATAGCATTTCTTGCATCAAAGCTTGACCTGATACAAGAGAGAGTTGATGCCTTTCTTGTACTGCTTTGATTGTGTCGTATAACCTTCGTAGTTGAGCTGTATATGCTGGTGCACCTACAAGTTCTGGCACTTCTTCTTGCTCATCTTGATGCTCTTGATCATAATCCTCCTCATCTTCCTCCTGTTCTTCATCTCCGTCATCCTCTTCATCCACTTCAACTGTGGTGACAGGTGCTTGGGAGGTTGTGGCCTGCATTTGCACGTTCTCCACTTGTTGTGCCTCTTCTGCCTCCAGCTCTACATCTTGTAATAATTGTTCGAAATCTTCATTAGTGAGTTCTTCCAAAGGTGCACCACTGGGAAATTCAAGATCGGTTGGGATAGGAGGGAATATCAAGGTGGAACCATCGGTGCTGCGTCTTGGAAGTCGGAGTGTGAATGGTCGGACTCTTCGGGGTGGAGGGGTGACATCTGGTGTTAGGGTGGCTCCACGTGGTTGAGCACATGGGACTTGGACAGTGCCTCTCATCTTCTTAGAAGGGGGTCCAGTGGATGTCCTGCCTCTAAACTGCTCTACACGATTCCACATTAGGGCCCGTTGAATAGGAATGTCATAAGCCAAACACCTATAAATGATTCTCGTCAGAGCACAACAACCATATAAAACTTGTTTCCGCGGCCATCGTTTGTGAGCTAGGTGTATCTGATCAATTATCCAGTGGGGTAAGTTGATGGTGAGGCTCTGTGTCTATGCCAGATACAAACTAAACCAAATCTTTTTGGGCGGCATGGTGAATCTATCTTGTGCAGGGAAAGCAAAGTGTTGCATGCACATGCGAAGGTGTATTGCAATATTGGGCGTCATGGACACCATGTCCTTGAGTTTGGTGAGACTTCGATTCTTCATGTAATCCGGTACTAGGGTTTCCTTCTCTGTAGGAATATGCATTCCGCGCATATCTAGAGCCTCTCTCACCAAGTTGTTTGATAGCCTGAACCTCTTGAGCTCATTCCCCTTTGTCAGAGATGGAATCACAAATGAGCTTGCACCTTTTGGGTTCTGGTTTGGAGTCAAGGTGTTGATGAGATAGTAGCATCGCATGAAGTCAGGCTTTGGGAGCCGTGCACTGAAATATGCATTCAATCCTGCCGTTTCCCATATCGAACGTAGACCTTCTGCATTTTGTAATTTCTCGAATTCTCTTGTAAAGAAATGGTATCTGCCTTGTTTCCCATTGAAGTCCAACTCTGATTCCCATAGGTACGTTCCTTCACCCAAGGGTCCCGCCACCTCAGTAAACCAGTGGGAAGTCTTTCCTACGGGCATGGTGTGGCCACGCGGAGGGTCTGCAATAGGTATGATTTTGATGGCCTGCAATTCTTCTGGTCTTTCATTTGTCTCAGGCAAAACGGGTAAACTGTCTAAGTCCACCACTTGCGGGCTTGTCTCTGTGTGAGAGCTAGTTCCTGCTGCCTCAGCCATGTTGAAAACTTCGCAGCTGGTTCTGTGAGAATATATGAATAAATGTTAACATTGCAATGGACACAAAAATGACACAGTGTCCCTTGTTACAACATTAACCTAAAGTTCGGGAGAGGTTAGGGGTTAATAAGTGCTCGGTGTAGTTAGAAATTGGGTAGACCTACGAGCTAAGCGGAATGATGTGATGTGATAGTGAATTAGTTAGTAGGTGGACATGGATTTACAATTGGGGTCCGGGGGTTTATTACAAGTTTTAGGTTGCCAAATGCAACAGATAGGTTTTGAGTTTGACTTTGTGGAGGCTCTGGAAAGTGTGATAGGGTATTTACTTGAAAAAGGGGGCTGTTTAAGGACCCATCTACGAGTGAGTCTGTGCGTGCTTCTAGGTGGCAGTGTGTTCGAGTGTATCAGACAAGAGTGGGTGGCGGCTGCTTGAGCGAGTGAACCCTGTCGTGTATGATGTGAATTGTGTGGGGTTATTTGAGCCCACAAGCAAGCCTTAGGCACCCAAATTTGTCTTGATTGTGGGTCAGCCTTCATCGACTTCTTGGGTACCCAAATGGACTTCACTTTCTCAACAGAGGTTTTAGGAGTCCTCTTATTAGCATCAAGTCGTTGATTACTAATAGGAAGTTGAGACCATTGTTGCGACTTAGTTACGGTCGGCAGCTCGTCTTTCCGCACCCACATTTGTTTCATCGGTTGAGTTGTTCTGCTTCGCGCGTTCTTTTGGTCTCTTGCCTGGAGAGTCTTCAATGATTGATCTGCCCTTAGTTGCTGCCTCCTTCTGGCCTTTGGAGAAGAAGGGAATTCCATTGTGGTTCTGACTCCTTCTTTGAGATCTTCATTCTTCTGCATCACATAGCCTTGGACAAGAACAGCATGGTCAACTTCATGTGCACCCCTGGAGGGACCAGGAGTCCGTGTCTTTTCTAGTTCCTTGAGTGCTCCATTATTTAACTCAATTGTAGTTCTAGTCTGATTCACCCATACCTGAAGAATTCCACTTCTTAGGTTTAAGTTGACTGCTTGGTTATAGATCCAGTCTTGACCCAAGACAAGGGGTTCAGTGAGGTCCTCATCTTGACACACTAGTACTTTAACTGTCATTGCCTCATCATGAATATAGAGGGGAAGTTCCACCTCGCCCATGCAAGGGGTTTCCACGCCTCCCAATCCTATGAGATATGCTTCCACAGGATTGATAGTTAATTGCAACTCTTGACAGTAAGACAATTTAACAGCACTAGTGGCTGCACCTGAGTCAATCAAGGCTCTTACAGTCCTTGCACACTTTCCTTGTCCTATATCTAAGGTTATGAAAGGACGTCGATCAGTTATCCTATGTGAGCTAACACCTGAAACTTCACACATAGCTACGTCATATCCTTGATCTGCATATGCATCTTGCCTAGGGTGCTCTCTACCTTGTCTTCTTAATTTCAATCTCCGTATGCGCTCTAGGGCTTCTGCTTGAGCTTCTTCTCGAATTCGCTTTTCTTCCTCTTTGCGTTTCTTAGCAGTGTTGAGTCGACTTAGCATTTCCTCTGTGAGAGGTTCCTGATACAACTTGACTCTGCATCCGCTAATATAGTTTGGGAGAACATCACCCTCTAAAGTGGCTAGTTGTACTGCTCCACTCGTGGATATCCTATTGATGATCATAGGTCCGTAGCCTCTCTTTTCTAGCTTCCTTGCGTGTTGTTTCAATGTGTAGACTAAAACTAGATCTCCTGCTTTCAAGCCCTTATCCTTCACATGGGCATCAAAGTATGCCTTCTGTCTCTTCTTAGCTGCATATATCCCTGCAGCTGCACTCAGTCTTGTTTCTCCTAATCGTTCAAGGTCAAAAAGTCTAGAGGAGAGTTCATGACCTGTCCATTCGTTCTCTTGTGCTACTTTCAATGTAGGTATTAAGAAGTCCAAAGGTAGCACAGCATTTTGACCAAACACCATTTGAAAGGGAGTGGCTTGGAGTACCGTTTTGTAGGCAACTCGGTATGCCCAAACAGCGTGGTGTAGCTATTTGTCCCAATCAAAGCGTTTATTGTTCACTAATTTCGTCAATACATTGCATAAGATCTTGTTGGTGCTCTCAGCCTGGCCATTAGCTTGAGGGTGATAGGGGGCAGACTTCTTATGAACTACCAAGAATTCTTGGAGCAGATTTTCAATCACTTCATTCAAGAAGTGAGTGCCTCTATCACTTACTAGCTCTATAGGTAGCCCATATCTTGTGAATACATTTTCAAACAAGAATTTAGCAGTTGTCTGAGCGTCGTTCTTTGTCGTAGCTTTTACCTCCACCCACTTGGTGAGATAATCCGTGGCCACAATGATATATTCAGCATGTGAACTCTTAGCTGGGGGATTAATAGGGCCCACAAAGTCTATTCCCCACTTAGAGAATGCACGTCCACCCATCATAGGTTTCAGTGGCATCTCATCTTTGCGTATAGGATACTGAGTTCGCTGACAGACATCACACCGTTTCACATAGGTATGTGCATCCATGTGAAGGGTCGGCCACCAGAAGCCCGCAAATAGTATTGCCTTGATCACCCGATCTGGTCCAAAGTGTCCTCCTGCTACACCTTGGTGAGCAGTGTCCAAGATCTTGAGATACTCACTCTCATGGACACATAGTCTCAGGTAACCGTCTTTACCACGTTTGTATAGATTATCACCAATAAGTGAGTAATCCTGGGCTTCTTGTTCTAAACTCCTTTTCCTCGCCAGAGTCATGTCTGGAGGGAATGTTTTTGTCCTCAGGAAGGATACTAGTGGTTCACTCCAATCTGGCACAATGGACACTTGATAAAGAGTGGCATGTTCCACAGGTGGTTTAGTGCAGCAGAATGGGCATTCCTTGCACAACCTTTGGACATCAGCTTCCATAGTTGGCCAATGTACTCCGAGTCTCCTTAGCGTCTGTAAGGTTCGTTGCTTTGAGTAGTGTTGCTCTAATGCACCTGCATGTGCTAAATGCAACCATTTATTGTACTCGTCCTCTTCCACACAACAAGCCAAGATTCCTTGATCCGTGTGCTTGTACATGCTTCCTGCCATGATTTGGTACTTTTGGGCTTTCACAACCTCTCTATTCCGTGTGTTTACTACTGGATGGTTAGGCCCGTATGTCAATACTGGTACCAATGGCTTAGCCCACTGCGGTACAACTTCCAAATTAAACAAGTAAGCATCAGGAAGGTCATCTGACACTCCTTGTGGGGCTTCTCCAGATGTGAGCCTAGAGAGATGATCTGCTCTCAAATGAGTCCTACCTTTCCTTATCACAACCTCAAAATCATATTCCATTAGCAAGAGAAACCATCTTACTAATCTTCTTGTATTGCATGGCTTGTTTACGAGATATAACAATGCTTGATGGTCAGTAAAAAATTTAAACTTGTTTGCAAGCAAATAGTGTCTAAATTTCTTAACTGCATATACCATGCCTAAGCCTTCTCTCTCCGTAGTGGTGTAATTTCGTTCAGCTGCATTCAATTGTCTACTAGCGTAGGCAATTGGAAGATCCATATTACCTTCACCAGTAGGTTGAGCAAGCACACACCCAATGGCATAATTGGATGCATCCACATGGACATGGAAAGGCTTATTCCAATCCGGTATGGTTAAGATTGGTGCTGAACATAATCGCCGTTTAAGCTCATTGAAGGAATTCTCACATTCCTCAGTCCACTCAAAGTTAGTCAGAAGTCCGTACATGGGCTTTGCAATGACAGCATACATGTGAATGAACCGGCGGTAGTAACCACAATGTTCCATGAAAGCTTGTACTTCCTTGACATTCCTTGGCCTTGGAAGCTCGGCTATGGCTCTCACTTTCTCTTCATCAGTGGATATGCCATTCTTTGACACTATGTGTCCTAGAATCTTGCCTTGCCTGACCATAAAGACGCACTTTTCTGGGTTCAGGCAGACTTGATATTCTCTACATTTGTCAAAGATTTGTCTGAGTTCAGGAATATGGGTTTGTCTAATGTTGGAATGAGCACAAAGATCATCAACATAGACTTCTAAATTCTTCCTCAGGAACTCCTTAAATACATGGCACATTAGTCTCTGGAAGGTAGCTGGTGCATTGGTAAGCCCAAATGGCATTACACGAAAGGCAAATATACCCACTCTGTAGCAAAAGCTGTCTTATGCTGATCTTCTGGAGCTATGGCTACTTGATTGTAGCCCGAAAATCCATCGAGGAAGCTATACACTTCCTTGCCTGCCACTCTTTCTAAGAGGTGTTCTGTGATGGGAAGCGGATAGTTATCTCAGATTGTGGCTGCATTGACCTTCTTTAAGTTAATGGATACATGCAGCTTGCCATTCTTCTTGGGCACCACTACGATGGGGGATACCCACTCAGTGTGCTCAATTTCATAGATAAATCCAGCTTCAACCAGTCTATCTATCTCCTCTTTGATCTTAGCAGCGTAATTATCGTTATATGTATAGGGCTTTTACTTAGAGGGTTTGGCATCTGAAGTCATGGGGATGGTGTGTGAGCATATGTCAGGGTCAACACCTTTCAAATCCTTGTAACTCCAAGCGAATACATCTCTGTATTCTCTTAGCAAGGCTATTAACGCATGCTCTTCTTCCTCTGTTAGGTCATGGCCTATGTATGTGCATCTCTCCTCTCCTTCTTCCAGGGCCACTACTATTTTCTTGGTGGTTTCTTTGTTATCATAGGCCTCTCCTGATTGTGCCTCTCATTTCGGCATTCTGATCCTGACTCTCCTGTCATCTATCTCATACTTCTTAAAATTTTCTGGGACCTCAAACAAAGATTCTTCCTCTTCTGGTGAGACTTTTCTCTTCTTTCGTTTCTTCCCTTCTTCCTTCGGGGTCACACGTGTTGCTAACCTTACATCATTTGTAAGCTCTCCATGCCTCTAGGGTTGAAATTCTACTTCATGGAAGTATTCTTCATCTGATGCAAATGGTGGGTCCATAATGATTGACTCTAGATCAGAGTCACTTGCATCCTCAAATGCATCAGGGCTAGGTTCGCATTCTTCTAGAACTGCCTCTCCCATGATTGGCTCTATGGAGAAGACTGAAATGTCATAGCCATCCTCATCACAGTGAGGTGTCCATTGTTCCTCATTGATGGCTACATCCATGGTTGCTAAAATTTCTGCCCAGCCGTGAGGTTCAAATTCTTCGTCTGGAAAAACTACAGGTGCATAGGCTGGGTCTTGGATTGATCTATGGGTTTCTCTTGCACCTACCTCTCTGGCTTTTTCTCTCTTCTCTTCGTCTACTGCTACTTTGCACATCCATAAGTGGGTGTCTTCATGCATCCAAGAGGATCCTGGCCCAATGGAATGCACCGATTCTGTATCATTTTTGGCTCTATGGATGGGATTCCATTGGATAGGAGGTACATCTCTATGAGAGTAATCTTTGAGATTTACTTTGGTTGTAACACCTAAGTGTTGCAAATACAAGGAGTTGGTTCCCCAGTCCTGTACCACTTGCAACTGTCGCATAAATGGTCTTCCCAAAATCATCTCATAGGCATGATTTTTGCTGAAGTCACATATAGCAAATGTATGCTCAAACTTGACACCACAAGTGGTGAGAGTTATTCCTTCTAGCAATCCTAAGGGTCTCTCAATATGACCATCGGCCATCTGCAATTTCATTCTCGTTGGCCTGAGTGCTGGCTTGCCCCAATGCTTCCATAGGGAAGTGGTGGCAATTGCAACTCCTGCACCTGAGTCCAAAATTGCCTTGGTGGTGTACTCCTGGTAGGTAATGGGAAGATAGGTGTTACCTTCTTCACCTTCACACATATCTCCTATCTTATCCAAGGGTATTTCTGGCACTGTTCTCTGGGATCCTACCTAGGAACGAGGTTTGGCTATTTCTGGTACTTGTTTGGCTACATGTTTCCATAATTCAGGTCTAATCTTGAGTAGCTCTTCTAACTTGAGATTGCACTGCACTTTAGTGTTTTTCACTACCTCTGTGTTCCTAGGTAAGACTGAGTCCTCATTTCGTACCATGACCGTGGGTGCTCTCATACAAGTAGACTTAGCTTCCCATGGGCCTGTGAAGTGGGGTAATTCTTGTAGAGAGTTAGACTCAAAGTCTAGTCTGTCCTGAGAGTGGGTGTTCTCCTGCTCCTCATAAATGGATGGGATGTCTTGTGGGAATTGGTCGCGTGCATCATCCACAAGTTCAATAGGGGGAGGGACTTCACTCTCTTTAGCCCATTTGTCTCCTTGAATCTCGCGTAGGAATTCTGGTGTGAACCGATTCATAGAAGATGATGTGTCTGGCTCCGTAGAGTTAGGCACATAGGCTTCAGGCACATAGGCTTCCTGAGCAGGAATGCTTAATCTTTCACTTGCCTTGTCCTTGTGTTTAGAGGCGGGTTCCTTCTCTGATTGTGCAATCAGCTTCTCTATTCTTTCTAACAGTCCATCAAAGTGCAACTGTGTCTTCGCTGAACTAGAGATGTTAAATAGGCGACTGGCCTCAAACATGGTCTGAGCCAATTCCACCATCTTAGCACAAATTTTGGTTCGTTCTAGCTCTAATTCTGCTCTTGGGTAACACTTTTCATTATCAGTTACGTTTGGCCCTTCTTGGATTCTGGCCTGATATGCTTTAAGCATCATATTAAGGTCCTCGGGAGTGGGATCAGCTAATACTGATCCTGCTTGGGGTGGTGGGTGGGTTACGTGGGGTGTATTAGAGGGTGGAGGGATGGAGGGTGATGGGGATGGTAGCGGTGGGAGTGTGTGAGAGTGCGGTTGAGATGTGATCTCTATGATTTTGGCCTTGGTTTCTCGTAAACTTTCCTCAAGTTCACTCATCTTTTTTGCCCATTGCCTTTTCATACGTTCACGGCTATCTCTCCAAGCTCTTGTCCTCTTCTTTGTCATGCTCTCTGTTTCACTAACATCTGGGCTCTTCTCCTGGTCTACACCTTGGTTTTGTTGCAATGCTTGAGCTCTAGTGATCACTTGCACGGGTGTAGTGGAAGTGACACTTCCTGTGGAATCTACCACTAACCCAATAACGTTAATAGGAGTAATTTTTGGCATATTATTAGGATTCTTAGGGCAGTCTCGTAAGAGATGATCCTTTCCACACTCTTGGCAAAAGCCCTGAATCGTCACTGACTGGGGTTGTGTAGGTGGAGGCAAGGGACAGTCACGAATGAGGTGATCCCCCTGACATCTGTAGCATGGTCCTCTAGGGAATGGGGATCTTACCTGCCTAGGTTGAGGTCTAGGGTTGGGGTTTGCATACATGAAGTTTGTGTAATCTGACTCCCAACTAGGTTCATTTGGCTCTTCACTATAGTAGGACTCACCATGTTCAGGAGATTGCATGTAGTAAGCATGGGGACTATCGACATGTGTAGAATCAAAGCTATGGTCACTAGGGTCACTTTCAGAAAGCAGTGGTGTTACAGGGACTATAGCTCTATTCAGGTTTTCTTCTGCTGCTGCATATTTTACTGGGATCACATTAGCTGGGGCAGGGGGTTGTTGTGCTAACACAGGCTGAGGTCTTTGTTGGTTTTGGTGTGGTTGCTGGTAAGGTTGCTATGGCCTGCCATATGGCTGTGGAGGGTACTGGTTCTGGTATCTTCCCTGCGGTGGATAGGGTTGAGGGTAAGTTTGCCTAACTGTTTGCTTATTGTAGGGGCAATCTTGTGCGGTGTAATTGGTGTACCTCCGTTCTATGGTGCAGTACTGGCTACTAGGATTTACTTGGGGCTGAGTCATAATGGGACATACATTTGCCATGTGGTCGCCACCACAAGTATAGCACCTTTTCACAGGGGCAAACCTTGGGATTTGTTTGCTAGTTACACCTAATTTCTGAGCTACTTTCTCTGCAAGTTCCTCGATTGATGTGGATTGCGTGGAAGAGAGGTTAGAGGCACTATCCGAATCTTTGTATATCTTGGAAAGCTCTAACTCCTCCTCTAGGTTATCCTCGATGTCAATGCACATGCGCACACACTCTTCTATGGTCCTAGGGTCCTTCAAGTACACATAAGATCTCAATTTAGTACTTAGCAATCCATCCAGGAATAAAGCCACTTGCTTAGCTGGTGTGGGTAGCTCCGAAACAGGGCATCTTTCTAAGTATTGCCTAAATCTTCTTCCTGCAAGTCTCACGGTTTCTTGAGGGGTTTGCTTGAAGCTGTGAATCAACGAGGAGGTATTATGCCTTATGCCACTCTTAGAGAATTCAATAATGAAAGCCTCTAGGAGTTGGTCTATGCTCCAGAACTGCCTCTCATTTAGTGGCTGAAACCATGTCAGGGCAGTGTTCCTAAGGGTCAGACCAAAGGCATTGTACTGCGTGAATAGATCCTCCACTTGTTCAGCTCTCAGGACTTGCCTAAACTCAGCCACATGATCGTATGGATCTCCAGTGCCATCGAAGTAGTTCTTCATGGACTTAACTAGCTGAGTCGGTCTCAAAGTCCTTGTGTGCTCTCTAGGTCGTGGTAGAGGGAACTCATCTGCATTTCTTTGATTCCTGTGAGCTCTAAGTATCTCAGGTTCTACTCTATTTGTTTCCGTCCTCATTCTTTCTCTACCCACTGGGTTGGCAAAGCTTACTTCTGGTCTATCTCTACTTCTGTCTCTTTGCATTCCATGAGCTTGGGATGTTCCAGCTCCAGGGTGACCATAGGATACATTTGATCTTGGTTGGGGGAAAACAAATTCACCCTTCCAAGTGTAAGCATGCCTATCATTTTCTGTCACCACAAAGATCCTCTCCGAAGCGTGATCTAAGTAGGTCACTCTACCTGGGCTATCAGGATCCTTAAACTCATAGATCATGATTGTTCCTATATCAATTGGCCGATCAGGTTTGTACCTTCAAAAGGCTTCGTCAGTCTCTCGATTGAGGAGCAAATCTATGCTCTTATTATCCTGGGGAATCCACTCCGGTGTGATAATCCTAGTGAGAACCGATTTACCTCGAGGGGTTCTAGGTTCTGCACCCATGTTTCCTTGCTTCAGGTCACCTAAGTCTGCTTCGGGGATCACATTTCCAAATTCGTCCGTCCTATCTGGGTGACTGGTGACTACGTATATGGTTCCTTCTTTGTCCAAGTATGCTCCATTTTCAAACTTGACAGTTGGGTGCTCTAATCCAATGGATTGATCAGGATTCTTAATCTGTACCACAGATCTTCCTAGGCCGTCCTCATAGATGCTGGCACCTAATCGGTTGGTCCTAAGGTATTCCAACTGCGTTTTGTAAGGGCCTTCTACCCTGTGCAAGTATGGCACTCCTGAACTTCCTGTAGGTCTCTCCATACCTTGAGACATCTCTGCTTCACTGGTCTCAGAGCTAGGGTAGTATGAGTGGTGACTCAACTGCTGGGCCCAAGACCTAGCAGTGTAGTTGACACTAGCCTCTGAAGACCTAAGGCTTTGTCTATCCCTTACTAGATGTCGTCCTGATCTAAGGTTCATATGCCTATTTAAGTAGCCCAATTTTTGCCCAGAGTACAACCTCGTTGCAGAGTCCTTTTGTACCAATTACTTAATCCCCTTTTTATGTTGATTATCGTGTTTATACTCTTGTCTGATATCACGTCGTTAGGAATACTTGAGTTTAATTTCGCACTTTAGTTTGGTCGTTTCACGTTAGGTTCTTTTCCTTTAAGGTTGTTGTTCACACACACAGGTTCTCTCTTGTCTTGAACTTGATTTCTTAGATAGTCTTTGATTTATCTCGTGCCTATCATTGCCTGGAATTACTTCTAACACTACCCGCACTTAGCCTAAACTAAGAATTGACAGAGAGTGTTGCGGGTTTTCCAACCTTGAGTTCCTTTACTTGTGTTGTTGCCCTGGTGTATCCAGGACGCGCGTTCCCAAGCCTGCACTTACTCTTGCTTTGCGTACCCTTCGATGCTCTCAAAGGACCTGTAAAAGGCCCACCGTTAGCTCAAGACTTAAATTCAAAAGACAGAACCAATCACTTTCATTCATGTAACACTTCACCAATTTGCACTATGACTTTTTGGACACAACTCTAGAGATCCCTGAATTTTGTTCCCCCTGGGTATGGTCAACTTAAAAATACCCTATCTAATATTTTTGATCTTAATTTAACCGTAACCAATCAATGTTTTTGTTGTACTCCCCGCGAGCTTTCCAATAAAACAAAAATCACGGCAAACGGATTTCGTATGAGAAAGTTATGACCGTTCAGGGTTCTAGGGTTAAGACAGGGTTCAAACAAAATCACTGTGCAATAGGTTTTCCCCAAGTTGTTTTCCTAAGGCCTCCTTATGTGCTATAGAGTAAAGTGTTTATGCCCAAAATTAGCCCAACTCTTCAATTAAAAAACCCTAAAAAATTTGGCTAAAATTGGCTGTCAATCGCGATGGACAGGGCTGTCAATCGCGATGGACAGGCAGGTCAGTCAATCGTGATGGACAGGCAATCAATCGCGATAGACAGGCAGTCAGTCACGATGGACAGGGGTCAGTCAATCGCGATGGACAGGCAGTTAGTCGCGATGGACAGAGCTGTCAATCACGATGGACAGAGCTGTCAATCGCGATGGACAGAGCTGTCAATCGCGATGGACTGAAATTTTGCAAAATTTTCAAAAATTTTTGTGGAAATGTGGTGTGCAGGGTCTCTAGTCCACTGTGGTGCACTCAGATTTTCCAAAAGGTGAAAATTTCTGTCAATCGCGATCGACAGGAGTCGGCGACTGCGAGACAGTTCTGCACATTTCCGTACCTGCGCGACGTGCTGGAGGGGATGATGCTGCTGAAACCTGCAAGAAACTCCAAAAGCATGCAGAAAATAGCACACAACAGTTCGCTCTCTCGCTCTCTCTCACAAGTGAAATGAGGGAAATGAGGTGGAGAAGGTGATATAATAAAAAAACTGAAATTTTCGCGATGATGGAAGTGGAGGTGGAAGATGGTGATGATGATGATGGTGATGATGGTGGTAAGGTAAGAAAGAGAAAAATAGGAAAAGTAGAGAAATTACCTACAACGCCAACGTCTCCAATCTACATCTTACCATCACACGCTCGTCCTCAAAGCTCGATCCCCGGCAACGGCGCCAAAATTTGGTGTAGCTCAGTGATGAGTAGCACCTCCTTTAATGTCAATCCGGGAAGACGTGAGGATGGTATGAAGACCTCGAGCAAGTGGAGGCACAAGTGCGTGAGTGAGAAGCACACAAGCATGCACACACATACACGCACACGCGGACACACGGCAAGACAAAGAGTGAGAAGCAATGGAGTTCTTAGATTACTTTCAAAAAGCTCTTACAAGTTCATTTCAATTACAATCTAACCTCAAAAATGAGCTCTCTAGCTCTTTTTATAGTTTTTGACTAGGTTTTGGCCCTGTCCAGACCTAGTGTCCGGCCTAGTTAAAAATTAGGTTCCAGGGTCAATTTGAGGGCTTAAACGGAGTCTAAAAAATACGAAAATTGATATGTAGGTACTTCTAACGCTCCTCAAGCTCAAGGACTCCTTGGCTTGCACAAATTGGAGCTACAAAAATATGAAATGGTATTTACAATGATTGTTAGTGATAAGAATCACTGTTATAAAGATGTTGATTTGGAAAAATTTGAAGGGCCTATCTGCTAGATTTGCGTCGACTGCTTTGTCTACTTACTCCTTCACCTCGCTCTGACTCTCTCCGCTGGCTTCCTTGTCTAGTCAGTCCTTGGGTGCCCATACTGCTCTCAACACCATCACTTATGCGACGCTAAAAGTGTGCATCGCAAATAGTGTCGCTAACTAGCGATTTGGACGCGAGAGAGCAAGAGAACGAGAGAGAGAGAGAGAGAGAGAGAGAGAGAGAGAGAGAGAGAGAGAGAGAGAGAGAGAGAGAGAGAGAGAGAGAGAGAGAACGAGAGAGAGAGAGAGAGAACAAGAGAGAGAGAGAGAGAACGAGAGAGAGAGAGAGAGAGAGAGAGAGAGAGAGAGAGAGAGAGAGAGAGAGAGAGAGAGAGAGAGAGAGAGAGATATCATCATTGAAGCTAGGTATGCATGCACACACACACTTACACACACATACATATGCATACACACATAGACACACACACATACACATAGACACACACACACATACACACACATATACACACACATACACATAGACACACACACATACACACACATATATACACACATAATGTTGCATACACATACATATACATGCATACACACACATATACATGCACACACACATATATGTATACACACACATATGCACACATAATGCACATGCAGACATACACATACATAATGCATACACACACATATGCATACATAATGCATACACACACATACACACACATGCATATATACATGCATACACATATAGACATAGACACATACACACACACATACACATACACACACATAAACACATACACACTCATAGACACACACACACACATATACACACAGTCACATACACACATAGACACACACACATAATGATGCATACACACACATACACACACACACATACACACACACATACACACATACACACACATATATGCATACACATACACATAGAGAGACATGCACACATACACATACATGCATACATATGCATACATAATGCATATGCATACGCATACATACATACTTACATGCATACACACACATATGCATACATAATGCACATGCATACATACACATACATAATGCATATGCATACATATGCACATGCATACACATGGACATGCATACATACACATACATAATGCATACACACACATATGCATACATAATGCATACACACACATACACACACATATGCATACATACATGCATACACATACACACATAGACACATACACACACATAGACACATACACACACATAGACACATACACACACATAAACACTTACACACTCATAGACACACACACATACACATAGACACACACACACACATACACACATACACACATAGACACATACACACATACACACATAATGATGCATACACACACATACACATGCATACACACATACACACACACATACACACACATACACACACATATATGCATACACACACACATATATGCATACACACACATAGAGAGACATACACACACATACACATACATGCATACATAATGCATATGCATACATGCATACTTACATGCATACATAATGCACATGCATACATACACATACATAATGCATACACACACATATGCATACATAATGCATACATAATGCATACACACACATACACACACATATGCATACATACATACATACATGCATACACATACACACATAGACACATACACACACATAGACACATACACACACATAAACACATACACACTCATAGATGCAGACACATACACATAGACACACACACACACATATACACACACACATAGACACATACACACATAATGATGCATACACACACATACACATGCATACACACATACACACACACATACACGCACACACATACACACACATATATGCATACACACATAGATAGACATACACACACATACACATACATGCATACATATGCATACATAATGCATATGCATATGCATACATAATGCATATGCATATGAATACATAATGCATATGCATATGCATACATACATACTTACATGCATACACACACATATGCATACATAATGCACATGCATACATACACATACTTAATGCATACACACACATATGCATACATAATGCATACACACACATACACACACATATGCATACACAATGCACATGCATATGCATACATACATGCATACACATCCACACATAGACACATACACACACATAGACACATACGCACACATAAACACATACACACTCATAGGTGCACACACATACACATAGACACACACACATACACACACATATACACACACATAGACACATAGACACATAGGCACATAGACACATATACACATAATGATGCATACACACACATACACATGCATACACACATACACACATACACACACACATACACACATACACGCACATACGTACACACACATACACACACATATATGTATACACATAGGTAGAGAGACATACACACACATACACATACATGCATACATAATGCATATGCATATGCATATGCATACATAATGAATATGCATATGCATATGCATACATACATACATACTTACATGCATACACACACATATGCATACATACACATACTTAAAGCATACACACACATATGCATACATACATGCATACACATAGACACATACACACACATAGACACATACACACGCATAAACACATACACACTCATAGATGCACACACATAAACATAGACACACACACACATACACACACATACACACACACATACACACACACATATACATAGACACATACACACATAGACACATACACACATAATGATGCATACACACACATACACATGCATACCCACATACACACACACACACACACACATACACGCACACACATACACACACACATACACACAAATATATGCATACACACACATAGAGAGACATACACACACATACACATACATGCATACATATGCATACATAATGCATATGCATATGCATACATAACGCATATGCATATGCATACATACATACTTACATGCATACAAACACATATGCATACATAATGCATACACACACATATGCATACATAATGCACATGCATATGCATACATAATGCACATGCATATGCATACATAATGCACATGCATACATACATGCATACACATACACACATAGACACCTACAAACACATAGACACATACACACACATAGACACATACACACTCATAGACACACACACATACACATAGACACACACACATACACACACATATACACACACATACACACATAGACACATACACACATAATGATGCATACACACACATACACATGTATACACACATACACACACATACACACACATACATGCACAAACACACACCCACATACACACACATACACACATACACACACATAGAGAGACATACACACACATACACATACATGCATACATATGCATACATAATGCATATGCATATGCATACATACATACTTGTATGCATACACACACATATGCATACATAATGCACATGCATACATACACATACTTAATGCATACACACACATATGCATACATAATGCATACACACAGACACACACACATATGCATACATAATGCACATGCATATGCATACGTACATGCATACACATACACACATAGACGAAACATACACACACATAGACACATACACATGCATAAACACATACACACTGATAGACACACATACATACACATAGACACACACACATACACACATACATATACACACGCACATACACACATAGACACATACACACATAATGATGCATACACACATACACATGCATACACACATATACACACATACACACACACACATGTACACACATACACACACATATATGCATACACACACATATATGCATACACACACATATATGCATACACACACATATATGCATACACACACATATATGCATACACACACATAGAGAGACATACACACACATACACATACATGCATACATAATGCATATGCATATGCATACATAAATACTTACATGCATACACACACATATGCATACATAATGCACATGCATGCATACACATACTTAATGCATACACACATACATATGTACACGTATATATATTGATTTCTAACCCATTTTGTTTTATATCTTAGGTATTATGGATCCTAGTAGAGAAAGAAAGGCAAAACTCACTCTCATAAAAAGTCTTATGAGAGCAAGACTTCCGTCTGATACTCTAGGGGCCATCATTCATGATTAATTAGAGATGTCTGATGATGAGCTAGATTATACTATCCAGATGCTTACCCAGCGATCAGAGGAGGGCTCTTCTGCGGCTCCACATGCAGGAAGAGAGCTATCTGCTCATAGGTATGTTTTTTTTTCATAAACTTTTTTAAGGATATTATAACACATATTTTTATTTATTTTTATATATCTATTTTCAGGACACCTATACCACCTCCATATCATGATAGCAGAGCAAAGTTGCCTATGAAGTCATGCATAGGCACCTTAGGACTAGAGTGCGATATAGAGCCAGAGGGGAACATCGTGTACATAGGGAATGGATTGGAGTTTAAGAGAAGAATGCGGGCATTATGCGACTCTTACCTACGCCTTGTCCACTTATCATGGAAGTAAGTATAAATTTTACATATAAATTGAAATAAATATCTTATGTTTTATTTACATGATTTTTTTTATTTTTGTAGTAAGCATGATGAGAGGGATAAAAAATACGTATAGTTCACTTGAGACAGAGTTTGGTACATGATGGTCGCATAAGTGGTGTCTAAAAGAGACGCAAACACTTATGGCTCATCGTCGCGATAAAGCACGGTACACATTGCTTTTATGTATATATATGTGGATATGAGTATGTGTGTATATGTATGTATGTATGTATATGAGGGAGAGAGAGAAAAGAGTGAGACTAGAGGTACAAATACATGCATACACACACATATACATCATACATGCACATTTACACACATATACACATACATGCACATTTATACATACATACACATGCATGCACATTTTTGCACACACATACACATGCATGTAGTTACACACATATAATGAATACACATAGACACATACACATACTCACATACACATACACATACTCACATACACATACACATGCATAATCATATGTACACACACATAGACTCATATAATCATATTTACATGCATATATACATATACACATGCATATATACACACATACAACACATGCATATGCACATATAGATACACATACATACACAACACATGCATAAACATAAATAAATAAATAAATAAATAAATAAATAAATAAATAAATCCTATTTCAAAAATCCTAATTTGAAAACACTAATTTTGATATTAGGGTTTTAAAACTCCTAATTTAAAAACTCTAATTCAACCTTTTAGCCATATGATTGAAGTATATGTACACATTGCATCTATTCCTCCGACGTCCTACTAGAGAGATGTCTCTCCTCCCAACCTTATGCCTCTATATATAGCTACTCAAATGAACGAGGATCATAATATATATAAAGATATATACACATCATTGTAGCTCAAGCGTAAGCACCACCTCGTTTACTTGTCAATCCGTGGAGACATGAGGACCGGTATGAAGACCACGAGCAAGTGAAGGCACAAGTGTGTGAGTGAGAGCACACAAGCATGCACACTTATACACACACACACACACACACACACACACAAGGAACAATGGAAAGCTTCGATTACCAAAGAGTTCTCTTACAAAAGCTTTATTCTCTCACAAGCTAACCTCCAAAATGAGCTCTCTAGCTCTTTTTATACTTTTTTGACTAGTTTTGGCCCTGTCCAGACCTAGTGTCCGGCCTAGTTAAAAATTAGGTTCCAGGGCTTATTTGAGGGCTCAAACGAAGTCTAAAAATTACGAAAATTGGTAGGATGATACTTCTAATACTCCTCAAGCTTGGGCACTCCTTGATTTGAACAAAATGGAGTTAGAAAAATATAAAATGGTATTTACAATGGTTTTTAGTTATGAAAATCACTATTTTTGTAGGGGATTCTTCTGAAAATTTGACATACACTTCTTGGAGCTCCTACTTGCTCTCTCTTCTTCTATGTCCACTTCTTTGATGTGCTTCCATGTTTTATGCTTGACCTTGAGTTCCAACACTCCCCCCCCTCTCGAGTCTGTCGTCCTTGACAGACCCTTGTTGTAGTGGTTGTTCCAAGTAGTGCTTTGAGAGGGAGTGTCCCTTTTGTATGAACAAAAGTCGTCTAGCTGCCAGATGTGGCAGGGTTGGTTGTCCGGTTCTTCATCTGTCACTGTGAGCCTTTGCAAGTTGTAGTCCCTTGGTATGTGCTTCTTCCTTGGATTCCAGCATGACTGTGTCGTTGTGAGTCTCCGTTGATGTCCTCTAGATCTTCCAAAGTTGATGTTCATAGTAGTCATGCCAAGTACTCATAACCCATATTGAGTGATGGGTAAGTGTATTCGTGCATGGGTTGAGGAAAATATGTGCCTTGTGCACGGCCTTGTAATATAGCCCTATGCATGCTTACTTGGAAAATGCATCGGAAGAAGTATGGTGAAAAAATTGGGGGTCTTGAGCTAAGTGCTCAAGGATATGCCGATGAAGAGGTTTCCTAAGCTATCATGGTTATGATGTTTCCAAAGTAAAGATACTTACCATGGAGAAGGTCGACCGATGTTCATCTCTTGGTGTTGTACACTTGGCCTTTGGGATGGAACATTGTTGATGAATGTCCATGTTGATGATCCACTGATGAGATCTTTTGAGTGGTTGATCATGTCTCCTCTTTTCAAAGCATCATTTGCCAAATACTGAGAATTGAATCTCTTTATATTCCTTGACAAAAAACATTCGATAAAAAGATTTGTAGGGTACCAGAACTACCCCTTGTAGATATCTCCTTGGATGCTCTCGTACATGGAGTAGTTAAGCATCACTCAAGTTGCGGACCTTCAAGCTCTTCACTCCTACCATGGTAAGAGGAAACCCTAGTTGTGGATGCCATGTTCATGCCAAGTTCTTAACATCTACCAGATAAGGCAACAATTATATCATCTGCTAGCCGAGGCACACTTCTATCCAAACTGATAAATGCCCAGTAATCAATAGTTCCACCTTCAACTAGGCATGATTCATTCGTCTTTCTATTTGCTATAGTAGTTATGTTGAATTGTTGTGCTTACTTCTGAGGTTGAACTATTGTGGATGCTTTACTCTTCAAAAAAGAAGGAGGGTATGCTTGGCTTTGCGATTGTCCTTCCATGATTGAGTCCTTCTGGATTATAGAGTTTTTGACACATATAACATCTTGCTCGTGAAGATTAGTCTTAGAGGAACTAAGAGAGTGTGTGGTGCCATGATCTGTGAGCATGCCGTTCTCTAATTCTAATGTAATGCATTGTTCATGTACCCAAACTTGAAGAAGTTGACTTCTGAGGTTCAGGTTGACTGCATGGTCATAAATCCAATCTTGACCCAAGACAAGTGGTTCCGTAAGGTGCTCATTTTGACACACTAGCATTTTGATTCTCATTGGAACATCTTGAAGGTAGATGGGAAGTTACACCTCGCCCAAACAAGGGGTTTCCACACCTCCTCATCCTATACAATAAGGCTCTATGGGGTTGATGTTCAACTGCAAGTCTTGGTAGTAGGACAGTCTAACTGCACTACTTGCTGCACCTGAGTCAATCAATGCTTTCACAGTCCTTGCACCCTTTCCTTTTCCTATCTCTATGGTCACAAAGGGACGTCGATCAATGACTTGAGAAGTAATTATGCTTGATTTTTGGCACATATCCATGTAATATTTGGGGCTTTTGAGATATATATATATATATATATATATAAATAGATAGAAAATTGAAAATTATACCTTAATAGTGTCAAAACAGATACGTTACTCCATCCAAAACAATTTTGAAGATTGAGAATAAGTAAGCTCGCACTTAGTCGTGTCAAACGACTTCCTTCATATACATGCTTTAGACATTCCTCTCGAAGATATTTTTGATTTTTAGAAACATCAATGCACTCACTGTCATTTTGATACCAATCCTCAATAAAATCTGCCATGCCATCATCTTCATCATTGTCACACAAATCTTGTACTTTATCGTCTTTTGAATATAGATCTTTCAACCTTGCATATTCCACAGGATTACTTTTGCGTAGCCTCCTCATAGAAGCTTCTGATAAATGAGGTCTTACTGGCAATTGTGAATGGTGTGGAGGAATATCATCAACATCATACGTTGGAATCTACACATATAAATAAACTTCATTAGTATTCCATAAATGAATAAAAAGTAAACTTTAAATATAGAATTAAGTATATAAGTTATTAAATATGGATAGAAAATTTTTATTCTCTCTAGCTAAAAGGTGCTCTTGGAGGTCTACGCCATCCATAATTCACTAATAGTTCATCACTGGCATGTAATGTAGTAATAGCATTGACAACTATGTATCTTGATACATCTCTACTCATGTATGGTGATTCATGACTATTTTCACGCTCCTCAAATGTGCAATTATTCCTTGAACTATTATGTAACCCTCGACTACTATTTATTAAACCTACTATATTTCCATGTGTGTAAGGTCTTCCATCAAGATATAATCTTTCATTTTCTGCATGTAAAATCCTTCTACTAATAAGGGATGCTGCGTTCAAGCATATTCCATAAGTACCCATGCTTTGAACATAATGTGAAAGTCGATGCCAATCTCCCCATCCATATATAGGACCACAAAATGACATAAGAGTGACTTCAGAGTTTGGAGGCACATACAAATCCTCTACAATAAAGAGACCACGACCAACATTAGTAATAGTGGATGGCGCAATCATATAGCGATTACCCCAAAAGTTGAAAACCTCTCCATCTAAAGGAAGTGGTCCTCTATTCCATCCTCCGTATCTTCTTCTATCATATGTTTGTACTAAAGAATGATCACGAGCTGGCAATGGATTATCTCTAGCCGTTTCAGTCTCTAAACTAGGAGGTAGAGGATTTCTAGAAACCTCTACTTGTAATTGATGAACAGCAAGTCCATGACGTGTACGAGGTATATTAACATTATGCGAAAAATCATCATCATCATCATCATCATCATCATCATCATCGAGCAAGTATTCCTGTATATCAACAGTAATTTGATTTTGTATATGGTTTTTAACTAAAATAATGACATTAATTTATATAAAAGATACATACCCAAACATTATCACATTGACCAGGTGATGGTGCACGCTCAAAATATCATACTCTGCCTCTTGTTCAATACATTCCAATCCTGGTCTTTGATATGTGACATAACAAGAGCTACACCGACATATAATATGCTCTTGATAGTAAAATTCATTATAATTCCTATCGGAGGACACATGTGAAGTCGTTGCATGGGTAGGAGGTGGTGGAGTACCCTCTGATTGATTAGAATCTGATTATAATAAGAAACAAAAAGGTATATAAGTTATGTATCCATCAAATATATTTAAAATTAAATGTTTGATATACTTATAGTATATAGTCATTGCACGATGAGAAGACACATCTGATTGATCAGAATCTACGAATAATGGTATTTGATATTAATAATCTGATCATTTACATACACAAAAAATTCACATATACATATTTACACATACACACATATTCACATATACACATTTACACATACACACATATTCACATATACAAAAATACACATTATTATGGGATAAATGCATGTATTTTGTATGAATGAGTGTATATGCATGCATGTGTGTATGTATATATGTGGATATGTATATATATGTGTTTATGTTATATGTATGTATATGTGTATATGTGTATATGTGTATATGTATACATATATGTATGCGTATATGTTTGCATGTATATGTGTATGTGGGTATATGTATGTGTATGTGTGTGTATATATGTGTATGTATTCTAATTATTTTTTCTGTTTGAGATTAAATTAACAGGAGATGTTGTGTGGTGGAAAAAAATAAGAGGCGACCTAACATCCCACCTGAGATGTGGCAGTTTTTTCGTAGACAACTACCTCTTCAAGAGTCATTTCCTCAGTAGAAGGTACACAAATTAATAGTTTATATTTATAATTTTCATATATTTTAGTAATTTTTTATATTTAAATTATGTATTTCTTTTTTCTTAAATAAACAGGCTGCTGCAAAGAAGAGAGTGGAGTCGGTCCACACATCGCACCTAGGCCAAATGGGCCATAATGGTTTTGTAGCTACATTTGTAAGTATATGTGTTATTGTGAGTATATTTTTTATTTTAGTTAAAATGCAAGCAACTAATCTTTTTTATTTGTTTCAATGCAGCGAAAGGATTATGGCCGATATCCTATGAAACATGAGATTGAGTATGCTACACATTTTGGATATCGGCGTTTGAGCCAGTATATGTGAGATCATCCGGATGCCTTTGTGAGTATTATTAAATTTTATATAATTATTTTATTTTTATGAATGGTTTAATTGTTTTACTTATTTATGTTTGTTATATGTAATACAGGAGTATTATGGAGAGGCAAATATGGATGAGTGGAGAGACAGACACAGGATGGACGATCTCGATCGTCACAGGGTGATCATGATGATGAGGATGAGGATGATCAGGATGATCATGATGCTGCTGTTGATGATGATGATGATGATGATTAGGATTCTAGTTGATTATGACATTGGATTATATGTATTTACATTGATATATATATATATATATATATATATATATAATCTATATATTTTTCATTTCAATTATGTTTTGAATTGTGTGTATGGTATTAAGTAATGAAGAGTTTTGTTCTATTGATTGTTATTATTGTTTATATTAAGCATGTGTTTTAATACTTTAATTATATAGTTCATTCATATGTGTGTACGTAAGTGTATATGTGTGTGTATATGTATGTATGTGCATGTGTATGTGTGTGTATATGTATGTATGTGCATGTGCATGGGTAAGTGTATATGTGTGTATGAGTATGTGCATGTGCATGTGTATGTGTGTGTATATGTATGTGCATGTATATGTGTAACTCTATGTGTATATGTGTGTATGTGCATGTATATGTGTATCTGTATGTATGTGCATGTGTGTGTGCATGTGTATATGTGTGTGTACGTATGTGCATATATATGTGTATAATGTATGTATATGCATGTGTATATGTATGAAACATGCATGTGTATGTGGATGCATTTCCATTTGAATGTAGCTTTTCCTTGAGAAGGGTAACCTGTGAGATTTTCCAAACTGACAAGCACCACATTTATAGATCATGTGTTGCTTGGATACATTGGGTATCCCAAGCACACATTAATCTCTACATATTTGCGTTAAGGTTCTCTCACCAACATGCCCTAATCTCTTATGCCAAATTTCAAGCTCCGATAGTGTTTGATCTTTGTAGCTATAAAGTGCAATATCCCTTATATCTTCAAGTTCAAAGGTGTATAATCTACCTATCTTTTCTCCTTTGGAAATTCTCTTGAATCCATGTTAAGGATCCTTCACAAATGCTCCATATTTTTTGAACTTGACCTGTAAACCCTTTTCCACAATATGTCCAACACTCATTAAGTTCCTAGTAATTGTAGGTACACATAGAACTATGCTCAACAGATTTCTATTCCCATCAGAGGTTTTAACATTTCCTACCTTGATCAATGAGTGCTTGGTGTCATCACCTGTTTTTACCTAATGTTTTCCCTTAGGTTCCTCAAGGTAAGAGAGAAGAGCTACATTGCTTGCCACATGGTTTGAGCATCCTGAGTCAATGTAGAAGAGATGGTCATCATTCATACCTTGCTTTGACGTCATATTCATGATGAAAAGGGAATCCTCTTGTTCCTTTGTATAATTGTTGTAATCTTTCCTTGACTTGTAGCCTCCTTGGTAGTTGTTATTGTAATTTTTTTTGTTGTTGTTATTGTAGCCTTGGTGATGGCTGAATCTCCCTCTTGATTGTGTATATTCACCTCTTTGGAAACCTCTACCTCTTTGATTCTTGAAGTTCCTATAACAGTCATCTATAGTGTGATTTGACAAACCACAAATATTACATGGGGAAGAGTTAAAGGGTCTCCCCCTACCTTGCTTACCTCCTCTGCCCCTACCTCTTGAGTTTCTACCTCTCCTTGCATAGTTGGCTTGAGAGGTTGTACCTTTGTCCTCAATCTTCTTACTTTTCCCTTTCTCTTTAGACTTGTGTTGAAGCTTAAGGTCAAGGACAAAGCATGGAAGCGCATCAAGGAAGTGGACACACAAGAAGAAGGAGCAAGTAGGGAGCTCCAAGAAGCACATGTCAAATTTTCAAAAGAAATCCCTACAAAAATAGTGATTTTTATCACTAAAAACCATTGTAAATACCATCTTTCATTTTTGTAACTCCATTTTGTTCAAGCCGAGGAGTCCTCGAGCTTGAGGAGTATTAGATCTACCATCCTACCAATTTTCATGATTTTTAGACTCCGTTTGAGCCCCCAAATAAGCCCTGGAACCTATTTTTTAACTAGGCCGGACACTAGGTCTGGACAGGGCCAAAACCACTCAAAAACTATAAAAAGGGCTGGGGAGCTCATTTTTGGAGCTAGCTTGTTGTAGATTTCAGTTTTGTAAGAGAGCTCTTTGGTAATCGAAGCTTTCCATTGTTCCACTCTTTGCTCTTACCTTGTGCGCGTGTGTGTGTATGTGTGTGCATGCTTGTGTGCTTTCACTCACGCACTTGTGCCATCACTTGCTCGCGGTCTTCATACCGGTCCTCACGTCTCCACGGATTGACATTTATGAGGTGTATCTCCTCACGTTGGTACTCACCATTGTGCTAGAGTAACACCAAATTTGGCGCCGTTGCCGGGGAGAGAGCTTGGAGGACGAGCGTGTGACGGTAAGACGTGGAGTAGCGACGTTGGAAGGTGAAAAATTGCCATTTTTCAGTTCAGTTTCTGAGTTTTTCTCCTTCTTCGTCTTCATCATCATCACCATCTCCTTCCCTCTTCATATTCTCTGATTTTTTCCATTTTCGCCACTACATTCACTCGTTTATTACTCGTGGCTGTGAGAAACAAGCTTAGGAGGAGCTGAGAACCAAAAGCGCTGAAGAAAATCACTTGGAAAACCTCTCAAAACTCCAAAAATTCAATTCAGTATCGCGCGGACTGAAGCGACCTGCGCCTGGTATCGCGAGCATCATATTGTGATTTTGGAGGGTGGCTTTGCATCCACAGGCTGATAGGAGGGACAAGGAGGACACAAGGTACACAAACCTGCAAAAATTTTTGAATTTGGGTGTGAAAATCTCCAAGTATCGTGTCCGGTTGAGATTTGGTATCGCGATACCAGAACTCCCGTGTATCGCAATACCTGTCGAGATATCGCATCGTGCCTGCCCACTTGAGGTATCGCGATACCATTCTGGTATCGTATCGTCAAGTGTTGGTGTCGCGATCGCGGTCGCCCCGGTGGTATCGTATCGTGCCATCCTTGGTATCGTATCGTTGATTGTGCAGTATCGTATCGTCGGGTACTTATTTTTGGTAACGCGATACCATTCTGGTATCGTGCCCTGAAGTTGGTATCGCGATCTTACCTTACCTAGCAGTATCGTATCGCCCACTTTCCCAAGGGTATCGCGATACCATTCTGAGGTCGTATCGCCCTGGTCCTCTCGTATCGTATCGTCAAAGTTTTAGTATCGTATCGCCTACTTCCCAAGGTAGTATCGCGACACTTGAAATAGTATCGTATCGCCAAGACTAGTGGTGTCGTATCGTTTCCTTACCAGGAAGTGTATCGCGATACCATTTTTGGTGTCGTATCGTGGCAAACCCTTGGTATCGTATCGTGATGTTGGTATCGTGATTCCAGTAATTCCGGTGGTGTCGTATCGTCTAAAGTGGTATCGTGTAAAAAAAGAGGTATCGTATCGGGGAAAATCTGGTGTCGTATCGCCTGTTCTGAGTTCCCAGAGAGATCCAGTTTCCCTGTTTTAAACCCCAGAACCCTGAACTGGCATAACTTTCTCATACGAAATCCGTTTGCTGTGATTTTGGTTTTGTTGGAAAGCTCGTGGAGAATACAACCAAAACATCGACTGGTTATGGTTAAATTAATACCAGGATTATTAGATAGGGTATTTTGAAGTTGACCCTCAGGAAAATTGGAAAACCAAGGTGTTCCAAAGGATTTTGAGCAATAGAAGAGAACTTTGGGACTAGAGACCAAGGCTTATGAACCTGAGATCTGGCAGACACTTAGGCAAGGATAGACAAAGCATTAGGTCATCTGAGGCTAGTGTCAACCATACAGCCAAGTCTTGGGCTCAACAGCTTAGTGGTTATCCTTGCACACGAAGTTCAGAAACCAGTGACTCGGAAATGTCTTTTAGCATGGAAAGACCCACACGTAGCTCAGGCATTGCCTGTTTGCAGACACCAGAAGGTCCCTATAAGACCCAATTGGAGTACATCAGGACCAACCAATTAGGTGCTCGCATCTATGAGGATGGTCTAAGGCGATCAGTGGTTCAACTCAAAAATCCTGACCAACTCTGTGGACTTGAACACCCAGTAGTCAAGTTTGAAGAGGGTGCTTACATCGATAAGGAAGGAACCATGTATGTGGTTACCAACTTACCAGATAGGACAGATGAGTTTGGAAATATCATTCCTGAGAATGAGATAGGAGACCTAGAGCAAGGAGACCTAGGGAGAGAACCCAAGACCCCTAGAGGTAAGTCAGTCTTAACCAGAGTGCTCACTCCAGAATGGATTCCTCAAGATAATAAAAGCATAGAATTATTCATGAATAGAGAAACGGAGGAAGCCTTTTGGAGATTTAGGCCAGATCAACCCAGCCCAGTAGTCACCATCTATGAATTCAAGGACCCAGAGACACCAGGGAAAGCTGTCTATCTAGATCACACATCTCAGAAATTATTCTTGGTATCAGATCATGACAGACATGCTTACACTTGGCAAGGTGAATCAATTTTCCCTCCACCAAGATCTAATGTTTCCCAGGGCCTCCAAGGAGCCGGATCATCCAAGGCTCATGAAACCCAGAGAGAAAGAACTAGAGAGAGACCGGAGGTAAGCTTTGCAGACACTATCGGCAGAGACAGATCAGGATATGGAACGGAAAGACTTGAAAGGGAGAGACATAGAGCTCATAGACATCAAAGAGACGATCAGGATTTCCCATTGCCTAGACCACGAGAACACTCAAGAACTCTTAGACCCTCTCAAGTGGTTAAGACAATGAAGAACTACTTTGATGGATTTGGAGATCCTTATGATCATGTGGCGGAGTTCAAACAAGTGCTAAGAGCTGAACAGGTTGAGGACTTATTCACCCAGTTCGAGGCATTTGGTTTGACTCTTAAGGGTACTGCCTTAGCTTGGTTTCAACCTCTAAACAGTCGCAACTATAGAGAGATAGGTCAGCTGCTAGAAGAATTCATTGTGGAATTTTCCAAGAGTGGTATCAGGCATAACACATCATCCTTGATCCACAGCTTCAAGCAGACACCCCAAGAAACAGTGAGACTCGCAGGAAGAAGGTTTAGACAGTACCTAGAAAGATGCCCTGTACCAGAATTACCCACATCAGCCAAACAGGTGGCACTGTTTTTAGATGGCCTATTGAGCACAAAATTAAGATCATATGTATACCTGAAAGAGCCTAGATCCATAGAAGAGTGTATACGGATATGCATTGACATAGAAGACAACTTGGGTGAGGAGTTAGGACTATCCAAACTCTATAAGGATTCGGATAGTTCTACCAGTCATACCTCTAGAGCCTCCACTGAGATAGATGAGATAGCTGAGCAAGTGGCCAAAAAGCTCGGAGTCCAAAATAGACAAATGCCAAGGGTCACCTCAGTGAAGCAATGTTATACGTGTGGAGGAGATCACATGGCTAATGTCTGCCCCATGATGACTCAACCCCAAGGAAACCCTAATGCTCTATATTGCACCATTGAGAGGAAATATACAAATCATACGACCCAAGATTGTCCCTATAACAGGCAAGCTGTTAAACAAAATTATCAGCAACCTTACCAACAGGGTAGGTATCAGAATCAGTACCAACAACCATATTATAGGCCACAACAATATCAACCTCAATACCAGCAGCAATATCAGGCACCATATAGGCCACAACCAGTCCTAGGAAACCAACCGCCAACTCCTGCCAATGTGATCCCAGTTAAATATACGATGGCAGAGGAGAACCATAATAGAGCATTGGTGCCACTAACCCCATTGGTCTCAGAAAATGATTCTCACGCTCATGGTTCAGACTACTTCCATGAAGATAGTCCACAGGCTTATTATATAGAGTCACCTGAGCAAAGTGAGACTTCTCAGTACCAATATGAGACACCACCTATGGAACAAAATTGGGAGCCAGAATACTCCAATGTCATGTATACGAATCCAAATCCTAGGCCCCAATTGAGACAAGTAAGACCACAAGCCCCTAGAGGACCATGCTTTAGATGTCAGGGCGATCATTTCATTCGTGAATGTCCCCACCAACCAGCTCTGGGATCAGGACAGAACATCACAATACAAGGCTTTTGTCCTGAGTGTGGCAAGGAACACCTTCCTAGAGAGTGTCCCAGGAATCCCTCTAGTGCACCCAAGGTCACACCCATCAACGTGGTAGGCTTGGTGGCAGATTCAAGTTCAAGTAGCAATAATGTGGCTCCTGTACAGGCAGTTACTAGGGCACAGGCTGCACAACAAGCAAAACCATCTGAGCAATCGGAGTCAAGTGAGGCAGGAGAACCTAGTAAGAGGAAACCAAGAACATGGAAGGATACCAGAGAGAAGGCTAATCGCAAGTGGAACAAAAAGCTATCCGAGCTAGAAGAAAGCCTAAGGGATACCAAAACAAAAATAGAAGACATTGCATCTCAAAGCCCCTCGCATGCCGAAGCTCCATCCACTCCACCTCATTCCACCCCACCACCCATTGTAAATAACCCACAACCAGGGTCTGTTCTTGCAGATCCAACCCCAGAAGATTTGGACATGATGTTCAAGGTCTACCAGGCTCGTCTTCAAGAAGGGCCAACAGCTGCAAACCTAGACAAGAGTTACCCTAGAGCAGATTTAGAGATTGAACGAATGAAAATGTGCATGAAAATGGTAGAACAAGCTCAAGCTATACTTGAGACTAGTCAAAAGTTCAATCAAACAAACTCTGTCAAACCGGATTTGCATTTCCAAGGCTTACTAGAAAGATTAGAGCAGTTGGTAAACAAACCACAAGTTTCTTTACCTCCACAGGCTCAACCAATTATTGAAAGAGGGAGCTCACCACCAATGGGAGCTTATGTTCCTAATTCCACGGATGCTGGAATACCTCCTTCAATTCAACAGTACTCTCAAGAGTTCTTGCGGGAAATACAGGAAGAGAAATGGGCCAAGGAGAAGGGTAATTCCCCTCCTATTCCTGAGATTGATGATCTTCATGATCAATTTCCCCAAGACATTCCGTCTATCTATGGAGATCAAGCAGAGCAACAAGAAGATGAAAGATTAGATTTTGAATCTAATTCTTTACAAGAGCTGCCTCATTTCACAGGCCCATGGGAATCTGAATCTATCCAGATCAGAGCTCCCACAATATTGGTAAGAAATGAAGACTCAGTGATTCCAAGAAACACTGATGTTGTGAAGAACACTAAGGTTCAGTGTCATCTCACTGTAGAGGAGCTGCTCAAGGCAAAACCGGAGCTCTGGAATCATGTGAAGGATCAGGTTCCAGAACTTGAATCCAATATGCCAAAAGTAGGCTCTAAGCAAAAAGTTCCAGAGATACCTCTCGACAAGATAGGAGACATGAGCGAAGGTGAAGAAGGTAACACTTATCTTCCGATCACCTATCAAGGTTACACAACCAAAGCAATTGTAGATTCGGGTGCTGGTGTTGCTATTGCGACCACCTCCTTGTGGAAGCGATGGGGCAAACCTACATTAAGACCAACTAGAATGAAGCTTCAAATGGCAGATGGTCATTTTGAAAGACCTCTAGGATTGCTCGAAGGGATAACTCTAACCACTTGTGGTGTAGAGTTTGAACATACATTTGCTATATGTGACTTTGAGAAGAATAATGTCTACGAGATGATCCTAGGAAGACCCTTCCTACGACAATTGCAAATAGTACAGGATTGGGGAACCAACTCCTTGTACTTACAGCACTTAGGGGTCACCACCAAGGTCAATCTGAAGGATTACACCTTCAGAGATGTACCACCCCTACAGTGGAATCCTATCCACAAAGCAAAAGAAGATTCAATCTCTGTGCATTCTGGAAGTTCACCTGATCCATCCTGGCTGCATGAAGATACTCACTTGTGGATGTGCAAAGTCGCAGAGGAAGAGGAAAAGCGCCTAAAAGCGAGAGAAGAAGGAACTTCCCCAGGAGATAGACCAATAAAAGACCCAGCCTATACACCGATGATATTTCCAGATGAGGAATTTGAGCCTCATGGTTGGGCAGAAATTTTAGCTACCATGGACATAGCAGTCAATGAAGAACAATGGACACCTCATTGTGATGAGGAGGGTTATGATATTTCAGTGTTCATGTGTCAGCCCCTGTTGAAAGAGTGTGATCCTAGTGAGTTCATAGAAGAAGAAGAGAATGATGATGATCTAGAATCCATTGTGATGGATACTTACTTTGACTCAGAGGAACACTATTTAGAAGACATAGGAGTGTTAACCCAAAAAGAAGAAGAACCCCTCACGAGTATTAAAACGATAAATTCAAAGGAAGGAAGTGAAGGTAGTAAAAAGAAAAAGAAAAGAAAAGCAGTGAAACAAGAAGAGGAAGAATCATTGTTTGAAGTACCAGATAATTTCAAGAAATATGAAGTGGAAGACCGAAAAATTTTGGTACGAATGCCTAAGAGAGAGGCCATTATAGGAGAAGCATATGACAATAAGGAAAAGACCAAAAAAATTGTAGTGACCATTGAAGGGAACAAAGAACGATGTACGTACATAGGAGATGACCTAAGTGCAAAAGAAGAAGCAGAGCTTGTAGCTCTATTAAGGGAATATAGGGATGTATTCGCCTGGCACTATAGAGACTTGAAAGGAGTAGATCCAAAGATTTGCTCTCATACGATTCCGATGACCGCTGATGCCAAGCCCACTAAACAAAAGCCCTACACATATAATGACAATTATGCAGCCAAAATAAAGGAGGAAATTGACAGGCTGATTGAAGCTGGATTCATCTATGAGATTGAGCACACCGAATGGGTGTCCCCCATTGTAGTGGTGCCCAAGAAGAATGGGAAATTGCGAGTGTGCATTAACCTTAAAAAAGTTAACGCCGCTACGATCAGAGATAGTTATCCACTTCCAATCACCGAACATCTATTGGAGCGTGTTGCAGGCAAGGAAGTTTATAGCTTCCTTGATGGATTTTCAGGATACAACCAAGTAGCCATTGCCCCCGAAGATCAACACAAAACGGCCTTTGCCACAGAATGGGGAATCTTTGCATTTCGTGTGATGCCATTTGGGCTCACCAATGCACCTGCAACATTCCAAAGGCTCATGTGTCATGTCTTCAAAGAGTTCTTGCGAAAGAGCTTAGAAGTATATGTGGATGATTTATGTGCGCATTCCCAACAGAGAAGTTACCACATCCCTGAGCTCAGACAAATCTTCAACAAGTGTAGAGATTATCGAGTGTGTCTGAACCCAGAGAAGTGTGTGTTCATGGTACGACAAGGTAAAATCTTAGGTCACATTGTTTCTAAGAATGGAATTTCAACAGATGAAGACAAGGTAAGAGCGATAGCAGAGTTGCCAAGACCAAGAAATGTTAAAGAGGTACAGGCCTTTATGGGCCATTGTGGATATTACCGTAGGTTTATCCACATGTATGCCATCATAGCTAAACCTCTTTATGGGTTGCTAACAAATTTTGAGTGGGACGAGGAATGCGAGAATTCCTTCAACGAGCTGAAAAGACGTTTGTGCACAGCACCAATATTGACTACTCCGGATTGGAGCAAACCCTTTCATGTCCATGTAGACGCCTCCAATCATGCAATAGGATGTGTGCTAGCACAACCCACAGGTGAAGGAAACCTAGATTTGCCGATAGCATATGCTAGTAGACAATTAAATGCAGCTGAACGAAATTATACCACAACGGAGAGAGAAGGCTTAGGCATGGTATATGCCGTGAAGAAGTTTAGACACTATCTATTGGCCAATAAGTTTAAGTTTTTCACCGATCATCAAGCTTTACTATATTTGGTCAATAAACCTTGCAATACAGGCCGCTTAGTAAGATGGTTCCTCTTACTAATGGAATACGACTTTGAAGTTGTAGTCAGGAAAGGTAGAACCCATCTTAGGGCAGACCATCTTTCTCGTATCACTTCAGGAGAGCCACCGCAAGGAGTGTCTGATGAATTGCCCGATGCTTATCTGTTCAATTTAGAAGTTGTTCCTAAATGGGCAAATAAGTTGGTGCCAGTCCTAACCTTCGGACCTGCAAATAAAAATGTGAAAACAAGCAAAGAAGAAATTGTAAAATCACAAAAGTATCAAATATTGGCCGGAAGTATGTACAAGCAAGATACCGAGGGCGTATTAGCATGTTGTGTTGAGGACGACGAACATACTAGTTGGATGCAACAAGCCCATGAGGGATTGCTAGGAAATCACTACTCTAAACAACGAACATTGCAGAATCTAAAACGTTTAGGAGTGTATTGGCCTAGCATGGACAAAGAAATACAGGAGTGGATCCAGAATTGTCCAGTGTGCCAGAAGAGACCCCCAGTGGAGCATGCCACTCTTTATCATGTGTCATTAATCCCAGATTGGAGTGCTCCATTGGTTGAGTTCATGAGATTGGGAACATTACCCAATCAGGCTAGTCTTGCAAGAAAACGGAGCATGGAGCAAGAGGCTCAAGACTATGCCTTAGTAGGAGACAACCTATACCGAAGAGGTAAGGATGGTTACCTAAGACTGTGCGTTCATGAATCAGACTATTTGAAAGTCTTAGAAACTGCACACAGCGGTGCTGCAGGTGGACACTTTGGGCCTGACCGAGTAATTAAGACCATTTTATTCTCAGGACTTTGGTGGCCCACTCTTCATATGGATGCACATACTTATGTGAAGAAATGTGACACATGCCAACGTGCCCAATATCCGATAAGAAAAGACGAGATGCCTTTAAGGCCAATGATGGGAGGACGCGCATTCTCGAAGTGGGGCATAGACTTTGTTGGTCCTATTAACCCCCCAGCTAGAAACTCCCATGCAGAATACATTATTGTAGCCACAGATTACCTTACAAAGTGGGTGGAAGTAAAAGCCACGACAAAGAATGATGCTCAAACGACGGCTAAGTTCTTATTCGAAAATGTGTTCACTAGATATGGGTTACCAATAGAGTTGGTTAGTGATAGAGGTACGCACTTCTTGAATGAGGTCATTGAACATCTCCTTCAAGAATTCATGGTGATACACAAGAAGTCTGCCCCTTATCACCCACAAGCCAACGGACAAGCCGAGAGCACGAATAAGATCCTATGTAACGTATTGACGAAACTTGTAAATAATAAACGCTCTGATTGGGACAAACAACTTCATCATGCTGTTTGGGCATACCGAGTGGCCTACAAAACGGTACTCAATGCTACCCCATTTCAGATGGTCTTTGGACAGAATGCCGTGCTACCATTGGACTTCCTAATCCCAGCCTTGAAAGTAGCACAAGAGCATGAGTGGAATGGACATGAGTTGTCTTCCAGGATCTTTGATCTAGAACGCTTAGGTGAGACGAGGCTACGGGCAGCAGCAGGCATTTATGCTGCAAAGAAAAGGCAAAAGGCATACTTTGATGCCCATGTAAAGGATAAAGGATTGAAGGAAGGAGATCTAGTGCTGGTTTATACGCTAAAGCAACATGCCCGCAAATTGGAGAAACGAGGATATGGACCCATGATCATTAATAAACTCTCCACTAGCGGTGCAGTTCAATTGGCCACTTTAGAAGGTGATATCCTACCAAACTATATTAGTGGTTGTCGAGTCAAGTTATATCAAGAACCTCTTACAGAGGAAATACTCACGAGACTCAACACTGCTAAGAAGCGAAAAGAAGAGGAGTTAAGGGTTAGAGAAGAAGCACAAGCAGAGGCTAGAGAGCGCATCAGAAGAAATAAGCTACGGCGGCTAGGCCTAGATGTCAACACAAAAGCTCCAAAATATCACATGGACATGTGCCAAAAATCGGGCATAACTACTTCTCGAATAATTGATCGACGGCCCTTTGTGACTATAGAGGTAGGACAAGGAAAGAGTGTAAGGACTGTGAGAGCATTGGTTGACTCAGGAGCAGCAACTAGTGCAGTTAGACTTTCATACTGCCAAGACCTGCATTTGGACATCAAGCCCATAGAAGCCTATCTCATAGGATTAGGAGGCGTGGAAACACCCTGTTTGGGCGAGGTGGAACTTCCCATCTACCTTCAAGATGTTCCAATAAAAGTCAAAATGCTAGTGTGTCATGATGAGGACCTCACAGAACCACTTGTCTTGGGTCAAGATTGGATTTACGACCATGCTGTCAACTTGAACCTAAGAAGTCAACTTCTTCAAGTGTGGGTATATAATCAATGCATTACATTAGAATTGGAGAATCACATGCCCACTGAAACTGACACCACACACTCTCTTTGTTCCTCTAAGGCTAATCTTCTTGAACAAGATGTTGTAGATGTCAAAAGCTCTATGATCCAGACGGACGCAAGCACGGAAGGACAGTCGCAAAGTCAAGATGAACCTTCTTCTTGTCTTCTAAAGAGCAGAGCATCCACAGGAGCTCAACCTCAGAAGCAAGCAAAACAGTGCAAGATAGCCAGTCTATCAAATAGACAAAGAACCTTCAAGCAGAAAGAAGTTAGGGGCATGAAGCAGATCTGGGTAAAGAAAGAAGTGCAACCATCGATGTTACCTCAAAGATTCCCACCCAACCAGATCGACCATGAAAAAAGAAGAACCAAGCACCTACGACAGGGTCAAGCACGAAGAATCCATCAAATTTGGGTACTGAAGCTATCAATGAAGGCCGACCACAATCAGGTGCAAATTTGGGTGCCAAAAAAATTAGCTACTGCTCAACGAGGGCGATTACAGATGTGGGTACCCAAGAAGCTCTTACACGTACAAAGGCCTATGCTCCCCACCATGCAAAAGGCCTCAACAAAGAAGCCAAGGAAAGCCAAGGATAAGGACAGAGCACAAAGACCAAAAGAAGATAAACTCAACCCTTCTACAAAAATAAGCAAGCACTCACCCAGGATATGGGTTTGGAAGCCAAAAGCACAAGCAACATCCACAGAACCAAGGGGCCAACCACACTGGATACCAAAGTTTGGACAGCATCCAAAGAAGAACTGGCCTGAGGTGATCTCTACAGGGCCTAATACTATTCGGAAATGGGTTCCCATTAGGAGGATTACATCATTTCGAGATCCAATCGACACCTCCAAACAAAGAATTCATCAAGTATACAAGTAACATCAAAAGCCTCGACCAGCAGCAACCATGTGCCTTTGGCATAACCAAGTGGTTTGCACCATTCAGGTCATGCATCTCCAAAGTATGCATCAATATAGGGCCACCTTACATGGCCGTGCATAGACACAATTGAGAAATCCCAGGCACATGAGACACAATTTTCACATGAAAAATATGTTATTGATACTAACCTCTTTCTTCTTGTTTGATGCCATCGTGTTCCAAAAAAAAAAAAAAAAAAAAAAAAAAAAAAAAAAAAAAAACTATGTACTTGAAAATGCTCATCAGCGAACTTCCAGCAAGAACATCCCTCAACAAAAAGGACAAGCCGACGGTCAAACATCATGAGGGAACCACAACACGAAGAGATGAAGATCAACGGACCTGTCACCATGGTAAGACGTGTATGTTGCAACAACACTATAACCATGATAGATTAGGAAACCTCTTCATCAGCATACCCTTGAGCACTTAGCTCAAGACCCAATCTCTTGCACCATACTTCTTGCCATGCATTATCCAAGTACGCATACGTAGGGCCACATTACAGGGCCATGCACAAGGCACATAATTTGCTCAACCCATGCACTAATGCACTTAACCATCATCCATTATGGGTTACAAGTACTTGGAACGAAAACTATGAAAGCCATCTTTGGAAGAATCAGAGGACATCACGGTGACCACTACAAGAACAAGGGAGCCATCCACCACCGAGAGTTACTCACAATCAACATTGACCACATCCTTTGAGCAGCTAGCAGTTTTGGAAAACTCACAAATGCACCACCCAGATGGAATACAAGGCAGAAGTACGTACAAAGGGACTACAAACTGCAAGAGATAACAGTGGCAAAGTGAAAAACCAGACAAACGACCAGGATACATTGGGAAGAGGGATCGCCCCTGTTGGACGCAAAGGATGCTACCTCTCAACGTACTACATGGAACGACCACTACAACAAGGGTCTGTCAGGGACGACAGACTCAAGAGGGGGGGGAGTGTTGAAGCTTAAGGTCAAGGACAAAGCATGGAAGCGCATCAAGGAAGTGGACACACAAGAAGAAGGAGCAAGTAGGGAGCTCCAAGAAGCACATGTCAAATTTTCAAAAGAAATCCCTACAAAAATAGTGATTTTTATCACTAAAAACCATTGTAAATACCATTTTTCATTTTTGTAACTCCATTTTGTTCAAGCCGAGGAGTCCTCGAGCTTGAGGAGTATTAGATCTACCATCCTACCAATTTTCATGATTTTTAGACTCCGTTTGAGCCCCCAAATAAGCCCTGGAACCTATTTTTTAACTAGGCCGGACACTAGGTCTGGACAGGGCCAAAACCACTCAAAAACTATAAAAAGGGCTGGGGAGCTCATTTTTGGAGCTAGCTTGTTGTAGATTTCAGTTTTGTAAGAGAGCTCTTTGGTAATCGAAGCTTTCCATTGTTCCACTCTTTGCTCTTACCTTGTGTGCGTGTGTGTGTATGTGTGTGCATGCTTGTGTGCTTTCACTCACGCACTTGTGCCATCACTTGCTCGCGGTCTTCATACCGGTCCTCACGTCTCCACGGATTGACATTTATGAGGTGTATCTCCTCACGTTGGTACTCACCATTGTGCTAGAGTAACAACTTGCCTTTATCTGTATATAGAGCAGAAGAGCTATTACCTCTTGATGTATCTCCATTCTTGTTGAGCTTGGGTTCATGGGTAAAGAGTTGCCCTATGAGTGTGGTAAGATCTGGAATCTGCATGTCCATGTACAAGTCCATGGAAATTGTGAAGCTCTCCCATTTGTCATGTGCTTTAATCCCATTGATTACTTGTCTCACAATCTGCTCCTCTTCAATTTCTTCTCCTATGCTTGCCAATTGATCAGCTACATACTTGACTTTGGTCACATACTCTAAGATGCCTTGCTTGGGTTGCTTTCTTTGAGTGGTGAACTCAATCCACAATTTGTTCTTCCTAGCCCTTGTGTTAGAAGAAAACCATGAAGAAAATGTTTCCCAAGTCTCTTGGGATGTCTTATAGTTGCTGTCACTCCAGCACAATGGTGAGTACCAACATGAGGAGATCCACCTCATAATTTTCAATCTGTGGAGACGTGAGGACTAGTATGAAGACTATGAGCAAGTGAAGGCACAAGTGCGTGAGTGAGAAGCACACAAACATGCACACACATACACACACACGCGCACACAAGGCAAGAACAAGGAGAGGAACAATGGAGCTCTTTGCATTAGTAAAAAAGTCTCTTACATAAGCTCAATTCACAAACAATCTACCCCAAAAATGAGCTTTCTAGCTCTTTCTATAGTTTTCTCACTAGCTTTGGCCTTGTCCAGACCTAGTGTCCGGCCTAGTTAAAAATTAGGTTCTAGAGCCTATTTGAGGGCTCAAACGGAGTCTAAAAATTATGAAAATTGGTATGTAGCTAATTCTAATACTCCTCAAGCTCAAGGACTCCTCGGCTTGAACAAAATGGAGTCTATTCTACCAAAAACGGAATTTACAATGTTTGTGTAGTGATTAAAATCACTTGAGTTGTGAATGGTCCATGGAAAAAATGATTAGGCCTTGTTGCCGTATTGTGCATGACTGCTCTGTTGTGCTGGTATGCTCTTCATCTAACTTGTATGCCAACACTCCCCCCTTCCTAGTGTCTGTCGCCCCTGACAAACCTCTGCTCTATAGGGTGGTCAATATAGCATTGGATGAAATTGGTGGCTAATTCATGTTCTCCTATCCTTAAGCCTCTTGCTAGGTCTGCTTCCAATGCATCCCAGTTTATTGCATCTGGGACCTCTAGTTGCGGTGTGGTGTACTCGGAGTACATGGCTTGTTCACAAGCAAAGAGATGGAGCAGGTGTGTTGGCTTCGGTGCGAAGACCTCGTAGTGATACTCCCAAAAACCTGATCTGAACATTTCTTTGAATGTCTGTTTGTAACATGCAGGGAGGTATTTGATGCGTGCATGCCAGGCGTAAGCCACACGAATACTGGGGGTGGTGCTCATGTCATACACCAAATCGTAATTTCCATTGGTAAACCCCGGTAGACGTACCTATGGTGCTACTGCATTTCTAAAGGTTTTCAGTACTACCTGCATCATATCTATAATCTTAAGCATCATTTGAGCTGCCACATCTGGCATGGGCTTCAATCGAGGCATCCAATGTCGAATTGTGGTCATCATGTACGCTATCGATGGTGGTCCCTACGGTGGCGCTATGTACGGGTAGTTTAGCCATTCCTTGCATTGTGCATTGTTCTGAACTTTAATGTTGAATGCTTTCCAAGACCTGTGCCGTGGAACTGGACCGTAGCATGGATTGTATAGGAGATGTAAAGGCGCATTGTTCCATGTGCACAGCATTTCAGGATATGTCTCAAGAAGTTTCTGCCGCCATGTTGGTTGACAAATTTTGCCTTTTTGCACGTCTGGAGGAAGATCTTCCGATTGAAACTGGGTAGCAAAGGTAGGAATCTTGCCTATGACTCTCTGTATTTCTGCGTTATAATCTGCCAAAATGATATAGTACGGCCTGTATTGGAGTTCTGATGAGAGGATAAGGCGTCTAGATGACAAGTTCTTGAAGTAATTGGATTGTAATACAGTGTCTTCTATGACCCTCATGGCCTGATTTTGCACGACTGTTTGCTCTTCATGTGAACGCGCAATTTCCTCCACTTGTCGTAGCCAAGGGAGTCATGGTGCTTCGAATGTATCCTGACCTTCTTCTGTTTGTTGACCTCCTCGGAATGGTTGTGGGTCATATTCTTCTTCAAACATTTGTTCCACATGAATTTGTACTGTTTCCTCATCGGTGGGAGCCTCTGGTGGGGATGGAGGTCTCTCATATTGTAGTAGGCGTGCTTGCAATTCTATGACCTGTTTCTGGAGATCTTTTAAGGCCTCTGAGTCTGTGAGAAGTGAAGCCGCGGAGGAGGTGGTTTGAGAGGCAGTTGTTGTTTCTTTTTGGTGTTTCTGCTTCAGTTGACCCAGTTCCTCTGATAACTGGTCATGGGCTTCAAGTAGGGTGGCATAGTCTTCCAAGATTATCTTGATATTATCGGGGGTCACAGCTTGAAACTTTGAGGGACTAATGGGTGCACCAGGTGTGTTTTCGATAGCTGCTTCTAGGTTTTCTTGATTCTGTAATTGCAGGTGTCGATTCTCTTCATGAGAGGCTGCAAGGTGTCGTTTGAGTAGGGCCATATTTCATTGAAGCTTTGAATTGCATTCTAGCTGTGTCCGTAGATGACCTTCTACCACTTGTATTGCTTCCTGGTCTGTGTTCTATAATTGTACCTCCAATATGCTATGTGCCTCTTGTAGAGTTTGGAATTGTGTAAGGAGGTGAGCATTCTCCTCTTCTAGTGTAGCAAGACGATGTTGCAGTACCTCCGAGTGCTCTTGTAGTCGTGCATTATGTTGTTGGAGCTGATTGTACTTTGTCCTTAACTGTGATATACATGCGAGCATAGTGTCCAATGCATTGCGTATGGATGAGGGTGTGGTGTGTACAATGGAAGATGCATGGGAAGGGAATTGGGGAAGGGGAAGAGTGAATGATGTGTCTATTGAAGACGTGTGTGTGGGTGAAATTGGTGGAGGGGGGATGGGAGGAGGTCGAAGTGTGGGGAGTGGGGGAGGTGCTGTGGGTGGTGAAATGTCCATGCTTTCAAGAGTGGAAGCAAGTGTGGTGTCTACCATATACATTGGAATGGTAGGTGGTGTGTGTGTGAAAGTGGTGAATAGATGAGAAGTGGGGTTGGGAGCTGAAAATAAAGGGAATGGTTGAGACCTGGGTTGAAAAGTTCTAGCAAGAAGGGCATGGAGGGATTGGAGAAATGGAGGGATGGGGGTTGGGGGTTGAGGTCATAGAGGCGGGGAGGTCATGAAAGGTGACGTGGTAGTAGGGAATCCCAAGAATATGGATCTAGAATCGGGATGGCCTGAGGGCATGGGGGATGGATGTCCTAGGGCAGGCTCTATGAGCGATTCGGTTGATTGTGTAGTGATGATGGTAGCTTCATAGATTGGGTTTTCATGGGTGGAGAATAGGGTTGAACTAGAGGTGGGAGTACGGAAGATGAAGGTTTGTTCGGTGGGTTGAGTGGTCGAGGTGATCTCCACGGCTTCTGTTCTAGGAGGCGATGGTGGGGGTGTGGGTGGTAGTGGCTCGGTTGATTCATCATGGGTGACTGAGTGCTCTTGGCCAGAAGTTACAACTGCTTGGGAGGTTGTCTCAATGGGTTCTGATGTAATAATATGCCCTTCTGCTCTCGTAACAGGGATCTGGATGTTTTTGCCTGACCGCGGTCGTGTTTGGAATCTTCGTGGATCATATTGAACTGGAGACCTCCGAATCGCGGTTCGAACTACTTCTACTACCCTATATGTCTCTGCCATCAATAAGAGACCTTCACTGTATTCTGAGTCAACCCCTGCTTCTTCTAAAAGCTGAGCCATGAGCACCCGACTGCTCTGTTCGGTGAGCAGTTGTTGCGATCGCACTCGTTCCATGATTTGATACAACCTTCGGAGTTCTGCTGTATAAGCGGGGGATTCAGTGGTCTCCTCTTCGTCTGCTCCTTCTTCTTCTAGGTGTCCTTGTTGTTGACCTTGCTGATCATCACCCCAATGTACATGGCGACCTTTTGTGGATTTTCTCCTTCTTTGTGAAGATGTGCCCTGTTCTTCTGTATCTGAATAAAACTCTACATCAGAGAGTTGTGTACTTTGTAAGAATGCTTCGAAGTCAAGGGGACCCATCCCTTCAGCATCTCTAGTTGTAGCAAATTCAAATTCGGATGGAGCAGGAGGAGCCAAAGGGGCAGCTTGTGTTGTAGTTTCAGATCCAGACCTGGGTATTCTAATGGTAAAGGGAGGTACAATGGCCTCCCCTCGTGGCGAGACTTCTGGAGTAGTCAGAACTTCACGTGTCTGGACACAAGGAATTGAGCCCCTCATGCGCTTGGATTGATGAGTGGCAATTTTGAGTCTCTTAAACATTTGTAGTTGTGCCCAAGTTAGAGCACGCTCAATGGGTACATCATATGCTAAGCATCTGTATATAATGCGTGTGATTGCACAACAACCATTCACCACTAGTTTCCTGGATGACCTTTTATTTGCTTCATACAACTGCTCCACAATCCATACAGGAAGCTTAATTGGTAACGCACCTGTCTCCGCCAAGTAAAGAGCGAACCAGATTCTTTTGTGCGGTTGTGTGAAGCGGTCTTGACCAGGGAAAGCAAAATGTTGCATGCACATACGGAGAGGGATGGATACGTTTGGTGTGAGTGCTTCCATATCTTTCAGCTTCAGTAGTTTCCGATCCTTCATGTTAGTAGGAATGAGAGCATCCTTCTCAGAAGGTACATGTGTACCGTGCATATTCAAAGTAGTGCTCACCAATTCCAGTGTAAGTTCAAACCTTTTCAACTCATTGTTGCCCAGCAAGGAAGGAGGTACGAATGTTCCTGGTTTGTCCTTTTCTTCGTTAGCTTGTAATGTGGAGACCAAATAATAGCATCGGAGGAGATCTGGTTTAGGTAGTGGTGCTTCAAAGTATTCGGCTTGCCCTGCACGTTTCCATATGGTCTGGAGATCTTCTGTGTTCTGTAGAGTCTCAAACTCCTTGGACAAAAATTGGAATTGGACCCATGATCTGTCATACTCGCACTTAGACTCCCATATATACTTGGCCTCTCCTAATGGACCTGGCATGCCATTGAACCAATGAGAATTGGCATGGACTCTCTCTGTGATCCCTGTGGGTGGATCCAGTACCGGGATCTACTGAAGGTGTTGCAGCTCCACAGGTCGTTCAGTTGGTGGCACATCAACAGGTAGACTATCCACATCAATTCCTGCAGTACTTATTCCTGTCTGTGAGCTCGGACCTGCTACTTCTGCCATGAGAGTGCTTGTTGTTGCTGATGCTTATCTGCTAGAAGAAGAGAGAGGCACATTAGCATTGCATTGGAAACAGGATGTTATGGTGTTCCCTCCTCAATACCAATATGACATTCCGAGTGGTTAGAGGTTAGTGGGTGAAGTGTTCGTGATGTGTGTACATGTGGGTTAGTAGGTTAGGGTTCACTCTAGATGCATACTGTGGTTGTGCAATGTTCTCCGAATGCACCTACATCAGAGGGGAAGGATTTACAGAGGTGGGTCAGGGGGTTTGATATGGGGTTTAGGTCTCCAAACTTTGATGCTGGAATCGTTGCTTTTATCGGCGATGATGTGTGAAGGGTTGCATACTGGAGTGTGTTGGGTTTGGGACCTTTTGGGTACCCATTTCCAAACATTCTGAGGCGTGACCGAGAATGTGGTGGTGTGGAGTGTAGATGTTTGCCTTTGGATGGGAGACAATAGGACTCGTGAGTGTTGGTTTGATCTTGTGATTGGAGCTAGTAAGCAGGTCTTGGGCACCCATATTTGTCTAGCTTTTGGGATCGCCTTCATTGACTGCTTTGGAACCCAAATAGAAATGGTTTGTCTAGATCGATGCCTAGGGTACTCCTTCGCTGTAGTCCTCGACACTGTAGCTTGCTTGATGCTTCTTTGGAATCCTGTCTCCAAAGCCGAGGGTTGTTCACCTTTGCGTATCCAGATCTGCTTCATGCCATGGGGTATTCTGTATTGTACCGGTTGGTGTTCATTCTTCTTGGTCCTCGGGCTCCTCTGTATCTTGTATTTTCTGGCTTGCTTTCCTCGAATTCTCTTTGGAAAAGAAGGGAACTCCTTGTTGACTTTTGTACCTTCATCATGAGTGGCAATCTTTTGCACCATAGAACTTTGGTCAAGAGTAGCATGGTTCATTTCAGGTGGACTCCTAGAAGGACTAGGGTTCGGTGCCTCTTCTAGCGGCCTATATGCTTGATTTTCTAATTCAATCGTTATGTGGTTTTGGCCTACCCATGCCTGAAGAAGTCCACTTCTTAGGTTGAGGCTGACTGCATGATCATAAATCCAGTCTTGGCCCAGGACAAGAGGTTCGGTAAGATCCTCGTCTTCACACACTAGCACTTTGACTGCCATTAGCACCTCTTGACTGTAGAGGGGAAGTTCCACCTCACCAATGCAAGGGGTTTCCACACCTCCCAATCCTATGAGATATGCCTCTATAGGATTGATTTGTAATTGAAGCTCTTGGTAGTAAGAAAGTCGAACTGCACTAGTGGCTGCCCCTGAGTCAATTAAAGCTCCCACTGTCCTTACACTCTCTCCTTGTCCTACTTCTAGGGTTACAAAAGGTCGTCGGTCGATTATTCTATGGGAATGTCCACCTGAAGCCTCGCACATGGCCATGGTATAGCCTAGAGATTCTTGAGTGTCAGGCATAGGCTGGTCTCTACCTTGTCTCCTCAATTTCATTCGTCGGATGCGTTCTAAAGCTTCTGCCTGTGCTTCTTCTCGAATTCGTTTCTCTTCTTCTTTACATTTCTTGGCAGTGTTGAGTCGATTTAGCATCTCTTCAGTCAGGGGTTCTTGATATAACTTGACTCTGCATCCACTTATGTAACTTGGTAGAATATCACCCTCTAGAGTGGCTAGTTGCACTGCTCCACTTGTGGAGATCCTATTGATAATCATTGGCCCATAACCTCTCTTCTCTAACTTCCGTGCATGTTGCTTCAAGGTGTAGACTAGGACTAGGTCTCCTGCTTTCAAGCCCTTATCCTTCACGTGTGCATCGAAATATGCCTTTTGCCTCTTCTTGGCTGCATAAATTCCTGCTGCAGCTCTCAATCATGTTTCACCTAATCGTTCAAGATCGAAGATTCTAGAGGACAACTCATGGCCTATCCAATCATGCTCTTGTGCTACTTTCAAGGTTGGTATCAAAAAATCCAATGGTAGCACTACATTCTGGCCGAAAACCATCTGAAAGGGCATGGCTTGGAGTACCGTTTTATAGGCAACTCTGTATGCCCAAACAACATGGTGTAGCTGTTTGTCCCAGTCAGAGCGTTTGTTATTCACTAATTTGGTTAGCACATTGCATATAATCTTATTTGTGCTTTCGGCTTGTCCATTAGCTTGTGGGTGATAGGGGGCAAACTTCTTGTGTATCACCAAGAACTCTTGAAGAAGATTTTCAATGACTTCATTCAAGAATTGAGTCCCTCTATCACTTACTAGCTCTATGGGTAGCCCGTATCGAGTGAACACATTCTCAAATAAGAATTTAGCGCTCGTTTGGGCATCATTCTTCGATGTGGCTTTCACTTCTACCCACTTGGTTAGATAATCCGTGGCCACAATGATATACTCAGCATGTGAACCCTTAGCTGGGGGATTAATAGGACCAACAAAGTCTATTCCCCACTTAGAGAATGCACGTCCACCCATCATAGGTTTCAATGGCATCTCATCTTTACGTATAGGATACTGAGTTTGTTGACACACATCACACCTCTTCACATAAGTATGTGCATCCATGTGAAGGGTTGGCCACCACAGGCCTGCAAATAGGATCGTTTTGATTACCCGATCTGGTCCAAAGTGTCCTCCTGCTACACCTTGGTGAGCAGTCTCTAATATCTTCAGATACTCGCTCTAGTGGACACATAGTCTTAGGTAACCAACTTTACCGCGCTTGTATAGATTATCACCAATGAGTGAGTAATCCAGGGCTTCTTGTTCTAGACTTCTTTGTCTGGCCAATGTCATATCTTGAGGGAATGTTTTCGTCCTCAAGAATGCTACTAGTGGTTCACTCCAATCTGGCATTATGGATACCTGATAAAGAGTGGCATGTTCCACAGGTGGTTTAGTGCAGCAGATCGGGCATTCCTTGCACAGCTTATGGACATCAGCTTCCATAGTTGGCCAATGCACTCCAAGTCTCCTTAATGTCTGTATGGTTCGTTGCCGTGAGTAATGTTGCTCTAATGCACCTACATGTGCCAATTGCAACCATTTCGCGCACTCATCTTCTTCCACACAACAAGCTAGGATGCCTAGATCGGTATGCTTGTACATACTCCCTGCCATGATGTGGTACTTTTGAGCCTTTACTACCTCCCTATCTTTAGTGCTTATGACAGGGTGATTAGGCCCGTATGTCAATACTGGCACTAGTGGCTTAGCCCACTGAGGTACCACTTCCAAATTAAACAGGTAAGCATCAGGAAGGTCATCTGATACTCCTTGTGGGGCTTCTCCAGATGTGAGCCTAGAGAGATGGTCTGCTCTCAAGTGAGTCTTCCCTTTCCTCACCACAACTTCGAAGTCATACTCCATTAGAAAGAGGAACCATCTTACCAATCTACCTGTATTGCATGGTTTGTTTACCAAGTACAACAATGCCTGGTGGTCAGTAAAAAATTTAAACTTACTTGCAAGCAAATAGTGTCTAAACTTCTTAACCGCATACACCATGCCTAAGCCTTCTCTCTCAGTAGTGGTATAGTTCCGTTCAGCAGCATTTAGCTGTCTACTAGCATAGGCAATGGGAAGATCCATATTACCTTTACCAGTAGGTTGTGCGAGTACACATCCAATAGCATAATTGGATGCATCCACGTGAACATGAAAGGGTTTATTCCAATCTGGTATGGTCAAGATTGGTGTTGAACACAATCTTCTTTTGAGTTCATTAAAGGAGTCCTCACACTCATCAGTCCACTCAAAGTTAGTCAAAAGTCCATACAGAGGCTTTGCAATGATGGCATACATGTGTATGAAACACCGGTAATAACTGCAATGCCCCATGAAAGCTTGTACTTCCTTGACATTCTTTGGCCTAGGTAACTCTGCTATGGCTCTTACTTTCTCTTCATCAGTGGATATGCCATTCTTCGACACTATATGTCCTAGAATCTTGCCTTGCCTGACCATGAAAACACACTTTTCTGGGTTCAGGCAGACTTTATATTCTCTACATTTGTCAAAGATTTGTCTGAGTTCAGGAACATGGGTTTGTCTAATGTTGGAATGAGCACAAAGATCATCAACATAGACCTCTAAGTTTTTCCTCAGGAATTCTTTAAATACATGACACATTAGCCTCTGAAAAGTGGCTGGCGCATTGGTGAGATCAAAGGGCATTACTCTAAAAGCAAATATGCGCCACTCTGTGGCAAAAGCCATCTTATGCTGATCTTCTGGAGCAATTTCTACCTGATTGTAGCCCGAAAATCCATCAAGGAAGCTGTACACTTCCTTGCCTGCTACTCTTTCTAGTAGATGCTCCGTGATGGGAAGTGGATAATTATCTCGGATAGTGGCTGCATTAACCTTCTTCAAGTTAATGCACACACGTAGCTTTCCATTCTTCTTGGGCACCACTACAATGGGGGATACCCACTCAGTGTGCTCAATTTCATAGATAAATCGAGCTTCCACGAGTCTATCTATCTCCTCCTTGATCTTAGCAGCATAATTATCGTTATATGTATATGGCCTTTGCTTAGAGGGTTTAGCATCTGAGGTCATGGGAATAGTGTGTGAACATATGTCAGGGTCCACACCTTTCAAATCCTTGTAGCTCCAAGCGAATACATCTCTGTATTCTCTTAACAAGGCTATCAATTCATACTCCTCCTCCTTGGTGAGGTCGTGTCCTATGTAAGTGCATCTTTCTTCTCCTTCTTCTATGGCTACCACTACTTTCTTGGTGGTTTCTTTGTTATCATAGGCCTCTCCCAATTGCGCCTCACGTTTAGGCATTCTCACCATGACTCTTCTATCGTCTATCTCATACTTTTTAAAGTGTTCAGGGACCTCAAACAAAGATTCTTCCTCCTCAGGTGTGACTTCTGTCTTCTTTCTTTTCTTACTTTCATTCTTGGTAGTCACTTGTGTGGTTAACCTCACATCATTTATAAGTTCTCCATGTCTCTGAGGATAAGCTTCCACTTCATAGAAGTATTCTTCATCTGATGCAAAAGGTGGGTCCATAATGAATGACTCAAGATCAGAGTCACTTGCATCTTCAAATGCATCATGGCTAGGTTCGCATTCTTCTAAAACTGCATCTCCCATGATTGGCTCTATGGAGAAGACAGAAATGTCATAGCCATCCTCATCACAGTGGGGTGTCCATTGCTCTTCATTGATGGCTACATCCATAGTTGCTAGAATTTCTGCCCAGCCGTAAGGTTCAAATTCTTCGTCCGGAAATACTACAGGTGCATAGGCTGGGTCTTGAATTGATCTATGTGTTTCCTTCGCACCTACCTCTCTGGCTTTTTCCCTCTTCTCTTCTTCTACTGCTACTTTGCACATCCATAAGTGGGTATCTTCATGCATCCATGAGGATCCTGATCCTATGGAATGCATCGATTCCGTATCATCTTTGGCTCTATGGATGGGGTTCCATTGGATAGGAGGGACATCTCTATGAGGTAGTCCTTGAGATTCACTTTGGTCGTAACACCTAAGTGTTGCAGGTACAAGGAATTGGTTCCCCAATCCTGTACCACTTGCAACTGTCGCATAAATGGTCTTCCCAAAATCATCTCATAGGCATGATTTTTGCTAAAGTCACATATGGCGAAGGTGTGCTCAAACTCAACACCACATGTAGTGAGAGTTATTCCTTCTAGCAGCCCTAAGGGTCTCTCTATGTGACCATCAGCCATCTGCAATTTCATCCTCGTGGGCCTGAGTGCTAGCTTGCCCCAACGCTTCCATAGGGAAGTGGTGGCAATTGCAACTCCTGCACCTGAGTCTAGAATGGCCTTGGTGGTGTATCCTTGATGGGTGATAGGAAGATATGTGTTTCCCTCTTCGCCCTCACTCATGTCTCCTATCTTGTCCAAGGGTATTTCTGGCACTGTTCTCTGGGATCCTACCTGGGAACGAGGTTTTGCTATCTCTGGTACTTGTTTGGCTACATGTTTCCATAGCTTTGGCCTAACCTTGAGTAGTTCTTCTAAAGTGAGATTGCACTGCACCTTAGTGTTCTTCACTACCTTCGTGTTCCTAGGTATGACTGAATCTTCGTTTCTTATCATGACTGTGGGTGCTCTCATACAAGTGGACTTTGCTTCCCATGGGCCTGTGAAATGGGGTAGTTCCTGTAAAGAATTAGACTCGAAGTCTAATCTCTCTTGAGATTGGGCACTCTCCTGCTCTCCATAAATGGAAGGAAGGTCTTGTGGGAATTGATCGTGTGTGTCATCCACAAGTTCAATGGGAGGAGGAACTTCACTCTCTTTAGCCCATTTCTCTTCTTGAATCTCTCGCAAGAATTCTGGTGTGTACCGATTCATAGAAGAAGAGGTTTCTGGTTCAATGGAGTTAGGAACATAAGCTTCCTTGGGAGGAATGCTTATTCTATCACTTGCCTTCTCCTTAGCCTGGGAGTTGGCTCCTTTTCCAGACTTTGCAATTAACATCTCCAATCTGTCTAACAGACCATCAAAATGCAATGGTGTTCTAGTGGAGCTAGAGCAAGTGAAAAGGTGACTGGTCTCAAACATGGCTTGAGCCAATTCCACCATCTTGGCACACAACTTAGTTCGTTCAAGCTCTAGGTCAGCTCTAGGGTAACATCTTTCATGATCCGTTACATTTGGTCCTTCCTGGATCCTGGCCTGATATGCTCTGAGCATCATATCTATGTCTTCGGGAGTGGGATCTGCTAAAACTGACCCTACTCGGGGTGGTGGGTGGGTTATGTGTGGTGGATTAGATGGTCGAGGAATGGGGGGTGAAGGGGATGGTAGTGGTGGGGATGTGTGAGAGTGCGTTTGAGATGTGATTTCTATGATTTTGGCTTTGGTTTCTCGTAGGCTTTCCTCAAGTTCGCTCATCTTTTTTTCCCATTGCCTTTTCATACGTTCACGGCTATCTCTCCAAGCTCTTGTTCTCTTCTTATTCTGACTCTCAATCTTGCTAACCTCTGCATTCTTTTCCTGGCCTAAGTCTTGGTTTTGTTGCAACACTTGAGCTCTAGTGACCACTTGTATTGGCGCGGTGGACGTGATGCTTCCTGTAGAGTCTACTACTAACCCAATAACATTGATAGGAGTAATTTTTGGCATATTATTGGGATTCTTTGGGCAATCTCGTAAGAGATGCTCTTTTCCACAATCTGTACAAAAGCCTTGGATTGCCACTGACTGGGGTTGTGTAGGTGGAGGTAAGGGCAATCACGAATGAGGTGATCTCCCTGACATCTGTAGCATGGTCCTCTAGGGAATGGGGGTCTTACTCGCCTAGGTTGAGGTCTAGTGTTGGGATTTGTGTACATGAGATTTGCATATTCTGGCTCCCAACTAGGTTCACTTGGCTCTTCACTGTAGTAGGACTCACCATGTTTAGGAGATTGCATGTAGTAGGCCTGGGGGCTATCTATATGTGTAGAATCAAAGCTATGGTCGCTCGGGTCACTTTCTGACAGCAATGGCGTTACTGGCACTATGGCTCTATTTAGGTTCTCTTCTGCAGCTACGTACTTTACAGGAATTACATTAGCTGGGGCAGGGGGTTGTTGTGCTAACACAGGCTAAGGCTTTTGTTGGTTTTGGTAGTGTGGGTGGTAGGTTTGTTGAGGTCTAGCATACTGCTGCGGTGGGTACTGGTTTTGGTACCTGCCCTGTTGAGGGTATGGTTGTGGGTACGTCTGCCTAACTGCTTGCTTATTGTAGGGGCAATCTTGCGTAGTGTGATTGGTGTACCTCTGTTCTATGGTGCAGTATTGACTAATGGGCTTCACTTGGGGTTGAGCGATGATGGGACATACGTTCGCCATATGGTCACCTTCGCAAGTGTAACATCTTTTCACAGGGGCAAATCTTGGAATCTGCTTGCTAGAGACACCTAATTTCCGAGCTACCTTTTCTGCTAGATCCTCAATTGATGTGGATTGTGAGGAAATGAGGCTACTAGAACTATCTGAATCTTTATAGATTTTTGAGAGCTCTAATTCCTCCCCTAGGTTATCCTCAATGTCGATGCGCATGCGTACACACTCTTCTATGGTCCTAGGGTCTTTCAAGTACACATATGACCTCAGTTTGGTACTTAACAATCCATCCAAGAATAAAGCCACTTGTTTGGTTGGTGTGGGTAACTCAGGCACAGGGCATCTCTCCAGATATTGCCTAAATCTTCTTCCTGCAAGTCTCACGGTCTCTTGAGGGGTCTGCTTGAAGCTATGTATCAATGAGGAAGTATTATGCCTTATCCCACTCTTAGAGAATTCCGTGATGAAAGCCTCCAAGAGTTGGTCTATGCTCCTAAACTGTCTCTCATTCAATGGTTGAAACCATGTAAGGGCTGTGTTCCTAAGGGTTAGACCAAAGGCATTATACTGCATGAATAGGTCCTCAACTTGTTCAGCTCTCAAGACTTGCCTAAACTCAGCCACTTTTGATCATATGGGTCTCCTGTGCCATCGTAGTAGTTCTTCATGGACTTAACTAGCTGGGTAGGTCTCAAAGTCCTCGTGTGCTCTCTATGTCTTGGTAGAGGGAATTCATCCACATTCCTTTGGTTCCTTGGAGCTCTAAGTGCCTCAGGTTCCCCTCTATTTGTTTTCGTTCTTGTTCTTTCTCTGCCCCCTGGGTTGGCAAAGCTTACCTCAGGTCTATCTCTACTTCTGTCTCTCTGAGCTCCATGAGCTTGGAATGTTCCAGCTCCTGGGTGACCAAAGGACACATTAGACCTAGGTTGGGGGAAAATAAATTCACCTTTCCAAGTGTAAGCATGACTATCATGTTCTGTAACCACAAAGATCCATTCTAATGCATTGTCTAGGTGAGTCACTTTGCCTGGGCTATCCGGGTCCTTGAACTCATATATCATGATTGTTCCTACCTCATTTGGTTGATCAGATTTATACCTCCAAAAGGCTTCATCAGTCTCTTGGTGCAGGAGCAGATCTATACTCTTATTGTCCTGGGGAACCCACTCGGGATTAAGGATTCTAGTAAGAACAGATTTTCCTCGAGGGGTCCTCGGCTCTCCTCCTATGTTCCCTTGCTCTAGGTCACCTATGTCCGTCTCAGGGATCACATTCCCGAATTCATCTGTCCTGTCTGGGTGACTAGTGACTACATATATGGTTCCTTCTTTGTCCAAGTATGCTCCATTTTCAAACTTGACTACTGGGCGTTCCAGTCCAATGGATTGATCTGGGTTTTTGATCTGTACCACAGACCTTCCTAGGCCATCCTCATAGATGCTAGCACCTAATCGGTTGGTCCTAAGGTATTCCAGCTGTGTCTTGTAGGGGCCTTCCGCCCTATACAAATATGGCACACCTGAACTCCCCGTAGGTCTCTCCATACCTTGAGACATCTCTGATTCACTAGTCTCAGAGCTAAGGTAATGTGAAAAGTGGCTTAGCTACTGGGCCCAAGACCTAGCAGTGTGATTGACACTAGCCTCTGAAGACCTAAGACTTTGTCTATCTCTCCCTAGATGTCGTCTTGATCTAAGGTTCATATGCCCTTTGTACGTTGCTGATTTCTTTGGTACCAGTCACTTGTTCCTTTTAAGTTCCTTTGGATATGTTTTCTTGTTTTTTAATTAAGCGTCGTCAGGAGCAATTTAGTGTGTCGTACTTGATGTTCTGCATCCGCTTAGTTTAAGTTCTTTTCCTTTAAGTTATCCCTTGACTGCAATTTAGACTATTCTTGGACTTGAAAAGTTAAAGACTCTTAGAACTTGAGTATTCCTATCGTACCTCTATTCAAACAAGACAACTACTCACACTTAGCCTATACTAAGAATGGACTAAGGGGGTTAAGAGATGTTCCAACCTCAAGACGCTCCTCCTTGCTATGCTTCTCTGCCCAGGAAGCAAGTTCCCAAGCCTGCACACAATGGCACTTGCTTTGATTTCTCCAAGAGCTCTCGATAATCCTGCAAAAAATTCCCAAGTTTAGCTCCAACTTGATCCTTCAATTGACAGACAATTTATCACACACACTTTTAATGACCCTTTTTTCTCCCTTTGCTATTGTCAAATTTTTTTTCCTCTACAGCTCTCTTGGTGTACCTACCCCTCAGTAGGTCAACTTCAAAATAGCCTATCTAAAAATCAATGCATTATTCTTATAAAAAACAGCTGAGGTCGTGTAGTATATGCCACGAGCTTTCTGACAAGCCCTAGAGCTCAAAAAACGGATTTCAAATGAAAAAGTTATGACTGTTCAGGGTTTAGGGGGTTAAAACAGACAAACAGGACCTTTCAAGGTTCTAGGGCATTTTTTCCAAGGCCTCTTAAGTGTATGAGTGAGTGGGTATGTAAATATGCCCAAAATTTAGCCTAAATTTCCAAAAAATTACCCCTTTATTTTTTTGCCAAAAATGTCTGTCTATCGCGATAGACGGTGTCTGTCGCGATAGACACTAACTGTCGCATGGGGCTGTCTATCGTGATAGACAGTGTCTGTCGCGATAGATGGGGTCTGTCATGGAATTTGGTCTGTCGCGATAGACGGTGTCTGTCGCGATAGACTGAGTCTGTCATGGAATTTGGTCTATCGCAATAGACGGTGTCTGTCGCGATAGACGGTGTCTGTCGCGATAGACTGAGTTTATCGTGGAATTTGGTCTGTCACGATAGACGGTGTCTATCCTGGGTCTCTGTCTGTCGCGATAGACGGGTGTCTGTCGCGATGGACGGGGTCTATAGTCTGTCGTGGAATTTGGTCTGTCGCGATAGACAAGTGTTTGTTGCGATAGACTGAGTCTGTCGTGGAATTTGGTCTGTCGCGATAGACGGTGTCTGTCGCGATAGACTGAGTCTGTCGTGGAATTTGGTCTGTCGCGATAGACGGTGTCTGTCGCAATAGACTGAGTCTGTCGTGGAATTTGGTCTCTCGCGATAGACAGGTGTCTGTCGCGATAGACGATCTCTATCATGGGCTGCAGTCTGTCACGATAGATGGTGTCTATCGCGATAGACCGTGTCTGTTGCGATAGACAGTGTCTGTCGCGATAGACTGAAAAAACGCAAATTTTTTAGAAACTTCTAGTGATTTGGAGTGCTCTAATGGTGTAGGTTACCGTGCCAAACACGCATTCAACAAAATATCAAGTTTTCCTGTCTGTCACGATAGACAGAGGTAGTCGTCCCGGGACCTGTGCAGAGTCTGTCATACCTGCGCAAGCTTCTGGAGATGGTGGTACAGCTAGTTCCTGCAACAAAGGCTCAAAAAACACACAAAAACAGATCGCATGCAAGCTCTCTCTCACTCTCTCACACAAATGAAATGAGGGAAATGAGGTGGGGAGTGGGATATGACCAAAAAACTGAAATTTTTGTGGAGATGGAGATGGAGGTGTGAGATGGTGGGGATGATGATGATGGTGATGATGGTGATGCAAAAATAAGAAAAAATGAAGAAAAATAAGGAAAAGAAAGGATATTACCTATAACTCCAATGTCTCAACTCGACGTCTTACCATCACACGCTCGTCCTCGAAGCTCTCTCCCCGGCAACGGCACCAAATTTGGTGTCACTCCAGCACAATGGTGAGTACCAACATGTGGAGATCCACCTCATAATTCTCAATCCGTGGAGACATGAGGACTAGTATGAAGACTATGAGCAAGTGAAGGCACAAGTGCGTGAGTGAGAAGCACACAAACATGCACACACATACACACACACGCGCACACAAGGCAAGAACAAGGAGAGGAACAATGGAGCTCTTTGCATTAGTCAAGAAGTCTCTTACATAAGCTCAATTCACAAACAATCTACCCCAAAAATGAGCTTTCTAGCTCTTTTTATAGTTTTCTCACTAGCTTTGGCCTTGTCCAGACCTAGTGTCCGGCCTAGTTAAAAATTAGGTTCTAGAGCCTATTTGAGGGCTCAAACGGAGTCGAAAAATTATGAAAATTAGTATGTAGCTAATTCTAATACTCCTCAAGCTCGAGGACTCCTCGGCTTGAACAAAATAGAGTCTATTCTACCAAAAACGGAATTTACAATGTTTGTGTAGTGATTAAAATCACTTGAGTTGTGAATGGTCCATGGAAAAAATGATTAGGCCTTGTTGTCGTATTGTGCATGACTGCTCTGTTGTGCTGGTATGCTCTTCATTTGACTTGTATGCCAACAGTTCCTAAGGTCTGGAAGAAGGAAATCAGAGATTGATTTAAGTAAGTATGACCTTTCTAATGCATCTTTGGCACACCATGAATTTAGTCTTTCAAGCTCCTCTCTTGTAGGTTGTCCTTTGCTTCTAAAATTGGGCATTTCCTCATCTCCTGAGATGTATCCATAGACACTCCTTCCTTGCAAGTATGTCTTCATCCTCAAGGACCATGCTTGATAGTTGTTCCTATCCAATTTATCAATGAAGGAAGGAAAACCATCTCCCATTTTACCTTAGCTTTGCTCTGATACCATTGTTGGGAAAGATGGATGGACACTCCAAAAAATGAGTTGGTACTGGTAATCCCTGCTTTGTACTAGCCCTCCTTAGATTCAAAGTTGTGTTTTGGGCCCTCTTAGCTTTCCAATGACACTAAATAAGTGCCTACTTACTTTGGAAATAATGTAATGTTTTATTCAAAACAAACTACTTCCAAGTTTTCAATCTAGTGAAAACCTTCTATTTTGGTTCACACACCTATTGCTTGTCAAGCTCAGTACTTCAAGTACACTAGGAATTAGAAAACTTCCTTTTGAAGATATTAAATTAGCTTAATAAGCTAATGATTCCAAGTGGAATCACTTAAAATTATTGACTATATAGAGAGCAATCAATTTAGCAAGTATAGTGTTAGCGGCCGCCGGATTGGAAATGTATAACTGAATCTTGTTCGCACGAGTGAAAAGTTGTTACAAACAGTTTGTAAAAAAGTTATATAAATCAAAGAAAGACGCGCCAGTGACGGTTCCGTGATGGATCACTAGACTGTCTGTCTGGGTGACTGAGCGGGGCGTTACTATAGTGTCGTTTGCATAATCTCCAGTATTCTGAGTTTTGTGTTCGTCTCTTGTCTTGTCCGTCGTCGACATCTGTTCTGTTTGTTAACTTCATAGACGTTCGAGAGATCACCAGACTGTCTGTCTGGGTGATTTATCTGTAGCGTTACTGTGTGTCGAGTTGAGTAATCCAGAGTATCTTGTCGACTTTCTGAGTATTCTGTGTGTATCTGTGTTTCGCCTTGTCGGTTGTTTGTTGGTATCCATTGCGGTTGTGAGTCCCAGCTAGTTCGGGTATTGGGTTGTTTCTTTTCTTGAAATGTTCTGCAAATATGTGGCGAAGTCTGTGCAGTCGTGGTAACTCTTTTGGTATTCGTGTTGTCTTAAGTTGTCTGTAGTATCTAGGTTCAAGTTCCATACGACAAAGTTTAAGCTACAGTAAAGATTTCCTGGGTTGCGTACTGAATCTTCAGTACGGTGTATCTGAACACTAGGATTCTTTGTGTCTTCGGATATTGGACGCAGTGTGGTATCCATTCTGTGAAGGTTAAACGAATACTCTTGTTCTGATATGTTCAATAAGTTTATGTGTAGATGCAACATAGCATCTTAGCGTATTCGGTACACGTGCTTGAGCTAAGACTATGAACTGTAATGTCTAAGTACAACAGATTCTTGATAGAAGCTCTCAGCATTAGTATATTGCTGTGTGTCAGCAGTTAGTTTGGGAACTAAGTACAGGGCCTCTATCTCACAGACCCCTTCCACTCCCAAGAACCCAAGAATCGCTTAAACGCACTTATAACAGTTAGAAGAATAAACAGCGTTTAACATTGGCGCCGTCTGTGGGAAGGTGGCAACAGATCAGATTGTTGCAAACCTGTTGTGGAAACGTGACTGTAAATTTTTAATCGACAGTAATAGTACGCGATTAGTACAAAAGATGATACATGCCGGTTACTCGATCCGGTGAAACATATCCAAAGAACCGCCAGCCTGGGGTACTTAATTTGCTAAAAACGACTCCGAGAGGTAGAAGTACAACTAGGTCTAACCCAGTTGTCAAGAAAGTAAAGAACATTAGTAGTGATTCCGATCATATTCCGATGGAACGTGTTACGCCTTTGGTAAATTCCGGTACTATTTTGGCACAGTCTGTCGAAGACATAGTAACTCCAGAATCTACCAGGACGCAGCCTGAAGTCAGTTTAACAACATTGGGTAAAGATTCAAATCTGTTTACGACTAGAAACACTTTAGCCAAGGAAATTAGTGAAGGAGAAAAAACACCTTGTTTTGGCGAAGATTCGACACATTCCGATGATATTTCGATAATAGTTGCTAAAAGATCGCAGTTCTCCGACGGCAGTTTACCATTCCTCGGTGAATCTTCAGCCCAGTCACCGCTATTGGGAGTAAGTTTCCCTACATTCAACATCAAGAAGGAAGGTACCTTGTTCGAAACCGAGATTGGAAACATACTGAACAAGATTATCGAACCGAAAAGTGCACAGGCCGACGATACAGACTCCGATAGTTCAGATATTCAGCCTCGGGATACAGAAGATAGTCACAATACAACCATCAGAGCCATGAACGGGCAACAACAACAATAGCAACAACAACAACAACAACAGCAACAACAACAACAACAGCAGCAACAACAACAACTATGCCCACCAAGGCCGACTCCAACAGGAGTAACGTACACCAAATTTGGTGGATTCCCAGGAGATGACCCGGATGCTCATGTACGCACATTTGAGATAAGTTACGCAGTGCTCAACCATCCACCTGATCCGGCGCATAAGGTTATTGTTTTCCAATCGACATTGGTTAACGAAGTAGCTAGATGGCTTACAGAATATGATATTAAACATTTCGGCACCTATGAAGCAGTAAGGGATGCCTTTTTGCAGAGATTCAGGCTAAAGAAGAATCTAGCCGAAATTTTTGACTACCTGCAAAACAATAGACAGAAGATAAATCAAACAGTACAGGAATACGCCACTCTATTCAGGACTCATTTGAGGCAGTTACCACCAGCACATGCCAACCTACCGGATGATGTTATTACTTAATGTTTATCAATGGATTGACTCCACAACTTAAACAAATTATGATCATACGCTATGTAGGAGCTATGACGCTAGATGCAGTGATTGCAATGGCTTTGCAGCTGGAAAACAAGGTTGGAGGATTTACAAAAGATCTGGAGTGGTTAAAAGCAAATAGAAATATCACCGAAGACCCGACCAGATAGATGTACTGCACTACATGCAAGAATTTAGGCCATACTAGTGCCACTTGTGCACTTAATAAGTTGTTTTGTGCTATCTGCGACACTACCGGACACACCACCGAAAACTGCGCATATAACGCCAAAGTGCAGGGAACAACAACTGTCAATGCAATAATACAAGAACTAGGGCAGCCAGCCAATCACTATGTACCTCCGCAAATGAGAAACAACCAGCAACAAGGATATCAAAATTACAGAGGACAGAGAAATAATAACTACAATGCAAACTGCTGGCAGGCCGGACCAGCACCAAAAAATCCCAATTTGCCACCACCGCGCTGTCATTTCTGTGGTGAATTTGGTCACATTAGAAGATTTTGTAAGGATGCAGCTGAGTATGATCAGAGGAAGAAAGAACGTCAAAACCCAATGGCTAATATGGTACAAATCACACCAGTAGAAATGCACGCTGCAGTAATTCAGACCCGATCCGATAAACAACTGCAACCAGCAGCAGAATTATTTGAACCACGCATACGCGAACAACAAAGGATGTATGATAAAGCTAGTCAATGGACCACCGCAGAACATCCACTCTTCCCAGATCCTATTCCGGTGACTCAGACTCCGTTAACCGAGGAAGGAACACAACAACAGGATTCTAATTCAGTAGCAGACACATCATCTTCAGTAGGCGCATCATCTTCAGAATCTATGGAAAATACAATCCAATCACAAAAGGCCTGGGAAATTTTATCTAAAGCATCCATCACTCTTTCTCTGGGCCAATTACTTGCACTAGTACCGAGAGTTTGACAACAATTCCAACAGCAGTTCAGTCCTGTGCCTTCTTGCATTCCAGCAACAGCAACAGTGCAACCGGAACCTGATTCTATGGTCGATCATTCAGTTCCTTTAATTACGGTATGATATAAAAATCATAAAATCACACAGGTACTAATTGATGGAGGTCCTGGTGTCAACATTGCTACTGCTGCACTGTGTAAAAAGTTAGGGTGGACCAAACTCGAACCAGTTCAGTTTTTTGTCAGAATGGCCGACCAATCAAGAGTCCATCGCGTAGGACTTGTACGAAATGTACCAATAACTTTACAAGGTACAACATTTAAAATGACCTTTGTCATACTAGAATTACTGGAATCCACCCTTGATTATAATCTCCTTTTCGGCCAACCTTGGCTGAAGCACGCTAAGGTGATACAAGATTGGTCTGCACAAGAACTCACTTTCAAAGATAATAATCGTAAATACGTTGTAAAATTAGATGTTATACAACCTTGCGAGTTGCATGCTAGACCATATTTTGCGGAACTAGTCCATATGCTAGATGGGTTGTCAGATGATGAAGAAGAAGAGTTTCTGAAAAATAACATTGACTTGATCTCCCTAGGAACTATTGATCTACAATCTGTTGTAGATAATTGGAATCCTTCAGTTTGTACGGTGATGACTGTAACAGAAAAAGATATGAAAGAAGATAAGGCTACCATAGATGACGCTGATCTACAACAACTTTTTAAGCCAGCTGAGAATACAGAGAAGCCTCGACAATTTTATGTTCCAGAAGATCAACTGACCACTTACAATTTAGGTGATGAAGAAAATCCACGACGTGTTAAGATAAAGGAGAGCTTACCAGAATTATTTCAAGCAGATCTAATCCAACTACTTCGAGAATTTTCTGATGTATTTGCATGGGATTACAAAGATATGAAGGGTTTGGACCCGTGCATCTATCAACACAGGGTCATGCTGAAGCCGGAAGCAAAACCACTCAAGCAACCCAGCTACCGGATGAATCCAAACTATGCATCACAGGTAAAGGCAGAACTTGATAGGCTACTCAAAGTCAGATTCATTGTACCAGTAGAGCATGCTGAATAGATCTCACCAATTGTTATTGTCCCTAAAAAGAATAAGCAGTTACAAATATGTGTAGATTACCGGAAACTGAATGCAGCTACAGTGCCTGATCCATTTCCGCTACCTTTTCTTGACACAATGCTTGATAGAGTAGCAGGACATGAAATGTATTCATTCTTAGATGGGTACAGTGGGTATAATCAAGTTAGAATGGCTGAACAGGATATACCGAAGACCGCCTTCATTACCAACTGGGGTGTTTTCGCATGTACTGTTATGTGGTTTGGATTAAGGAATGCCCCAAGTACGTTCCAAAGGTGTATGCAGGAAATATTTTCTCCTTATCTTACCTCTTTTATGCAAGTATATCTTGATGATTTTTCAATTTTCGGTAAGATGATAACACACCTGTTCCATTTACGGTGCTGCTTTGAAAAGTGCAGAGAATACAGACTCTGTTTGAACCCAAACAAATCTGTGTTTGCGGTTTCATGTGGAAAGCTACTTGGTCACATTGTATCTGCACAGGGCATATAGGTGGATCCAGATAAAATGACAGCTGTGTTAGAAGCACATGTACCCACTACACCTAAGGAAGTAATGCGCTTCATGGGCCAAGTAAGATGGCATGGTCGGCACTTGCGGTGGCTTGCTCATTTGGCAATACCACTGAACCGATTGATAACCAAGACCCCTCGACAATTTGACTGGACCCCGGACTGTCAAACTGCTTTTGATCATTTAAAGGGATTACTAACACAGGTTCCAATCTTATAGCCTCGTGATTGGGATCGCCCATTTCATGTATTTGTTGATGCTTCAAATATAGCAATAGGGAGCGTTCTAATGCAACAAACCGATAAGTGGTTCAGACCAGTGTACTATGCAAGTCGAAGATTAGCCCCTACTGAAAAGAATTACTCTGTAATAGAGAGAGAATGTCTAGGTCTAGTATATTCTGTCAAGAAATTCAGACATTATTTGCTGGGCCGTAGATTTACTTTTCATGTAGATCATGCTGCACTTGTTGGTGTAGCTCAATGATGAGTAGCACCTCCTTTAATGTCAATCCGGGAAGACGTGAGGATGGTATGAAGACCTCGAGCAAGTGGCGGCACAAGTGCGTGAGTGAGAAGCACACTAGCATGCACACACATACACACACACGCGCACACACGGCAAGACAAAGAGTGAGAATCAATGGAGCTTTTAGATTACTTTCAAAGTGCTCTTACAAGTTCGTTTCAATTACAATCTCACCCCAAAAATGAGCTCTCTAGCTCTTTTTATAGTTTTTGACTAGCTTTTGGCCCTGTCCAGACCTAGTGTCCGGCCTAGTTAAAAATTAGGTTCCAGGGCTTATTTGGGGGCTCAAACGAGATCTAAAAAATATGAAAATTGGTACGCAACTACTTCTAAGGCTCCTCAAGCTCAAGGACTCCTTGGCTTGCACAAAATGGAGCTACAAAAATGTGAAATGATATTTACAAATGATTGTTAGTGATAAAAATCACTGTTGTTGTAGGGATTTCTTCTAGTGATCTGCCATACATATCTTCGAGCTCCCTACTTGCTCTTCCTCCCTGCATGTCCATCTCTTGATTTGCATTAATGTCTTGAAAAAATATTGGCCTACTTGCCAGATCTTCTTTGACTGCCCTGTTTGCTTGTGCTGTCCCTTCGCTCTGACTCCCTTCTTTGACTTTCACGTCTTGTAAGTCCTGGTGTACCAAGGCTACTGCCAACACCCCCCCCCACTCTCGCGTCTGTCGCCCCTGACAGACCCTTGTCTAGCTGCTTTTTGGACATAGTATTGTACAACATCGGCGGTGAGGTGGTGTTCTTCTAACCTGAGTCCCCTTGCTAGATCTGTCAGCAATGCATCCCAATTGACTGGCCCTGGGACATCTGGATGTGGCACCCGTAACTGCTCTGAGTGAATGGTTCGCTCCACAGCAAATAAATGGAGGAGATGTGAGGGTCTGGGTACAAATATTTCTGAGTGGTATTCCCAGAACCCTGTTATGAACATCTCTTCGAATGTTTGTTTAAAGCAGGCTGGGAGGTATTTTATTCTGGCGTGCCAAGCGTATATCACCTCTATGGAAGGAGTGGTGCTCATGTCATAAACTAAATCTTGGTTTCCTGTAAGGAATCCGACGCCTGAGAAGTGTGGGTCCTTGATATTCTTGAATGTCCTGAATGTAATGAGCATTAACTCAAAAATTTTCCTGCACATCTGGGCCATTACATCAGGGGTATTCTTTAATCGGATGCTCCAGTGCCGTATAGTGGAAATCATGTAATTGACGGTGGGAGGCCCTTGAGGGGGTGCTAGATAGACGTAGTTTAACCATTTGGCGCATCCCTTGATATTCTTGACTGCAATGGTAAACTCTGGCCATGTGCGTCTGCGGAGTACAGGAACATAACAAGGGTTATATTTAATAAAAAGAGGCATATTCGTCCAGGTGCGAACCATCTCCGGGTAGGTTTCGAGGAGTCGGATCCTCCAAGTGGGTTGATGAATGGATCCTTTTTGAGCGCTCGCTGGGATGTCATCTGGCCCAAATTGTGTAGCAAACGTTGGAGGTTTGCCACATCTTTGTTGGATTTCTGCATTATAGTCCGCGAGGAGTATACAATATGGCACGTATTGATCATCATTGGTTCCGATCCATCTATGGTGGGACATGCTGCGGAAGTATTCTGATTTAATAATAGTGTCCTCTATCTTTGCCATAGATTGGATTTGAACTGCCACTCGATCTTCATGAGTTGATGCCGTTTTCTCTAGTGTTTGGAGCCACTCAGGTACTTCAATTTCTAACGTATCCATTCCTTCTGCGGTTTGCTCACCACCTGGCATTGGCATAGGAACGTAAGGTTCCTCATACGTCTCATCTACCTCGATGGGTACCAAATCTTCAGGTTCTGGTTCGACAACTGGAGAGGGTTGCCTTTCATGTGTGAGTAATCGTGCTTGTAATTCGGCCACCTGCTCTTTCAATGTCTTGACTTCCTCTGTAGTCGAGGTCGTTTCTGTGACTTTGGGTGCTGTCTATTGCTCTTGGAGTTGATTGCGCAGCGCATCACGTTCCCTTTCCAAGTCATCATGAGCTTCTAATAGATCTGCATAGCTGTCCAAGATGGTCTTCATTGTCTCTGAGGGCACAGCTTTAAACTGCTCTGGATCAATTTCGTGTGGAGAGCCTTCCATTGCTGCTTCTAGATTTGCTTCATTTTGCTGCTGCAGTCTCTTGTTTTCTTCAAGGGCGGCCGCCATGTGTTTCCTGAGAAGTGCCAGGTTACGCCGGACTTTGAGGTTATCGGCTTGATATACCTCAAGCAAAGCTTCTAGTTGTTTGACACCTGATTCTGTCGATGGTTGGGGTGCCGCCAATAATGTTTGGTGAGCCTGCTCAAGTGTCGTGTAGCGTTGATTCAGTTCTGCATTTTCTGTTTGTAGAATGTGAAACTGTCTTTGTAAGTTCTGATGGTGCGTTTCCAGTTGCTGATACCGGTTGTCCAGAGCTTTGTACTCATTCTGGAGCTGGTATACACATTGGTTTAATGCTAAAAATATGTTATTTACATTAAATAATGCTGGGAGGGGTGAAGATGCAGGGGGAATGGGGGCGGGAATGGGAGAGGTGAATGATGTGGATGTAAGCGGAGATGTGGGTGGAGGGGGTATGGGTGATGAAGGTGGCATGGGGGGAGGAAGCGGTGCTGTGGCTGGTGATGTTTCCATCGTGTCAACTGTTTGAGTGACGGTGTAGATGGGAATCGTGGGTGGAGTGGATGTGACATCGGTGAACAGGGTGGTGAAGGTGGGCATGGTGACTCCCCCGAATTGGATTCCCGGGGAGAGTGGGATGCCCATGACAATGGTAGTGGTAGTGGATGTGGTAGTGCCAGTGTCCTGTGGTGGAGTGAATTGTGTAGTGTGAGGTGGGGATGGTGGGGACAACGGTGCTTCCTGATATTCTTCTGCTTGCGCTGCCTCGCCTGGTGCTGATGTATTGATGTGAATTTGCTTCCCGGACCTCCTGGGACGAACGGAAACCCTTTTCTCAAACCTGTGAATGTAGGCCACTGCCTCATGAATGGCCTCGTCCAGTCCTACGGCGTCGGCATGAAGGTTCATGGACTCAATGAACAACTCGTCCACACCTTCCTCAGCTAGCAAGTCGTTCATGAGTCTTTTGCCCTGTTCTAGAGACATCTGATGCTGTTCCTGAACCAGTCGCATGGTTCGATATAGTCTCTTGATTTGTGCCGAATATGCTGGGGCACTTGCTAACTCGGAGAGTTCGTCATATTCTTGATGTTGTTCTTCGTCGGCTTCTTCTTCGTCTCCTCCTGCCTCTTGTTCATCTACATCGACTTCTACAACTTGTGGTTGGGTGGGGGCCGATGTTGTTTGCGGTTGTGGTTCCTGAGCTCGCGCTGCTTCAGCTTCGAGGTTAGAGTCATAGATTAATCTGGCAATTTCTTCATCCGTGAGGTCCTCAAGAGTAAATCCCTGCGGAAATTCCAAATCGGATGGAATGGGTGGAAACACCAGATTAGGCCCCTCTGTGCTTGGTCTTGGTAGCCGGATTGTGAATGGCCTAACTCGTCGTGTCTGGGGAGGGGTGATTTCTGGTGTAGCGGTAGCTCCCCTTGGTTGGGCACAGGGTAGTTAGACTCCCCCCCTCATCTTCTTTGATGGGGGACCTGCTGCTGATAGTCTTCTCTGGAATTCTTGGACTCGGGACCATACGAGTGCCCGCTGAACAGGCACGTCATAAGCCAAGCATCTATAGATTATTCTGGTCAGAGCACAACACCCGTGGAGCACATTCTTCTGTTTCTTGTTCCACCTTTGATGCGCTAGGTGGATCTGATCTATGATCCAGTGTGGCACATTGATGGGCAGGCTTTCGGTTTCTGCTAGATATAAACTGAACCATATTTTTTCGGGGGCATTGTGAATCGTTCTTGGGCGGGAAAAGCAAAATGTTGCATGATGGTTCGCAGGTGAAGCGCAATGGTAGGTGTCATCGCTACCATGTCCTTCAACTTATTAAGATCTTTGTGCTTCATTCTACCTGGAACCATGGTTTCCTTTTCTGTTGGGATGTGCATGCCATACATGCCCAATGCTTCTCTTACCAGATTGAGGGTCAACTTGAATCTTTTAAGCTCATTACCCGGCAACAGTGATGGCAACACAAAGGTGCTGTCGCCTCCTTTGGCCCTGCTTGGCGTGATGGTACTGATCAGATATGAACATCGTAAAAAATCCGGCTTTGGTAAGTGAGCCCTGAAATAACTGTCCACACCCGCTTTGATCCAAACTGATCTCATGACTTCGGCGTTTTGATAGCTTTCAAACTCACGTGTGAAAAAGTGGTATCGACCCCATTTGCCATTGAATTCCAATTCTGCTTCCCAGAAATAGGTTCCATCGCCCAGTGGTCCAGCAACATCACTGAACCAATGCGCATGCTTACCTACTTGAGAAGTGTGCCCTTGAGGAGGATCCTGAATGGGGAGCACATGCACGGCTTGAAGCTCTTGCGGTCTTGCGGTGAGACGTGGCTCAAGGAGAAGTGTTTCTATGTCCACAATCTGGGCACCAGATCCGGCTAGAGAACTAGTACCTGCTTCTGCCATGGCCCTGTTCGCTGGTTGGTTCTGTGAGAATATAGAACCAAGTGTTAACATCGTAATGGACAGAATAAATCCGTTGTTGTCCCCATTACAACATTAACATGAGGTGGATGATGAGTTAGTGGTTAGTAAGTGCATGAAGACAGTGTGTGTAGTTAGTGCTTGTGTTGTCCTAGGAGACTACTGCAGTTAGTAAGTGGGTATGGATTTACAAATTGGGGTCGGGGGGTTTATTACAGGCCCTAGGCTGCCAAATGCAGTGAATGGGCTTTGCTTTCGATTTCGGAGAGTCTCTACCGAGCTTTCCCGGTGTCGTGGTTTGAAAACGAGGCCTTTTTGGGACCCATTTACAATTGATTACATGCACGCTCTTGGGTCTTGGTGTGTTCTTGAGTGTTGAGAACGAGTGAATACTAGCAGTATGCGTAGCTGCGTTATGCTGTTTGGGTTGTGTCCTCAGCGTAGCTGCTTGTGCCATCAAGCAAGCCTTAGGCACCCAAATTTGTCTTGATTGTGGGCTAGCCTTCATCGACTTCTTGGGCGCCCAAATATATTTCACGTTAGTAGAAGAATTTCCGAAAGACTTCTTATTAGTGTCGTGTTGTTGGTCACTAATAAGAGGCTTTGCTCGTGTGGTTGGTGTGAGTGCAACCGGGTGTTCGCCTTTCCGCACCCACACTTGTTTCACTTGCTGGGACATTCTGCTGCGCAGGTACTTTTGATCTCGGACATAGGTAGTACTCTGCTTCTGCTGCCTTTGATCCACCTTGGGTTGCTGCCTTCTTCTGGCCTTTGGAAAAGAAGGGAGTTCCTTTGCATCCCGGACTCCTTTTTTGCTAATATCCTTCCTCTGCAACACATAGTTTTGGACAAGAACAGCATGGTCAACTTCATGTGCACCCCTGGAAGGACCAGGAGTCTGTGCCTTTCCTAGTTCCTTGAGTGCTCCATTGTCTAATTCTACTGTAACTCGACTATGATTGACCCATACCTAAAGAAGTCCACTTCTTAGGTTTAAGTTGACTGCTTGGTCATAGATCCAATCTTGGTCATAGATCCAGTCTTGACCCAAGACAAGTGGTTCAGTGAGATCCTCATCCTGACACACCAGTACTTTAACTGTCATTGCCTCATCATGAATGTAGAGGGGAAGTTCCACCTCGCCCATGCAAGGGGTTTCCACGCCTCCCAATCCTATGAGATATGCTTCCACAGGATTGACAGTTAACTGCAACTCTTGACAATAAGACAATTTAACAGCACTAGTGGCTGCACCTGAGTCAATCAAGGCTCTTACGGTCCTTGCACTCTTTCCCTGTCCTATATCTAGGGTTACGAAAGGACGTCGATCAGTTATCCTAGGTGAGCTGGTTCCTGCGACTTCACACATTGCCATATGATATCCTTGATCTGCATAGTCATGTGTCCTAGGCTGCTCTCTACCTTGCCGACGTATTTTCATCCTTCTAATGCGTTCTAAAGCTTCTGCTTGAGCTTCTTCCCGCACTCGCTTTTCTTCCTCTTTGCGTTTCTTAGCAGTGTTGAGTCGACTGAGCATTTCCTCCGTGAGAGGTTCCTGATACAACTTGACTCTGCAACCGCTAATATAATTTGGGAGAACATCACCCTCTAATGTGGCCAATTGTACTGCTCCGCTCGTGGAGATCCTATTGATGATCATAGGTCCGTAGCCTCTCTTTTCTAACTTCCTCGCGTGTTGTTTTAGTGTATAGACTAAGACTAGATCTCCTGCTTTCAAGCCTTTATCCTTCACGTGGGCATCAAAGTATGCCTTCTGTCTCTTCTTGGCTGCATATATCCCTGCGGCGACTCTCAGTCTTGTTTCCCCTAATCGTTCAAGGTCAAAGATCCTAGAGGAGAGCTCATGACCTGTCCATTCGTGCTCTTGTGCTACTTTCAATGTAGGAATCAGGAAGTCCAAGGGTAGCACAGCATTTTGGCCGAATACCATCTGAAAGGGGGTGGCTTGGAGTACTGTTTTGTAGGCAACTCGATATGCCCAAACAGCATGGTGTAGCTGTTTGTCCCAATCAGAGCGTTTAGTGTTCACTAATTTCGTCAGTACATTGCATAAAATCTTATTAGTGCTCTCGGCTTGTCCATTAGCTTGAGGGTGATAAGGGGCAGACTTCTTGTGTATTACCAAGAATTCTTGGAGTAGATTTTCAATCACTTCGTTCAAGAAATGAGTACCTCTATCACTTACAAGCTCTATAGGTAGCCCGTATCTTGTGAATACATTCTCAAACAAGAATTTGGCAGTTGTTTGAGCATCGTTCTTGGTTGTAGCCTTTACTTCTACCCACTTGGTGAGATAATCTGTTGCCACAATGATGTATTCCGCATGAGAACCCTTAGCTGGGGGATTAATAGGACCTACGAAGTCTATTCCCCACTTAGAGAAGGCACGTCCACCTATCATAGGTTTCAGTGGCATCTCATCTTTGCGTATAGGGTATTGAGCCCTCTGACAGACATCACACCGTTTCACATAGGTATGTGCATCCATGTGAAGGGTAGGCCACCAGAAGCCCGCAAATAGTATCGCTTTGATCACCCGATCTGGTCCAAAGTGTCCTCCTGCTACCCCTTGGTGAGCAGTTTCTAAGATCTTAAGATACTCACTTTCATGGACACACAATCTCAGGTAACCATCCTTACCGCGTTTGTATAGATTATCACCCACGAGTGAATAATCCTGGGCTTCTTGTTCCAAACTCCTTTTTCTAGCTAGAGTCATGTCTGGAGGGAATGTGTTTGTCCTCAAGAATGATACTAGAGGTTCACTCCAATCTGGCGCAATGGATACTTGATAGAGAGTGGCATGTTCCACAGGTGGTTTAGTGCAACAGATTGGGCATTCCTTGCACAACTTTTGGACATCAGCTTCCATAGTTGGCCAATGTACTCCGAGTCTCTTTAAGGTCTGTAAAGTTCGTTGCTTTGAATGGTGTTGCTCTAACACACCTACATGTGCTAATTGCAACCATTTAGCGTACTCATCTTCTTCTACACAACAAGCCAAGATCCCTTGATCTGTGTGCTTGTACATACTTCCTGCCATGATGTGGTACTTTTGGGCTTTTACGATCTCTCTATTCCGTGTGCTTACCACTGGATGGTTGGGCCCGTACGTCAATACTGGCACCAATGGCTTAGCCCACTGCGGTATAACTTCCAAATTAAACAAGTAAGCATCAGGAAGGTCATCTGGCACTCCTTGTGGGGCTTCTTCCGATGTGAGCCTAGAGAGATGATCTGCTCTCAAGTGAGTCCTACCTTTTCTTACCACAACCTCAAAGTCATATTCCATTAGCAAGAGAAACCATCTTACTAATCTACCTGTATTGCATGGCTTGTTTACTAGGTACAACAATGCCTGATGATCAGTAAAAAATTTAAACTTATTTGCAAGCAAATAGTGTCTAAATTTCTTAACTGCATATACCATGCCTAATCCTTCTCGTTCGGTAGTGGTGTAATTCCGTTCAGCCGCATTCAACTGTCTACTGGCATAGGCAATTGGAAGATCCATATTACCTTCACCAGTAGGTTGTGCAAGCACACATCCAATAGCATAATTGGATGCATCCACATGAACATGGAATGGTTTATTCCAATCTGGTGTGGTCAAGATTGGTGCTGAACATAATCTTCGTTTAAGCTCTTGGAAGGAATTCTCACATTCATCCGTCCACTCAAAGTTTGTCAGCAGTCCGTACATGGGCTTTGCGATGACCGCATACATGTGGATGAAACGTCGGTAATACCCACAATGCCCCATGAAAGCTTGTACTTCCTTGACATTCTTTGGCCTAGGTAGCTCTGCTATGGCCCTCACTTTTTCTTCGTCGGTAGATATGCCATTTTTTGACACTATATGTCCTAGAATCTTTCCTTGCCTGACCATAAAAACACACTTTTCTGGGTTCAGGCAGACCTGATATTCTCTACATTTGTCAAAGATTTGTCTGAGTTCAGGAATATGGGTTTGTCTAACATTGGAATGAGCACAGAGATCATCCACGTAGACTTCTAAACTCTTCCTCAGAAACTCCTTAAACACATGGCACATCAGCCTCTGGAAGGTAGCTAGTGCATTGGTAAGCCCAAATGGCATTACTCTAAAAGCAAAAATGCCCCATTCTGTGGCAAAGGCTGTCTTATGCTGATCCTCTGGAGCTATGGCTACTTGATTGTAGCCTGAAAATCCATCAAGGAAGCTGTACACTTCCTTGCCTGCCACTCTTTCTAAGAGATGTTCTGTGATGGGAAGCGGATAGTTATCTCGAATCGTGGCGGCATTAACCTTTTTCAAGTTAATGCACACACGCAGCTTGCCATTCTTCTTGGGCACCACTACGATGGGGGATACCCATTCAGTGTGCTCAATTTCATAGATAAATCCAGCTTCGACCAGTCTATCTATCTCTTCCTTGATCTTAGCAGCGTAATTATCGTTATATGTATAAGGCTTTTGCTTAGAGGGTTTGGCATCTGAGGTCATGGGGATGGTGTGTGAGCATATGTCCGGGTCAACACCTTTCAAATCCTTGTAACTCCAAGCGAATACATCTCTGTATTCTCTTAGCAAGGCAATCAATTCGTGCTCTTCTTCCGCTGTTAGGTCATGACCTATGTACGTACATCTCTCCTCTCCTTCTTCTAGGGCCACTACTATTTTCTTGGTGGTTTCTTTGTTATCATAGGCCTCTCCTGATTGTGCTTCTCGTTTAGGCATTCTTATCATGACTCTCCTGTCATCTATCTCATACTTCTTAAAATTTTCTGGGACCTCAAACAAAGATTCTTCCTCTTCTGGTAAGGCTTCTCTCTTCTTTCGTTTCTTTCCTTCTTCCTTAGGGGTCATATGCGTTGCTAATCTTACATCATTTGTAACCTCTCCATGCCTCTGGGGTTGAAATTCTATTTCCTGGAAGTATTCTTCATCTGATGCAAATGGTGGGTCCATAATGATTGACTCTAGATCGGAGTCACTTGCATCCTCAAATGCATCAAGGCTAGGTTCGCATTCTTCTAAAACTGCCTCTCCCATGATTGGCTCTATGGAGAAGACTGAAATGTCATAGCCATCCTCATCACAGTGAGGTGTCCATTGTTCTTCATTGATGGCTACATCCATTGTTGCCAAAATTTCTGCCCAACCGTGAGGTTCAAATTCTTCGTCTGGAAAAACTATGGGTGCATAGGCTGGGTCTTGAATGGGTCTATGAGTTTCGTTTGCACCTATTTCTCTGGCCTTTTCTCTCTTCTCTTCCTCTACTGCTACTTTGCACATCCATAAGTGGGTGTCTTCATGCATCCATGAGGATCCCGACCCTATGGAATGCACCGATTCTGAATCGTCTTTGGCTCTATGGATGGGATTCCATTGGATAGGAGGGACATCTCTGTGAGAATAATCCTTGAGATTGACTTTGGTTGTAACACCTAAGTGATGCAGGTACAAAGAATTGGTCCCCCAATCCTGTACCACTTGCAATTGTCACATAAATGGTCTTCCCAAAATCATCTCATAGGCATGATTTTTGCTGAAGTCACATATAGCAAAGCTATGCTCAAACTCGACACCACAAGTGGTGAGAGTTATTCCTTCTAGCAATCCTAGGGGTCTCTCTATGTGACCATCGGCCATTTGCAATTTCATTCTCATTGGCCTGAGTGCTGGCTTGCCCCAACGCTTCCATAAGGAGGTGGTGGCAATTGCAACTCCTGCACCTGAGTCTAAAATTGCCTTGGTGGTGTACTCTTGGTAGGTGATGGGAAGATAGGTGTTCCCTTCTTCGCCTTCACACATATCTCCTATCTTATCCAAGGGAATTTCTGGCACTGTCCTATGGGATCCTACCCAGGAACGTGGTTTTGCAACTTCAGTTACTTGACTGGTTGCACATTTCCGCGCGTTTGGTCTATCCTCAGGCAGTTCTTCCCAAGTGAGATCGCGCTGCACTTTGGTGTTCTTTACTATCTCCGTGTTCCTAGGTATGACTGAATCGTCGTTCCTTACCATGACTGTGGGTGCTCTCATACATGTGGACTTTGCTTCCCATGGGCTTGTGAAGTGGGGCAGCTCTTGTATGGAATTAGACTCAAAGTCCAATCTCTCATGAGACTGAGTACTCTCATGTTCCCCGTAAATGGATGGGATGTCTTGTGGGAATTGGTCGTGTGCATCGTCCACAAGTTCAAAAGGAGGGGCGACCTCGCTTTCGTTATCCCATTTGTCTTCTTGAATCTCTCGTAGGAAGTCTGGTGCAAACCGATTCATAGAAGAAGAAGTGTCTGGCTCCGTAGAATTGGGCGCATAAGCAACCTGTGAAGGAGGGTTGATTCTATCGTTGGCTCTTTCCTCGTTCTCATAGATAGCTGGGGCACAAGCTTCTTGGGGAGGATTACTTATGCTATTACTTTTCCGAACAGGCTCATATGTTCTCTGGGAAGGAATGTGGATTACCTGTGGAGGTACATAAGCTTTCGAGGGAGGCTCCTGTGATCTTTGGGGGGAAAGATAAGTTTCTTGGAAAGGCACATGGGCTTCCTTAAGAGGCTGGCTTTTCCTTTCTCTTGCCCTTTCCTTTCTTTGAGGGGTAGGTTCCTTTTCTGATTGTGCGATTAGCCTCTCTATTCTTTCTAAGGAGGGAAAGTTGCCCGATTTAGTGGAATTGGCCACATACACTTCCGATGGGGAATGATTCATGTTTTTGCTTGCTTTATCTTTTTCTTGATTTTTTTCTTCCTTGGCAGATCTTGCAATTATTTCCTCTAACTTCTCTAGGAACCCATCCAAGTGTAATTGCGTTTTGGCTGAGCCCGAGTAATTGAAAAGGCGACTGGCTTCAAACATAGTCTGAGCCAATGCGACCATTTTCGCGCACAGTTTGGTTCTTTCTATCTCTAGGTCAGCTCTAGGATAGCACTTGGCATGATCCGTGACGTTTGGCCCTTCTTGGATTCTGGCCTGATATGCTTTGAGCATCATGTCTATGTCTTCAGGAGTGGGATCAGCTAGCACTGATCCTACCCTAGGAGGTGGTGGAATTGTATGATGTGGTGGGGAAGGTGGTGGGTCAGATGGAGATGGGAGGGGTGGCGGCGGGGTATTGTGAGAGGGGATTTGAGAGGTGATTTCAGTTATCCTAGCTTTGGTTTCTCTTATGCTTTCCTCAAGTTCACTCATCTTTTTAGCCCATTGTCTTTTCATTCTTTCCCGACTATCTTTCCATGCTCTAGTCCTTTTCTTTGTTATGCTCTCGGTTTCACTAGCCTCTGAGTTCTTATCCTGGTTTGTCTCTTGGTTTTGCTGCAATGCCTGAGCCCTAGTGACTACCTGTACTTGTGCCGTGGAAGTGACACTTCCTGAGGAGTCTACCACTAACCCAACAACGTTGATAGGGGTGATTTTTGGCATGCTGTTGGGGTTCTTTGGGCAATCTCGTAAGAGATGCTCTTTTCCGCAGTCTTGGCAGAAGCCTTGGATCGTCACTGACTGGGGTTGTGTAGGTGGAGGTAAGGGACAATCACGAATGAGGTGATCTCCTTGGCATCTGTAGCACGGTCCTCTTGGGAATGGAGGTCTTACCTGCCTAGATTGAAGCCTAGGGTTGGGGTTTGCATACATGACGTTCGTGTAATCTGACTCCCAACTAGGTTCGTTTGTCTCTTCGCTATAATAGGACTCCCCATGCTCAGGAGACTGCATGTAGTAGGCCTGTGGGCTATCAACATGTGTAGAATCAAAGCTATGGTCACTCGGATCACTTTCTGAGATCAGTGGGGTTACTGGTACTATGGCCCTATTCAGGTTTTCTTCTGCAACAGCATACTTTACTGGAATCACGTTAGCGGGGTTTGGAGGCTGTTGAGCTAGCACCGGTTGGGGTCTCTACTGGGCCTGATATTGTGGTTGATAGAATTGTTGGGGTCTAGCATATTGTGGTGGTGGAGGGTACTGGTTCTGGTATCTGCCTTGTTGGTAGGGCTGAGGGTAGGGTTGCCTAACTGCCTGCTTGTTGTATGGGCAATCTTGCGCAGTGTGGTTTGTGTACTTCCGTTCTATGGTGCAGTACTGGCTACTAGGATTAACTTGGGGTTGAGCCATAATGGGACAGACGTTCGCCATATGGTCACCACCGCATGTATAGCACCTTTTCACAGGGGCAAACCTTGGAATTTGTTTGCTAGTTACACCTAATTTCTGGGCCACTTTCTCTGCAAGTTCCTCAATTGATGTGGCTTGTGTGGACGATTGACTAGATGCACTATCTGAATCTTTGTAAATTTTGGACAGCTCTAGCTCTTCTCCTAGGTTATCTTCAATGTCAATGCACATACGTACACACTCTTCTATAGTCCTAGGGTCTTTCAGATACACATAGGATCTCAATTTCGTACTCAGCAATCCATCAAGGAATAAGGCTACTTGTTTAGCAGATGTGGGTAGTTCCGAAATAGGGCACCTTTCAAGATATTGTCTAAATCTTCTTCCGGCCAATCTGACAGTCTCTTGGGGGGTCTGTTTGAAGCTGTGAATCAATGAAGAGGTATTGTGTCTTATGCCGCTCTTAGAGAACTCTACAATGAATGCCTCTAGGAGTTGGTCTATGCACCTGAACTGACGCTCATCTAATGTCTGAAACCATGTAAGTGCCGTGTTCCTAAGGGTTAGACCGAAGGCATTGTACTGCGTGAACAGATCCTCCACTTGTTCAGCCCTCAAGACTTGCTTGAACTCCGCCACATGATCATAGGGATCTCCTGTGCCATCAAAGTAATTCTTCATGGACTTAACTAGCTGGGTGGGTCTCAAAGTTCTTGTGTGCTCTCTAGGTCTCGGCAGAGGGAATCCATCTACATTTCTTTGGTTCCTGTGGGCTCTATGCATCTCAGGTTCTACCCTATTCGTCTCTGTTCTCGTTCTTTCTCTGCCCACTGGGTTGGCAAAGCTTACTTCCGGTCTATCTCTACTTCTGTCTCTTTGCGTACCATGAGCTTGGGAAGTTCCAGCTCCAGGGTGACCATAGGATACATTTGATCTTGGTTGGGGGAAAATGAATTCACCCTTCCAAGTGTAGGCATGCCTATCATTTTCTGTCACCACGAAGATCCGTTCTGAAGCATGATCTAAGTAGGTCACTCTGCCTGGGCTATCCGGATCCTTAAACTCATAGATCATGATATTTCCTATGTCTGTTGGCTGATAAGACTTATACCTCCAAAAGGCTTCATCAGTTTCTCGATTGAGGAGCAACTCTATGCTCTTGTTGTCTTGGGGGACCCATTCAGGCGTGATAATCCTAGTGAGAACTGATTTACCTCGAGGGGTTCTAGGTTTCGCATCCATGTTCCCTTGTTCTAGGTCACCTAAGTCCGCTTCTGAGATTACATTCCCGAAGTCATCTGTCCTATCAGGGTGACTAGTGACAACATATATAGTTCCTTCTTTGTCCAGGTATGCACCATTTTCAAACTTAAAAGCTGGGTGTTCTAGTCCAATGGATTGATCAGGGTTTTTAATCTAGACCACAGATCTTCCAAGGCCGTCCTCATAGATGCTAGCACCTAGTCGGTTGGTCCTAAGATATTCCAGCTGTGTTTTGTAGGGGCCTTCTACCCTGTACAAATAAGGCACTCCTGAACTTCCCGTAGGTCTGTCCATGCCTTGAGACATTTCTGACTCACTGGTCTCAGAGCTAGGGTAGTATGAGTGGTGGCTCAACTGCTGGGCCCAAGACCTTGCAGTGTGATTGACACTAGCCTCTGAAGACCTAAGGCTTTGTCTTTCCCTTGCTAAATGTCGTCCTGATCTAAGGTTCATATGCCTATCTAAGTAGCCCAATTCTTTGCCCAGAGTACAACCTCGTTGCCGCTCAATTGGTATTAGTCACTTGATTCTTTTTAGTTATTTTATCACGTTTGAGTTCTTGTCTGATATCACGTCGTCGGAATACTTGAGTGTTCTTCGTAATTTCAGGTTGATCGTTCCACGTTAGGTTCTTTCCTTTATGTTATCGACAGTACAGTAACTAAGTTTTTAGCTTGAACTTGAGTTTTTGATAGTCTTCAACTTGATAACTGCCTATCGTCGCCCTGGCTTACTCCTATCACTAGTCGTTCTTAGCTTGAGCTAGGAAATGACAGAGGGAGTTGAGAATATTCCAACCTTACTTGTTGATCCCTTGCTTTATGGTGCTCAAGAACCCGGTTCTCAAGCTTGCAAAGAAATCTTGCTTTGTATGCTCCAAGTTGCTCTCAATGGACCTATAAAAGTCCCACGGTTAGCTCGATGCTTATATTCAAAGGACAAAACCAACCACTTTCATTCATGTGACACAAACACACATCTGCATTGTGACTTTTAGGAAAATAATTCTAAAGACCCCTGACTTTGATCCCCCTGGGTATGGTCAACTTCAAAATACCCTCTCTGAAAATCAACGCATTATCTTTATAAAAAACAGTTGAGGGCGTGTAGTATATGCCACGAGCTTTCCAACAAGCCCAAGAGCTCAAAAATTGGGTTTTGTATGAAAAAGTTAGGACTGTTCAGGGTTTAGGGAGTTAAATCAGAATTCAATACTAGCTAACAGTCAAACAGGAATACTCGAGTAGCTTGTGGCACGGCCTCGCGATGCAATACTACACCCTAGTGTTTGTCCCACACTCAATCAAAATTTAGACCAATAATTTTGCCTTAGAAATTTGACCTAATTTGCCCTTCTAACGCGTTCGCAAAGTCTGTCGGTCGCGATTGACAGGTCAGTCGCGATCGACGTGTCGATCGCGATTGACAGGTCCGTCGTGGCTGTCAGTCGCGATTGACTGGTCAGTCGCGATTGACACGTGGCCGAAAAGTCAATCAATCGTGGTCAAAGCGTCGTTGACTCTGTCGATCGCAATTGATGCGTCGATCGCGATTGACAGGTCGGTCGCGAGGGTCTGTCGATCGTGGTCAAACAGTCGTTGACTGTGTCGATCGCGATTGATGACTCGATCGCGATTGACACGTGTCACGCGTATGGTCAGTCGGTCGTGGTCAATCGGTCGTTGACTCTGTCGGTCGCGATTGACAGAGCCGTCGTGGGCTGTCGGTCGCGATTGACGTGTCGATCGCGATTGACAGATCTGTCCGTCGTGGTTTGTCGATCGCGATTGACAGAGCGATCGCGATTGACAGAAATCTGTGGAATTTCAAAAAACTAAACACATTTTTGGGAAGCTCTAGGCCTGTAGGTCATGGATATGCACTTTGTTTAGCAATTAGAGCAATTTTTCAGTCGGTCGCGATTGACAGAGCTCGGCGACACACAGACAGTTACTCAGAATTCCGTACCTGCGCAGAGTGCTGGGGATGATGATGCGGCCTGTACCTGCAGAATGCTCACAAAACATGCAAAAAACAGCACATGCAAATTCGCTCTCTCGCTCTCTCTCACAAGTGAAATGAGGGAAATGAGGTGGAGATGGGGATATAGTCAAAAAACTGAAATTTTCGCGATGATGGAGATGGATGTGGGAGATGGTGATGATGATGATGGTGATGAAGATGGTGAAGAAAGTAAAAGAAAATCGATGAGAGTGAAGAAAATACCTACAACTCCAACGCGCCAACTCTACGTCTTACCATCACACGCTCGTCCTCAAAGCTCGATCCCCGGCAACGGCGCCAAAATTTGGTGTAGCTCAATGATGAGTAGCACCTCCTTTAATGTCAATCCGGGAAGACGTGAGGATGGTATGAAGACCTCGAGCAAGTGGCGGCACAAGTGCGTGAGTGAGAAGCACACTAGCATGCACACACATACACACACACGCGCACACACGGCAAGACAAAGAGTGAGAATCAATGGAGCTTTTAGATTACTTTCAAAGTGCTCTTACAAGTTCGTTTCAATTACAATCTCACCCCAAAAATGAGCTCTCTAGCTCTTTTTATAGTTTTTGACTAGCTTTTGGCCCTGTCCAGACCTAGTGTCCGGCCTAGTTAAAAATTAGGTTCCAGGGCTTATTTGGGGGCTCAAACGAGATCTAAAAAATACGAAAATTGGTACGCAACTACTTCTAAGGCTCCTCAAGCTCAAAGACTCCTTGGCTTGCACAAAATGGAGCTACAAAAATGTGAAATGATATTTACAAATGATTGTTAGTGATAAAAATCACTGTTGTTGTAGGGATTTCTTCTAGTGATCTGCCATACATATCTTCGAGCTCCCTACTTGCTCTTCCTCCCTGCATGTCCATCTCTTGATTTGCATTAATGTCTTGAAAAAATATTGGCCTACTTGCCAGATCTTCTTTGACTGCCCTGTTTGCTTGTGCTGTCCCTTCGCTCTGACTCCCTTCTTTGACTTTCACGTCTTGTAAGTCCTGGTGTACCAAGGCTACTGCCAACAACTTGTCTATCTAGTTCGGCAACAACATCTAGGTGGTCGATTAGCTTGATGGGTTCTACTTTTACAAGAGTTTGAGTACAAAGTTATTCATCGGCCAGGAAGTTCACATGCCTTAGCAGATTTTCTCTCTTGCTTAGAATTCGATGAAGCTCCGATCGGTATAGATGACACAACACCGGCAATTTATGTCTCTGAACCGACTAATGATGAAATTACAGACCCACCTATGCCATCTACCTATTATGATCAGATCTTGACCTTCCTCACTGATGGATACCTTCCTACTCAGACTTCTCCTGCAATACGTAGGAAAATTTCAGTTTTCAGTCGCCGATTTCGGTTGATTGCTAGGGAATTATACTATATAGATCACACTGGAGTTTTACTTCGTTGTATTCCACCACATGAAGTTAACTCAGTCATTAATTTGGCTCACTCAATTCCTTCCGGTGGCCATTTTGCTGCAGACTTAACACACTGGAAAATTCTGCAAAGTGGTCTCTAGTGGCCTACTATGTAGAGGGATGTATCACAGTTTGTCAAACAATGTGATAGTTGTCAGAGATCTGGACAGCCCCTACAACGTCATCTTTTCCCTCTACAACCTGTCTTCCCATTAGAGCCTTTTCAGAAGTGGGGTCTAGATTTCATTGGCCCTATTACACCACCAGCAATCCTCAGTAATAATCGTTATATTTTGACATGTACTGATTATGCTACCAGATGGGCAGAAGCCTGGGCTTTACGGTCTGCCACAGCTGTTGCGGTAGCTAAGTGTCTACTGAAGGATGTCTTTCCACGTTTTGGCTTACCGCTGGAACTTGTTGCAGATCAAGGCACTCATTTTGTCAACAATTTAATGAAAGTACTCACACATTCGTTTCAGGTCACACATAAATTTAGTTCACCATATTATCCTCGTGCAAATGGTTTGGCTGAGAGTACAAACAAAACTTTGTTGAATATGCTTCGAAAACTCATTTTAGAAGCACCGGAAAGATGGGATCAACTTCTACCCGCAGTATTATGGGCATATCGGACTACATACAAGGTAACAACAGGATTAACCCCTTTCAAACTAGCTTATGGATTAGAAGCAATAGCACCGATGGAGATAGTTATACCAAGTTTACGAGTAGCAATCACCCAGAAACTGCTACCTGAAGAATCACTGTCATTTTGGTTGGATACACTCAGAGAATTAGATGAGCATCGATGGCATAGTTTTTTGACTATGCAGGAAGTACAGCTAAGACAAGCTCGAACACATGATCGATATCTAAAGACTCCAATTTTTTCGGTGGGACAACTTGTACTCTTTTACAATGCAAAGTCGAATCGCTCTGCTGGCAAATTCAAGTTACGATGGTTTGGTCCCTACCGGATTTCTGAACAAGTGGGCCCAGCAACTTTTCGATTGACTACGTTGATCGGAATTCCTCTTCCGAAAGTCATCAACGGTTCGAAGCTGCGACCGTATCAACACACATCTAACCCACACTGAAACGTTTCGTGGTTAGCCGTGTCTTTTGGCATTCTCTTTTCTTTTATTTTCTTTTCTTTTCTTTTTTGCTGTGCTTAATAAAATAAGTCTGTAAATATCCACGTTTTGATACCTAATTATGTCCACAGCCGCCCTGCCCTTGCCAGCTACTCACGCATGCACACCGAAGTTAAGAATTATCATTTCAATACCGTGCGATGATTAGTCATCCTTGATTGCTCTCCACTGCAACGCATCTACTTAACCTTTTCTGTTTCGTCGAAAATCGCTATTGTGTTTGTGTGATTTGTGCTCTGTGTGCTTACCCTGTGCTCTGTGTGCTTGTGCTTACTATCTCTGTGTGCGCCATGGAAGCTTTGGCTAACTATGCCGCCTTCCGTGATGGACTCCCTGCCGACGTAGGAGAGTTCCTGCGCATTCGTGGGCTATCCAACTTTGCTGAATTGCCTTGGCATTCAGTGGAATTCCACCCATTCTTTGCCTAGATCATCTCCGCCATCGCCAACACACCTGTCACCGAGCAGAGTTGGCCGATCACCTCCCTCCCAGTACACTTATAACCTTCCAAGCTTTTGCAGAAGCGTTTAGACTCCCTCGGCAAGGTCGGGAAAATGGCCCGACTCTGCCAGTCGCAAGAATGATAGAATTATTTCCTAGGTATTCCTCAAACGAGTATGCGATCCTGTGTCGACCGGAACCGGAAAGATCAGCCCTCCAATTCTTAGTAGCTATTCTCAACCTACAGAAACGCACCTATGGAATATCCCGTCCCTTCTACTCCACCATAGATTTAGCTGCTCAAGAACCAGTCAACTTCGCATCATTCTTCTTCCACCGCATTCACCGAGAGTGCGTATCCATAATTAAATAGGTGAACAAGGGAGGCATGCCAAGGTCCAGATTGCCGCACATCCTGTCCTTCCTTTTTCCGGCAATACTCGCAGCACAACCACCACCCCGTGGGCCTGTTTTGTGACATGAAGAATCTGTGCAATTATGGGATGATGAGGAAGAAGATGAAGAGGAGCTAAACCAACTATTCCGCCGGAAGAGAATCAGAATCAGTTCTTCTGAGAGTGAAGCACAGGGATCAGCCAAAGGAAACAAAGATGACGACAAAGAAGAAGCAAAACATGACGAAGAAACATTCCACGACACCGCAACATCGATGCAGCATGAATCCTCCGCACAATCATCTTCCCAGGAGCAACAAGAACAAGAAAATCATACTGAAGCTGACACAACCTCTACAGAAGCAGCATCCCAGCAACAGTTTGAAAGGGAACAACAAGCAAATGAGGAACAAATTGCTAAAGAAGTTCTCAAAGAGCTACTTAAGGCAGTTGACTCCACAGCCGAAGAAACTGCACAACACACCAGCGATAAGGTACAATAGTCAAATTCTGCTCTTCCCACTCCCCCACCGGAGCCGCCAATCGAAACCATTATCCCCATCCAACCCATTCACCCTGTCGAAACCGCTGACTCCTCTTCCTCATCACCAAACTACTCCCCACCCAACTCCCAACAACTCCTCACCACGTCCTCATCTCCACCTCGCCAACATCTCCCACTTCCTTCGATTCCCGTAATCTCTGAATTGGCAAACATGGGTCAATTGCTCATCAACCTATCACAACAATTACCAATCCAAATGAGAGAAGTCACAGATAACATCCGGAATGAGCTACAACACAAGGTGGACGTCCTAGAAGCAGACATCACGCCCCTGCAAGAAGAGATAGATGCGGTCAAAGCCGAAAACCATCAGCTCCACTCACAAATTACCCATCTCCAAGCTCAACTTGCAGAACAACAGGAAATTGCCGATCAAAGAGATACCGCACTGGCAGATCTCAACCAAAAGGACAAGCTACTAAGTGAAGCACAGGCCGAAATCAGTCAGTTGAAGATCGATCTAAAGGATAAAGAAGATGTCAGAGTAGCATTAGGTAATCTATTGGAAGAGACCAGAGTGCAACTCAACGAACTGGTGCAGCAAAACCAAGAACAGCAGAGGCAAGCTAAGCTAACAGAAGAAGAAATTCAAAGAACAAAAGAAAATCTATCAGATGTCAACAACATGCTCAAACATTATTTGACCAAGGAAGCTCAGACACAGAAGCTAATATCAGATCTCCGACACGAAAAGGAGTCATACTCAAGAACAGTAAACTTTCAGATTCAAGAAATCGAAAGAAGGGAGAATCAGCTCGAAAATCAGAAGGAAAGAGTACAGAAGATGGAGCAACAGGTTGCACAAATGAAGACATCCAGAGATGCGGCGCTTGCAAACGAATTTTATTTACAGGAAGCCTTTCTGCAGACCCAAGCAAAAATTTTGCTCAATGAAGCCATAGCTCTAAGTTCGGTAAGAATAGATGCAAAGTTAATAGAACCGGACACCCTAAAACAATTATTAGAAACTCTAAAGAAAAAGATCGCCCGCACCTTTAGTTTAGCTATAAATATGTACTTAGAAGGCATTATAGATGAGCAATAGTTTTGTAAAACCTGCGGGTTCGAGTCCACCGTGCGTGCCAGAGTGTTAGCGGCCGCCGGATTGGAAATGTATAACTGAATCTTGTTCGCACGAGTGAAAAGTTGTTACAAACAGTTTGTAAAAAAGTTATATAAATCAAAGAAAGACGCGCCAGTGACGGTTCTGTGATGGATCACCAGACTATCTGTCTGGGTGACTGAGCGGGGCGTTATTGTAGTGTCGTTTGCATAATCTCTAGTATTCTGAGTTTTGTGTTCGTCTCTTGTCTTGTCCGCCGTCGACATCTGTTCTGTTTGTTAACTTCATAGACTGTCTGTCTGGGTGATTTGTCTGTAGCGTTACTGTGTGTCGAGTTGAGTAATCCAGAGTATCTTGTCGACTTTCTGAGTATTCTGTGTGTATCTGTGTTTTGCCTTGTCTGTTGTCCGTTGGTATCCATTGCGGTTGTGAGTCCCAGCTAGTTCGCGTATCGGGTTGTTTCTTTTCTTGAAATGTTCTGCAAATATGTGGAAAAGTCTGTGCAGTCGTGGTAACTCTTTTGGTATTCGTGTTGTCTTAAGTTGTCTGTAGTATCTAGGTTCAGGTTCCATACGGCAAAGTTTAAGCTACAATAAAGATTTCCTGGGTTGCGTACTGAATCTTCAGTACGGTGTATCTGAACACTGGGATTCTCTGTGTCTTCGGATATTGGACGGAGTGTGGTATCCATTCTGTGAAGTTTAAATGAATACTCTTGTTCTGATATGTTCAATAAGTTTATGTGTAGATGCAACATAGCATCTTAGCGTATTTGGTACACGTGGTTGAGTTAAGACTGTGAACTGTAATGTCTAAGTACAACAGATTCTTGATAGAAGCTCTCAGCATTAGTATATGGCTGTGTGTCAGCAGTTAGTTTGGGAACTAAGTACAGGGCCTCTGTCTCACAGACCCCTTCCACTCCCAAGAACCCAAGAATCGCTTAAACGCACTTATAACAGTTAGAATAAACAGCGTTTAACAATAGCATTACCTTGGATTTTTTAGGACCTCTTTAGAGAATGATCAGTGACCACTTCAACAAGATTTTCTACGAATCCACTAAATGGAATGTCTTCCAAATTTTTCAGCATGTATTAGTCTTAGAGCTGTTTCCAATTATCTATACAACATTAAGAATAGTGGAGTATTCACTGAGATATGAGCAATACAAAGTGACTATTTTGAGTGATAATAACAAAGAGCTCAATAGATATAATGAATGATCTATTGTATTATGAAACAATGTTTCACATGATCATTGGCATGATAAACAATGTCCAATGATAGATAGAAGTGTAGGCTATAATGTGAGCCTCACTCTCTTACGATATGATCAACTAATGCCTCAAAATTGGAGTGATATAATCCGTGAGATTTATGTTAAACTTTTATAGATCTTTCATTCAAATTTTGAATTTGAATTCAACTTTGGATCTCACTAAAAATGATCCACTAATCTAGGATATATTCTCTCTAAGGATTCATGGATTGACAACCCATCTAACTCCATGAGTTAAGTGGCTTTATAAATATTCCTTCTAGTCAATTTGACTTTTACAAATGGTAAAAGATAGAGAGACTCATAGCAATGGTTCTCATGGAACTTCAATTATTCCTCATAAGATCTTCTCATGCCTAGCCAAGTGTGTAGGCTTGGCATTTGCACCAAAAAAGGCCACACTAATCAATTGGTTGAGCATGAAAAGCTCACCATGGAAGTTGCACTTTTGAATGATACAACACGTGCACACATGCCTACCATGCACCCAATGGAGAGTATCTCATTCATGCTCCCTAAAGAAACAACACAACAATTGGATGAACTATGTAGATAGCTAACCAATATGTGCATGCAAATCCAACAACATGAAGTTACCCTAAAGATGGCAAGTGACGAGTATCTGCCCTCACCACCTGTATTGATCCAAATCCTTGTGGATCCACTATATGAAGAAGAGTAAGATCCACAACACATGATAGGATGATGCCTCACAAACGAGGGATAGGATATATTCGAGTTAGAATGCACTTCATGGGTGAAATAAATATAAGAAATTGGGAAAACCCACTTTGATTGTATAGAAGTACAACATGCAGCATTAGCTATAGTCGAAGATGAAATCTTGATTTCTGAAAACTTCTAGCAATTGGCACCCTATTGCCAATTTATCATAGATGACGTTTAATATTTCCCATTTTTGATACTTTTGGAAGAATACAATGCACATGTGGAATGAATAGTTGACAAAAGGCCTACGTTTGCCACCTAGTTTGAGATTGATGACCTTCCAACTATTGCAAAACGAGGAACTATTTTTTAGCCCAATTAGTGTGCACAACTATTATAAGAATATTTGAAAATGCTCCAAACATGGAGCAAGGATGCTTTACATATTCTCTATAACTCTGCTATGGACCCATACCATGGAGGCACAACTAGGAAGCCTTTGCTATTAAAGTAAAAAAACATCCAATATTGCATCGATTGGGTCAACTATCCTTACTTCACTCCACAAGGATTAGAAATCGTGGCATTCATGACCATGACAATCCACCATTTGCTCCCTAAACTATCCAAGATGCTTGAAATTGCATAAAATATGTACATGGATATCTTCAATCTCATGCTTATGACTTTCAAAGGATTCAAGAATGTTAATCTACGACATGATCACTACTACACCGATCAAAGTGTGCTATGCATGGTGCAATAGAATCAAATATTTTCCTGCATGTTATTGTTGGTGCATGAACACCATCAATTGATGTTTTAGACAAAGGTTTTAAATCAAAGGATGAAGCAAAGATCAATATATATGAAGCTTGAAGATAGTGCATGATTAGAGAATGAAGTCTTGTATATACATGTACACTAGACTTGTAATTAACTCACTTATACCTTTGTTATGGTTAAGAGTTAGGAAATATATGCCTATATATACAAGTAGAATGTCATGGCATGTATGAGAGATTATGAATGAAAATTTGTAAGAGTCATTAGACACTTTAGAAGTGAAGAGAATATCTCTCATCAAACAGATGTAATGTTTTCCTGAATAGATGAAAAGTTGCACCAGATATCTTGCTCAGTGCTCCTTCTGTGCTAATCCTTTTGTGGAATGCTTTTGTACAAGTTTAAGTATATAGTAGAGTGATCTTTGTACAAATTTTGAGATCCTAATTGTAATCACGCTGAGAGAATTGAGAGTAGGAACATTTACATGTGTAAATGTGAAGAAGAGAAGACTGTAGCAGACACAAATTTGATGATAATGTTTTGGTCAGTTCGCCTTCCACATGTAACGTTTTGAGCAAGCAAGCACTCATTCTTTAAGTTGGAAGGTAAGATACCTATGGCTAAAAGAATTTAAATAAACGGGTTCTAGATTAAGAGAACTATGCATTAGAAGTTGCAGGTATCAAAATCCATTGTAGAAAAGTATAGTTTTAGACATAGTTGAATTGTTTGGAGTAAATCTCAAGGTTTACTAAACCTTTGGAGAATTTGTAACTTGGAGAAGGTGCACAACCTTTAGGCAACACGTTGTACAAAGTTTCATTAGAAGCTTTACACATTTGATCAGACAATGAATGAGTTAAGTGTAGTAGACTTTTCAGTGTAATGACTTTCTTCATAGTTAGATAAAATCTTGATGATTTGGCATTGGTCTTCCAAAATTGGTTGAGTTTTTGAGTTGTTCTTCAGATAGAGGTTCTCTAACATCAAGGATAGCATGTTCATTTGGATATTAACATTCTCCATTAGTGGTATCAAAGGAGGAGTCATCAAAATTGAAGAAAGGAGGACCTCGACTATTGCAATTATACAGAAATCAACCTTTGAAGATTCAAAAGGTGAAAGATTGAAGTGAAAGATAGAGAAGGAGACTTGAAGCTATCAAGAAGATCAAAAGGAACTACATTCGAAGTAAAGGTACACTTATTCCTCATAAATCTTGAAGAATTTAATACACATGTGAAGAAAGGATGGGAGATTCTCTTCAGATAGAGAATCAGATAGAGAAAACTATCCTACTTGGTCTATGAGTATGGAAGCTCATCTTATGATCAAAGACTTAATAGGATACATTATAGGTGAAGAAGAAAAACCAGAATCTAGAGATCCTAGTGTTCCAACTAGGGATGAGCTCTCAGATTTGAAGACATGGATGAAGAAGGATGCTCAAGCAAGAAGCATTATCTACATGGGAGTCAATGATTACTTGCTACCTCACATTAGAGGACTTGAAAGTGCAAGTGACATATGGAATGCTTTGGAGTCACAACATTCAAGAAGAAGGCTTCTCAATTCATTTCTGATTATGTAACAAGGATGAAGGACATTGCAGATGCATTAGGAGTAGTTGATGAAGATATTGAGGAGGATAAATTGGTAAGGCAAATCCTCACAGGTTTGAGAGGAGATGAGAAATGGAAGCCATTCATTTTGTCTAGTGAATTGTCACTAGATCATTTCATGCCTGATTTGAATCAATTGCTAGGATATATGCTAACCGTTGAGTAGGATGTCAAAGGTGATGTTGATAAGAGTACAGGTCAAGCAATGTATTCAAATGACAAGAAGAAGTTTAACAAAGGCAAGCAACAATTGAATGAAGAAGAAGGTACAACTAGCCAAGCTAACTTCCTAAGAGGAAGAGGTTGTGGCAAAGGTAGAGGAAGAGGTTGTGGAAAAGGTAGAGGAAGAGGTTGTGGCAAAGGTAGAGGAAGAGGCAGAAGCAATAAAGATGGAGTCAAAGCTTGCTAGATTTGTGGTAAAACAAATCATTTAGCTCATGAATGTTGGCATGATAATGAGAATGGTGGAGGATATAATCGGAATTTTAATTCAAATGGAAGAGGTAATAGAAATCAAAGAGGTAATCTCAGAGGTAGAGGTAGTAGAGGTTACTTTGGAAGAAATGCAGGTAGAGGTTTCCAAAGTCAATCCTACAACAATACCTACTACAATTATGCTTCAGATTAGAAGGAGGATTCAACCTTGGTTATGAATGCAACTTGTGAAAGACAAAGTGAAAATCAAAGAGTCTTCTACATTGACTCAGGGTGTAGCAATCACCTGAGTGGAAACATTGCTTGGATGAGTGATTTGGAGAATAAGGTGAGTAATCATGTGGTTCAAATAGGTGATAATACAAATCATAATGTGAAGTCCATTGGATCAGTGAAGGCTAAGGATGGAAGCACTCTTTTGAGTAAGGTTTTGTATGTTCCTACAATTCCAAAGAATCTGATAATTGTAGGGCAAATTGTAGAGAAAGGTTATGAAGTAAGGTTCACTAATGATGGAGTTTTTGTGGAAGACCCTAGCAATGGGTATAAACAAATTGTTTCAGGGAAGAAAGAAGGAATGCTATTCACATTGAAGATTCAAGGCAATGTTGGTCATGTCTTGTTCACTTATGGAGGACATAAGATCTCTAAGTTAGATCTTTGGCATAAAAGGCTTGGACATTTCAATGAAAGAGGTATTAAGGATATGATTAACAATGGTTTAGTGCTTGGGTTAGCTAATGTTGTAGGTCAACATATGACATACAGATGTGAGACATGTCAGTTAGGTAAGGCTCATAAGCAAACATATACTAAGCATGGTTTCATGTAATCAGAGAAGCTTGAATTGGTACACACAGATGTGTGGAAACCATCAAAGGATTTCAATATTAATGGTTCAAGATATTATGTGATTTATGCTGATGATGCTACCAAGTGGATCACCATATATGTGACCAAAGATAAATCAGAGGTATTCAATACGTTTAAACATTATCATGTGTATGCAGAGAGAATCACATGGCAAAAATTGAAGAGACTAAGGTCAGATGGAGGGAGGGATTATTTCTCTAATGAGTTCACTAATTACTTATAGAATTCAGGTATAAAAAGGGAAGTTACTTGTAGGTACTCTCCTCAACAAAATGGTGTAGCCAAAAGGAGAAATAGAACTCTTGTTGAGTTTGCAAGGTCAATGATGAAGGAGAAAAATTATCCCAATTATTTGTGGACTGAGGCTATAAATATAGCCACATACTTGTTTAATAGGTTACCATGTAAAGCTTTGTAGGGTATGACTCCATATGAAGCTTGGTGGGGTAAGAGACCTACCTTAGATCATTGCAAAGTGTTTGAATGTTTGGCTTATGCATATGTGCCATCTCAGTTGAGGCATAAATTGGGACCAAAATCTTAAAGTATGTGCTCATTGGTTATGATGATAAGCAGATGGGTTATAGGTTGTGGAGTCAAATTCCTTGTGTCAAAGGATGTTACATTTGATGAGCAAGGTACTTGGTATGCAGGTATAATTAATATTCATGCAGGTGATGAAGAAACCTTGAATCAGAAGAAAGGTAAATCAAAGGTTCAAATATTTGATGAAGAAGAGAATAATGAAGTACAAGTTGAAGTTGAAGAAATGCCAAAGTTTGATCCAGAATGTGATGAACCAAAAACTTCAAGAAGTGGAGAACTCAGAAGGTCATCAAGGCACAAATGGGAACCTACAAGGTATAGGTATGACACTTTTTTTTTAATACTAAAGATTATGCTTATATGGTGAAAGCAGAGGAAGACCCTTCTACATATGAAGAGGCAAAAGGTAAGGAAAATTGGGAGAAAGCTATGAAGGAATAGTATGATGCATTGATGGAGAATGAGACATGTGATTTGGTTCCCAAACCAAATAGTCAGAAGATCATTGGATGCAAATGGGTCTACAAGACAAAGAGGTATGCAGATGGAAGTGTTTCTAGATATAAAGCTAGACTTGTTGTGAAAGGGTATGCTCAAACATATGGTATAGATTATGAAGAGACTTATAGTCATGTGGCAAAGATGAAAACTATAAGGACTCTCATAGCTATTGCTGCATGTAAAGGTTGGAAACTATGTCAATTAGATGTGAAGAATGCTTTTCTAAATGGTTACATTCCAGATGATGTTTTCATGGAGCAACCAAAAGGATTCAAAGATAAAAGGTATCCTGAATATGTATGTAAGCTCAAGAGAGCTTTGTATGGTTTGAAGCAAACCCCAAGGGCATGGAATTATAGACTTGTGAAGTTCTTGAAAGAACTTGGTTTCCAAGTTTCTAAAGCAGATAGTAGCTTGCTTGTTAAAGCAAGTGATGATGGGTTCATTTACATGTGTATATATATTGACGACATAATTCTTACAGGTACAGATGAGAAGGGCATACAAAGTCTTAAGAAGTAAATGGAGAAAGAGTTCAAGATTAGTGACTTGGGAGACTTGTCATATTTCTTTGGCATGGAGGTCTCATAATATACTCAACATGGAGTATATGTGACTCAAGAAAGTTATTTGAAGAACTTGTTAATCAAGTTTAAAATGGAAGATTGCAGGGTAGCACATACTCCAATGGAGGTGAATAAAAAATTGAGCAGATATGGAGGAGAAAAACTCAAGGATATGAAGCTATATCAAAGTCTGGTTGGTGTTCTAATCTATGCTACATTAACTAGGCCTAATTTTTCATATGTAGTTGGAGTGTTATCTTAATTCATGCATTGTGCTAGGAAAGAACATTGGGTTGCAGGACAAAGGGTGCTAAGATACATTAAGGGGAAGATTTGTATTATGGTTTCACATCAGATACAAACATCAAGATATATAGTGATATAGATTGGGCAGGTGTGTACCTAAGTCACAGAGTCTTAGGGACTTGTGTCAAAGAGACTAAATCTTGTTTGCCACACAAGTGCATATAGCGGTGGATTGACACACGCTTAATTATCAATCCGATGAACAGACCTAACCAAGTTATGAGGACTTGTGTGCACATGATGGAAATCGAAGTGATTCAGCCAATATGCATGAGAAAAGACTAATCTACCTCTCCAACTCAATCCCTGAAAGTGTCTGCCGCGATACCACTTACAGTAGTTTTCACAAATTCAAATGTTTCTCCCAGCTTTGAACTCCGAATATGGCCAATAATGGGTTCCTTCAAAGCTCTCAATGAGACACATCTATTGGTGTCACTTGAATTTGACAACCACTCTTCAAGTTATGACCCAAACAGTGAACGGCAGGAAACACACACACTCACTCCACAACTCGTACTAGCTCACACACACACTACAGTAGCTCAAAAGTGATGGGAAGGGATAGATAACAGTCTTACACACACATTGCAAGCTTCACACACATAGAAAAGATCATAGAGAAGATCAAAATCTGTAGGAAAGAAGCAAATTCAAAAATCAAGAGCTCTCCTTCTTCACAATGGCAAAAAATCCTTACAAAGAGTCACAAAGTGACATATATACATGTGCCCTAAAAATAGTCATGTCACACAAGTGACCGGCACTTTATTAGTTAATCTCTGATTTCCTACTATTTTACAAGAATTATATTACAATGATTTGGGATTTTGCATCTAGAGGACTCCTCTAGTGCATTTACATAGCTTTTTTAGGGAATTTCCTAGGATTTTGAAGAAGAAGAAATATGCCCATTAATTTGAAAATTTTGGGGCTCCTCTCTCCTGCCTTTGCTCTGCAACACTCTCCCCCTCTTTCTCTCTATCGTCCCTTGACACGCTTTTGCTTCTCGTTTGTAGCTTGTCTAAGGCTTCTGAATACATGCACTCAGTGGTCGAAGAACCGATAAGGACTGTTAGAGAATTTGTTACTTTATCCGAGATATGTCCTTTGCTTCTGTTTTCCCCTTGGTATTCCTTATATCACAAGTCTAGGTTACTGTATTAAGTCAGGCTGCCATGCACGCCTTAATTTGCTGACCTCTAGTCTCTTTTAAGAGAGTGTTACGCTTTAAAGGTTCTATTCTTGAATCTTCTTTGTCATCCTCTAGGGCCTGTTCCATTTCTTCCAACCGCACGAATCCAATGGATGAGGAGGCAACTAGGACCTTAAGACAATTGGTTATCTTATCCGATGAAGAGTCCTTTGTGTGCTGTCTCTCTCCTCAGTTTGTTTCGCTCCACCGCTTGCTCCTAGTGGATGAGGAAGCTATGTGCAACCTCCCATGAAATGTCCTGGTTGTTATTGTTGCGAACATTTGTTTTATGTAGGGTACAAGTTTCAAATTAAGTAAATACCTTTGGAAAGTCTTCAAATACTTCAAGAAGGCTCATATTATTGATAAAATGTAGCAAAAATACCACGTGAGTTCTAGAACATGGTGAGTCAAATTAGTGAGTCACAAGGGAGCTTCAGTGGTGTCCTAGTGGAAGGTCGATGTGGCTAGTTCTCAAAGTCCATCAATACTTTGCTTATTTGAGCACTTGAGTCATGTAATACCTCCATCCAAATGTCTACCACGAATTTAGATGTATTAGGAAGGTTTTAGATTAGTTTCCCATGCTATAAAAAGAGGAGAAAAGTCATGATCTTGTGGGATGTCCAAGAGAATCATATGTGTATCTCTACACTGCTGTAGTTTTGTATGCAGAGATTGCAGAGCTTGTATCTCCCTCATTATATATCCAAATTACATGTTTGATAGCTCATTGGAAAGCTCTTACTGTCTACTTTCTTCCTGTAAATTTTAATAATTATTGGATTTGTGAGCTGAGAGCAATACTCTCTGCAAGTAGTGTGTGTTCTCTATTTTTTATCCCTGCTGAAGGTCTCCATTAAACCTCAAACTTGGAGAGGTCATATCTCCTTGTGTATGTATCCAAATCATGTGTTCTTTGGCTTGTTAGAAAGCTCTTTAAGTCTACTTGTATTCTCCCCCTCAAGTTTCAAAGGGTATTTCCTTCATGCCAAGAATATAGTTGAATCTTTGAAGCTTTGGTCCATCCAAGGATTTGGTGAAGATATCTGCAACTTGATCCTTTGTTCCAACAAAAGAAACCTGCACTTCATTGTTCATGGACTTCTCTCGAACATAATGAAAGTGAACCTCTATATGCTTTGTTCTAGCATGAAAAATAGGATTTGAGTTCATATGAATGCTGCTCAAGTTATCCCCATATATCAGTGGTACATCAACCTGCACATTCAAGTCATGAAACAACTTTTTAAACCACATAACCTCAGTAGTAGCCAATGCTAAACCTCTATACTCAGCCTCTGTAGAAGATAAAGCAACTGTAGGCTGTTTCTTTGAACTCCATGTTAATGTCTTGTTTCGTGCTATTACCACATATCCACTTGTGGATCTTCTGTCATCTTTGCTTCCAGCCCAATCTGCATCACTAAAGACTTTAAGAGTTAGATCAGCATCATGACTATAAAATATTCCTTCATTCATGGTACCTTTCAAATACCTAAGCACTCTTTTTGCTGCATGCATATGAGGTACTCTAGGTTCATGCATAAACTGTGACAATACTCCCACTGCATAACATATATCAGGTCTAGTTTTTGTTGCATAAATCAAAGATCCTACCATGGATCTATATACATTCATATCATGCAACTCATCACCTTCCTTTGGGCTTAGCTTAACATTACATTCCATTGGAGTAGAAACAAATTTACATTCCTGCATACCAAACCTTTTTAGCATATCACATATATACTTTCTTTGTATCAACCACATACCTTCATCGCTATACACAATTTCAATCCCAAGAAAGTGTCTGAGCAAACCAAGATCTGAAATTTTAAATTCCTTTCCCAAATTACCTTTTATCTCATCAATTGCTTTTGCATCATTCCCTGTAATCAACAAGTCATCCACATAAATGCATACATAGACACACATGCCATCTACATGTTTTACATAAAGTGAAGGATCAGCATGACTCGCTGTGTATCCTTGCAGCATAAGATACTTTACCAACCTTGCATTCCATGCCCTTGGTGCTTGCTTAAGACCATACAATGCCTTCTTTAACCTGCATACATGATTAGGACATTTTGCATCCACATAACCATCTGGTTGTGACATATACACTTCTTCATTTAACTCACCATTAAGAAAGGCATTCTTTATATCGAGTTGATATATATTCCACCTTTTACTTGCAGCTAAAGCCAACAAAGTTCTCACCGTTGCCATATTTGCTACTGGACTAAATGTTTCCTCATAGTCCACACCTTGAGTTTGATTATATCCTTTTGCTACAAGTCTAGCCTTATATCTAGATACACTACCATCACTATTTCTTTTAATCTTAAAAACCCACTTGCAACCAATTACCTTTTGCTTTGGTGTACTTGGAACTAAATTCCAAGTCTTGTTATCCTGTAGTGCTTCCATTTCTTCTCTCATTGCTTTCTCCCACTTTTCATCTCCTTTGGCCTCATCATAACATGTGGGTTCATTTTCCTACTCAACTTTTGTCATAAAAGCATAATGAGTATTCATGAAAGATTCATAAGTATACCTTTGAGGTTGCTTACTTACTCTTGAAGTTCTTCTTACCTCCAATGTAGATGCTCTTCCTTTCTTATTAGGAACCTTTGATGATTCTCCATACTCACATACATCACTAATTTCCTCTCCTTCATCATTAACTTCAACAAGTTTGAGTTTACCTTTACTTTTAACACTTGGAGGTGACTCTTGCCTTAATCTTCCATTGAAAGGTGATCCTCTTTCTTCATCTAAACCACTCCTTTCATCATTTAAACTTCCTGATGGCTGAACTATGCATTCATCTCCTTCAACCACACCTTCTTCATTTTCATCCATGACCTGCAAACAATTCTTATCTGCATACCATGAAAGTGATTCATCAAAGTTTACATCTCTTGACACAACAACCTTATTGGTATGAGGATTATAGCATCTATATCCTCTTTGAGTATCTGCATAACCAATAAATATACATTTTTCTGATTTCGCATCAAGTTTAGATCTCACCTCACTAGGTACATGTACATAACATACACAGCCAAATACTTTCAAATGACTTACACTTGGTTTCCTTCCATGCCATACCTCATATGGTGTCAAATGATGAACTCCAGCAGTCGGAACTCTATTCATAATGTAAACACTTGTGCTAACAGCTTCAGCCCAAAAATAATTAGGCAAACACATATCATTAAGCATACTTCTAGATGCTTCTGCTATGATTCTGTTTCTTCTTTCTGCGACTCCATTTTGTTGTGGAGTATACCTGCATGTAACTTCTCTTTTGATACCTTCATCATACAAAAAATCAGTAAAAGCTTGAGAGAAATACTCTCCTCCTCCATCGGATCTTAGCTTCTTAATATACCTTCCTGTTTGCTTTTCGACATATGATTTGAACTTCTTGAAACAATCAAAGACCTCACTCTTATGTTTAATAAAATACACAAATGTCATTCTACTATGATCGTCAATGAATGATACATAGTACTTATTACCAACCAAGGATGCCTCTTTAGTAGGTCCCCACACATCTGTGTGTATGAGATCTAGCAAACCATCACTTACATAGCTTGAATGCTTGAAAGGTTGTCTACTCTCCTTACCCATTTGACATGCTTCACAAAGATGCACCATATGTTGCTTAGTAAGATCAGGTAATCCTTCAACAATCCTCTTCTTTGATAGCTCCTTTAACCTGTGTACATTCATGTGTCCAATCCTTTTGTGCCATAGATCAAGCTCTGCTATTCGATGCATACCATAAGAGAAATAGTTTGTATGATTTGGGTTTACCTTGAATGTAAACAATCTACCTTGTTTTTGACCTCTAGCAATTAACCTCCTTTGCTTTGGATCCTCAATGAAGCAACCTGCATGATTAAATCTCACTTGTAGACCTTTTTCTACCATTTGACCAACCGACGTCAAATTCTTAGTGATCGTTGGCACATAAAGTACATCCTTCAAGCAATTTGTCTTGCTCTTATCCTGCATAACAACATCTCCAACCTGCATAATCTTATGTGTTGTATCATCTCCTGTTTCAACATGACCTTTACATGATGGATTATGCATATTAGAAAACCATGAAGCATCATGAGACATGTGATTAGAACAACCACTATCTACATACCATACATCGCTATTGCAATTCATCTTAGTTTCTACATTCATCATAAGAAGAGAATCATAATCATCACTTTTACCTTCATATGCATAATTTCCTTGTTGTTTACCTCTTCTTGAATAGCCTCCTCTTCGATTACCACCTTGATTATTTTCATTTTGATAACAATCTTTGGCATAGTGTCCATACCTTCCACATATATAGCAATTGTTCTTATTATCTTCACTCCTTTGTCTTTGGTTGTAGTTGTAGTAGCCTCTCGTACCTCTAGCGCTTGATCTTCCTCTTCCTCTTGTGTTGAAGAAGCCACTTGAAGTCCTTTGATCATCGCTCCTTCTTCCTCGACCTCTATTTGAACCTCTTCCACCTCTGTTTCCACCTCTTGATGATCCTACATAAAGAGCTTGTCCTTGAGATCCTTTTTGATTTGAAGTAGAACCATTTAGATTCATCTCCTCCGTGACCATGAGGGCAATAAGTTGATCAAAATCTGGTAATTCTCCTCTGACATAAACTGAAGTAATGAAGGGTTTCCATCTCTCATCATCTTTGAGTCCGTTGAGAGTATGTGCAACCAAGTCGTCGTCCTCCACATGAGCTTGAATTGATCCTAGTTGATCTGCAATCTCTTTAACTTTCAATATGTAATCATTGACCGATGTCCTTGTATCTTTCTTTATGTTATTCAACTCATTTTTGAGTTGAATCTTCCTTGCTCTTGTACCTGTAGCATACAACCTTTCCAATGCAAGCCAAACATCTCTACTTGTGTCTAGATCTTGTATGTGTCCTACCATTGAATCTTGAATATTTTGTGATAAAATGAATATAACCCTTTTGTCTCTCTCATTCCAAAGTCTAAACTCCCTCAATTGTTGCTGATTTGGGTCCTTTGGTAATGTGGCTTTGATATCTGTGCCGTCAATCAAACCATACAAGCCTCTACCTTGCAAGTATGCTCTGATTCTAAACTTCCATGCCTGATAATTGGTCTTATCAAGCTTCTCTATTTGTGCATGTTGGTCTCCCATAATACAAATGCTAAGCTTCCTCCTTTAAGCCTCCTTTCCAATGTGTGTGATGAGAAGAAATATAATATTTACCTCGTAAATGAGGTATGTGCACCTTTCTTTGCTTGGATGTTGCTTCAGATGCCTCCTTGCAATCTTCTTCTACCTTTGTGTAGTGTTGATGATGAACTGCTTCTTTGATAGCTTCAAATTCTTTGTCAAGGTATGATAACCTTCTCCAAGCCTCCAAGTACTTGCTATGATACCAATGTTGGAGTTTATTGATCTCCAAAGTACAGCTAGAAGTAGGTGAAACCCAACAGGACCTAGTTGACTTTTTCACAAACTTGTATGCACAGACCAATTTTCTTGCAAAGCAAATTGCTCTTTAGTCACTTGGAGTTTTCCAAAACTGTTTCACACACATAAACTAGACTCTAAGAGCTTTCCAACAAGATATAGAACACCTCAAATGGATAAATACACAATGAGCTATGACCTTTGCAATATGCAGCTTTAATGGAGACCTTGAAACAGAGATGAACCTGAGGACACACATCACTTGCAGAGACTACTGCTCTTAACTCACAACTCCAATGACTTTGAAAATTTACAGGAAGAAAGTAGACAGTAAGAGCTTTCCAATGAGCTATCAAACATGTAATTTGGATATATAATGAGGGAGATACAAGCTCTGCAATCTCTGCAAGCTCTGCAATCTCTGCATACCTTTTCTCCCATTCTGCAATGATGGCTTGCTCCTGCTTGAGCTGATCTTCATACCTAGCTATATTTTCCTCCAATGCCTTTGTGTCCTTTTTTGGTACTTCAGGAGCTTTTATAGGTTGATTACATAGAAGAGCTGTCATCAGCTCCTTGTTTCTATTTCGTACCTTCTCTTCTTCTTCCATGTATATTTTGATTTGTGATTCCATTATTTTTCCTCTAGCATTCATGCGTGTTTTATCAGCCTCGCTAGCTTCATATTTCCTTTGTAAATCTTGTAGTTGGTCTTTCAATTTCCGATTTTCTATCTCTAGTGTGTTGCATTGTTGCTTGGCTTATTGGACTTCCTTCTCTTTATCTGCTCTGTTCGTTTGAGCTTGAATCAATTGGGCGGAAAGGTTCTTACCCATTTCGTGAAGTTGATTCTTTTCATGCATCGTCTTGTCATAGTCTACATCAGCCTCAAGCCTCAACTGCTGAGTGTCCATGGCGGTTTTGATCATATGTTGCACGATTGACTTGAGTTGATCGACATCCACATTCAGCCAAGTTTTCGGGATGCATGGAGCTTCCCCTGTTTGTACATCCTTTCCATGCTCCACATGTATAGTCTCATTATGTGGTTGTTTGATTTGAAGTTGTACTTTCGGCTCTTTTCTTTCTTCTTCTATGTTGACAATCTTCGTGGCACTCCCTTGAAATGTAACATCCATAAGAGAGGGTTCTGCTACCACCCTTATTGGTGTAAAGGGTTCATACTTTTCCCCCATATTATCTTCTGGTTCTTCTTTGGGATTTTTGAACAATGCCTCTCCAGCCAGCATAGTCTCTTGGATTTGAATGTTAGAAACCTCATTCAATTTAATAACATGTACTCTTTCTTGGGAGACCTCCTTTCCTGCCTTGTCTTGGTTGGAGCTGATGGGTGTTTGATCCACCTTCATGACCTCATCTTCCACATTCTTTTTCACTTCATTTAACTCCTCCCATCGTCCATCATCCTTGGACTCACTTCGAATGTCCACATTCAGCAAGGAGGTGTCTGGTTCTTCTTGTGCATCTAATGATGATCTTGAATTTACTAAACCCAATTCCCTGTATCTATGCACCTTGGTTAGCCTCTTTTTTTGTTCTATGTCTTGATGGGCTTGTTGGTAATGGTGTCCTTGTACTGATAGATTGACTTGTCCTTCAGTGTATTGGTGTGTGGATTCCAATGCTTTGGCCAATTCTTCTTCTATGATCGGGTGACAGTCTTCAAGTCGTGTTCTTGGAAGCACATGTGCCCTTTTGGTGGCTGGAACTTCTACTTCTGCTTGCATCATTTCCCTTAGTCTCTTTGTACCCCTCATTCTAGGTTGGGAGCTAGTTTCTGCTTCCTCTACAATTGTTACTCCCTTCTTTTTTCGAGGAACCGTTGCAACCTTTGCATATTTGGACATGGCTTCTGATGATGGCATCTCCCTCAAATGCTCTCTAATGCCCAAGGCATGATATATCAATATAGTCAAGGCCACGCTTCCATATAGAAACTTCTGTTGGGGCTTCACTCACTAATTAGGCATGCATATATGAAGACATATGGAGACATATGATGGAGGAAATAAGAAGTGAAGAAAAGACCTACAGAAAATCAAGCCTAAGTGAAGAGATAATTTCACTATTGTAAATTAGTGCAAAATTAGAGTCTAGATTTGTATTTGATCTTTAGAACTTACGAGTTCAAGTCAAAAAGGATGTAAACTTTAGGTATATAAGTTAATTTGAGTCAGGAACATGTAAGAGAGAACTCAATTTTGTAGTTTGAGGTAGTAGAGAAAAGTCGTGTAATTTCTGAGAGAGATGGTGAGAGAAAACTTCTGAGTCTGATAGAGTTTTCCATGGCTGTGAGCAAAATTAGGCCAAGCCATTTTGTACACACCTTCTCTGATAATCAACACATGTTTGTGTAGAAGCATTGTGTCTAATTCCTATTGTACATTGAGTCTCAAGTCATTTCATATGACTATGAAAGTTAGTTGACAGTTACGACTTTTCTGGCGCACATTTGACTGATCTTCTTAAGGTCAGATCTCGAAGCGTGGTGTAAAGTTTTTGGTAAGTGATAGCTCGTTGGAAAGCTATAATCCTCAACTACATTTGGTCAAAAGATCTTTGAGAAACGGGATGCGTACTCAGAGAAATCAGTTTAAGAATGAAGGTATGTCAAATCGATGAAGTACATTTTCAGTTTTCAGACATAGTGTAAAGATTGGTACAAAATCAGAGGATTGTGAAGTTATTGCTTGAAAGTTTTGTTTGTTATGTGTTGCTTAACACTAGCAAGAACTTTTCTTAGCAAGTAATCAAAAGATTTGGCAAAGATTAAGCTAATACAGGTCAGATTGAAGGATTGAAGAAAAGGCGCAGATTTCTGTGAAGTGAAATTTTGATTTTCACTAAGTTCAGAGATGAAGACTCATAATGTGAGTGTTGCTAAGCTAATGTTGGTTATGGAGGTCTTCTAATACCACATTAGTTTAGTTCTTGTGGTGTTTTACACACCAACAAGTGGTATCAGAGCAGATAAGGTCCTCGAGAAGTAAAGGAGAGCAGATACAAGAAGATTTGAAGAGTTCTTTATCAAAGAAGGAGGAAGCTGAGGTGTTCAACAACAAAAGTCATCAGAAGGCTACTTCGAAGTCACTTCTAAGAGTAAAGGTCTACAAAAGGTATCATTCTTTAACCTTACACTTACAGGTTGAAGCAGAAGCAAGGATACCATGGCAGATCATGTGTCCATTGACAAATTGGACAGAGATAACTATCCTGCTTGGGTAATGAGGATGGAAGCCTTACTTATGAGTAAGGACTTAATGGTATATGTGACAGGTGAAGAGGAGAAGCCTAAATTTGAAGATGAAAGTCATCCAAGGAAGGAAGAGCTAGAAGCTTTGAAGCTATGGCAGAAGAGAGATGCAAGTGCAAGAGCTTATATATACAACACTATTACAGATCACTTGTTGCCACATATCAGAGGTTTAGAAACAGCTGAAGATATTTGGAATGCTTTGGAAGACCACTTCCAAAACACTACTAAAGCTAGGAAAGCTAGCTTATGGTCAGAGTTTACCACATTCAAGAAAAAGCAGAATCAAAGCATTAGTGATTATGTCACTAAGATGAAAGACTTGGCAGATAGTCTTGGATCTATTGATGAGGATATTGAAGATCATAGGTTGATAGCTCAATTACTTGCAGGATTAAGAGGTGATGAAAGGTGGAAGCCTTTTGTACTTTCAACAGAACTCTCATTAAACCATTATGTGCCAGAATTGAATCAATTACTTGGATTGATGCTTACATTTGAGCAAGACTTAAAGTCAGATGGAGACAAAGGTCAAAGTTCTGCAATGTATGTGAAGAATAAAAAGAAAGGAGATAAAGGCAAGGCAAAGGATGAAGAAGAGTCAACAACTCAAGCAAATTATGCAAGAGGAAGAGGTTTTGGCAGAGGCAAAGGTCGAGGTAATGGAAGAGGTAGAGGTAATCAGAACAATAACAAGAAGACATGTTGGATTTGTGGATTGAGTAATCATCTAGCATATGATTGTTGGCACAATCAACAAGGAGCAAGCCAAAATCAGAATAACAATGGCAGAGGAAGAGGTGGAAGGTTTCAGAATCAATTTCAAAGAGGAAGACATAATTCAAGAGGAAGTTTTGGTAGAGGTGGTGGAAGAAATTGGAATCAGAATCAATCATATAACACCACATATTACAATTATGCAAATGATATACAGAATGACAACCATACAACATTGATGATGAATTCAATTAGTTCATCAGAGAAGGAGGATCTCAAGGTATTCTATATTGACTCTGGTTGTTCAAATCATTTATCAGGTAATATAGAATTATTGTCAGAATTGGAAGAAGGAAATTCAAGTCATACAGTACAAACAGGTGACAATACAAAGCATAATGTGCATTCAATTGGAAAAGTGAAGTGCAGGAGTGGAGCTGATTTATTAACAAATGTTTTGTATGTTCCAACAATACCAAAGAATCTGATTAGTGTTGGACAAATAGTGGAAAAAGGTTTTCAAGTCAGATTTACAAATGAAGGGGTATTTGTTGAAGATCCAGAGGATGCTTACAAACCCATTGTTTGTGGTAAGAAGGAAGGCAGACTTTTTACTCTCAAAGTACAAGGAAATGTTGGTCAAGCCCTAATCACACATGGTGATGAAGTAATTACAGAGTTAGATCTTTGGCATAAAAGATTGGGACATTTCAATGAAAGAGGAATCAAAACTATGGTGGAGAACCAATCTGTATTGGGATTACCAAATGTGAAGAATCAACATATGATATACAAGTGTGAAGCTTGTCAGATGGGAAAAGCTCATAGACAACCATTCCAGAAGAAAGGTTTCAAGCATGATGGTTTGCTTGAACTCATACATACAGATGTATGGGGACCAACAAAAGAAGGTTCAATAAATGGATCTAGGTATTATGTTTTGTTTATTGATGATGCTACAAGGTGGATAACCCTTTATGTTCTAAAGGAAAGATCAGAAGTCTTTGGAGCCTTCAAACATTTTCATGCTTATGCAGAAAGAGTTACAGGTCACAAACTCAAGAGGCTAAGGTCTGATGGAGGGGGAGAATACTTCTCCCAAGAGTTTAATGATTATCTTTGGAATGCAGGTATCAAGAGAGAGATAACTTGCAGGTATACACCTCAACATAATGGGGTGGCAGAAAGGAGGAATAGAACATTGGTTGAATTTGCAAGAGCAATGTTAAAAGAAAAGAATTGCCCTAATTATCTTTGGGCTGAGGCTGTAAATACAGCCACATACCTTGTGAATAGGTTACCATGTGGAGCTTTGAATGGTATGACCCCTTATGAAGCTTGGTGGGGTAAGAAACCAACACTTGACCATTGTAAAGTGTTTGGGTCAATTGCCTATGCTTATGTACCATCACAACTCAGACATAAGCTTGAACCAAAGGCAGAAAGATATGTGTTTATTGGGTATGATGAAAAGCAAATGGGTTATAGACTATGGAGTCCTTTAACTAAACATTTTATTGTTTCCAGAGATGTGACCTTTGATGAACAGAAGAGTTGGTATGCAGATAAAGAATGTGAGCTTGAAACATTTGAGGAAGAGATAAGAAGGAGTGCAAGAGGTAAATCACATATGCAGATAGATGGAGATGAAGAACATATGCAAGCAAGCACATCAAGAGTTGGATCATATAGAAGGAATGAAGATGGACCAATATTTGATGAAGAAGTACATCCAGATAGACATGAAGTGTGTGAACCAAGAAGGTCAACCAGAATAAGGAATCAACCTACAAGGTATTCATATGACACTTCTTACTTGACTCAGAAAAATTATGCTTACATGGTTAAGGAAGATGAAGAACCTCAAAGCTATGATGAAGCAAAAGGTAAGAGACAATGGGAAGTAGCAATGAAGGAAGAATTTGATGCTCTTGAAGAGAACAAAACTTGGGAACTTGTCCCAAAGCCTAATGGTAAGAAAGTGATTGGAAACAAATGGGTTTACAAAGATAAGAAGCATGCAGATGGAACTATAGCCAGATACAAAGCTAGATTGGTGGTTAAAGGCTATGCTCAAACATTTGGCATAGATTATGATGAGACATTCAGTCCTGTGGCAAAGATGTCAACCATAAGGACAATCATTGCCATTGCAGCATCAAAAGGATGGACATTGAGTCAATTGGACATTAAGAATGCATTTTTGAATGGATATATATCAGATGAGGTTTACATGGAGCAACCTCAAGGGTTTGCAGATCATAAGTGTCCAAATTATGTTTGCAGGTTGAGAAGAGCCCTTTATGGTTTGAAGCAAGCTCCAAGAGCTTGGAATTATAGACTTGTAAAGTATCTTAATGATCTTGGATATCAAAGTTCAAAGGCAGATGCAAGCTTACTTATCAAAAGAACAGATGAAGGTATGATCTACATTTGTATATATGTAGATGACATTATAATTACAGGTACCTCAAATGAAGGAATCAAGGAGGTGAAGAAGCTACTTGAAAGAGAATTCAAGATAAGTGATCTAGGAAAATTATCATATTTTCTTGGAATGGAAATCACTTATGCAGGGCATGGCATTTATGTATCACAAGAAAGGTATCTCTTGAATCTTCTAAAGAAGTTTAACATGGAGAATTGCAGAGAGGCATCTACACCATTAGAAGTCAATCACAAACTCAGTAGATATGATGGTGCAGAGTTCAAAGACATGAGGAAGTATCAATCTCTAGTTGGAAGTTTGATTTATGCAACTCTAACAAGGCCTGATCTTAGTTATGCAGTTGGTGTCCTTTCCCAATTCATGCATTGTCCAAAGGATCCACATTGGATTGCAGGTCAAAGAGTCCTTAGATATATCAAAGGGACTTTGAAAGAAGGATTGTATTATCCTTTTACATCAGATATAAGATTGAGAGCCTATAGTGATTCAGATTGGGCAGGAAGTCAAGATGACAGAAGGTCTACACATGGCTACATGATATACATTGGAGATAAGCTTGTGAGTTGGTGTTCAAAGAAACAACACACAGTGGCCTTATCATCAACTGAAGCTGAATACAAAGGACTTGTGGAAGCAGCAAAGGAAGTCATATGGATGCAGACATTATTCAAAAGCTTGGGAATTGATCAAGGTATACCCATCATTCATGGAGATAACATGAGTTCATTATATCTTGCAGCAAATCCTGTATTTCATGCAAGGACAAAGCACATAGAGATACAGTATCATTTTCTTAGAGAAAAGGTAATGGAGAAAGAGATTGAAGTGGTGTATACTTCCACAAAAGATCAGATTGCAGATATTATGACAAAAAGCTTGGATGGAGTAAAGACAAGTAAGTTCAAGGAGATGGCAGGAATAAAAGAGAAAGAGACTATGTGAAGAAGTCAAATTATGCTAATTAGTGATTGAGGGGGAGCTGTTGGGGCTTCACTCACTAATTAGGCATGCATATATGAAGACATATGGAGACATATGATGGAGGAAATAAGAAGTGAAGAAAAGACCTACAGAAAATCAAGCCTAAGTGAAGAGATAATTTCACTATTGTAAATTAGTGCAAAATTAGAGTCTAGATTTGTATTTGATCTTTAGAACTTACGAGTTCAAGTCAAAAAGGATGTAAACTTTAGGTATATAAGTTAATTTGAGTCAGGAACATGTAAGAGAGAACTCAATTTTGTAGTTTGAGGTAGTAGAGAAAAGTCGTGTAATTTCTGAGAGAGATGGTGAGAGAAAACTTCTGAGTCTGATAGAGTTTTCCATGGCTGTGAGCAAAATTAGGCCAAGCCATTTTGTACACACCTTCTCTGATAATCAACACATGTTTGTGTAGAAGCATTGTGTCTAATTCCTATTGTACATTGAGTCTCAAGTCATTTCATATGACTATGAAAGTTAGTTGACAGTTACGACTTTTCTGGCGCACATTTGACTGATCTTCTTAAGGTCAGATCTCGAAGCGTGGTGTAAAGTTTTTGGTAAGTGATAGCTCGTTGGAAAGCTATAATCCTCAACTACATTTGGTCAAAAGATCTTTGAGAAACGGGATGCGTACTCAGAGAAATCAGTTTAAGAATGAAGGTATGTCAAATCGATGAAGTACATTTTCAGTTTTCAGACATAGTGTAAAGATTGGTACAAAATCAGAGGATTGTGAAGTTATTGCTTGAAAGTTTTGTTTGTTATGTGTTGCTTAACACTAGCAAGAACTTTTCTTAGCAAGTAATCAAAAGATTTGGCAAAGATTAAGCTAATACAGGTCAGATTGAAGGATTGAAGAAAAGGCGCAGATTTCTGTGAAGTGAAATTTTGATTTTCACTAAGTTCAGAGATGAAGACTCATAATGTGAGTGTTGCTAAGCTAATGTTGGTTATGGAGGTCTTCTAATACCACATTAGTTTAGTTCTTGTGGTGTTTTACACACCAACAACTTCTTGTGATTCCACTACTTTTTTGTCTCGAACAGTTGCTCTTGAATATTAGGAGTCATATTGACTTGATTTCCGATTTGCTTAATAGCGTGTGACAACATTTGTACAACAATCTTTTGTGGGGCCGTGTACTTGTGCATGTTTGGAAAACAAAAGTGTTGATGGATGAGCCTCACTTCATCTTCAATATCAATACGATTGATGTCATTGAAGGTTGGAGTCTTTGCTCCTCGACTTTCCTCCTTCAAAACTGTGGTCCCATCCTTCTCCCATCCAAAAGCTTCCTTAATTAATTCATGTGTAAATTGAATCATGACCCATTCACCAACTGCGTCCATGAATCTAGCCTCCGGCACCAATGGGTCATGCAGGGCAAGCTGCAGAGTATTCATAACTTGGGCACATCACTGAAAATCGGGCTTGTAGATCGTAATTCAAAGTATTTATGCATGCCCGCCTTCTTCATAACGTCCATGGTTGATGTGAGCTCATGTACTACTTTGAAATCTTTGGACATCCTAGGAAACTGATGGTCTGTATCCATGATTTTAATCGTTATGAGGAATAAGAAATCCCCTGCTGGTTGATCATATCTAAACCAATGACATTTTGCTTTAGTCATGCTTTGCAAAGGGAATTCCAACACTTCCTCTTGAATGGTAGCTTAAGAGTCTTCAGAAGCCATCTGCACTCATAATGCAAAGAGCATTAGCTTCTATAAAACACATGTCTTTAGTGATGTGTGTTAAAGTGACATTTTGTTTGTTGCGTCACTTCGTTCCCTTTGTTTGCATAAGTAATCTCTTACCGCATATTTTTTTCATTTTCACTCCTGAAAGAAAACAAGAGTTAGGATAGCCGAAGCTTATTTATTTACATGGTAGGTTGTTGAAGCTGAAGGTCAAGGACAAAGCATAGGAACACATCTAAGAGGTGGACACACAAGAAGAAGGAGCAAGTAGGGAGCTCCAAGAAGTACATGTCAACTTTTCAGAAGAATTCCCTACAAAAATAGTGATTTCCATCACTAAAACCATTGTAAATACCATTTTCTATTTTTGTAGCTCCATTTTGTGCAATCCAAGGAGTCCTCGAGCTTGAGGAGCATTAGAAGTATCATCCTACCAATTTTCATAATTTTTAGACTCCGTTTGAGCCCTCAAATAAGCCCTGGAACCTAATTTTTAACTAGGTCGGACACTAGGTCTGGACAGGGCCAAAACTAGTCAAAAAACTATAAAAAGAGCTAGAGAGCTCATTTTTGAGGTTAGCTTGTTAGAGAATAGAGCTTTGTAAGAGAACTCTTTGCAATCGAAGCTTTCCATTGTTCCTCTCTTTGATCTTACCTTGTGCACGTGTGTGTGTATGTGTGTGTATGTGTGTGTATGTGTGTGCATGTTTGTGTGCTTTCACTCACGCACTTGTGCCTTCACTTGCTCGTGGTCTTCATACCGGTCCTCACGTCTCCGCGGATTGACAAGTAAAGGAGGTGGTGCTTACACTTGAGCTACACCAAATTTTGGCGCCGTTGTCGAGGAGAGAGCTTCGAGGACGAGTGTTGTGATGGTAAGATCGTAGATTTGCGACGTTGGAAGGTAAAAAAAAACTGTCATTTTTGTTCATTTTCTGATTTTTCTTCATCTTCTGCATCATCATCATCTCCACCTTCTTCCATCTTCTTCTTCATAGAAATTTCTTGTTTTTTAGTGCATTTTTACCATTTTCATACCATTTTTCATGCATTATTGTGTGGGAAGGAGTTAGGAAGTGCAAGGGAGAACGAGCGCCTGCGTTTTTCATGATTTTTTGCTCATACGGAGCTCGCCATTGCTCGGTGCTCAAAAATTTAAAGTTGCCGCCAAAAAACGCGATTCTGTGATGAAAATCACGATTCTATGAAAATTCAAATTTTTTTGAAAATCACGATTTTCTGTTTCCCGCCTAAAAGCTTGCTGAAAGAGTCACGATTCTGTGGTCATTCTCAGAATCGCGATTATGTGGTTGTGCTCAAAATCGCGATTCTCACAAATCACGATTTTCAGCCAAAAACACGATTCTGTGAGAACACGATTCTCTAAAACGCGATTTTGTGAAAAAACGATTCTCTGAGACAAAATCACGATTTTCACATCAAAAAACACGATTCTGAGAACCATGATTTTGTGAAAAACACGATTTTGTGAATCACAATTCTCTGAGACAAAATCGCGATTCTCTAGAACAGGATTCTGTGAAAACACGATTTTTTGCTCAAAATCGCGATTTTCAAAAAACACGATTCTCTGCTCAAAATTGCGATTCTCACAAATCACGATTTTCAGCAAAAACACGATTCTGTGAACCACGATTCTGTGAAACACGATTCTATGAACCACGATTCTATGAACCATGATTTTGTGAAAACACGATTCTCTGCTCAAAATTGCAATTCTCACCAATCACGATTTTCAATAAAAACACGATTTTGTGAAAAAGGCGATTCTGTGAAAACACGATTTTTTGCTCAAAATCGCGATTTTCAAAAAACATGATTCTCTACTCAAAATCGCGATTTTCAAAACACGATTTTGTGAAAACACGATTCTCAAGGTACAAAATCACGATTCTCTGATTTCATACAATCGCGATTCTTTTCAAGTTCACAAAATCGCGATTCTCTTGAAGTTCACAAAATCGTGATTCTCTTGAAGTTCACAAAATTGCGATTCTCTTGAAGTTCACAAAATCGCGATTCTCTTGAAGTTCACAAAATCGCGATTTTTTCCAAAAGGTCCTGTTTGCTTGTTTTGACCCCCAGGAGCCTGATTTGACATAACTTTTTCATCCAAAGTCCATTTTTTGAGCTCTATAGCTCGAATTGAAAGCTCGTTTCGAATCCTACACGGCCTCAACTGTTTTTTATAAGAATAATGCGTTGATTTTCAGATAGGTTATTTTGAAGTTGACCCTCAGGTGGGACCAAGAACCCAAGGGGACTCTAAAGGATCTATGAACCATACCAAGGGGAAATTTTGGACTCTTAGCCAAAGCTTATGAACCTGAGATCTGGTAGACACCTAGGAAAGGATAGACAAAGCATTAGATCCTCTCAGTCCAGTGTCAACCACACAGCAAAGTCTTGGGCACAACAACTAAGTGGTTGTCTCTACGTACTAAAATCTGACACAAGTGACTCAGAAATGTCTTTTAGCATGGGAAAATCTGCAAGTGGCTTAGGAACTGCCCATCTACAAACACCAGAAGGACCCTATAAGACACAATTGGAATATATTCGGACCAACCAATTAGGTGCTCGCATCTATGAGGATGGCCTGAGGCGATCAGTGGTCCAACTCAAAAATCCAGATCAACCCTTTGGACTGGAACACCCGGTGGTCAAGTTCGAAGAGGGTTCATACATTGATAAGGAAGGAACCATGTATGTGGTCACCAACCTACCAGATAGGACCGATGAGTTTGGAAATGTCATTCATGCGAATGAGATAGGAGACCTAGAACAAGGAAATGTAGGACAAGGACCCCAGACTCCTAGAGGTAAGTCAGTTCTGACCAGAGTGATCACACCAGATTGGATCCCTCAAGACAACAAAAGCATAGAAATCTTCTTGAATAGAGAAACAGAGGAAGCCTTTTGGAGATTCAAGCCAGATCAACCTAGCCAATTGGGCATAGTCATCATCTATGAATTCAAAGATCTTGAGATACCAGGCAAAGTTGTCTACCTGGATAACACATCAGAGAAGATATTCTTGGTAACAGAACATGATAGACATGCATATACTTGGAAGAGTGAATTTATTTTCCCTCCACCAAGATCCAATGTTTCCCATGGCCTCCAAGGAGTAGGATCATCCCACGCTCATGAAGCCCAGAGAGAAAGAACTAGAGAGAGACCTGAGGTAATTTTTGCACACACCGTGGGCAGGAATAGGTCAGGATTTGAAAATGAAAGACCTGAAAGAGAGAGACATCAAGCACATAGGCAACAAAGAGATGAACAGTATTTTCCATTGCCTAGACCCCGAGAGCACCCAAGAACCCTTAGACCCACTCAAGTGATCAAGGCAATGAAGAATTATTTTGACGGGTCAGGAGATCCTTATGATCATGTGGCCGAGTTCAAACAAGTGTTAAGTGCTGAACAGGTTGAGGATTTGTTCACCCAATACGAGACATTTGGTCTGACTCTTAAGGGCACTGCCTTAGCTTGGTTTCAACCACTGAGTAGTCGCAACTATCGTGATATAGGTCAACTTCTAGAAGAATTCATTGTAGAATTTTCCAAGAGTGGTATCAGGCATAACACTTCATCTTTGATCCATAGCTTCAAGCAGACACCCCAAGAAACAGTGCGACTAGCAAGTAGAAGGTTTAGACAGTACCTAGAAAGATGCCCTGCTCCAGAGCTACCCACACTAGCCAAACAAGTGGCTTTGTTCTTAGATGGCTTACTGAGCACAAAGTTAAGATCATATGTATACTTGAAAGAGCCTAGATCCATAGAAGAGTGCGTGCGGACATGCATTGACATAGAAGATAACTTGGGTGAGGAGTTAGGATTATCCAAACTCTATAAGGATTCAGATAGTTCTACTAGTCATACTTCAAAAATCTCCACGGAAATAGAGGAGATAGCTGAGCAAGTTGCCAAGAAGCTGGGAGTCCAAAATAAACAAACACAGAGAGTCACTCCATTGAATCGGTGTTATACTTGCGGAGGCAACCACATGGATAATGTATGCCCATTGCACAACAAGAGCATGAGAGAAAGGAATGCTCCATATTGCACTATTGAGAGAAAATATACGAACCACACGGCTCAAGATTGTCCCTATAGTAGGTAGGCTATTAAACAGAATTATCAACAACCTTACCAACCAGGTAGATATCAAAACCAATACCAACAGCCATATTATAGACCACAACAGCAATATCAGGCACAATATAGGCCACAACCAGTCTTGGGAAACCAACCACCAACTCCTGCCAACGTGATTCCAGTCAAATATGTTGTGGGAGAGGAAAATCCAAATAGAGCATTGGTGCCACTAACCCCATTGATACCATATAATGACTCGCATGCTCATAGTTCAGACTACTCCCATGAAGGTAGTCCACATGCTTATTACACAGAGTCACCTGAACATAGTGAGATTTACTTGTATCAATATGAGGCACCACCTATGGAGCAAAATTGGGAGCCAGAATACTCCAATGTCATGTACACAAATCCTAACCCTAGGCCCCAATTGAGACAAATGAGACCACAAGCCCCTAGAGGATCTTGTTTCAGATGTCAAGGGACCATTTCATTCGTGACTGTCCCCACCCACCATCTCCGAGTCAAGGACAGGCTATCACAATACAGGCTTTTTGTCCTGATTGTGGCAAAGACCATCTCCCCAAAGATTGTCCAAGAAACCCCTCCAGTGCACCCAAGATTACATCCATTAAGGTGGTAGGCTTAGTGGCAGATTCAAGTTCAAGTAGTAGCAATGTGGCTCCTATACAAGCTGTCACTAGAGCACAAGCCTTAAAACAGGATAAACCAGCAGAACAATCAGAGTCGAGTGAATCAGGAGAGGCTAGTAAGAGGAAAACAAGAACATGGAAGGATACCAGAGAGAAGGCCAATCGCAAGTGGAATAAAAAGTTATCGGAACTAGAAGAAAGCTTAAAAGAAGCGAAAACAAAAATAGAAGACATTGCATCTCAAAGCCCCTCGCATGCCGAAACTCCATCCACTCCACCTCATCCCACCCCACCACCCATTGTAAATAGACCGCAACCAGGGTCTGTTCTTGCAGATCCAACCCCAGAAGGCTAAAGTGCAAGAGAAGAAATGGAGCTTGTAGCTCTATTAAGGGAATATAGGGATGTGGTTGCGTGGCACTATAGAGACTTGAAAGGGTTAGATCCAAGAATTTGCTCTCATACTATCCCCATGACTGCTAATGCCAAGCCCACCAAATAGAAGCCCTACACATATAATGATACCTATGCAGCCAAAATAAAAGAAGAAATTGATAGGTTGATTGAAGCTCGATTCATCTATGAGATTGAGCATACTAAATGGGTGTCCCCCATTGTAGTGGTGCCCAAGAAGAACGGAAAGTTGCGAGTGTGAATTAACCTTAAAAAAGTTAATGCCGCTACTATCAGAGATAGTTATCCACTTCCAATCACGGAACACCTTTTGGAGCGTGTTGCAGGCAAGGAAGTTTATAGCTTCCTTGATGGGTTTTCAGGTTACAATCAAGTAGCCATTGCCCCAGAAGATCAACACAAAACAGCTTTTGCTACAGAGTGGGGAATCTTTGCATTTCGTGTGATGCCATTTGGGCTCACCAATGCACCTGCAACATTCCAAAGGCTCATGTGTCATGTCTTCAAAGAGTTCTTGCGAAAGAGCTTAGAAGTGTATGTGGATGATTTATGTGCTCATTCCCAAGAAAGAAGGTTTCACATCCCTGAGCTCAGACAAATCTTCAACAAGTGTAGAGAATATCGAGTGTGTCTGAACCCAGAAAAGTGTGTGTTCATGGTGCGTCAAGGTAAAATCTTAGGTCATATTGTTTCTAAGAATGGAATCTCAACAAATGAAGATAAGGTACGAGCCATAGTGGAGCTACCAAGGCCAAGGAATGTTAAAGAGGTACAAGCCTTTATGGGCCATTGTGGATATTACTGTAGGTTTATCCACATGTACGCGATCATAGCTAGACCCCTTTATGCCTCGTTGTCTAATTTTGAGTGGAACGACGAATGCGAGAATTCTTTCAACGAACTGAAGAAACGTTTGTGCACAGCACCAATACTGACCACTCCTGATTGGAATAAACCATTCCATGTCCATGTGGATGCATCCAATCATGCAATAGGATGTGTGCTTGCACAACCCACAAGTGAAGGAAACTTAGATTTTCCCATAGCATATGCTAGTAGACAGCTCACTGCAGCTGAACGGAACTATACCACAACTGAGCGAGAAGGCTTAGGCATGGTATATGCTGTGAAGAAGTTTAGACACTATTTATTGGCCAACAAGTTCAAGTTTTTCACTGATCATCAAGCTTTGTTATATTTGTTCAATAAACCTTGTAATACTGGACGCTTAGTAAGATGGTTCCTCTTACTAATGGAATATGACTTTGAAGTTGTTGTCAGGAAAGGTAGAACCCACCTTCGGGCAGATCACCTTTCTCGCATTACTTCAGGAGAGTCACCGCAAGGAGTGTCTGATGAACTACCTGATGCTTATCTGTTTAATTTGGAAGTTGTTCCCAAATGGGCAAATAAGTTGGTACCAGTCCTAACCTTTGGCCCTGCAAATAAGAATGTGAAAACATCACAAGAAGAAATTGTAAGATCACAAAAATATCACATATTGGCAGGAAGCATGTACAAACAAGATACTGAGGGTGTATTAGCTTGTTGTGTCGAGGATGATGAACATAGTAGTTGGTTGCAGCAAGCTCATGAAGGATTGCTAGGAAATCACTATTCTAAACAACTCTTCGGACAGAATGCTGTGCTACCATTAGATTTCTTAATCCCTGCCTTAAAGTAGCACAAGAGTATGAGTGGAATGGACATGAATTGTCCTCTAGTATCTTTGATCTAGAACGCTTAGGTGAGACAAGGCTACGCGCGGCAGCAGGCATCTATGCTGCAAAGAAAAGGCAAAAGGCATACTTCGATGCACACATTAAGGATAAGGGATTGAAAGAGGGAGACCTAACGCTAAAGCAACATGCCCGTAAGTTGGAGAAAAGAGGATATGGACCCATGATCATTAATAGAATTTCCACTAGCGGTGTTGTTCAATTGGCTACTTTAGAAGGTGACATCTTTCCAAACTATATTAGTGGTTGTCGAGTCAAGTTATATCAAGAACCTCTTACAGAGGACATGCTAATGAGACTCAACACTGCTAAGAAACGAAAGGAAGAAGAGATGAGAGTCAGAGAAGAAGCACAAGGAGAGGCTAGAGAGCGCATAAGGCGAAATAAGTTAAGGCGATTAGGCCTAGATGTCAACTCAAACGCCCCAAAATATCACATGGATATGTGTCAAATATCAGGCATAACGATTTCTCCAGTTATTGACCGACGTCCCTTTGTGACCATAAAGATAGGACAAGGAAAGGGTGCAAGGACTGTGAAAGCATTGATTGACTCAGGTGCAGCAAGTAGTGCAGTTTGACTTTCCTACTGCCAAGACTTGCAGTTGAACATCAATCCCATAGAAGCTTATCTCATAGGATTGGGAGGTGTGGAAACCCCTTGTTTGGGCGAGGTGGAACTTCCCATCTACCTGCAAGATGTTCCAATGAAAGTCAAAGTGCTAGTGTGTCAAGATGAGAACCTTACAGAACCACTTGTCTTAGGACAAGATTGGATTTATGACAATGCAGTCAACTTAAACCTAAGAAGTCAAATTCTTCAAGTTTGGGTACATGAACAATGCATTACATTAGAATTAGAGAACTGCATGCTCCCCGATCATGGCACCAGACACTCTCTTAGCTCTTCTAAGACTAATCATATGGAAGAAGATGTTGTATGTGTCAAAAGCTCTATGATGCAGAAGGAGTCAATCGTGGAAGAACAGGTTTGAAGGCGGGTGGATCTTTCTTCTTCTCCAAAGAATCAAATAGCCACACTAGTAAGTCCACCACAGAGGCAAACACAACCGATCACGACAATTGCTACATCAAATAGAAAGACACCATTCGATAAGAAAGCAGTTCCAAGCATGACGCAGATCTGGGTATGCAAAGGAGAGAAACCACCAGCCTTGCCCCCACAAATCCCATCGAGGCAAGCCAACCAGGTCAGAAGACGAAGGAAGCAGCTCGGACAAGCTCAATCACAAGGTATCCAACAAGTTTGGGTGCCTAAGAAATTAGCTGCAGCTCAACAAGGGCGATTACAGATGTGGGTACCTAAGAAGCTCTTACATCTACAACAACCTATGTTCTCCCACATGCAAAAGGTCTCAACAAAGAATCCAAAAAGAGAAGAGGGTAAGAACCACGTACAGAGACCGAAAGAAGATCAAATTAGCTCTTCAACAATAGTAGGAAGACGTGCAAAAAGGATATGGGTTTGGAAGCCAAAAGTACAAGTAGCCTCCATCGAACCAAAGCGCCAACCACACTGGATACCACAGTTCATAACACATCCAAAGAGGAAGACGCCTAAAGTAATCTCTATAGTACCAAATGCTGTTCTAAAATGGATCCCTATAAAGAGGAAGGATCAGTGGTCATCGCGAGATCCAATGGATACCTCCAACAAAGATGACACCAACATCTGCAAGTGACATCAGGCCTCAACGAGTGACAACCATGTGCTCCTTGCACAACCTTGTCTTTTGCACCATTCAGGTCATGCATTTCTAAAGTATGCATTATATAGGGCCACATTACATGGCCGTGCATAGACACAACTGAGAGTCTTATGCACTAGAGCACATTGACACATGTAAACCACTTTTTGATACTAAACTTTGCCTTCTTGTTTTGTGACATTCCTCAAAAAAAAAAAAAAAAAGAGAGGGAAAGAACTTGTTCCCAGGTTTCGCTCATGGAACATGAATGAGTCATGCTTAGTTGAAGATTGAACCATCGATTACTGGGCATTTATCAGTTTGGATAGAAGTGTGTCTCGGCTAGCAGATGATGTAATTGCTGCCTTATCTGGTAGATGTCAAGAACTTAGCATGAACATGGCATCCACACCTATGGTTTCCCCTTACCATGGTGGGAGTGAAGATCTTGAAGGTCCACAACTTGAGTGATGCTTAACTACTGTATGTATGAGAGCATCCAAGGAGATATTTGCAAGAGTTTGTTTGGTACCCCAAAAATCCTTGTCTGTATACTAGATGAGCAGACTCTTGCTTATGGTGAACTAAAGAGAATATGTGAAACTAAGCTTGGTGTAGTTACCCAATGTTGTTTGTCAAAGAATATAATGAAATTTAATTCTCAGTATTTGGCAAACGTTGCTTTGAAAAGAGAAGATAGAACCAGGCACTCAAAAAAATTTTCGGTGGACCAGCAACATGGACATTCATTGACAATGTTCCATCACAAATGCCGGTATACAACATGAAGAGATAGACATCAATCAACCCTTCACCACGGTAAGTATCTTTACTATGGCAACACCATAACCATGATAGATTAGGAAACCTCTTCATCAGCATACCCTTGAGCACTTAGCTCAAGACCCGCAATTTTTGCACCATACTTCTTCCAATGCATTTTCCAAGTAAGCATGCATAGGGCTACATTACAAGGCCGTGCACAAGGCACATACTTTTTTCAACCCATGCACATACACACTTACCCATCATTCACTATGGGTTATGAGTACTTGGCATGACTACTCTGAACATCATCTTTAGAAGTGCTAGAGGACATCCTGGGGCAACATCAATACCTAGGAAGCAATTCGAAGCTAGCAGTTGCTCCAACTCAATCTTGATATGCATTCATGCCGGAATCCACAGAAGAAGCACATACCAAGGGACTACCACTTGCAAATGAAGGACCGGACAACCAACACTGCCAAATTTGGAAGATAGACAGCTCTTGTTCATACAGAATAGATACTACCTCCCAAGCACTACATGGAACAACCACTACAACAAGGGTTTGTCAGGGACGATAGACTCAAGAGGGGGGGGAGTGTTGAAGCTGAAGGTCAAGGACAAATCATAGGAACACATCTAAGAGGTGGACACACAAGAAGAAGGAGCAAGTAGGGAGCTCCAAGAAGTACATGTCAACTTTTCAAAAGAATTCCCTACAAAAATAGTGATTTCCATCACTAAAACCATTGTAAATACCATTTTCTATTTTTGTAGCTCCATTTTCTGCAAGCCGAGGAGTCCTCGAGCTTGAGGAGCATTAGAAGTATCATCCTAACAATTTTCATAATTTTTAGACTCCGTTTGAGCCCTCAAATAAGCCCTGGAACCTAATTTTTAACTAGGCCGGACACTAGGTCTGGAGAGGGCCAAAACTAGTAAAAAAAACTATAAAAAGAGCTAGAGAGCTCATTTTTGAGGTTAGCTTGTTAGAGAATAGAGCTTTATAAGAGAACTCTTTGCAATTGAAGCTTTCCATTGTTCCTCTCTTTGATCTTACCTTGTGCGCGTGTGTGTGTATGTGTGTGCATGTTTGTGTGCTTTCACTCACGCACTTGTGCCTTCACTTGCTCGTGGTCTTCATACCGGTCCTCACGTCTCCGCGGATTGACAAGTAAAGGAGGTGGTGCTTACGCTTGAGCTACATAGGTAGAAGCTATGACCTCTCCCCAGGTGGGAAATGTGTAGGTAGGTAGGTCCATTCCGATGAAAGTAGAAGCTATGAGCTCTCCCCAGGTGAGAAATGTGCACAACTAATTTTGCTATGTACCTCTTGTGCCGAATGCCGGGCCTCGTAATGTGGCCCTATTATGCATACTTTAGGTGCATTTGATGCTTCATGTGTGCAAAAGAAATCTTCTCGGTTCTGGTGTTTCATTCCTTGTTGTTGCTTTGGTTTCCATATCCATTTCGTAGTAGAGGTTTTAAGCCTTGTCTTCTCCTCATTTTGTCGTGCTATAGGCACTTCTTTTGTCTTTTTTTCGTTCGAGTCGTTGGATTCCTACTTCTCTGATATCTGTGACTAGTCTTGCTTGGTTTGATGGTTTTACAGTGTCGATATAATGTTTTCTCGTGCTTGTCTATCTCTTGAATGGACACTTTGTCTGACCGTCTTTGGAATCCACGTTTGTTGCCGTGTTTTTTGAGCTTCTATCAAAGGCTTCAGAAGCCATACTCTCAAAAGTCGTTTTGGTTCTGATCTAGGTGAAGAAGAACCCTTGTCTACCCTTGTCTTCCCATGAGGAATGACGTGTACTGGTGTTGTCTTCTCTGATTCCTTCACTTGATCCTTGCAAACCCACTTGAAGGTAGCATTTCTTGATTGCGAGAAGCTGATAGTGGATTTCCATTCTACTGCTCTCTCTTTTTGATAGGAGGCTGTAAGAGTATTGTCCTCCTTGGTTCCCTTTTGTTCGCTAGTCAAGTAGGATGAATCTACTTTCTCCTTGGCTGCATTGGGGTTTGGATTCCCTTCTTCTATTGAACCTGCGTCTGATTGAGTTGTGTTGGAATCATTTGCTATGTGCTCTTCTACGATTTGTTCAACACTTTTGATGACTCCCGGTCTATGAGAGGGTTTATCTCCTAATAGACTGAAGATTTCCTTGTGCCCTATTTTGGCTGAAATGTATCCTTGAGCTAGGTGGATGCCCAGCTCATTCTCAATGATCCAGTCTTGTCCTAGGATCAAGTTCTCTATTAGATCCTCATCTCTGCATAAGAGAACTCGTTGTTCCATAGTTGAATTTCCTAGGTGGAGAGATACTGTGGCTTCTCCAATGCATTCTATAACTTGACCTCCCACACCTATCATGTGCTCTTTCATAGGTTTTATAATCGTTCGAAGATCCGTGATGACAGTACTTCGTATGCAACTGAGTGCTGCACTGAATCTATCAAGGCGTCTATCAGATGGTACTCCGTCGTTCCAATTCCTAGGTTTAAGTAAGGCTGGGACATACAGACATTGGTTGTGTCAGACTTATGAACCTGGTAATTAGCCATGGGAATAGGCTCTTCTCCTTGTAGATACCGTTCATCTCTTTGCCTTATCCACTCTTTTTGTTTCTTGATACGCTCTAAGGCTTCTTGTCGTGCTTCCTCTTGAATTCGCTCTTCCTCTCTCTTCCTATTTTGGGCACCTACAAGGCGTGCTAACATTTGATCCATCAATGGTTCCATATAACGTTTCACTCGACACCCACTTATGTAGTTAGGAAGAATATCTCCGTCCAGAGTAGCTAGATTAACTGCTCCACTAGTGGAAATCCTTTTGATGATTAGAGGCCCATATCCGCATTTTTGTAACTTCTTGGCATGCTGCTTCAAGGTGTAAACCAGAACTAAGTCTCCTTCTTTTAGTCCTTTGTCTTTTATGTGTGCATCATAATATGCCTTTTGTCTTCTCTTGGGCGCATAAATTCCTCCAACCGCTTGTATTCTCATCTCATGTAGCTTCTCAATTTGATCTAGTTGCTTGGATAATTCATGCTGTCTGGCTACTCTCAAGGTTGGCACTAAAAAATCGATTGGTAGGATTGCATTCTGTCCATACACAAGGTTGAATGGGGTAGTCCCAATGGCAGTCTTGTATGCGATGCGGAAGGCCCAAATTGCATGATGCAATTGTTTGTCCCAGTCTGGCCTTCCACTATTGACTATCTTTGTCAATACTGTGCATAACACCTTATTGGAACTTTCCACTTGACCATTGGCTTGAGGGTGATATGGGGCCAATTTTTTGTGGATCACTAAGAAATCATTCATTAAGGACTCTATGAATTCATTGATGAAATACATTCCTCGATCACTCACTATCTCTATAGGGAGTCCAATGTGAGTGAAGATGTGCTCAAAAACTTCACTACACTTCTTGTATTGATCCTCTCATATCCTTGTCTCAGGGAGGGCAGGGATATTCTTTTTTAGGGTTGCTTGTGCTACCTCTATGAGTTTTCTACATATCGCAAGCCTCTCCTTTTCTAGCTCTCCTTTTCATGCTGCTCCACATTCGGTCCAGTCTTAATTCTAGCTTGGTATGCTTTCAACCACATGTCCAAATCATCCGGTTTTGGGTCGGCTACAATTGATCCTGGCTTTTCTCACTCTCAGATAGGCGGTGGAATGGGCACTTCTTCCCGAATCTCTGGTTCTTTAAGTTTCTTATTGCTCCGTGTATGTTTCTTGTCTTCCTGGATTTTGTTTTTCATCCATTTTTCTTTGAGATTTTCTCTTCTTTCCTTCCACTTTTGGCTTTTCGTTGCTTGAGTGTTTTCGCATAGGTCTTCGGAATCTTCCACTATTTGAATTTTGGGGTCTAAGGTTTTACTGTTCCCTTGCTCAAGGTCCATTCATTTTCCTTCTTGTTCCTTCGTTCGTGCTTGTGTAATGTTCTTTAATGGTACGATGTATTCCTTGTAACTCTTGTAACTTCCCGGTGCTTCTATCACTTCGATCACATTAATGGGTGCAGTGTCTTGAGCCTTGTTGGGATTTTTTGGGCAATCTCTAAAGAGATGTTCCTTTCCAAAATCACTATAGTATCCTTCCCAAGTCCTAGGAGGGGGTGGGTTGTATGGTCGAGTGCATTCTCTGATAAAGTGGTCCCCTCCGCATCTATAACACGGTCCTTTTGGCACAGGTGGTTTGATGGGTGGTCTTACGGGTGCCTGTGCTTTAGGTGCAGTGTACATTAATGTTGCCACCTTTGGTCCATAGGTATTTTCATATCCTTCATATCCATAGCATTGCGGGTCATAAACTTGCTCGTACTCCATTATACTAGCATCATAGGAATAGTACTCTCCTTGGGACTGCTCGTATCCTGAGTTTGTTGACTCTACACTGGCTATCGGTGATGCTGGCACTATGTCTCTTTCTAGGTTTTCCTCTGGTTGGGCATACTTGACTGGCACCACGTGTTGGGGAAGTGGTGACTGCGGTCCTAACACTGGGTGAGGGTTTCCAAATTGAACTTGGTCATATGGTCTGAGTGCTCCTGGTGGTGTTGGGTAGGGATTGTTCCTGGGCATCTCTTTGCCTGGTTCTCTAGGTGGATATCCATATGGCCAATATTGCAGTGAGTGTAAAGGCCATGTCTGCTTATTGAATGGGAAATTCTCCGTGGTATGGTTGGTGTATTTCTATTCTATGTGGCAATACCAGGTGGTTAAGGGTAAGCTTGAGGCACACCTGTTCCTCCTCGAACACACATGTGGGTGGGGTGATCTCCTCCACATAGGCTACATCTTCACAACATGGGTACTCTTAGAGATGGATGCTAGTAGTTTCTTTGTCCTTGAACTCCTAAATTTTTTTCCACTAGCTCTGCTAATTCTTCTACATTACTAGAGTTGGATGTAACCGTACTCCGTGTGTCGTCTGATTTCGTAGGACTAGTCATACTCTTGAGATAATCTGCTAGGTTTTCCTCTAGGTTGATACACTCTTGCAGGCATTCACTCAATGTCTGTAGCCTTTTTACATAGACTAAAGTTCTTAATGTCCTGTTCCTTAGTCCGTCCAAAAACAATGATATCATTTTTCCTTGCGTAGGTCTTTCTGCTACCGGGCATCTATCAACATACTGATTAAATCTTCAGGCAGTTGTTTTTACAGTTTTGTTGGGGTTCTGTTTAAAGCTACGGATTAATGGTGAAGAGTTGTGTTTAATCCCTCTTTTAGTGTATTCCCCTATGAATTCTTGAAAGAATTGTTCAATATCTCCAAATTGATTGGGGTCTAATGGCTGGAACCATGTCAGAGCTATTCCTGTGAGAGTGAGTCCAAAGGACTCATACTGCACAAAGAAGTCATCCACTTGTTCAACTCTTAGAACTTGTTTAAATTTAGCAATGTGATCGTAAGGTTCTCCCCATCCATCATAATGACTTCTCATGCATTTGGCCACCTGAATCGGTCTTAATCTTTTTATGGGCTCTGGCTGTCTAGGCATTGCAGGGATTGCTCGTCTAATTGGGGGTATTCCAGGTTGCACTCCTAGTGATGTTCTTGGTCTTACTGGTGGTCTCTGTTGGTTGCCTACTCCAGGGTGTGTTAGATTGTGTGCTTGCATCCTAGGCATTGCAAATTGTACATGGGTTCAGTTTGGAACACTCCGATGGCTCGTTTGTCCCGACATTGTATGTTTAGACTCCTGCTGTGTCCGGAAAGGGTTTTGAGATGTAGTTGCCTGCTGTCGCTAAGGGAATACAGGCAAGCCCATATAATTCAGTCGAGCTCTATCTATGGCATCAACAAGCCAATACCTTCTTTATGTTTTGTCTAGGTATGTTACTCTAGACTTGTCCTCCGGATCTTTGAACTCGTAAAAGGTCATAGTGCTTTCTTCTTGTCCTTGTGTAGGGGAGTCAATTTGTAACAGTAGATCTGCTCCATGGATCAAGTAGACCTCCAATAAGTAGTCATCTTGAGGTATCAAATCCCCTCTCAAGATTCGCGTCACTACAGATTTGCCTCTAGGAGTTGTTACTAACTCCTCAGGTTCTGGTCTCCCTGAATTTCCTTGTCCTCCTAACTCTCCTCTCTCATTGATTAGATCTGGGTGTTCTATCACTATGTAGATGTGACCCAACTTATCCATATATGCTCCTCCTTCATACTTGACAGCTGGTCTAGGTACAATTGTGGCATTGGTGGAGGTTACCATCCTAGCAACGGATCTATTTAACCCATCCAGGAAGATAGGGATCTCTTGGGCATTAGTAGACACATATTGTAGAGAGGTGCGGTATTCCCCTTCTACAGTAGACATGAAGTTTCTTCCTAGAATTGGACCTTGCATGTCTTTTGAAGCCATGGGTATCTCCTCCTCTGAATCACTAGAGGTGTCGGAATAGGTAGAGCGGTGATTGACTTCAGCTGTACTTCCCACCGATGATATGACACTTCTCCGGCTACTTAGAACCCTTCCTGACCTCAAGTTCATCCACCCTCTTGGGGCTATCTTAGGCTTTAATTGTCACCCAAATTGTCTCCTCTAAAGCCTCAAAATTGCCCTGCAAAAAACTCAAAGTGTTCTAGACGATACCACTCTGGCAATACTGCACTAGGCGATACTAGGTTGTCGACGATACGATACCAAAAACGGTCACGATACGATACTTGGGTAATCAATGATACGATACCAAAAGTGGTATCGCGACACCTTGTGCACGATACGATATTGCAAACCCATACAATACGATACTAAGATCTGTCACGATACGATACCAGAGAACAAAACGATACGATATTGCTTTTCACACAATATGATATAACTATCCCACGCAATACGATACTATGTGCTCAGGCGATACGATATTTCCCAAAGACACAATATGATACTTCTGTAGAGCACGATACGATACGAGAAATCCTGACAATATGATACTAGTGCAGTAAGTGATACTATACCGAAGACCTGCATGATATGATCCCAAAATTCGTCACGATACGATACCAAGAATGCTCACGATACGATATCAATGCTCTGTCGCGATACGATACCGCAGCAATGCACGATACGATACTAGAGTCTTGTGCGATACGATACTTTTAAGACACATGATATGATACCACGAGGGTTAACGATACGATAACTATTTTGTATGCAATAACGATACTGCTCGGTCGATGATATGATACTGTGACCGGGGCGATACGATACCAAGTGGACCACGATACGATACCATTGGAAAATCATGATCGTGATACCAACTTGATGATACGATACCAAAAAAGGTATCGTGATACCTCGAGTGATAAGCAACGATACGATAATTCGACGAGTATCGCGATACAAGGGAATTTTGGTATCACGATACCAAAACTCAACCGATTGCAATACTACAACCAAAATAGCTCCAAATGTAAAAATTTTCCCCCCCCCTTGGTTTCTCTCTCACTCCCCTTCATTCCTAACCCTCTGTCTCACACAAAAAGCTTCTCAAATCACTCTATCCCACCTCGCGATACGGTTTGTGCCTTTAATCATGTGTGGGTGCAATTTTTCATTGTTTTTGAGATTAATATCTTGATGTAGCTTACCTTGGGGTTTTCTTGCTTAGGCCTTGAACTCACTAGGTAGATTTGGGGCTTGGTTTGCGCGATACCACACTGGCGATACTGGTCGCTGACTGCAGACGATACCACTTCCTGAGCAAATGAGAAATGAACTACAAATTTTTGGTTTTTATAGTTTCTAATGGCTGAGGTCTATCCTACACCAACTTGGCAATTTTTTTGGGATTTTCTTGGTATCTTTCCACTTACTTCTACTCCAAATATCTTCCTAACCTAACCCTAACTCTTCCTTCTCTCCCTCTCTCCTAACCCTAAACCTAAAAACTCATTACACACACCTCTAGGATGCAAAGTAACAAGTGCTGAAGTATTCGACTACTTGCCACTGAACAAATTCGCTTCTACAAGTACGATTTCTTCACTCTAGAGCTATAACCATCATGAAGGCACCTTGATTGGGCGTGTCCCCGGCAATGGTGCCAAAAATGTGTGTACCTAAGTCATAGAGTCTTAGGCACTTGTGTCAAAGAGACTAAATCTCGTTTGCCACACAAGTGCAAATAGTGGTGGATTGACACACGCTTAATTATCAATCCGATGAACATGCCTAACCAAGTGTATGAGGACTTGTGCGCACATGATGGAAATTGAAGTGGTTCAGCCAATATGCATGAGAAAAGACTAATCTACCTCTCCAACTCACTTAATCCCTGAAAGTGTTTGTCGCAATACCACTTATAGTAGTTTTTGCAAATTTGAATGTTTCTCCCAGCTCCGAACTCCGAATATGGCCAATAGCAGATTCGTTTTGAATGTCTCGAGGAGACGCATCTACTGGTGGCATCTTCACTCGAATCTGACAACCGCTCTTCAGGTTATGACCCAAATAGTGAATGGCAGGAAACACACACACTCACTCCACAACTCGTACTAGCTCACACACACACTACAGTAGCTCAAAAGTGATGGGAAGGGATAGATAACAGTCTTCCACACACACATTGCAAGCTTCACACACACACAAAAGATCATAGAGAAGATGAAAATCTGCAGGAAAGAAGCAAATTCAAAAATCAGGAGCTCTCCTTCTTCATAATGGCAAAAAGTCCTTACAAAGAGTCACAAAGTGATAAATTTCCATATAAGGTTTTCACATTTCCAATCTTTTCAACTGAGTGCCCTGTATCATCTCCTGTCTGAACCTCATGCTTTTTCCTTGGATCCTCCAAGTCAGATAGCAATGCCACATTTCTTGCTAAATGATTTGAACAACCAAAATCTATATAAAACACATGCTCATCTGCTTTACCTTGCCTCATGGTCATGTTCATTAACAAAAGTGAGTCTTCTTGTGCTTGCTCCTCATTATAATTGTTACCGTTAGTGTCCATGTGAAAGGCCAAATGGCCACCGACACTTCTTTGTATATGTTCTTTAATAAAACATATAGTGGCCTGGCCAGTCACAGACTGTAAGGTCGACCGCATTTGTAAGACCTAAGAAGTCTGTCTTCGTGCTCCCTGTGTACTGTGTTTTCTGCGTATTCTACAGCCTCTGTGCGGAGTACAGTGTGCGGCGTCAGGAGCTCCGTTTTCTACTCCGAGCATATCGTCGTGGAGCTCTCGAGAAGGAGAATGCAGTGCGGTGCATCACCATCAAAATACTTCACTGGTATCAAAGCAGTTCGAGGCAAAAAAGCTTTGTTCCCTTTATGCGAGTGAAGCGCCCCCCCCCCCCAGGCTTACGACCAAGGCGGCGACCAAGGCATAGACCTTGGCATACCTTGTCATCCGAGTCACCGAAGTCACCATTGGCGCCGTTGGCTGCGCGCGAGGGAGGACCTCAACGATCAAGGAATATAGAGGTTCCCGGTACTTCTCGGGAGGTCACCCATCCCAGTACTGTTCCCCCCAGAGCTCGCTTAACCGTGGCAATCTCTTGCCACTAAGCTACACTCTTGTGGTGTTTGAAGAAGGGGAAAGACTAAGGTTGACATTACCTTGAACAAGTTTTGGTCCCTCAAAGCTTCATTTTTTGCTTTCAAAACCTATTTCTGAAGCAATTTTGGGGTGGTTTTTGGAGCCATTTCGGAGTACTTTTACACATAGCTCTCTTCGCACAGGTCCAAGAACATCAAGAAGAGTGTTCCTTGTACTTCTCAGACAATAAATATCAACCTTTGGGGCTGTATTTTCAGCCACACTCGTAAAACTATAGGTTTCTCGAGGGGTTTTTAGTTTTGGTGGGAGCAATCGCTACAAATTTATGCAAGTTTTTAAAGCCTAAAACATCAGAGTTGACAGACACTTGCAGGTGTTATTGGCTAGTTTTTGGGCTGTGTATTCAGCCTTTTAGTGTCATTTTACTGCATATATTGAGCACATACACACCATGTACGCTTCTGTGGATACCGCTTATGTACGTCCATGTGGTCATTGATATAGCGGTTACGTTCTTTGCATAAAGCCTTTTACGTTTGATAAAGAGGGTCGTGGTGAGGTTTTCTTAACTGGGAGACATCCAGATGTCGGGGTCTCTTCGGTGATGCAGGTGGAAGACTTACCTAGCCTCGCCATAGGAGATGTATGATAGTTGTTCATAGGTGCTCGATAAGCCTAGTTGGCTTCTATTGGGTAACTGATTATATGCAGTGGAGTCAGTAATTCACTATGCAGGTAGACATGTCAGTACTTGCACTTTTATGATACTTTGACACTGGTCATATGCTAATTTTGCAGAGGATACTCTGGCAAAATTTTTCCAGATTTCTGGTTTAGTCAACTATATAGTGGTCGATTTACTCCTTGATACACTTATTTGTTGGTGTTTGGACTCTTCTAGCTCATTATCATTCTATTCAGTTCTCTACGATCATGGCATCAGAGGTCTCAGGCACATCCGGTGGATCAGGGTCTAATGCTAGTGTTCCGAGGAGGAGCTATAACTTGTAGGGCAAAGACCATTTTGAGATCCAAAAATTTGATGGCACAAACTTTGCTCTATGGAAGAATCAGATTAAAGATGTGCTGATTCAAAGGAGGCAATGGAAGCCAGTAAATGGGATTTCAAAGAAGCCTGCTGACATGGATGAAGATGATTGGGATGAGTTAGATGAAATGGCCAGGTCTACCATTCGCTTGCACTTGGCAGATAATGTTTACTTTACAGTATTAGACTGTGAAAGTGCAGAGGAACTTTGGAAGAAGTTATGCAATACATATGAAAAAGAGACGGCATCAAATAAAGTGTATCTGATGAGAAAATTATATGACCTTCGTATGAAGGACACAGATAGTGTTGCTGCTCATCTAAATGAGTTTGATGCTATATTCTCCCAGTTACAGGCTCAAAAAATGGATATGGATAATGAAATGAAAGCAGTATTGCTGTTATGCACCCTGCCATCATCATGGGATACGTTTTGCACAGCTATTAGCAACAGTGCACCTGGCGGTAAACTTGTCTATGATGACATATGTGGAGCACTCTTGAGTGAGGAGATTTGTAGAAAATCTATGGTTGGCACTCAGAGTGGAGATGCATATAATGTTCGTGATTCTTACCAAGGAAAGAATCAACAACGTGGCAGGAGCAAGAACAAGGAAAAGAATGGTCAACGGAATAAGAGTAGAAGTAAATCAAGGAAGAGGGATATTGAATGCCATTATTTTCATAAGAAAGGACACATGAAGAAAGACTGTTATGCATTAAAGAATGCTAAAGGTAAAGGACAGAATGTTGATGGGCATGTTAAACAGTTACCTGCACCATCTACTTCGACTGTGAAGATTGAAGAAATTAATGCTATTTCTGATGATGCTGATGTGTTGACACTTGATAGTACTGTGCCATCTGAGGCACTTATGGCCGATTCTCTTTCCCACACCTGGCTGCTAGATTCTGGTGCTTCTTTCCATGTGACACCACATAGAGAATGGTTCTCTAATTATGCAGCAAAGTCTCTTGGTACCGTGAGACTTGGTGACTCTTACCAGTGTGATGTTGTGGGGATTGGAGATGTGGTTGTGCAGTTCATTGATGGTTCAAAATTTACTATGCATAATGTATGCCATGTACCTCAGTTATCACGCATTTTGATGTCAGTTGGTCAACTTGATGACCTTGGTTACAAGGTGGTCTTCTATTCTCAGTCGTTTCGTATATCAAAGGGCAATATGGTTATTGCAAAAGGAAGCAAAGTTGGCTCACTTTATCCTTTATTTGTATCACAGAAAGAACACTTGTTAGTTGTTACTGAACAGCCTATGGCTTGTATTTGGCATGGTCGTTTGGGCCATATATCTCGTAGTGGAATGGAAAATCTTTCTCGTTCTGGCTACTTACCTGTGTTATCTTTATCTGATTTTTCATTTTGTGAGCATTGTCAATATGGAAAGCAAACCAGAAATGTGCATAAAACGCACATTGACTCTTCAATTCAGCCTTTAGATCTTGTTCATACAGATGTGTGTGGTCCTATGCCCACTAGGTCCTTAGGTGGTTCTCTTTACTTTGTCACTTTCATAGATGATGCTACTAGAAAAGTCTGGGTATATCCTATCAAATCGAAGGATGATGTATTCCCTACTTTCAGAAAATGGCTTGCTTCAGTTGAGACTGAAAAAGGAACTAAGCTTAAGGCTTTACGTTCAGATAATGGGGGTGAGTATACCTCACATGAATTCAGCCTTTTCTGTCAGTGTAGAGGGATTCGTAGAGAGTTTACAGCTCCTTATACCCCAGTACAGAATGGTGTAGCTGAGAGGATGAATAGAACTATTCAAGATAGAGTAGTCTCTATGTTGCATCATGCAAACCTCTCACAAGGTTTTTGGGCAGAAGCAGTATTGATTGCAGTTCATGTGATTAACCTTTCACCTAGTACTACCAAAGGTCTGAAAGTGGCACAAGAGTTATGGACAGGGAAACCACCATATTATGATCATCTTCGAGTTTTTGGGTGTGAAGCATATGTTCATATACCCAAGAATCTTAGACAGAAGTTGGACCATAAGTCAAAGAAATGCATTTTTCTTGGATATGGTCGAGAAGGACAATTTGGATATTGCTTATGGGATCCTGAAACACGGTTAGTGATCAGAAGTAGTGATGTCATTTTTAATGAGTCTAAGATGCATAAACAGCCGATTAAGGAGGTTGAAGTGAGAAGAGTGGTGTTTGAGGATACTAGTCCTCTGGTTAGCATGCATAAAAATGCTGCACATAGGGATGTTCAAGAGAATGTCCATTCAGATCAGTCTGCACATGTTCCTGTTCAGCAACCATTGAGACGTTCTGCACGTGTCTCATATCCACCTGATAGATATGTTCCAGGTTTAGATTTTGTTATGCTAACAGATGCCGGTGAGCCCTCTTGCTACAAAGAGGCTATGCAGACAGAGGATCATGTCAAGTGGGAGCGTGCCATGAAGAGTGAGTTGGATTCTATTCACAAGAATGGTACTTGGGACTTAGTACCTTTGCCAAAGGGCAGGAAAGCTTTACCATGTAAATGGGTATATAAGTTGAAATTCACATCAGATAGTGCTTCTCCAAAATATAAAGCACGACTTGTTGCAAAGGGTTTTAAGCAACAACATGGTGTTGATTTTGAGGAAATCTTCTCTCCAGTGGTCAAGATGACTACTTTGCGCATGTTGCTTGGATTCGTTGCAATGGAGGACTTAGAGCTAGTCCAAATGGATGTGAAAACAGCTTTCTTGCATGGAGATCTTACAGATGAGATCTATATGGAACAACCAGAGGGTTATGTAGTTCCTGGCAAGGAAAGTCTAGTTTGTAAGCTCAAGAAGAGCTTGTATGGACTTAAACAGTCTCCTAGACAATGGTACCAAAAGTTTGATGCTTTTATGAAGTCCCAAGGCTATTCTCGGAGCAACGAGGATCATTGTCTCTACACAAAGAGATTTTCTGATGGTAGCTTGATATGCTTGATACTTTACATCGATGATATGTTGATTGCTGGGAAGTCCTCTTATCACTTCTCAAAAAGAAGTTGAGTCAAACATTTGATATGAAGGATTTGGGGGATGCCAAACATATTCTTGGCATGCGCATTACTCGTGATAGGAGTAAAAGATGCATATACTTGTCTCAAAGTGAGTACATATCCAAAGTACTTCACCGATTCAATATGCAGGGTGGAAAGGCATTGAGTACACCTTTACCCACATATGTGAAATTGAGCAAGGATGACTGCCCCAAATCAGATGAGGAAAAGGAATTCATGACCAAAATTCCCTATCAGTCTGCTATTGGTAGTCTCATGTATGCTATGGTAGCTACGAGACCAGACATTGCATTTGCAGTGGGAGTTGTGAGCAGATATATGTCTAATCCTGGCAAGAAACATTGGGAAGCGGTCAAAATGATTTTGAGATATCTGAGTGGCACTAAGGACAAGTGTCTATGCTTAGGTAGAGGGAAAGCATCCATTATTGGTTACATAGATTCTAACTATGCTGGTTGTGTAGACAATCGTAAGTCTACATCAGGGTATATTTTTCATTTTGCTGGAGGTGCTATCTCTTGGAGATCTCGTCTTCAAGAATGTACAGCTGTTTCCACCACAGAAGGAGAGTAAGTTGCAACAAGTGAGGCATGTAAGGAAGCATTGTGGCTTTCTCGTCTTGCTTGTGATATGGGTTTACCTCAGCATGTACCTCACTTGCTCAGTGATAGTCAGAGTGCCATTGCTTTGGCTAAGAATCCGATCTATCATGCAAAGACCAATCACATTGAGGTGAGGTATCACTTCATTAGAGATTGCTTAGCCACTGAGAGCATTATTCTTGAGAAGGTTCACACTCGAGATAATGTTGCAGATGCTTTGACTAAAGCTCTACCACAGGATAGCTTTCGACACTGTTGTCACTTGATGGGGGTTACTTGATTCTTGATCTTACGCAGTCACTTGTATACTGTGTAACATGCCCATCAGGTGGAAGGTATAGTTTGTATACTTACACTCAGGTATTCTTTATCATTCTTTCTTTTTTTCTCCCATAGTTACTCTGGCCATATTGGCCTTTAGTGGGATATTGTTACCGTTAGTGTCCATGTGAAAGGCCAAATGGCCACCGGACACTTCTTTGTATATGTTCTTTAATAAAACATATAGTGGCCTGGTCAGTCACAGACTGTAAGTTCGACCGCATTTGTAAGACCTAAGAAGTCTGTCTTCGTGCTCCCTGTGTACTGTGTTTTCTGCATATTCTATAGCCTCTGTGCGGAGTACTGTGTGCGGCGTCAGGAGCTCGGTTTTCTACTCCGAGCATATCGTCGTGGAGCTCTCGAGAAGGAGAATGCAATGCGGTGCATCGCCATCGAAATACTTCAATAATTGCCATAGTCTCTTCTTCCTCTATAGCCTCCTTGGTTATTGTAATTGTTGTAGTTGTTGTTATAGTTGTTGAAGTTGTTTGATCTTCCTCTTCCATAGCTTCCTCTGTTGAAGCCTCTTCCTCTCTGATTTCTAGGGTTCCTGAAACAATTCTTAGTTGTGTGGTTAGTCAATCCACATATGGCACATGGAGAGGTGCTTTGGAATCTCCCCCTACCTTGTCTTCCTCCTTTGCCTCTTCCTCTTGTATCTCTACCTCTTCCTGCAAAGTTAGCTTGGGAGGTACTAACTTCATCATCAAATTTCTTGCCTTTACCTTTACCATCCTTACTCTTGTTCTTATCAGTGTATAGGGCAGAGGATTCATTACCTTTTGAGTTGTCATTGTTCTTCACAAGCTTGGCTTCATGAGTACACAATTGTCCCATTAGAGTATTGAAGTCACGTACCTGCATGTCCATGTGTAGATCCATTGCAGTAGTGAATGCTTCCCACTTGCCATATGCTTTGATTCCATTGATCACTTGTCTCACAATTTCCTCCTCATCAATGAATTCTCCAATGCTTCTCCCATGTTGAGTTGATTATTGCTTTAATACCACTATGAGAAGATGGTTGGATACACTCTAGAAATGAGTTGGTGTTGCAGAAATGCTGCTCTACACCTACCAATGCTACTTCAGATTATCTTAGTAAACACCTTTAGCTTCCCAAATATCTATTTGGACCCATAATGTGCTTTGGAGCATCACCTTCAAATAGTTGCATCAAAACAGACTACCTCTAAGTTTGAAGAGTTGAAAAACTTGCTATTTACAAACTGTGACCTGCTCAGTGTTTCATTCAATGCTCACTCATTGATTACAATTGACCCAAGAGCTTTTAGACAGCTAATTGGACCCCTAAGCTTGATATAGGAAGTTATTTCGCTAATTTAGGATGAGTATATGCTGAGAACTAATCTTAAGAATTTAGGGGTGTAATCGCGACATTTTAGGAGAATGATAGTCAACAAACATAGGCGGATTGTAACGAACATATCTCGGAGATCTATGAACCAAATGATGTGAAATTTGATAGCATAGAACTAGAAGGTCTAATCTACCTATACCAAGTTGGATCACAACAAAAGATTAAGTATACGTAGAGAACTCCTAAAAAAAATTCACTGAAAATGAGAGTAAAGCAGTAGGCAATAGTGAACATGAGATAGTTGCATAATCTGAACCAAATGTGTAATGTATTGAATGTATGATACAAAGGAGATATTGTAGGCTTACTCATATATGTGTGGACAAAGTGTGCCCACAATCGTGAAGCTCAATGTGTCCTTCTTCTACTCTCTATTCCACAACTAAAAGTCATGAGCTTTTATAGATGAATTTAAATTTGAATTTGAAATCTGCCACCTAAAAGTGATCCTATATTTTAGGTTCCTAATAAGTTGATTCCAATAACTTGGTTGTTGAGAATTACAACTCTTAAAGCTACAAGATTCGCTCAAACTTCACCTTTTACATTTATCTTGAGTTAAACTCAAGAAATTTACAAGAGGTGTTCACATATGACTTATAAATATTCATGCTCAAGATATGAAGTAAACCTTTGATCTTTTGGTCAAGCATCAAGGCTTGCCAAATGTACCAACACTTGAGGCCTATGCAATTGGTTAATTCCATGAAGAACTACTTCACTAGCACAAGAGACCCATATGACCACGTAGTAGAGTTTATGCAAGTTTTGAGAGCTGAACAAGTTCACGATATGTTAATTCAATACAACGCTTTTGGCCTAGCTCTCAAGAACACTACCTTGACCTGGTTTCAAACGCTTCACTAGAGGAAATTCAAACATTAACCAACTATTGGAAGCCTTCATCACTGAATTTTCTAAGAGTGGCATCAGGTAGGAAACCTCATCTTTGATACATAGTTTCAAACAAACATCTCAAGAAATAGTTCGACTTTCAGGAAGATGGTTTCGATAATACTTAGAGAGATGCCTTGTTCCACAGTTAGCCACACTAGCCAAAGAGGTGGCTTTATTCCTAGATGGTTTGTTAAGTACCAAATTAAGATATTCTGTGTACTTGAAGGACCCTAGATCCATAGAATAGTGTGTACAGATGTGCATAGACATTGAGGATAATCTAGGTGATGAATTAGAGCTTACAAAAATCTATAAAGATTCAGGTAGCTCTACTAACCTCACCTCCAAACCATCTACATCTATTGAGGAACTTGCAAAGAAGGTAGCTCAGAAGTTAGGTGTCTCTCGCAAGCATACGCCTAGATTTGTCTTAGTGAAATGATGCTACAATTATGGAGGACACCACATGGCTAATGCGATTCAAGAAGTGCTTTTATACACTTTCATTCTTTGAAAGTAAAAGCATTAAGCTACATCAAAACAGTTTTGATGATCTCTTTCATGGCAAGAAAGCTCATCTAAGAAGACAAATGTGGAGAGCATGAGTTTTGTTTTCAGCCAATCTTGTGTTGTAAGTTGGTTGGAAGTTTTGCTCACATATTGTATATAGAGAGGTAATTCGAGAAAGGTAATTCATCATTCAGACAAAAAGTTGGTGAATTTATTCATATCAGTCATTTGTAGCAGGATATGAGGAGATGATAAAACATGATTCTATGTTTACTTCCATTCTTATACCATGTTTGTTTTGTCTCTTACTCTTAGCACTAGAGGAAGAGAAAGAGTTCATTTGAAGACGTTAAGAGTGCTTGCTATTGGAGCAAGTCTATGACAAGCCTAAGTATTGGCTTGAGTCCCATAAAGTCATAGAAAAAGCCTTAAAATGAAGACTATGTAAAGTTCACTTGTGAACTACCTCTTGTAACTTTTGAAGAGTTTACTTAATGTAAAAGTAAGAGAATCTTAAGTGGTTGAGTCCACTTGATCAAGAATGGAAAGAGGAGCCACGAATTCGTGATTTGTGGTAGGTAGAGAATCAAATCAATCATTGATTGATTGGAGAGTGATTGAGGGAAGTTAGCCTCCCAAACTCAACTATAAATAGATGGCAGTTTTAGTCGTGGTTAGAGAGACCTATGTGTGAAGACCTCCAAGAGCTGAGCTTTATGCCATATCAAGGTGTGATTACAAGGCACACATATGTATCAGTAAGTCATTGTATTTTACAAGCGATATACTTTCATTTTCATGATTATTTGAGTTCATCTTTCCATGTTCTTGTGAAGTGTACTACTCACTGCCATTACTCTCAGTTTTTCTCAGTCAGCTTGCAGAGATGTTTTCTCTGAGCTTGGTGCATCATTTTCAGTGATTTAACTTGGTAAAGTTAGCTCTATAAGTCTACTATATGCTCACAAATTTTCATGTCATTTGGATGTTGCAATCTTCAGTTATGTTCAATTGAAGTCAACAGTGTCTGTGCATTTTCACTTCTCTCTCAGGTACCCGACTTGTCAGAGGTGTTTCTCAGTGGTTACTTATCCAAATTCAGTTATTTAAAGCTTGTTGGATTCATCTTATTGTGGATTCCTATGTTTTGAGTTATGTTGATTTTTCTGCTCACTGGTCTCAAACTGTAGCAGCCCGTGAAAATTGGGATGATGTCATCACTTGTTAAAACTCATTCTCAATGTGTGGTTTATTATTTTTGATGAGATTACTCTTGAAAGATAGCTCTTTAAGCTACCTAGACTTCCCCAAGAGGAATTAAGCTAATTGCTGCTGTGCTCAGAGAATTATGTAAAACACTGGACAGGTGTATGAACCAAGAATAGCAAGTTTTTCACCTCTCAGCTAACTCCAACTTATCTGTTTTGATCTATCTTTTTGAGAGTGATCTTCCAAGGTAAATAGGGTGTCTAATACATCCATTGGCAAGCTAAAAGGGCCCACCATATACTTCTGGAGTTCATTTGGCAGATGGATTTCCTTCATCAATTGACAACTCTCAAGAAGGCTCCCAAACAAAATGTGACTGATTTTGTCACAAAGCTCAAGGACATAGCGGATCAGTTGGGAAGCATTGGAGAGGTAATAGATGAAGAGCAAATTGTAAGGCAGGTCATCAAAATGGCTTGAAGGCAGATGACAAGTGGGAAGCATTCACCACAGCTATGGATTTGTACATGGACATGCATGTACGTGATTTCAATACACTCATTGGACAACTACTTACCCAAGAGGCAAAGCTTATCAAAAATGGAGAAAGCTCTAAAGGTAATCAATCTTCAACTTTATACACGGATAAAAGCAAGTCTAAAGATAACAAAGGAAAGGCAAAGAAAGTGGATGATGAAGCAGGTACATATCAAGCTAACTATGCAGGTAGAGGAAGACATGGCAGAGGTAGAGGAAGAGGAGGTAGACAAGGTAGGGGGAGATCCCAAGACTCCAACTCATGTTCTATTTGTGGATTAACTAATCATACAACTGAAAATTGCTTTAGGAATTCCAGGAATCAAAGAGGCAGAGGATACAATAGAGGAAGTTATGGCTACTCAAGAGGAAGGTTCAACAACTACCATGGCAACTACAACAACTACAATCATTCAAACTATCAAGGAGGCTACAAAGGAAGGAGAGACTACAATAACTACATAGAAGACTCAAACAAAGAGGATTCATTATTGATCATGAACATGGCTATGCCACAAGGTAAATCTGATGAGCATGTTTTCTATATAGATTCAGGTTGTTCAAATCATGTGGCAGGAAATGTGGCACTCCTATCAGATTTAGAAGATCCAAGGAATAAGCATGAGGTACAAACAGGAGATGACACAAGACATCCTGTGGAGAAAATAGGCAATGTCAAAGCACCTGATGGAAACATCAACCTACTCAGTAAGGTACTCTATGTCCCTACCATTACAAAGAATTTGATAAGTGTTGGGCAGATAGTAGAGAAAGGGTTGCAAGTTAGGTTCACAAAAGCAGGAGCATTTGTTGAAGATCCAAGTCAAGGATTCAGAAAAATTGCAAAAGGTGAAAAGACAGGTAGATTGTTCACATTTGAATTAGAGGACACTAGAAACATTGCTCTCTTTAATTATGGTAGTCAGACACTCAAAGAATTGGAAGTATGGCACAAAAGGTTAGCACATATTGGTGAAAGGTCATTAAAGCAAATTTGCAGGGACCAAAGTGTACTTGGACTTCCTAATTTGTCAAAACAACATATGATTTATAAGTGTAGTGCATGTCAATTTGGAAAGTCTCACAGGTTACCATTCATGAAGAAAGGTTATATGCATGGAGATCTCTTGGAGTTGGTTCATACAGATGTATGGGGACCTAGCAAGGAAGCTTCAATATTTGGATCAAGGTATTATGTTTCCTTTATTGATGATTGCAGCAGATGGACTATGCTATTCTTTATGAAACACAAAGATGAAGTTTTTCATGTTTCAAAAGATATTTGGCTCTTGTGGAGAATCAAACAGGTAAATCACTAAAAAGGCTAAGGTCAGATGGAGGGGGAGAATACTTCTCCCATGAGTTTGATTCTTTTCTTCAAGAAAGAGGAATCAAAAGAGAGGTAACTATAAGGTACACTCCTGAGCAAAATGGAGTGGCAGAAAGGAGGAATAGGACAATTGTTGAAGCTGCAAGGTCTATGTTAAATGAAAAGCATTTACCTAATTACTTATGGGCTGAGGCTGTATCTACAGCCACTTACTTGATTAACAGGTTGCCTTCAAAATCCCTTGATGGGATGACTCCATGTGAGGCTTGGAATGGAAGAAGACCAAGCTTAGATCATTGTAAAATTTTTGGATGTATTGCTTTTGCTCATGTTCCTTCACAGGTTAGAGGCAAGATGGATCCAAAGGCAGAAAGGTGTGTATTTATTGGATATGACAACAATCAAAAGGGCTACAGGTTATACAACCCTACCAACAAAGGATTCTTGGTAAGCAGAGATGTAGTTTTTGATGAGAACAATTCATGGTATGAAGATTCATGCAGGAAGATCAATTTACCATATGATCTTGAAGAAGATTTTCCAAAGCTTGGTAGAGAACAATCAAAGATTGAAGAACAAGACACCTCAGAGGATGATGAATAATCTCACATGGAAAAGATCAAAGCATGGAAGTCTAAAGGTAAAGCAAAATTGCAGGAACTTGGACATGAGGCAGAAACCTCACATCATGGCCTAAGAAGATCTATGAGGGAAAAGAAAAAACCAGAAAGGTATGGGTTTGACACCTCATTAGTAACTAAACACTCTATCTACATAGCACAGGATATAAACCAAGAGGAGCCATCATCAGTTGAAGAGGCCACAACAAAATCAGAATGGAAGCATGCAATGAAGGAAGAGATTGAAGCACTTGAGGAAAACAACACTTGGGATTTGGTGCCCAAGACTTCATCCATGAAGGTAATAGGCTCAAGATGGGTCTATAAACTCAAGAAGAATTCTGATGGTTCCATTAACAGGTATAAGGCAAGGCTTGTAGCAAAAGGCTTTGCACAAACTCAGGAGGGATTATGAGGAGACCTTCTCTCCTGTGGCAAAGATGCCTACTATTAGGGTTTTGCTTAGTATTGCCTCTTCCAAGAATTGGAAGATACTTCAACTAGATGTAAAGAATGCATTCTTGAATGGTTGGATAACAGAAGAGGTATATATGGCACAGCCACCTAGTTTTGAGAACCAAGTTTATCCTGATTATGTGTGTAAACTTAACAAAGCATTGTATGGTCTCAAGCAAGCTCCAAGAGCTTGGAATTTCAGGCTTGTTTCATTCTTGCAGGACAAAGGCTTTCAACCAAGCAAGGCAGATCCTTCACTCTTTATTAAAAAGAGTAATTCCGAGGTCATCTACCTATGTGTATATGTAGATGATATTGTATTGACAGGAAATGATGCAGATGGTATGAAGAAGATCAAAGATCAGATGAGAGAAGAGTTCAAGATAAGTGATTTGGGTTCACTTACCTACTTCCTAGGTTTGGAAGTTGTCTACAAAGATTATGGTTTGTTTCTCACTCAAAGAAAGTACATTAAGGACATGTTGGCAAAATTCAAGATGCAAGATTGTAAGATTGCAGGTACTCCAATGGAGGTCAATCACAAATTGAGCTCACATGAAGGTGAACTCATAGAGGACATCACATCATATCAAAGTCTAGTGGGTAGTCTCAACTATGCCACATTGACAAGAGTAGATATATGTTACAGTGTGAGTGTGCTAAGCCAATTTATGCACACACCAAGGAAACCACATATGGATGCTGCCAAAAGGATTCTCAAGTATCTCAAAGGAACCATAAATGAAGGAATTTATTATCCTTATGTATCTGATTTAGGTTTGAAGCTATTTTCTGCAGATTGGGCTGGCTCCAAGGAAGATAGAAGGAGCACTTGAGGTTATCTTACCTTTGCAGGTTCAAAGCTTATTTCATGGTCATCCAAAAGCAACCCACAGTTGCTCTCTCTTCTACTGAAGCTGAATATAGAGGTCTTGCCATAGCTACACAAGAAGCTATGTGGATGAAGACATTATTCAAAGACCTTGGATTGGAGTTTGGAACTCCAACTATTTTTTGTGACAATATGAGTTCTATTCATTTGGCTGCTAATCCTGTTTTTCATGCAAGGACTAAACATATTGAAGTTCATTATCACTATGTACGAGAGAAGGTTCTAAGCAAAGAGATTCAAATATCATATGTGTCCACTCATCAACAATGTGCAGATATTCTAACCAAAGCATTGGATGGTACAAAGCTTTGCAAATTCAAGGCTATGATCGGTTTGCAGGTAATCTTGGAAGATTGAAGACCTCAAGCATACTTGGCTTGAGGGGGAGCTGTTGGAGCAAGTCTATGACAAGCCTAAGTATTGGCTTGAGTCCCACAAAGTCATAGAAAAAGCCTTAAAATGAAGACTATGTAAAGTTCACTTGTGAACTACCTCTTGTAACTTTTGAAGAGTTTACTTAATGTAAAAGTAAGAGAATCTAAAGTGGTTGAGTCCACTTGATCAAGAATGGAAAGAGGAGCCACGAATTCGTGATTTGTGGTAGGTAGAGAATCAAATCAATCATTGATTGATTGGAGAGTGATTGAGGGAAGTTAGCCTCCCAAACTCAACTATAAATAGATGGCAGTTTTAGTCGTGGTTAGAGAGACCTATGTGTTAAGACCTCCAAGAGCTGAGCTTTATGCCATATCAAGGTGTGATTACAAGGCACACATATGTATCAATAAGTCATTGTATTTTACAAGCAATATACTTTCATTTTCATGATTATTTGAGTTCATCTTTCCATGTTCTTGTGAAGTGTACTACTCACTGCCATTACTCTCAGTTTTTCTCAGTCAGCTTGCAGAGATGTTTTCTCTGAGCTTGGTGCATCATTTTCAGTGATTTAACTTGTTAAAGTTAGCTCTATAAGTCTACTATATGCTCACAAATTTTCATGTCATTTGAATGTTGCAATCTTCAGTTATGTTCAGTTGAAGTCAACAGTGTCTGTGCATTTTCACTTCTCTCTCAGGTACCCGACTTTTTCACTCATCTTGTCAGAGGTGTTTCTCAGTGGTTACTTATCCAAATTCAGTTATTTAAAGCTTGTGGGATTCATCTTACTGTCTAGTATAACCATACAAGTTTTCATAATCATTAGATTCCTACATTTGGAGTTATGTTGATTTTTCTGCTCACTGGTCTCAAACTATAGCAGCCCGTGAAAATCGGGATGATGTCATCACTTGTTAAAACTCATTCTCAGTGTGTGGTTTATATTTTTTTATGAGATTACTCTTGAAAGCTATATCTTTAAGCTACCTAGACTTCCCCAAGAGGAATTAAGCTAATTGCTGCTGTGCTCAGAGAATTATGTAAAACACTGGACAGGTGTATGAACCAAGAATAGCAAATTTTTCACCTCTGAGCTAACTCCAACTTATCTGTTTTGATCTATCTTTTTGAGAGTGATCTTCCAAGGTACATAGGGTGTCTAATACATCCATTGGCAAGCTAAAAGGGCCCACCATATACTTCTGGAGTTCATTTGGCTGGTGTAGATCAAGGATTTTGCAACACCTCTTCATCTTCAAGCACATACCTATCCATCTCTTCACACTTGCTACTTGAAGATGAAGAGAAGAAAAGGTATGGAAGAGAAGTTTTGAAGATGTTGACATCACATCAGGTGGAAGAAAGATGCAGAAGAAGAAAGTTCAACATTTCTAAAAAGGAAAGTAAGACTTCCTTTTCTCTTATATTTTCCATATACTTTTCCTACTTTATCCTCTACACCCAAAGACAAGTCTACGAGAACATCTTGTGTGAAGAAGAAGCAGTTTCTTGTTTTGCATTACACTTGGTCATGTTTTAGTAGGTTTTGACAAAGAATTGCATTGAGAGAAAGAAAAGCAATAGATATATGTTTTGACTCATATGTGTATGAGTTATGTTTTAGTTGAAGTTTTTTTAAGGAGGCAGCTTATATGTTCCCTCAAAGAATTCTTGGAGTGTCAATACAAAGCTATTTGGTATATGACAAGTTGCAGAGAAGTATATTTCTTCTTTATCTAACTTTTGAGGTAAAAGAGTTTTTTGTAGAAGATGTTGGAGACTTCAAGAGAGGTTTTGTGTTTGGAAAAGTTACCTCATATTCAATATTTCAGAAAACTTCAGAAAATTCAGATTTTTGATGTATCAGTTAGTTGAAGAATCTACTTTCTATGATTGTCTAGATTTTTGGATACATGCTTGTATTCAAAAAGGTGTTCCATCAGATCCTATCACTTGATTGAGAAGTGGAGTTAACGAAAGAAAGACAAGCAGATACTTTCACATTTCACCTGGGAAGAATATGAAGATATGAAGTATCAAACTTGCAACTTTTGGAGTTCTCAAGGTGAGAGTTTGTCCACTTGTATTTCAAGTAAGAATTCTAGGTTCTTGGGAAGGATTTGGTTGAAGAAAAATTTTATAACTTAATGTGAGAAGCATGGACACTTAGAGACATTCAAGTAGCAAATCAAACATTCAGTCATGAAGGTTTGATGAAATCAGATTCTAAATAGGTATTTTGTCAGTAAGATCTTGAATAGATCTTGTATGATCTTGATAGATCTTGAATGATCTTGAAGATCTTGAGTATTTATGAGTCAGTTGTCTATCCTTTGCTTAAAAAATTCTTAACGTTGGAAGAAGTAAGTCAAAGGTTCAGATTCTATCAGATTTGTGTTGTAGAAAATAAAGGATGATACTTGTTATGTTGTAGAAGAATATGAATCCTAAAGTGCTTTCAGCAAACGTTTTATTGGATCAGCTAACCTTATTCTAGATTTTGGGAAGCTGAGGAATGACTGAGAAAGCTATTAGCATATGTACAATGCTAATAAAAAGGGTTCAGAGATTTTGTTTCAGATACAAGTATTGATCACTAAAGATCAGATTTATTGAAAGAAGGAAGACGTTCTAGATTTCATAAAGTCTGATATAATTTGAAGAATTTTGGATACTAGTGTTAAATCATCCAGGGGGTGATGAGACATGAAGACTTATTTTCAGACATATGTAAAAGAATGCAGAGTCATTTCTACAGGTATTCCTATTTCGGGTATCTCTATATTTTCTTTGTCAGGTTCTCTTTATGTTCCAGCTTTGTAAGAAGAAGGAAGAAGGAGAATGTCTGGAGAAAGTTCCTTTTAGGTGTTCCTGTTCAGGCGAAGGTTCCAGAATTCTATTGAAGAGAAATTTGATATTTCAGAGAGGTATGCTTTCAGAGGTGCACACATTTATGTTTATACCAGATTCTGAAGGAAAGAGGTATGAAGGATTTACAGATTGAACAAGGATGAAGACATGACGACATCATAGATCTTTTGATGAGACTCATGAGTTGAGTTGAGTTGAGTTGAGTTGAGTTGAGTTGAGTTGAGTTGAGTTGAGTTGACTTGACTTGACTTGAGTACAGTCAGAGATGAACCAACAGTGTTCATAATACACTAAGTTGTGAGTTTCCAGTCATACGTCCTAGGATTTAGTTCAGTGTATTTACATGACACAACAAAAGTACATTGAGAAAGCTTTCGTAAGGTAAATGCAAATATGTGGATCTTAGTGTATGTTTTTAGGTTTGAGAAAACAAGAGATAGCAAGTTCAGAGTCAGTAGTTGCTACATTTGTTGTCAAGCAGTGATTGCTTGATGAGTACACTATTGGATATCTACTTTACATATTTTCTCAAGTATTATGGTTCATATTCAGCAAGTTCAAATTGTTTGAAGGAAAGTCAAATTTTGTTTTGGAGAAGACTTTTGAAGACTATATTTGAAGATCAATTCAGGAGTACAAGTCTGAAGGTTATGAAAGTTTGCAGATGAATGAAGTTACATGTCCAGTTCAGTTTGTACCATTGTGGCATTGAAGAGGGGATTGTTGGAAACAATGATCAAATAGTCCAAAGTGTATAGAACAAGACAACATAGGTTGCAGCTTTTATATTCTCTCTTCAAGCAAAAGAAGAGGGTGACTTGGTTAAGGAAAGCGCCTCCTAGAGTAGTGACGCAAGTTCAAAACCCAGCGGCAGCACGTAGATCACGTAATAAATTTTTATGAAAAGCAATTTGTTCTGATTAATGATTTGGTGATGGATTTTTCGCAAATGAGTTTTGAAGTAAGTGATGGCGTTTTTCCGTAGCGATCGTATTGCTTTTGTTTTATTGGAGGAGCTTTTGAAGGGTACTCAAAATTATATAAGGAAGCCATAGGCTCATTGTAAGTTATCACACACCAATTGGCAATGCCAGCTTTGGTCCCTCATTAGAGGTGGTGCTCTAGCACACATGGGGTAGCCATGGTGCACTCTAGGAGCATGTTGAGGAGCAGCTATGGAGTACTTCTTGAAGAAGAGTGTGCTCACACTCTTGCTTATGGAGAGGACTTGCCCATCAACAACTTGGTGGTGTGGATCAACCATCTACATAATGTATTTGAAGATTGTCTTCTACATGAAGATCTCGGTGTACTTCAAAGACATTGGATGGAGTTTAACATAAGATTTGCATCTTATGTTAAGAATTCAAGTACATATTTTCTTTATGCACACAAGTACTACTTGGAGTCTATGGAGGTAGTGGCATCCATATTAGGAGGAGTCCTATTCGGCATAGGTACAAGAGAATTAATACATGTATGCTTTATGCATATTTGGATGAGGTGTTTGCGAAGGTATCTTCATATGAGTTTGAGGATTTATGGCAACAAACTTGTTAGCATTCTTTGTTACTTTTGTAAGTATGTGATCTTTTCACACACGTATCTGACTTAGGGTCTTCCATAGTCTAAAGTTAGATGAGGGTTTGCTGATTATCAGTTTCACACTGATCCTTCCTCTTCTTGTCACTCATATTCACTCTTCTACAACCTATTAGGTCACACATCTCATATATATTTAGATTTCTGTCCATACATCTGAATATTCTTGTAACATTTGTATATACACTCTTCCATCTATTTTTGTTCACATAGAGTGGTTGAGAGTTTTGCTCCCACATTGTAAATTGAAATTTGTATATATGATAGTGTGAGTAAGTAGTGGCTTACGTAACAATTTACACATGTTGTCTAATCTATCTCTATCTTTGTCTCATCATTTGTATGATTAAGTGTGGTATGTTCATGTTTTGTCAAAATTGGAAGATTGCTGAAATCTGTGTTGTAGATCCTGGATCTATGGAGCTATGGACCTGTGGTATTAGTTATGGGCCTACTAAATTTCCAAGATTATTGAGGAGTAATAGTGAAGAAGAGTAATAAATTCATAGGGAAATTTGGAAGATTTTGATTAAAAAGGGAAAATCATGATCCTAAGCAGAAAGTATAAAAGGAGGACTTAGAAATTTTTTGACCATTTGTTGAGCAAGGGAGAGCAAGAGAGAGAAAAGATCAAAATTTTGATCAAAATTTCACCATTTTGAGTCAGGATCTTGATTATTGAACTATTGAACAATAGAATCAAACAAAAAATTACCAAAAAAAGGCCAAATCCTGTGTTTCTTAAAACAATTGGGTAAGAGAAATAAGGTGAATGAAATTGAGATCAGGAGTTATAATGGTCATCATCGAGAAGCTAGAAAAGCTTGGGAAAAACAAGATAGTGATACACATCAAAACTATTCTTGTATAATACACTTGAGTATGGAAAGCATAAATGAAGAGGCTTTATATATACACACACACACACACACATATATATATATATATATATATATATATATATATATATATATATATATACATATATATATATATATATATATATATATATATATATATATATATATATATATAGAGAGAGAGAGAGAGAGAGGTTTGAAGCCTATGTATATCAAGATGGGTTGCATAAGGATCTCATTAGATTGAGAAACTTAGAAATACCTTTAAATTTGATGTGTGTGGCTTAGTTGAAAGATGGTAAGTATGAGGATAGACAAGGATGTACTTATGTTTTCACAAATGACCCTAACAATAAAAATGACCTAGGGCAAAGGAACTTGGGAATAAAACTTAGAACAATGTGATATTCCTAGAACAAACAAGAATCATACTCCGGTAGAGCCACAAAGGGAAAGAAGCCAAAAAACATCTCCTAACCCTTTCATCAGAGAAGGTGTAACCATGCAAGACTTTCCTATAAGAAGGACGCAAGAATGGAATAATAATGGGAGAATAATGAGACCTTATCAAGTATTAAAAATGAGTATGATGGATCATTAGATCCTCATGATCATGTGGCTGAATATAAACAAATCCTTAGGGCAGAGGAAATCCAAGATTATAAAACTCAATTTGAAGCCTTTGGATTAACTTTATCAAGGCTAGCTTTGACCTAATTTTTACCATTAAGAAAGGAAATGTTTAGAAACATAACAGAATTTTAGAAAGGATTCATAGAGGAATTCTCTAAGACAAGAATTAAACATAGCATTCTACATTAATTCACACATTTAGACAAAATAAGAATGAAAGTGTAAGGGAAACATCAAGAAGATTCAAGCAATATTTAGATAGATGTCCTGGAGAAGAAAAGCCATCAATGCCTAAAACAATGTCTCTATTCATAGAAGGAGTAACAAAATGCACAATTAAGAACTATGGTCTATTACAAAAGATGTCAAGATTTAGGCTCATGTGTAAAAGAAGACATTGATCTAGAAGAAAACAGGGGAAATGATCTTTAGATGTTTGAACATAAAAAACACATTGAAACAATGTTACCCCTAATAGAAGAGTTGGCCAACGCTATAGCAAAAGCCCTAAGATCAGCAACTAGATCTCACATACCTAGGTTTAGACTGACACCAAATAGGAAGTGCTACATTTTTGGAGAAAATCATCTTACAGAATGTGTTCCTATCAAAAACCACAACATTTGTAGGATAAGAAAACTCTTAAGTATTGCACTTTAGAGAAAAAATGGACAAAACATACAAGAGATGAATGTTTTTATAGCAATCAGCCACTAAGGTAAAGGGATTACCAAGATCATACCAATAAAATGAGGGATAGAGATTATGGGGAAAAACCTAGACCAGTTCTAGGACAAAAACCACCTCTACCCATTAATGTAGTCCTAGTGAAATATTCTCCATCAGAGGAACAATTGGAATAGACAATGGGGACATCCAAAGAATATTCAAAAGAACATCATGGTCATTATGAAGATAATTATGAATTATATGATTAGGAATATAATTCATGGAGATGGTGAGGTGTATGGTCAAGATTCAGGCTTTACCACAAGGTTTCTGGCTTGAGGCTGTCATGTGTGCAACATATGTACTCAACAAGTGTCCCACTAAAGTAGTGCAGTCTATCACTCCATATGAGGCTTGGCATGGTCACAAGCCATCTGTTGTCTAGCATATGCATTAGTTCCTCAACAACATCACAGGAAATATGATGATAAAGTAGTAAAATGTATTTTTGTTGGGTATAGTTTTGAAAGCAAAGGCTATCATTTGTATCATCCACAGAATCGATGCATTTTGGTTAGCCATGATGTTGTTTTTGTGGAAGATGCTATTCAACCTTTACTTTCATGTACGAAAGAGACATTTGTTGGCTCCAAAGACATGTATGATAATTTGCTGCCTCTTTTTATAGGTGGACAGTCTAGTGTTGGTCCTAATGAGGCAACTTCTCAACCTTTACAGGTTTCATGTGATGATGTAGATCATTCTATTTCTGATGGAGATTTACATGATGCACTTGTTGATGAGGAAGCTAATGTTGAGGAGTCAAAAACTATGCCAAAATGGTTGGTGCAAACTTTGTGTGATAGTAAATTAGATGCACCTCTATCATACCATACTTGTTCAAGCTCTCATAGTGCCTTTTTGCATCATATTGCTATGCTATGGCTGCCTCTAGTCTTTGTGATGAGACTCAGCCTGTTTCGTTTAATGAAGCACAAAATTTTGAACATTGGATGGCTGCAATGCAATCTGAATATGATGCTTTCATGAAAAATGGTACCTGGCCTTTATGTGACTTGCCTCCTAATAAGAAGGCCATTGGCACTAAGTGGGTATACAAGCTTAAGTGTAAGCTTGATGGAACAATTGACATGTATAAGGCTATGCTTGTTGCAAAGGCTTATGCTCAAGAAAGAGGCATTGATTTTGATAAGACCTTTGCTCCTACTTGTCGAATGACTATTGTTCATAGCATCTGTGCACTTGTAGCTCATCATGGTTGGAATGTACATGATTTGGACATTAAAATAGCGTTTTTGAATGGTGACTTGCATAAAGAAGTGTATGTTTTTCAAGCCTATGTCTTTGTGCAAAAAGGGCTTGAAAACCAAGTGTGCAGGTTAAAGAAGGCATTATATGGTTTAAAGCAAGCACCACATGCTTGGTATGAAAAGATACATGCCTATCTGATTGCACATGGTTTTGAGACCAGTCCAACTAAAAGCACCATGCTATTGATGTACTTCTGATCTTTTTTGTGTATGTTGAAGGCATGCTACTTACTAGTCCTCATGAGAAGCATATTGCTGATTTTAAGATTGATTTGCATGCCTCATTTGAGATGTCTAATTTGGGGCATTTGCATCATTATTTGGGCATTTAGTTTATGCACGTTGATGTGGGAAATGCTTCGTGTCAAACAAAATATATTGACACATTATTGGAGCATTTTGGCCTTGAAGATTGTAAACCTATTGCCACTCCTATGGAGATAGGTTAACAAATGAGTCTTCATGATGCTCGAGATGCATTTGATGTTGTTATCTATTAGCAAGCTATTGAATGCTTGATTTACGTATGCATTACTTCGCCATTTATTCAGTTTGTTGTCTCATAGATGAGAAGGCTTATGAATTTCCCAGGATTCAAGCATTGGTAGGTAGTTAATCGCATCTTTCATTACTTGAGTGGTACTCAACTACTTGGATTGTTTTATCCCAAGGGGGGATCACTACTCCTAGATTTACATGTTTTCTCTGACTCTGTCTGGGCTCGTTGCTATGACACTCGTGTGTGCACTAGTGGTTTGTGTTTGATGCTTGGTAGCTCATTCATATCTTGGCTAAGCAAGAAGCAACCTACTGTGGCCACTTCCAATTATGAAGCTGAGTATAGGGTAGCTTTCATAGCGACTGTTGAGTGTGTGTGGCTCAGATGCCTTATGGCTGATTTGGGTGTTGGTCACTCTTCTACTAGCACCATCTTCATTGACAGTCAGAGCACGTTGACAATTGCGAGGAACCCTATGTTCCATGCTCGCACTAAGCACATTGAGGTGCATTATAATTATGTCAGGGAGAGGTTCTTTGCTGAAGAGATCAGCTTGGCATATGTGCCCACATGGGAGAACATTACAGAACTCTTCACGAAGGCTCTACCTAGGGAGAAGTTTGAAGCTTTCCGCAAAGCTTTGGGCTTACTTCCTTTTGTGGATTGATTCCATATAGCTTGAAACTTCCTTATACATGAGTGCCAGCTCCTTGTTCACCGCATCACTCCTTGGGGGGATTTGTTGATATATTTAGGTAGTGATGTGTGTGAACACACTAGGACTATCAGGGCACTTTTTTTCCTCTCTAGGAGGTTTTTTTCCCCCATCTTGTATATATGCCTATGGACCTAACGGGTTACTTATCTTTGTACATTCTAGTGGTAATACATTCAGTATTGTGTGTTGTGCTCCAAGTTTCTTCTTCTTCCTTGTGCTATTCCTCTGCTTCCACAGATGTTTAACTCCAATAGTTCCTAAAAAGAATGGTAAATTAAGGGTTTACATTAATCTTCAAAGAGTTAATGCTGCAACTATTAGGGATAGCTATCCACTACCTATAATAGATGATCTACTAGAAAGGGTACCGAGAAAAGAAGTTTACAATTTCTTGGATGGATTCTCGAGATATAACCAAGTGCCAATTGCATTAGACAGTCAACACAAGACTGCTTTTGCTATTGAATGGGGTATCAATGCATTTAGAGTTATGCCATTTGGTCTGACAAAGGCACCTGCCACATCCCAAAGGTTGATGTGTCATGTGCTTAAAGATTTTCTCATAAGTATATTGGAAATATATGTGGATGAATTATGCACTTTTTCAAATCAAAGAAGGAATCATTGACATGATCTGGAGAAAATATTCAAAAAATATAGAGCTTATAGAGCGTGTCTTAATCCAGAAAAACGTGTCTTTTTTGTTAGACAATGAAGAATGCTAGGACACATAATCTCCACAAATGGAATATCAACGGATGAAGATAAGATAAAAGTTATAGTAAATATGAGAAAACCCACAACTCTAAAAGAATTACAAACATTCATGGGTCACTTTGGATATTAGAGGAAATTTGTGTATAAATTTGCAGAAATTGCCAAGCCCCTGTATTCATTCATTAGCAAATTTGAGTGGAATAAATAATATGAGGAAGCCTTTGAAACTCTAAAAACTTGTTTGGTCATCGCACCAATTCTAAAGACATCATAATGGGATGCAATATTTCATGTACATGGTGATGCTTCAAATTTTGCTATAGGATGTGTACTAGCACAACCTATTGAAGGAAGAAGGATGGATTTCCCTATTGCCTATGCAAGTAGACAAATGAATCAAGCTGAAAGAAATTACACAACAACAAAGAGAGAAGGTCTAGGCATGGTCTTTGTAGTAAAAAAATATAGATACTATTTATTGTTGGAGTTAGAGATCTACGGAAGCATGCAAACAACACAAGGAAGAAGAAGAAGCTTGGAGCACAACACACAATACTGAAATGTATTACCACTAGAATGTACAAAGATAAGTAGCCCGTTAGGGAAATAGGCATATATACAAGCCAGGGGAAAAAAAAACCTCCTAAAGAGGGAAAAAAGTGCCCCGGCGGTCCTAGAGTGTTCACACACATCACTACCTAAATATATCAACAAATCCCCCCTAGGAGTGATGCGGTGAACAAGGAGTTGGAACTCATGTATAAGGAAGTGCCAACATATGTGGAAATCACTCCACAAAAGGAAGCAAGCCCAAAGCTTTGTGGAGAGCTTCAAACTTCTCCCTAGGAAGAGCCTTTGTGAAAAGGTCTGCAATGTTCTCCTGCATGGGCACATATGCCAAGCTAATCTCCCTAGCAAAGAACCTCTCCCTAACATAATCATAATGCACCTCAATGTTCTTAGTGCGAGCATGAAATAGAGGGTTCCTCGCAACTGCCAATGCACTCTAACTGTTAGTGAAGATGGTGGTGGTAGAAGACTAACCAACACCCAAATAAGCCATAAGGCATCTGAGCCACACACACTCAACAATCGATGTGAAAGCTACCCTATACTCAACCTCACAACTGTATGTGGCCAAAGGAGGCTGCTTCTTGCTTAGCCAAGATATGCATGAGCTACCAAGCATGAAGCAAAAACCACTAAAGGACACAAAGTGTCATAGCGACCAACCCAATCACTATAAAAAAAAAGCATGCAAATCTGGCGGTAGTGATCCCCCCTTGGGATAAAACAATCCAAGTAGCCAGGTACCACTCAAGTAGCAAAAGATGTGCTTAAACGCCTGCCAATGCTTGACTCCTAGGCAATGCATAAATCTGCTCATCTGTGAGCCAACAAACGGAATATCTGGCCGAGTAATGCATAAGTAAATCAGGCATCCAAGAGCCTGTTGATAGACAACAACATCAAATGCATCTCCAGCATCATGAAGACTCAATCATAAACTTGTCTCCCTAGGAGTGGCAATATGCTTATAGTCTTCAAGGCCAAAACATTGCAATAATGTGTCAATATATTTTGTTTGACACAAAGCCATTCCACCATCAACATGCATAAATTGAATGCCCAGATAATGATGCAAATGCCCCAAATCAGACATCTCAAATGAGGCATGCAAATCAGCCTTAAAATCAGCAATATGCTTCTCATGAGGCAGTGACCAGCATGTTGTAGCTCAGTGATGAGTAGCACCTCCTTTAATGTCAATCTTGGAAGACGTGAGGATGGTATGATGACCTCGAGCAAGTGAAGGCACAAGTGCGTGAGTGAGAAGCACACTAACATGCACACACATACACACACACGTGCACTCAAGGTAAGACAAAGAGAGAGACAATGGAGTTCTTTTAGATTACTTCAAAAGTGCTCATACAAGTTTAGATCAATCACAAGCTAGCCTCAAAAATGAGCTCTCTAGCTCTATTTATAGTTTTTTACTAGGTTTTGGCCGTGTCCAGACCTAGTGTCCGGCCTAGTTAAAAATTAGGTTCTAGGGCCTATTTGAAGACTCAAATGAAGTCTAAAAATTATGATAATTGGTAGGTAGCTACTTCGAATGCTCCTCAAGCTCAAGGACTCCTTGGCTTGCAAAAAATGGAGCTACAAAAATATGAAATGGTATCTACAATGGCTCTTAGTGATGAAAATCACTATTGTTGTAGGGATTTCTTCTAACGATTTGACATACATATCTTCGAGCTCCCTACTTGCTCCTTCTCATTGTGTGTCCACCTCTTTGATATGCTTTAGTGTCCTGAAAAAATATTGGCCTACTTGCCAGATCGTCGTTGAGTACCCTGTCTGCTTGTGCCTTCTCTCCTCTCTGACTCCCTTCGTAAGCTTCCTTGCCTTGTGAGTCCTTCAGTTCCAACACCCCCCCCTCTCTCGCGTCTGTCGTCCCTGACAGACCCTTGTTGGATGGGTCGTTGGATGTAGTATTCTACAACATCTTGTGCTAAGTGATGTTCTGCAATTCTCAACCCTTTGGCCAAGTCCGTGAGTAGAGCATCCCAATCTACCGGCCCGGGAACCTCTAGATGTGGTATATGTAACTTTTCTGAATGGAGAGCTTGTTCCACTGCAAACAACTGCAATAAATGTGATGGTCTGGGAATGAATATCTCTTAATGATATTCCTAGAATCCCGTGAAAAACATTTCTTCAAACGTCTGTTTTGAAGCAAGCTGGTAGATATTTTATACGCGCATGCCATGCATATACAACATTAATAGATGGTGTTGCGCTCATGTCGTAGACAAGGTCCTGATTACCTTCATTAAATCCAAGAGCTGACAGATGAGGTTCCTTGACATTCTTGAAGGTCCTGAAGGTGACCAACATGAGCTCAAAAATTTTAAGACACATTTGGGCCATGACATCTGGTACATTTTTGAACCGGACCCCCCAATGCCGAATCGTCGAAATCATATATCCTATGGTAGGTTGGCCTTTAGGTGGTGCTAAGTAGACATAATTGAGCCATTTCTCACATCCTTTGGTTGTCAGCACAGTTTTTGTGTATTCCGGCCACGACCTTCTTCGAAATACAGGGCAGTAGCATGGGTTGTATTTGATATACAAAGGCATGTTATTCCATGTCCTTACCATTTCAGGGTAGGTTTCCAGCAGACGAATCCTCCACGTAGGTTGGTGTATATTTCCCTGCTTGGCACTTGCTGGGATGTCGTCCGGTGCAAACTGTGTAGCCGAGGTTGGTTCTTTTGAGGTGTGGTGCTTGATTTCAGCATTGTAATCCGCCATTAAGACACAGAAAGGAACATACAAATCATCGAATGTGCCGATCCACCTATGATGGGAGAGGTTTCTAAAGTAATCCGATTTTATGACTACCTCTTCCAAACGTGACATAGACGCTATCGGAACTGCCACTCTGTCATCATGGGTTGTGGCCACTTTCTCTAACCTCTGCATCCATTCAGGAGCCTCGATCTCGATGGTGTCCATGCCCTCTTCTGTTTGCTTACCCCCTGGTGCAGGCATGGCAACGTATGGGTCTTCGAAGGTTTCCTCTATTTCAATTGGCACTAAGTCTTCAGGCTTGGGCTCTACAAGGGGAGAGGGTTGACGCTCGTATTGCATGACTTTACTTCGTAATTCTTCTAGTTCTACTCTGAGTTTTTCGACTTCTTCAGACGTTTCAACTGCGGTTGTGACTTTGCTTGGTGACTCATGCTGGGTTGCCAGCTGCTTTAATAGGTCATCTCTTTCTCTTTCTAATGCTGCATGGGCTTCTAGGAGGTCGGCATGGATTTCCAACACAATTTGCATATTCACTGAGGGTATGGCCTTGAATCTATCTGGGTCGATTTCCTGTGGGGAACCCTCCATGGCTGCTTCCAAGTTTTCTTTGTTTTGTTTCTGTAGTCGTTTATTCTCCTCCAGTGCAGTAGACACATAACTGCTCATGTTGTTCCTGTAAAGTGACATACTGTTGTTGTAGTAGCCGCTTTTCCCTTTCTAGATCAATGAATCGTACTTGAAGTTCTTCATGGCTTTGGAAGAGTCTCGTATGTTGGTTATCAAGATGTTGGTAGTGCTGTTGTAGTTGAGACATACACTGATACATATTATTAAATACATTATTAATAGGGGTGGATGCGGGAAGGGTGTTGAATGCAGAAGGGAAGGGGAGTGTGGATGCGGTGCTGGAAAATGGTGAAGTGGGAGGTGGGGGAATGGGAGATGGTGGGTATAGGGGGGGAGGGAGAGGTGCGGAGGTGGGTGATATGTCCATAAAATCAAAAGTGGATGCAGTGGTGGGAGTGATTGTGAACATGGGAATTGTGGGTGCGGTGATAGTGGTGAAAGTGTACAGTGGTGTGTGCAATTGTGAATACGAACTGCCAGGAAGTGTGATCGGGGGAATGAGGTTTTTCGTGGCTTCGATTAGAATTACTGTGTCAGTGGCCGTATAGACAAGAGAGGTGGAGATAGGGTGTGTGGGTTGACTGACGGTCTGTGCTTCGGTATGGGTAGTGGATTCGGAGGCGGTGACAGTAGTGGTTACACTGGTTGTGGGAGGTGAATGTGGTGGAGTTGGAGGTAGGGGTGGCAAAGGGGGTGAAGGAGGTGCACTTGATGTATGGGTTTCCTCAGTATCATGAACGGTGTGTGCAATACCCGTGGTTGTGGATGTTCCTTGTGGTTCTGATACTAATACATTCATCTGTTTTCCTGATCGAGGGGGGCGTCTGCCATATCTTCACTCCGTTCTTTGTGATTGTGCAAGGGCGGTATGCACCGTCTCAGGTACTCCTAAACCATTAGATATCATATCAAGTGTGGCACGGTATTGCTCGTCTACACCTTCCTCCTCAAGGATTTGGTTCATGAGAGCTTTTCCTGTTGCGAGGGACAATCTATGTTGCTCTTGAACCCTGTTGATGGTATCATAGAGCTTTTTCAATTCCTTCGTATAAGCCGGGGCACCCTCAAGTACTTGCAGAGCTTCCTGATCATATTCCTGCTCTTCTTCCTCGGACTGTCCACCATGTTCCTCCTCTTGTTCTTCTTCTTCTTCACCCTCCACATCGACGACCTCTGGTTGTCTGGGATGGGGTTGGTCTGTAGCAGTTTGTTGTCCACTAGCTTGCTCTGCCTCAACTTCTGCGTTAGGTCTTCTCATGTGAATCTGTGAGGGAATTCTAGGTCGGTTCGTACAGGTGGAAACACCAGATTCGGTCCATCAGTGCTGTGTCTTGGTAATCGGATAGTGAAGGGTTGTACACGCCTTGGAAGTCATGGAGTTTTCTCTGGTGTCAATGTCGCACCGCGGGCTTGTGCACAGGGCATCTGAACGGCGCCTCTCATTTTCTTGGAGGGTGGCCCTGCGGTTGATAATCTGCATTGAAACTCCTGCACCCTGGTCCAAATGAGTGCCCTTTGCACAGGCACATCATACGCCAAACATCTATACACAATCCTGGTGAGGGCACAGCATCCATACAGTACAGACTTTTGCTTTTTATACCACCTTTGATGAGCCAAGTGGATTTGGTCGATAATCCAGTGGGGCATGTTGATTGTCAAATCGAAGGCGTCGGCCAAGTATAGACTAAACCATATCTTTTTAGGTGGCATTGTGAACCTCTCTTGAGCGGGAAATGCAAAATGCTGCATGACCATTCGCAAGTGAATGGCAATTGTAGGTGTCATTGCCACCATGTCCTTTAATTTCGTCAGATTCCTGTTCTTCATATTGTCGGGGACCATAGTCTCTTTCTCCATAGGAATGTGTATACCTTTGATGTCTAGAGCTTCCCTCACCAAATTGATAGTCAACGTGAAGCGCTTCAGCTCATTGCCCCTTGTGAGAGATGGGAGGACAAAGGTGCTGTATCCCTTTTTGTCTTTGCTCGGAGTGAGGGTGCTAATCAAATATGAGCATCTTAGAAAGTCGGGCTTTGGCAATTGGAATTTGAAGTAATCGTAGAGTCCCGCCTTCTTCCATATAGGTTTCACTCCTTCATTATTCTGCAGTCTCTCAAATTCCCTGGTGAAGAAGTGATACCTGCCCTAGCGCTCGTTGAATTCTATCTCGGCCTCCCACATGTAAGTGCCTTCACCCAGAGATCTTGCCACATCACTGAACCAATGTGAGTTTTTGTTGACCGGCATTGTGTGACCCTGTGGAAGATTCTGAATCGGTATGGCGTGTAATGCCCTCAATGCCACGGCATTCCTTCAATTCCTCCTCAACGGGAAGACTTTCAATGTCCACGACTTGGGGGCTGGTGCCTGCCTGGGAGCTGGTTCCTGCCGTATCTGCCATGTTACTTCTTGCCTCCTGACTCTGTGAGAATATAGAAATAGATGTTAACATTGTAAAGGACAAGATAGAACCGTTTTTGTCCCCATTACAACATTAACATGAGGTTTGGGAGAGATTAGTAGGCTATTAAGTGCTCGGTGCTTGTGCGTGTAGTTAGGAATTGGGTAGACCTAGAAGCTAAGTGGAGTGATGTAGTAAGAGAGTGATGTAGTTAGTAGGTGGGAATGGATTTACAACTGGGGTCTGGGGGTTTATTACAAGTTTTAGGTTGCCAAATGCAGTGGATGGGCTTTGATCTTGATTTTGTGGAGACTCTGAAGAGTTTGATAGGGGTATCTACTTGAAAATGAGGCTTTTTGGGGACCCATTTACAAGTGATTCTACTTGTGCTCATGGAAGAATATCTGCCCGCGCGTGATGTATAAGCATGGGCATCTGATGTTCGAGTGAGTGAAACATGTTGTACCGGGTGTGGCCTCGGTGTAGCTATTTGAGCTGACAAGCAAGCCTTAGGCACCCAGATTTGTCGTGATTGTGGGCTGGCCTTCATTGACCTCTTGGGTACCCAAATAGACTTCACTTTCGCAGAAGAATTTATGAAAGACTTCTTATTAGTGTCGTGTTGTTGATTACTAATAAGAGGTTTTGGCCGTGGGGTTGGCATGATCGCAACAGTGTGTTCGCCTTTTCGCACCCACACTTGTTTCAATGACTGAGATATTCTACTTTGCACGTGTTTTTGGCCTCCCGTATAGGTAGTACTCTGCTCCTTCTGTATTTGATCTGCCTTTGGTTGCTGCATCCCTCTGGCCTTTGGAACAGAAGGAAGCGCCGTCTTATCCTTGACTCCGTTGTTGAGACAATCCTCTTTCTGCATCATACAGTTTTGGACAAGAATAGCATTGTCAACTTCATGTGTGCCCCTGGAAGGACTAGGAGTTCGTGCCTTACTTAGTGCCTTACTTAGTGCCTTGAGTGCCTCATTTTCCAATTCAACGGTAATTCGACTATGATTTACCCATACCTGAAGAAGTCCACTTCTTAGGTTTAGGTTGACTGCATGATCATAGATCCAGTCCTGACCCAAGACAAGAGGCTCAGTGAGGTCCTCATCTTGACACACTAGTACTTTGACTGTCATTACTTCGTCTTGAATATAGAGGGGAAGTTCCACCTCGCCCATGCAAGGGGTTTCCACACCTCCCAATCCTATGAGATATGCTTCTATAGGATTGATAGTTAATTTCAACTTTTGACAGTAAGAAAATTTAACAGCACTAGTGGCTGCACCTGAGTCAATCAAGGCTCTTACAGTCCTTGCACCCTTTCCTTGTCCTATCTCTAAGGTTATAAAAGGACGTCGATCAATTATCCTATGAGAGCTAACACCTGAAACTTCACACATAGCCACATGATATCCTTGATCTGCATATGCATCTGTCCTAGGTTGCTCTCTACCCTGTCTTCTCAAATTCATTCTCGGGATGCGTTCCAATGCTTCTGCTTGAGCTTCTTCGTGAATTCGTTTTTCTTCTTCTTTGCGTTTCTTAGCAGTGTTGAGTCGACTTAGCATCTCTTCCATCAGAGGTTCCTGATATAACTTGACTCTGCATCCGCTTATGTAGCTCGGGAGAATATCGCCTTCTAATGTGGCTAGTTGCACTGCTCCACTTGTTGAGATTCTATTAATGATCATGGGTCCATAGCCTCTCTTCTCTAGTTTCCTCCCATGTTGTTTCAAAGTATATACTAGTACTAGGTCGCCTGCCTTCAAACCTTTATCCTTAACGTGGGCATCAAAGTATGCCTTCTGTCGTTTCTTAGCTGCATATATCCCTGCAGCCGCCCTTAGTCTTGTTTCTCCTAATTGTTCAAGGTCAAAAAGTCTAGAGGAGAGTTCATGACCCGTCCATTCATGCTCTTGTGCTACTTTCAATGTAGGTATTAAGAAGTCCAATGGTAGCACTGCATTTTGGCCAAATACCATCTGAAAGGGGGTGGCTTGGAGTACCGTTTTGTAGGCGACTCGGTATGCCCAAACAGTGTGGTGTAGTTGTTTGTCCCAATCAGAGCGTTTATTGTTCACTAATTTTGTCAGTACATTGCATAGGATCTTATTGGTGCTCTCAGCCTGGCCATTAGCTTGAGGGTGATAGGGGGCAGACTCCTTATGTACTACCAAGAATTCTTGGAGTAGATTTTCAATAACTTCATTCAAGAAGTTAGTGCCTCTGTCACTGACTAGCTCTATAGGTAACCCGTATCTGGTGAACACATTCTCAAATAAGAACTTAGCTATTGTTTGAGCATCATTCTTCGTTGTGGCTTTTACCTCTACCCACTTGGTTAGATAATCCGTGGCCACAATGATATATTCAGCATGAGAACCCTTAGCTGGGGGATTAATAGGACCTACAAAGTCTATTCCCCACTTAGAGAATGCTCGTCCACCCATCATAGGTTTCAGTGGCATTTCATCTTTGCGTATAGGATACTGAGTTCGCTGACAGACATCACACCTCTTCACATAGGTATGTGCATCCATGTGAAGGGTCGGCCACCACAAGCCTGCAAATAGAATTGCTTTAATCACTCGATCTGCTCCAAAATGCCCTCCTGCTACACCTTGGTGAGCAGTTTCCAAGATCTTGAGATATTCACTCTCGTGGACACATAATCTTAGGTAACCATCTTTACCATGCTTGTATAGGTTATCACCAATGAGCGAGTATTCTAGGGCTGCTTGTCCTAAACTTCTTTGTTTGGCTAGTGTCATATCTTGAGGGAATGTTTTCGTCCTCAGGAAGGATACTAGTGGTTCACTCCAATCTGGCACTATGGACACTTGATAAAGAGTGGCATGTTCCACAGGTGGTTTAGTGCAGCAGATTGGGCATTCCTTGCACAACTTTTGGACATCAGCTTCCATAGTCGGCCAATGCACTTCGAGTCTCCTTAGTGTCTGTAGGGTTCATTGCTTTGAGTAGTGTTGCTCTAATGCACCTACATGTGCTAATTGCAACCATTTAGCGTGCTCATCCTCTTCCACACAACAAGCCAAGATCCCTTGATCTGTGTGCTTGTACATACTTTGTGCCATGATGTGATACTTTTGGGATTTTACTACCTCTTTATCCTGTGTGTTTATTACTAGGTGGTTAGGTCCGTATGTCAATACTGGCACTAATGGCTTAGCCCACTGTGGCACCACTTCCAAATTAAACGGGTAAGCATCAAGAAGGTCATCTGAGACTCCTTGTGGGGCTTCTCCAGATGTGAGCCTAGAGAGATGATCTGCTCTCAAGTGAGTCTTCCCTTTCCTTACCACAACCTCGAAATCATTAGCAAGAGAAACCATCTTACTAATCTTCCTGTATTGCATGGCTTGTTTATGAGATATAGCAGTGCCTGATGGTCAGTAAAAAATTTAAACTTATTTGCAAGCTAATAATGTCTAAACTTTTTAACTGCATATACCATGCCTAATCCTTCTCTCTCCATAGTGGTATAATTTCGTTCAACTGCATTCAATTGTCTACTAGCATAGGCAATTGGAAGATCCATATTACCTTCACCGGTAGGCTGTGCGAGTACACACCCAATAGCATAATTGGATGCATCAACATGAACATGGAAAAGCTTATTCCAATCTGGTGTGGTCAAGATCGGTGCTGAACATAATCGCCGTTTAAGCTCATTGAAAGAATTCTCACATTCATTAGTCCACTCAAAGTTAGTCAAAAGTCCATACAAAGGCTTTGCTATGATGGCATACATGTGTATAAACCGTCGGTAATAACCACAATGCCCCATGAAAGCTTGTACTTCCTTGACATTCTTTGGCCTAGGTAACTCGGCTAAGGCTCTCACTTTCTCTTCATCAGTGGATATGCCATTCTTTGACACTATGTGTCCTAGAATCTTGCCTTGCCTGACCATAAAAACACACTTTTCTGGGTTCAGGCAGACTTGATATTCTCTACATTTGTCAAAGATTTGTCTGAGTACAGGAATATGGGTTTGCCTAATGTTGGAATGAGCACAAAGATCATCAACATAGACTTCTAAGTCCTTCCTCATGAACTCTTTAAATACATGGCACATTAGTCTCTGGAAGGTAGCAGATGCATTGGTAAGCCCAAATGGCATTACTCTAAAGGCAAAAATGCCCCATTCAATGGCAAAAGCCGTCTTATGTTGATCTTCTGGAGCTATGGCTACTTGATTGTAGCCCGAAAATCCATCAAGGAAGCTGTACACTTCCTTGGCTGCTACTCTTTCTAAGAGATGTTCTATGATAGGAAGCAGATAGTTATCTCGAATTGTGGCTGCATTGACCTTTTTCAAGTTAATGCATACACGCAGCTTTCCATTTTTCTTGGGCACCACTACGATGGGGGATACCCACTCAGTATGCTCAATTTCATAGATAAATCCAGCTTCAACCAAGCGATCTATCTCTTCCTTGATCTTGGCCACATAGTTGTCATTGTATGTGTATGGCTTTTGCTTAGAGGGCCTAGCCTCTGAAGTCATGGGTATCGTATGTGAGCATATGTCAGGGTCTACACCTTTTAGGTCCTTGTAGCTCCAAGCGAATACATCTCTGTACTCTCTTAGCAAGGCTATCAATTCGTGCTCTTCGTCTTCCGTCAGGTCATGGCCTATTTACGTGCATCTCTCTTCTCCTTCTTCCACGGCTCCCACTATTTTCTTGGTGGTTTCTTTGTTATCATAGGCCTCCCCTGATTGCACCTCTCGTTTAGGCATTCTGATCATGACTCTCCTGTCATCTATCTCATACTTCTTAAAATTTTCCGGGACCTCAAACAAAGATTCTTCCTCTTCTGGTGTGACCTCTCTTCTTTCTTTTCTTTCCTTCTTCCTTCGGGGTCACATATGTGGCTAGCCTTACATCATTTGTAAGCTCTCCATACCTCTGGGGTTGAAATTCTACTTCATAGAAGTATTCTTCATTTGATGCAAAACATCCTCAAATGCATCAGGGCTAGGTTCACACTCTTCTAACACTTCCTCTCCCATGATCGGCTCTATGGAGAAGACTAAAATGTCATAGCCATCTTCATCGCAGTGAGGTGTCCATTGTTCTTCATTGATGGCTACATCCATTGTTGCTAGGATTTCTGCCCAGCCGTGTGGTTCAAATTCTTCGTCAGGAAAGACTACAGGTGCATAGGCTGGGTCTTGAATTGATCTATGTGTTTCTTTTGCACCTACCTCTCTGGCTTTTTCTCTCTTCTCTTCTTCTACTGCTACTTTGCACATCCATAAGTGGGTGTCTTCATGCATCCATGAGGATCCTGATCCTATGGAATGCACCGATTCCGTATCATCTTTGGCTCTATGGAGGGGATTCCATTGGATAGGAGGGACATCTCTATGAGAGTAATCTTTGAGATTCACTTTGGTTGTAACACCTAAGTGTTGCAGGTACAAGGAGTTGGTTCCCCAGTCCTGTACCACTTGCAACTGTCGCATAAAGGGTCGTCCCAAGATCATTTCATAGGCATGATTTTTGCTAAAATCACATATAGCAAATGTATGCTCGAACTCAACACCACATGTGGTGAGAGTTATTCCTTCTAACAGCCCTAAGGGTCTCTCTATGTGACCATCAGCCATTTGCAATTTCATCCTCGTGGGCCTGAGTGCTGGCTTGCCCCAATGCTTCCATAGGGAAGTGGTAGCAATTGCAACTCCTGCACCTAAGTCTAGAATGGCCTTGGTGGTGTATCCTTGATGGGTGATAGGAAGATATGTGTTTCCCTCTTCGCCCTCACTCATGTCCCCTATCTTGTCCAATGGTATTTCTGGCACTGTTCTCTGGGATCCTACCTGGGAACGAGGTTTTGCTGTTTCTGGTACTTGTTTGGCTACATGTTTCCATAGCTCTGGCCTCACTTTGAGTAGTTCTTCTAAGGTGAGGTTGCACTGTACTTTAGTGTTTTTCACTACCTCTCTGTTCCTAGGTATGACTGAGTCCTCATTTCGTACCATGACTGTGGGTGCTCTCATACAAGTAGACTTAGCTTCCCATGGGCCTGTGAAGTGGGGTAATTCTTGTAGAGAGTTAGACTCAAAGTCTAATCTTTCTTGAGACTGGGTGCTCTCCTGCTCCTCATAAATGCACACGACCAATTTCCTCATAAATGGATGGAAATTGGTCGTGTGCATCATCCACAAGTTCAATGGGAGGAGGGACTTCACTCTCTTTAGCCCATTTGTCTTCTTGAATCTCGCGTAGGAATTCTGGTGTGAACCGATTCATAGAAGATGATGTGTCTAGCTCCGTAGAGTTAGGTACATAGGCTTCCTGGGCAGGAAGACCTGCCCTTTCACTTGCCTTGTCGTTGTGTTGAGAGGCGGGTTCCTTTTCTGACTGTGCAATTAGCCTCTCTATTCTTTCTAACAGTCCTTCAAAGTGCAGCTGCGTCTTGGCTGAGCTAGATATGTTAAAAAGGCGGTTGGCTCAAACATGGTTTGAGCCAACTCCACCATTTTAGCACAAATTTTAGTTCGTTCAAGCTCTAATTCTGCTCTAGGGTAGCACTTTCCATGATCAGTTACGTTTTGGCCCATCTTGGATTCTGGCGTGATATGCTTTAAGCATCATGTTTAGGTCCTCGGGAGTGGGATCTGCTAGGACTGATCCTACTCTAGGGGGTGGTGGGATTAGGTGAGGCGAGTTGGAAGGTGGCGGGTCGGATTGAGTTGGGAATGGTGGAGGTGGGGTAGTGTGAGAGGGAGTTTGAGATGTGAGTTTGGTTATCCTGGCTCTCGTTTCTCTTAGACTTTCCTCAAGTTCACTCATTTTCTTTGCCCATTGCCTTTTCATTCTTTCACGACTATCTCTCCAAGCTCTAGTCCTCTTCTTTGTCATGCTCTCCGTTTCACTAACATCTGGGCTCTTTTCCTGGCCTACACTTTGGTTCTGCTGCAAGGCTTGGGCTCTAGTGATCACTTGCACTGGTGTAGTGGAAGTCACACTTCCTGTGGAGTCTACAACTAACCCAACAACATTGATAAGAGTGATTTTTGGCATATTATTAGGATTCTTTGGGCAGTCTCGTAAGAGATGCTCCTTTCCACACTCCTGGCAATAGCCCTGGATCGTCACTGACAGGGTTTGTGTAGGTGGAGGCAAGGGACAATCACGAATGAGATGATCTCCCTGACATCTGTAGCATGGTTCTCTAGGAAATGGGGGTCTTACTTGCCTAGGTTGAGGTCTAGAGTTGGGGTTTGCATACATGACATTAGTATACTCAGGCTCCCAATTAGGTTCACTCGGTTCCTCACTGTAGTAGGACTCACCATGTTCAAGAGAATGCATGTAGTAAGCTTGGGTACTATCAACATGCGTAGAATCAAAGCTATGGTCACTGGGATCACTTTTTGAGATTAATGGTGTTACTGGGACTATAGCTCTATTCAGGTTTTCTTCTGCAGCAGCATACTTTACCGGAATCACATTAGTAGGAGCAGGTGGTTGCTATGCTAGCACTGGCTGGGGTCTCAGTTGGGTCTGATATTGCGGTTGGTAATTTTGTTGAGGCTTAGTATACTGTTGGGGTGGGTATTGACTCTAGTATTTGCCTTGCTGGTATGGCTGAGGATAGGTTTGCCTAACCGCTTGCTTATTGTATAGGCAGTCTTGTGCGGAGTGATTTGTGTATCTTCATTCTATGGTGTAGTACTGGCTACTAGATTTACTTGGGGTTGAGCCATAATGGGACATACATTTGCCATATGGTCACCTCCACAAGTATAGCATCTTTTCACTGGGGCAAATCTTGGGATCTGTTTGCTAGTGACACCTAGTTTTTGAGCTACTTTCTCTGCAAGTTCCTCAATTGATGTGGATTGCGAGGAAGAGAGGCTAGAGGCACTATCTGAGTCTTTGTAGATTTTGGAAAGCTCTAGTTCTTCCCCTAGGTTATCCTCGATGTCAATGCACATGCGTACACACTCTTCTATGGTCCTAGGGTCCTTCAAGTACACATATGATCTCCATTTGGTACTTAGCAATCCATCCAAGAACAAAGCCACTTGCTTAGCTGGCGTGGGTAACTCAGGGATAGGGCATCTCTCTAAGTATTGCCTAAATCTTCTTCCAGCAAGTCTCACGGTTTCTTGAGGGGTTTGCTTGAAGCTGTGAATTAGCGAGGAAGTGTTATGTCTTATGCCACTTTTAGAGAATTCGATAATGAATGCCTCTAGAAGTTGGTCTATGCTCCTGAACTGCCTCTCATTTAGTGGCTGAAACCATGTCAGGGCAGTGTTCCTAAGGGTTAGACCAAAGGCATTGTACTGCGTGAACAGATCGTATGGATCTCCAGTGCCATCGAAGTAGTTCTTCATGGACTTGCCTAAACTCAACCACATGATCGTATGGATCTCTAGTGCCATCGAAGTAGTTCTTCATGGACTTAACTAGCTGAGTCGGTCTCAAAGTCCTTGTGTGCTCTCTAGGTCATGGTAGAGGGAACTCATCCACATTTCTTTGATTCCTGGGAGCTCTAAGTACCTCAGGTTCTACTCTATTTGTTTCCGTCCTCGTTCTTTCTCTGCCTCCTAGGTTGGCAAAGCTTACTTCTGGCCTATCTCTACTTGTGTCTCTTTGAGTTCCATGAGCTTGGGATGTTCCAGCTCCAGGGTGACCATAGGACATGTTCGATCTTGCTTGGGGGAAAACAAATTCACCCTTCCAAGTATAAGCATGCCTGTCATGTTATGTAACCACAAAGATCCTCTCTGAAGCGTGATCTAAGTAGGTCACTCTGCTTGGGCTATCAGGATCTTTGAACTCATAGATCAGGATTGACCCTACATCATTTGGCCTATTTGATTTATACCTCCAAAAGGCTTCATCGGTTTCTTTTTTTTTAGATAAAAGGAAGTTCGGCAATAGCCTACTCTCCCGGACTTGAATTAAATTAAGAAGCAAAGATACAAATGAAGGGGACTAGTGCCCACGGGACCCCCCAGATCCCACAAAGCAGGGGAAGCTAGAATGAAACCTAGGTCGCGTTACAGAGAAGGTTAATCACCCTCTCATCGCCCTCATGCGGGGCCCATTTGGGTTTGAGCTTGTTATTGACCAAGAGGAGGACTTGATGGTGCCTGAAGGGGGGGGATTTCTTACTGTTAGCGATCCTTTTGCCGAGGAGGAATAGTGATTTCTCAATCGACCACTCCCTGGGGGGGTCGCCGAAGTTGAGGGCACACCTCTCCAAAAGGCTTCATCGGTTTCTTGATTTAGGAGCAGATCTATGCTCTTATTATCCTCGGGAATCCACTCTGGATTGAGGATTCTAGTAAGAACAGATTTCCCTCGAGGGGTCCTAGGCTCTATACCCATGTTTCCTTGCTCCAGATCACCTATGTCCGCTTCTGGGATCACATTTCCGAATTCGTCTGTCCTATCTGGGTGACTGGTGACTACGTATATGGTTCCTTCTTTGTCCAAGTATGCTCCATTTTCAAACTTTACAGCTGGGTGTTCTATTCCAATGGATTGGTCAGGGTTTTTAATCTGGACCACGGATCTTCCTAGGCCGTCCTCATAGATGCTAGCACCTAATCGGTTGGTCCTAAGGTATTCCAGCTGCGTCTTGTAGGGGCCTTCCACCCTATACAAATGTGGCACACCTGAACTCCCCGCAGGTCTCTCCATACCTTGAGACATCTCTGATTCACTAGTCTCAGAGCTAGGGTAATGTGAGTGGTGGCTCAACTGTTGGGCCCAAGACCTAGCAGTATGATTAACGCTAGCCTCTAAAGACCTAAGACTTTGAAGGCCTATTCAGGAAAAATGGGAATTACACAGGATTTTGAGACAATTCTTTGTGTCCCAATGTTTTAGTTTTCGACTCATTCACACACTACAACGTGTTATTATCTATTGATTGGAGTATATTAAACGGAGACCTCAATATTAATGATAATTTTATTATAAATGGGGTATCAAGGTTGGGATCAAACTTAAGAAGTTAACATAATAAGTAATATAAATGGGACTTGAATAATTCCCAAATTTCCTGAATAGGCCTTTTTGTCTATCCCTTACTAGATGCCGTCCTGATCTAAGGTTCATATGCCTATTTAAGTAGCCCCTATTTTGCCCAAGTACAACCTCGTTGCTGAGTTCTTTTGTACCAATTACTTGATTCCTTCTTATGTTGATTATCGTGTTTATACTCTTGTCTGATATCACGTCGTCAGGAGCATTTGAGTTAATTTCCGCACTTGAAGTTGATCATTCCACGTTAAGTCTTTTCCTTTAAAGTTCTCGGTCACACACAGGTTATCTCTTGAACTTGATTTCTTAGATAGTCTTTGACTTGTCACGTGCCTATCGTGTCCTGACTTACTCCTAGCACTACTCGAACTTAGCCTAAGCTAGGAATTGACAAAGGGAGTTGAGGATATTCCGACCTTTCTTGCTGATCCCTTGTTCTTTAGTGCTTGAGAACCCGATTCTCAAGCTTGCACAAAGCCCTTGCTTGGATGCTCTCAATTGCTCTCAATAGACCTGTATCAGTCCCAAGATTAGCTCAAGACTTAAATTCCAAGGACAAAACCAAGCACTTTCATTCATGTAACTTAGATACCAATTAGCCTTTTGTCTTTATGGAAAACAATTCTAGAGATCCCTTGGTTTTGTTCCCCCTGGATATGGTCAACTTCAAAATACTATATCTAATAATCCTGATATTTATTTTACCGTAACCAGTGGAAGTTTTGGTTGTACTCCCCACGAGCTTTCCAACAAGACAAGAATCACAGCAAACGGATTTCGTATGAGAAAGTTATGTCAGTTCAGGGTTCTGGTGCTAAAACGGGGTTCAAATAGGCTAACAGATCACAGGATTTTTCTCAAAAATACACGTGTAGGGACCTCACAAATCACTAATTACTAGACCAACATACCCAAAAACTATCCCCAAAACTTGGAATAAAAAACCATAATTTTTTGGTCGAAAAGCCTGTCAATCGCGATCGACAGGTCTATCAATCGCGATCGACAGGTCTGTCAATCGCGATTGACAGAGGTGTCTGTCGGAGCCCGTCGGTCGCGATCGACAGAGTCGATCGTGGGTCTTGTCAATCGCGATCGATGGTGTCAATCATGATCGACACTTTTTCCGGGATTTTCGCTATGATTTTAGTCAATCGGGAATGTGTCCGTCGCGACGGACACGTGGCAACGCGAATTTTGGTGTCAATCGTGAATTTTTAGTCGGTCACGATCGACGGTGTCAATCGCGATTGACTGAATCCTACGTGGTAATCAGTCGGTCGTGAGGTCTGTTGGTCGCGATCGACAGGTCTATTGGTCGCGATTGACAGGGTCTATCGGTCGCGATTGACAGATGTTGTCGATCGTGATTGTCGATCGCGATCGATGGTGTCGGTCGCGATTGACAGAGAAACACGAATTTTTTTAACTATTTTTAGTGATTTAGAATGTGCTCATCATGTAGATTATGGTGGTGCACTTTGTTTTACCAAATGGGCGATTTTTCTGTCGATCGCGATCGACAGAGATCTACGACATAGAGACAGTTTTGAGCGTGTCCGTACCTGCCCAGTGTGCTGGAGGGGATGATACAGCTGTACCTGCAAGAGTGCTCAAAAGACATGCAAAAACACAGCACACAAGTCGCTCTCTCGCTCTCTCTCACAAGTGGAATGAGGGAAATGAGGTGGAGAAGGTGATATGATCAAAAAACTGAAATTTGTTTTTTGCGATGATGGAGATGGAGATCGGATATGGTGAGGATGATGATGGTGATGATGGTGGTGAGGTAAGAAAGAGAAAAATAAGAAAAGTAAAGAAATTACCTGCAACGCCAACGTCTCAAATCTACGTCTTACCATCACACGCTCGTCCTCAAAGCTCTATCCCCAGCAACGACACCAAAATTTGGTGTAGCTCAGTGATGAGTAGCACCTCCTTTAATGTCAATCCGGGAAGACGTGAGGATGGTATGATGACCTCGAGCAAGTCAAGGCACAAGTGCGTGAGTGAGAAGCACACTAACATGCACACACATACACACACACGCGCACTCAAGGTAAGACAAAGAGAGAGACAATGGAGTTCTTTTAGATTACTTCAAAAGTGCTCATACAAGTTTAGATCATCACAAGCTAGCCTCAAAAATGAGCTCTCTAGCTCTATTTATAGTTTTTGACTAGGTTTTGGCCGTGTCCAGACCTAGTGTCCGGCCTAGTTAAAAATTAGGTTCTAGGGCCTATTTGAAGACTCAAACGAAGTCTAAAAATTATGAAAATTGGTAGGTAGCTACTTCGAATTCTCCTCAAGCTCAAGGACTCCTTGGCTTGCACAAAATGGAGCTACAAAAATATGAAATGGTATCTACAATGGCTCTTAGTGATGAAAATCACTATTGTTGTAGGGATTTCTTCTAACGATTTGACATACATATCTTCGAGCTCCCTACATTCTCCTTCTCCTTGTGTGTCCACCTCTTTGATATGCTTTAGTGTCCTGAAAAAATATTGGCCTACTTGCCAGATCGTCGTTGACTACCCTGTCTGCTTGTGCCTTCTCTCCTCTCTGACTCCCTTCGTAAGCTTCCTTGCCTTGTGAGTCCTTCAGTTCCAACACATGTCATCAACATACACCACAATGATCAGAAGTACATCATTAGCACACTTAACATATAAGGTGCTCTCAATTGGACTATTCTCAAAACCATGTGCAATCAGATAGGCATGTATCTTTCCATACCAAGCATGTGGTGCTTGCTTTAAACCATATAATGCCTTCTTTAACCTACACACTTGGTTTCCATGCCCTTTCTACACAAAGCCAGGGGGCTGAAAAACATACACTTCTTCATGCAATTCACCATTCAGAAGTGGAGTTTTAATGTCCAACTGATGTACATTCCAACCATGATGCTACAAGTGCACAAATGCTATGAACAGTAGTCATACAGCATGTAGGTGCAAAGGTCTCATCAAAATCAATGCCTCTTTCTTGTGCATAACCCTTTGCAACAAGCCTAGCCTTATACCTGTCAATTGTTCCATCAGGCTTATGCATCAGCTTGTATACCCACTTTGTGCCAATGGCCTTCATGCCAGGAGGCAAGTCACATAAAGACCAAGTACCATTCTTTATTATAGCATCATATTTAGATTGCATAACAGTCATCCAATTTTTTGAATTTTGTGCTTCATCAAACGAAACATGATCATTCTCATCACAGAGACTAGATGCAGCCATAGCATAGCAATCTGATGCAAAAGAGGCACTATGAGAGCTTGATCGAGTATGACATGATACAAGTGCATCTAATATGCTGTCACGCAAAGTCTACACCAACCATTTTGGCATAGTTTTTGCCTGCTCAATATCAGCTCTCCCATCAAGAAGTGCATCATGTAAATCTGCATGAGAAATGGAATGATGTGCATCATCACATGAAACCAACAAAGGTTGAGAAGTTGCCTCATTAGGACCAGCACTAGACTATCCACCTGGAAAAAGAGCCAGCAAATTATCATACATGTCTTTGGAGCTAACAAATGTCTCCTTAGTATGTGAAAGCAATGGCTGAATAGCATCTTCCACAAAACAACATCATGACTAACCAAAATGCGTTTAGTTTGTGGATGATACAGATGATAACATTTACTTTCAGAACTATACCCAACAAAAATGCATTTTACTATGAGAGCTTGATCGAGTATGACATGATACAGGTGCATCTAATATGCTGTCACGCAAAGTCTACACCAACCATTTTGGCATAGTTTTTGCCTGCTCAATATCAGCTCTCCCATCAAGAAGTGCATCATGTAAATCTGTATCAGAAATGGAATGATGTGCATCATCACATGAAACCAACAAAGGTTGAGAAGTTGCCTCATTAGGACCAGCACTAGACTATCCACCTGGAAAAAGAGCCAACAAATTATCATACATGTCTTTGGAGCTAACAAATGTCTCCTTAGTATGTGAAAGCAATGGCTGAATAGCATCTTCCACAAAACAACATCATGACTAACCAAAATGCGTTTAGTATGTGGATGATACAGATGATAACATTTACTTTTAGAACTATACCCAACAAAAATGCATTTTACTACTTTATCATCCAATTTTCTATGATGTTGTTCAAGCACTAATGCACATGCCAGATAATAAAAAACATGTAGATGAGCAACAGATGGCTTGTGTCCATGCCAAGCCTCATATGGAGTGATAGACTGTAGTGCTTTAATGGGACACCTGTTAAGTAATATGCTACACACATGACAACCTCAAGCCAGAAACTATGTGGTAAAGCCTGAATCTTGACCATACACCTCGCCATCTCCATGAGTGACCTATTCTTCTGTTTAGCTGGTCCATTCTGATGAGGTGTATACGACATTGTACAGTGATGTTTTATCCCACATTCAACAAGAAGTGCATTAAAGTCAGAAGACATATATCCCCCCCCCCCCTTGATGAGACATATATTCTTCTGTTTAGCTAGTCTATATTTTGCATGCTGACATATTTTCAGCCAAACCAAAAAGCTGTTTGAAGCACATGAACACTTCAGAATTTTCTTTCAATGGATAAACCCATGCATGCCTGGAAAAATCATCAATGAAAGTCACAAAGTAAAGGTAGTTTCCAAAAGAGGGTGTCTGCATAGCACAACAGACATCACTATGTACAAGCTACAATTTTTGAGTAGCCCAAATTGAACCATCTTTTGGAAAGGATGAACGCTGCATTTTGCCCAAAATACAACCTTCATAACATGTTTTTTGGGTGTCTCAAGTTTGGGCAAAGAGGACACAATTTCATATTTCTATAGGCATAACAAACTAGCAAACTTCAGATGACCAAAGCGTGCATGCCAAAGCTTTGCATCTGACATAGCCTAAGAATCATGTACTACACATGCCAAATCATTCAGAGATCGTTCATAGTCTATGAGCTTATATAGCCTATGACATAAAATGCCAAAAGCAATAATCATATCCCCATTTGTCAGATCATGAACTATACATCTGTCATCAACAAATTTCACAACCAAGCCAATCTTGGCTAAATCCAAAACTGATAACATATTCTTCTTGATCTTTGGCACAAATAAATCATCTGACAAAGTGAAAGAACTACCGTCAGCAGTAGTTAGAATGATCTTACCAACTCCCATGATAGGATAAGAGGAGTTCTTGGTGCATGTGATAGTATTACCTATAGGGGCAGGCTCGAGTGAGGAGAAGAAACTACACTACGAGGTAATATGTTTGGTCACCCCACTATCAAAGTACCAAACATCTAAGTCTACTGCAGACATGCACTACTCATGAGAAGATGGGTCAAAATTGCAAACCATAGTAAATGCCCATTCTTCTTTCTGCACAAGATTAGCAGACTCTATTTTCGGTGTAGAGGCCTTTGCAATAACCATTCCGACCTCTTTCTTCTTTGCCTCTTTAGTAGCCAGTTTTGGACAGTTCTTTGTGATATCATCATTTCGTTTATAATACTTGCAAAACAGTTTTTTCTTTTCTGATTTCTTCTCATCTTTGTCTTCCTTCTTCGAATGTGCATCATTTGTAGATTTCTGCTTACTAGTAGATGAGCTCCATTTACCTTTGCCCTTCTAACTAGCCAAGAAATCTTGATATGCAACATGCATGATGGACCTATTTTGCCTAGATTGATCTTCCTATAATAGAACAGAGGCTAAATCCTCAAATGAGAAGGCATTTGGATTGCCTTTCATCATAAAAAAAAGAGTAGAAGCAAAACTCTGATATGAATCAGGAAGACCATTCAGAACAATCTACACAAGTGAGCTATCTGGTATAACTTCATCAATAGAAATCAACTTTTCTTTCAAATCCTTGATCTTTGTCAAAAAACTATCCATAGAATCACCTTCATTCATGTGCTCATTCTTCAACTGTTTTTGGAGGTAAGCAACACGAGCCTCATTCCTAGCCTGGTACAATGTGGTAAGTGTATCCCAAGCATCCTTAGTTATTCTACAAGAGCGAATGTGAGGAATAATGGCACGTTTGATAGACAAAGCTATCAATGCATGTGCTTGAGCATCTCTGCCATCCCAACAAATTTCCTCTATAGTAGGTGCAACAGAAACCACAACACAAACAGGAATCTATAGAATATCACCATCTTTGACTCCATCAGCTCCAACACCTGTATTTGTAGTACTTGTATTCACAGGTGTAACAAGACGTCTTTCAACACCCTGCACAATATTCCATAGTCCTTTTGCAACCAATACATGTCGCATCATATAAGCCCATAACAGGTAGTTGGTACCATCCAACGTATCCTCAACAACCAAAAAACAAAATACGTTACTACTTTCCACCATGGTCGGTGACTAAAATACCTTGATGCGGAAAATTGACTTTATCTCAAAAAGTTGAACAGAATTGCCCATATGAATTCTGCTAAACCTGTAGCATACTTTGAGACGCTTATATTGGTGAACCAAAATTGGTATATGCCTTTGGCACAAAAAGACAAAATAGCTTGCACAAGCACTATGATATTGCATTCAGAGGCCAAAACGAACTCAATCGGGATTTTGGCACCACATAGCAAAGATGTTTTGATCTCTGAAACACCCTGAGTATGCTCACCAAAATTCATGCGATTTTGAGACTACAACCGGAGGAGTGTCCATGATGCCCTAGATGAAGCGGCGACCTGCTCTGATACCAATTTTTGGAGTTAGACATCTATGGAAGCACGTGAACAATAGAAGGAAGAAGAAGAAGCTTGGAGCACAACACACAATACTGAAATGTATTACCACTAGAATGTACAAAGATAAGTAGCCCATTAGGGCAATAGGCATATATACAAGCCGGGGAAAAAAACCTCCTAAAGAGGGAAAAAAGTGCCCCGGTGGTCCTAGAGTGTTCACACACATCACTACCTAAATATATCAACATTTATTGGCTAACAAGTTTAAGTTTTTTGTGGATCATTAGGCATTACTATATTTAGTAAATAAACCTTGTCATACAGGAAGAATAGTAAGATGGTTCTTATTACTCATGGATTTTGAGTTTGAGGTGGTAGTAAGACAAGGAAAAACCCATCTTAGGGCAAATCATTTATCAAGAATCTTAACACAAGATAATCTAGAGCCTATTGATGATGAATTGCCTGATGCATATCTTTTCAACATAGAAAATTTTCTTGAATGGGAAAAATATTTTATTTGAGTATTGACTATTGGGCCAAACAAAGCAAACGACAACCAAACACATAGGATCATACTACGTAAAAACTTTGTTTTACTTGCTGGTCATTTATATCATATGCATTAGACTGGAATATTAGAGTATTGTGCTCCAGAGGAATGTGAGAGGTGATGGTAGGAGACACTCAGAAGATGGAGTTGGAGCTGCTAAACCAGCTTGACTCCAGCCACCCTTTGCTTCAGATATGTATTGTAGACTTGCTTAGGTCCCAAATGATGCAAAGAGATCACATATGTACTTTGTAAACTCTTTGTGCAATGATCAAATCAAAACAGATGATTGAAACTTCAAAAACCTGAGAAAACTTGCTAAATTTGTCTTGACACCTGCTCAGTCTAATGCTCAGTGTGTCCAGCACACTTACAATTGGGCAAATTCCTTTTGAGGGAATTAAATTAACTTAACAAGCTATTAATTGCAAGTTAAATCACTTCAATTGACAAACTATGCTTTGAGAATTATCTTTAGCAAAACAAGAGATGATCCCGACTTTTTAGGAGCTACACACAGAAATACCAGTGACTGCTTCGATCGACTTTTCTCACAATTGGCTGAATGAAAGTTCTTCAAACTTTGTAGTGTTGTAGAAGACCTTGAGCTGATTCCAACAAGCTTTGAATCATTGAATTTGGTTCAGTAAATCTTGAGATATGCCTTTCTGAAGTTGACTGACTTGGTGAAGATGATACAGAGAAAAACCAGAGATACAAAATGTATATGTTCTATTGATATGAATGATTTTACAATCTCATTAGCTTGATAAGCAAGGCTAATTGAGATGATAAGGTGTTGGCTATGACTTAGCTCAAACACACATAGAGTTACAAGAGATTTCTGCCTCGGGAGTTGTGTCAAAAAAAATGGTGGACTGAAGACTTGTGACCCGCGAGTTTTTTCCTTTGTTTTATAAAAGGTTGATAGATGATTGGTTGCCACTTTCCTATAATCATGTACCTAAAAGGTTATTGATTGAAAGATTCCTTCAATCATTCACCTCCTCTACATATGGGGAGATATTCTCTCCACCTCTTCAATCAATTTCCACGACTTTTACAAGTCGGTTTGATTACATAAATCATGCCAAGTCATTATTGACTTTTACAATGAGTGAAGAGTTAAAAAACTCATAGACTTTAATTCCTATGGTTCTTTCTTCAATCCAAGTTGAAACTCCATGTTCCAAGCTTTATGTAAGATCATCCTTCAAGGGTCCAAATCAAGTGTTGAGGCTTGATATGCACCAACAGCTCCCCCTCAAGCCAAACACTTGCTTGAGTCTTCATCTTTGGTCTTCAATGATGTCCTGTAATCCAATCATGGATTTAAACTTGCATAGTTTACTTCCATCCAATGCTTTTGTAAGCAAATCTGCACATTGAGAGTGAGTAGAAACATAACTTAATTCAATCTCTTTGCTAATCATTTTTTCCCTCACATAGTGGTAATGAACTTCTATGTGTTTTGTCCTAGCATGATAAACAGGATTAGCTGCAAGGTGTAATGAACTTGTGTTGTCACCAAATATGGTTGGTGACCTTGTGAATAGTCCTAGCTCTGAATATAGTAGCTTCAACCAAATTGCTTCTTGGGTAGCAATTGCCAAACCTCTGTACTCTGCCTCAGTAGATGATAAGGCTACTGTAGGCTGTTTCTTGGATGACCAAGAAATGGCTTTATCACCTGCAAAACAAATATACCCTGAGGTGCTTCTTCTGTCATCCTTGCATCCTGCCCAATCTGCATCTGAGTAAATCTTGAGATCAATATCTGATGTATATGGATAATATAAACCATGGTTCAGAGTTCCCTTGAGATATTTCATGATCTTTTTAGCTGCCTCAAGATGAGGTGTCCTGGGTTTGTGCATGTATTGGCTAAGTACACTAACACCATAAGAAATATCAAGTCTTGTCAAGGTAGCATAGTTGAGACTTCCTACCATGCTTTGGTAACTTGTAATGTCCTTGATTTCTTCTCCTTCATGTGCACTAAGCTTGTGATTGACTTCCATTGGAATGTTTGATACCTTAGCTTCCTGCAAACCAAATTTCTTGACCATGTCTTGTATATACTTCTTTTGAGTGATATAAATACCTGTATCTGTATAAATCAACTCAAGTCCTAAGAAATATTTTAATAATCCAAGATCATTGATCTTGAATTCCTTCATCATTTGTGCCTTGATATGTCTGATTCCTTGAACATCATTCCCTGTAACAATGATGTCATCAACATAGACACACAAATAGATTACCTCTGAATTTGTCTTTTTGATGAACAAAGATGTATCTGCTTTGCTCATTGCAAATCCTTGGTCTTGTAGGTAAGTGGTCAATCTGTAATTCCATGCTCTAGGTGCCTGCTTCAAACCATATAGAGCTTTCTTCAATTTGCAAACATGATTTACCTTAATTGGGTCTTCATATCCAGGTGGTTGTGACATGTAGACTTCCTCTGAAATCCATCCATTCAGAAATGCATTCTTCACATCCAATTGGTACATGTTCCAATTCTTGGATGCAGCTACACTCACCATAACTCTGATAGTTGGCATCTTGGCCACAGGAGAAAATGTTTCTTCATAATCTATGCCTTGGGTTTGTGCAAAACCCTTGGCTACCAACCTGGCTTTATACCTATTTATGGTTCCATCTGAATTTCTCTTTACCTTGTAGATCCATCTGGATCCTATCACCTTCATAGATTCTTTCTTGGGTACCAAGTCCCAAGTATCACTTTCCTCAAGAGCTTCCATCTCTTCATCCATTGCTTCCTTCCATTCTGGTTTTTTGATTGCTTCCTCATAGGTACCTGGTTCTTCACTCAAGAGATCCTTTGCAAGATATACTGAATGCTTTGTAACAAGAGAAGTATCATAACCATACCTAATTGGCTTCTTACTTTCTCTTTGAGACCTCCTCATAGCCTGAGTTGAAGATTCTGGAATATCCTTCATCTTTAGCTTTCCTTTTGATTTCCAAGCTTTGAACTCCTCAAGATTGATGGAGTCTTCATCATCTGATTCTGAATCATCTTCTTTGATTGATTCCTGCTTAGTTAGCTTTGGAAAGTCTTCATCTATATCATATGGTAAACTTACCTTCCTGCACTCATTTTCATACCATGAATCATTTTCATCAAAGATGACATCTCTGCTTACCTTGAAGCCTTTATTTGTGGGGTTGTAGAATCTGTACCCTTTCTGGTTTAAATCATAACCAATGAAGATACACTTTTCAGCTTTAGGGTCTAATTTCCCTCTTACCTGTGAGGGTATATGCACATATGCTATGCAACCAAAAATTTTACAATGATCCAGAGATGGTCTCTTACCATGCCAAGCCTCATAGGGTGTCATACCATTGAGTGTTTTGGATGGCAATCTGTTTATGAGATAGGTTGCAGTAGAAACTCCTTCTGCCCATAAATAATTTGGTAGCTTCTTCTCATTGAGCATAGCCCTAGCTGTTTCCACAATAAGTCTATTTCTTCTTTCTGCCACACCATTTTGTTCAGGTGAGTATCTGGTTGTAATCTCCCTTTTGATGCCTCTTTCCTGCAAAAATTCTTCAAAGTCATTAGAGAAATACTCTCCTCCACCATCTGACCTTAACTTCTTTAGTCTTCTACCTGTCTGGTTCTCAACAAGTGCAAGATACTTTTTGAAACAATTAAATACTTCATCTTTACCCTTCATAAAGTATAAAATTGTCCACCTGCTATAGTCATCAATAAAAGATACATAGTACCTTGATCCTGATATTGAAGGGTCCTTGCTAGGTCCCCAAACATCTGTGTGTACCAAGTCTAGGTAGTCTTGGTGCATGAATCCTTTCTTTGAATAAGGCAACCTGTGTGACTTACCAAATTGACATGCTTCACACTTATATATCATGTGTTGCTTGGATACATTAGGTATCCCAAGCACACATTGATCCCTGCACATTTGCTTGATGGTTCTCTCACCTATGTGTCCAAGTCTTTTGTGCCAAATCTCTAATTCTGATAAGGTTTGATCCTTGTAGTTGAACAAAGCAATATTTCTTGTATCTTCAAGCTCAAAGGTAAATAACCTATCTGATTTTTCTCCCTTTGCTATCCTCTTGAAACTATTCTTTGGGTCCTCCACATAAACTCCATGTTGTGTGAATCTGACCTGCAATCCCTTCTCTACAATCTGACCAACACTCATAAGATTTTTGGTGATTGTAGGTACATAAAGTACTCTACTCAGAAGATTCTGTTTGCCATCACATGTCTTCACATTACCAACTTTTATAACAGAGTGTTTAGTGTCATCACCTGTTTGTACCTGATGCTTTCCTTTAGGTTCTTCCAAATCAGAGAGCAATGCAACATTTCTAGCTACATGGTTAGAGCAACCTGAATCAATATAAAATAAGTTGTCATCTTTTGTACCTTCCTTGGAGGTCATGTTCATAATCAGTAAGGAGTCATCTTGCTCCTCTGTATAATTGTTGTAATCCCTTCTATTTCTGTATCCACCATTGTTGTTGTGATTGTAGTTGTTGTTGTATTGGTTGTTGTATCCATTGTAGCCTTGATGATGTTGATTGAATCTGCCTCTTCCTTGAGAGTAGCCTCCTCTTTGGTAACCTCTTCCTCTTTGGTTCTTGTAGTTTTTGTAGCACTCATCTGTAGTATGGTTAGACAAACCACATATATTGCAAGGTGATGAGTTGTAGGGTCTCCCCCTACCTGACTTACCTCCTCTGCCTCTTCCTCTTGAAGATCTACCTCTCCCTGCAAAGTTTGCTTGAGAGGTGGATCCTTCTTCATCAAGCTTTTTACCTTTACCCTTATCCTTGGACTTCTTATCAGTATAAAGAGCAGAGGAATTGTTACCTTTTGATTCTCCTGATTTTGTAAACTTGGCTTCATGTGTGAAGAGTTGGCCCATAAGAGTTGTAAGATCAGGGGTATGCATATCCATGTATAAGTCCATTGCAGTGGTGAAACTCTCCCACTTGTCATCTGCCTTGAGTCCATTTGTCACTTGCCTGACTATTTGCTCCTCTTCAATTTCTTCTCCAATGCTTGCTAGTTGGTCTGCCACATCTTTGATCTTTGTCACATACTCTGAGACTGATTGCTTGGGCTGCTTCCTCATGGTTGTAAACTCTATCCAGAGTTGATTCTTCCTAGCCCTTGTGTTGGAAGAGAAATAATTGGACAAGGTTTCCCAAGTCTCTTGGGAAGTCTTACAGTTCCTTATATGTGGTAAAAGGAAATCAGAGATAGAGTTTAGAAGGTATGACCTTGCCAAGGCATCTTTTGCACACCATTGATTGAGTCTCTCTTGCTCATCCTTGGTGGGTAGACCTCTAGCTTTGAATGTAGGTAGCTCTTCATCTCCTGATATGAATCCAAACAGACTTCTTCCTTGTAGATATGTCTTCATTCTCAGAGACCATGCTTGGTAATTATTCCTGTCCAATTTGTCAATAAAAGAAGGGAAACCATCACCCATGATTACCTTATTTGTTTTGCTCTGATACCACTGTGAGAGGTGATGGTAGGAGACACTCAGAAGATGGAGTTGGAGCTGCTAAACCAGCTTGACTCCAGCCACCCTTTGCTTCAGATATGTATTGTAGACTTGCTTAGGTCCCAAATGATGCAAAGAGATCACATATGTACTTTGTAAACTCTTTGTGCAATGATCAAATCAAAACAGATGATTGAAACTTCAAAAACCTGAGAAAACTTGCTAAATTTGTCTTGACACCTGCTCAGTCTAATGCTCAGTGTGTCCAGCACACTTACAATTGGGCAAATTCCTTTTGAGGGAATTAAATTAACTTAACAAGCTATTAATTGCAAGTTAAATCACTTCAATTGACAAACTATGCTTTGAGAATTATCTTTAGCAAAACAAGAGATGATCCCGACTTTTTAGGAGCTACACACAGAAATACCAGTGACTGCTTCGATCGACTTTTCTCACAATTGGCTGAATGAAAGTTCTTCAAACTTTGTAGTGTTGTAGAAGACCTTGAGCTGATTCCAACAAGCTTTGAATCATTGAATTTGGTTCAGTAAATCTTGAAATATGCCTTTCTGAAGTTGACTGACTTGGTGAAGATGATACAGAGAAAAACCAGAGATACAAAATGTATATGTTCTATTGATATGAATGATTTTACAATCTCATTAGCTTGATAAGCAAGGCTAATTGAGATGATAAGGTGTTGGCTATGACTTAGCTCAAACACACATAGAGTTACAAGAGATTTCTGCCTCGGGAGTTGTGTCAAAAAAAATGGTGGACTGAAGACTTGTGACCCGCGAGTTTTTTCCTTTGTTTTATAAAAGGTTGATAGATGATTGGTTGCCACTTTCCTATAATCATGTACCTAAAAGGTTATTGATTGAAAGATTCCTTCAATCATTCACCTCCTCTACATATGGGGAGATATTCTCTCCACCTCTTCAATCAATTTCCACGACTTTTACAAGTCGGTTTGATTACATAAATCATGCCAAGTCATTATTGACTTTTACAATGAGTGAAGAGTTAAAAAACTCATAGACTTTAATTCCTATGGTTCTTTCTTCAATCCAAGTTGAAACTCCATGTTCCAAGCTTTATGTAAGATCATCCTTCAAGGGTCCAAATCAAGTGTTGAGGCTTGATATGCACCAACAAGGAAGAGTATGCAAAATATTTAGAGAAGGCACATCTCTGGAATCCTTGTAATCATTCTTCTAAGATTTTCACTTTAAATAATTTAGCAAGACTGGGAGTACATTGACCAACAAAGGAAAAAGATGTAGAAAGGGATATAGCTCAATGTCAAAAATGTCATTCTCAAAACCAAGGTGATGTAAGTACTTTGTTTTGGTTCCAAGGAAATCCTTTGTGGAGTACACATATAGTTGAAAAATTAAAAAAAAGAGATGATCAAAAAGAAAAGTTGAAAAGTTTTTGAATTAAGAAACATAGAGGAATTGATTAAAGACGTTGTGTTAATAAAGGATCAATTATATAAAAAAGGTATGGATGGCTACTTGAGAATATGTATTCCTGAAGATAAATGTGTGGAAATGTTAGAGGTGGCCCATTCAGGAATAGCAAGAGGACACTTTTTAGGAGAAAGAATAGCCAAATTGAATTAATATTTAGGATTCTATGGCCCACCCTATTTCTAGATGCTAGATTGTTTGTACAAAGTTGTGATATTCGTCAAAGAATAAGACAAATTGGCAGAAAAGATGAAATGCCCTTGAAACCTCTAATATCTGCTAGAGCTTTTAATAATGGGGGATGGATTTTATAGGACCCATAAACCCTCGTGCTAAAAAGTCACATGCAGAATATATAATAGTGGCTACTCATTATTTAACAAAATGGGTTGAAGCCAAGGCTACTAGAAAAAATGATGCTGATACAACTGCTAAATTCTAATATGAGTATTACTAGGTATGGCTTACCAATTGAATTGGTAAGTGATAGGGGAACTCATTTCCTAAATCAAGTGATTGAGGAATTGACTTCACAATTTATGATCATACATAGGAAATCAGCATCATATCATCCTCAAGCCAATGGTCTTGTCAAAAGTACTAATAAAGTGTTGTACACAATACTTTCAAAATTAATAAATAGAAAAAGAATAGATTTTGACTTACAATTGCATCATGTACTATGGGCATACAAAGTAGCCTATGAAACTACTATTGGGGAAACTCCATTCAATTTGATGTATGGTCAAAATGCAGTTTTTCCCATGGAATTTTTGATACCAACTTTAAGAATGCACAATCAAATGCAATGGACAGGGCATGATTTGTATGAGAGAATTGTAGAATTACAAAAATTGGGTACCTCAAGAATACAAGCAATCATGAGTATTTATGCAGATAAAAAGAGACAAAAAGCTTATCATGATATACACATCAAGGAAAAAGATATGCAAGAAGGAGATCTAGTGTTGGCATATACAAGTAGGGGATATACAAGGAAACTCGAGAAAAAAGGAAATGGACCATATATTATTCATCAAATTAGTCCTAGTGGAGCTATTCAGTTAGCAAACCTAGATGGTGAAATCATGCCAAACTATAAAGATATAAAATGCCTTTAACAACTGAGGAATGGAGAAGAATACAATAATCACATAAGAGAAGGCAAGAAGAAGAAAAAATTAGGAAAGAGGCTCAAGAAGAGCTAAAAAAAGAATGAAAAAACATAAAACATTAAGATAAGTATTGATATGTGAAAAAAACATAGGAAACAAGAAATGCATTTTCCATCCATAAAAATGAAATACAAGGAAAAACAAATCAGGGTTTTATTGGATTCTGGTTATGAGGTAAACTTGATTAGTTCTCACCTAATAAATCAACTCCAAAACAACAGACAACCAATTCCTACTTTAATCAAAACAATAAATGGACAAATATTTCCAACAAGTGGAACCCAAAAAATTGCTCTAAAAATAAGACAAGAAGAATCTGTAGTAAAAAGTGAAGAATGGCCTAGAAGTTTGATGTCTGAAAAATTGGTGTTAGGACAATAATGGATGAAGGATAATAAAGTATCAATTGACTTTGATCAAATGATGATTTGTATGAGGATAAACAATAAAAAGATAAAAATATTGTTTGCAAGCAATGATATGCAGGAACCAACTCAAGAAGCACAACAGGTAGAGATGGAGACATTCAAATTTCCATGAGAAGAACTATCTCTGAATGTCATACAGAACATAATGGAGGCATTGATGCAAAAGATTGACAAAGGAGAGATAGTTAGCACATATTTATGTAGAATAGTGAATCAAAGTCAATCTATCAATATTATTATCAAAAGAAAGAACAAATATGGAAACCAAAAAAGAAAAAGGAGAATCAAAACCCAAATATGAAGCAGATGTGGAAACCTAAAATTTCTAATGGCAAGAAGACAGGAAGAGATGAAATCAGGTGGTAGAAAATTGGTATGAAAAATCAAAATAAGAAGACACTAGAAAATCTAATATGGTATTGGAGGAAAAAAAATCATCAATACACACAGAAGCGTTGTGAGGTGATATGTGTGGTCGCCCCACTATCAAAGTACATAACATCTAAGTCTACTGCAGACATGCACTGCTCATGAGAAGATGGGTCAAAATTGCAAACAGTAGTAAACGCCCATTCTTCTTCCTGCATAAGATTAGTAGACTTTGTTTTTGGTGTAGAGGCCTCTACAACAACCATTCGAGCCTCTTTCTTCTTTGTCTCTTTAGCATCCAATTTTGGAGAGTTCTTTATGATATGATCATTTCCTTTACAATAATTGCAAAACATTTTTTGCTTTTTTGATTTCTTTTCATCTTTGTCTTCCCTCTTCAATTGTGCAGAATTAGCAGATTTCTGCTTACTACTTGAAGAGCTCCATTTTCCTTTGCCCTTCTGACTAGCCAGGAAAGCTTGATCTGCAACATGCATAATGGACCTGTTCTGCTTGGACTATTCTTCTTGCAATATAACAGAGACTAACTCCTCAAATGATAAGGCATTTGAATTGCCTTTCATCATCAACTCAAGAGTAGAAGCAAAACTTATGAGTCAGGAAGACCATTTAGAATGGTCTTCAAAGTGAGGTATCTGGTATAACCTCATGAGCAGAAATCAATTGTTCCTTCAGGTCTTTGATATTTGTTAGAAAATTGTCCATAGAATCACCTTCATTCATGTGATCACTCTCCAACTATTTTTGGAGGTAAGCACCACGAGCCTCATTCCTAGCTTGGTACAATGTGGTAAGTGTATCCCAAGCATCCTTAGCTATTCTACAAGAGCGAATGTGAACGTTTGATAGAAAAATCTATCAATGCATGTGCCTGGGCATCTCTGCCATCCCAAAAAAATTTCTCTGCAGTAGATGCAGCAGAAATCAAAGCATGAACAAGAATATGCAAAATATCATCATCTTCGACACCTTCTACATCAGCTTCAATACCTACAATTGTAACAGTTGCAAGTGTGATAGGACATTTTTCAACACCCTACACAATTTTCCACAGTCCTTTTGCAACCAATACATGTTGCATCATACAAGCCCACAACGGGTAGTTGGTACCATCCAACTTATCCTCAACAACCAACATAGGAAATACATCACTGCTTTCAGCCATGGTCGATGACTAAAATACCTTGATGCAAAAAATTGACTATATCTCAAGAAGTTGAATAGAATTGCCCAGACAAATTCTGCTAGACTTGTAGTAGACTTCGAGACGCTTATACTAGCGAATCCAAACTGGTATATACCTTTGGCACAAAAAGATGAGCCTACACAAGTGTTGCGATAGTGTGTTCAAAGGCTGAAAGGAGCTTGGATCGCGATTTTGGCACCATAAAACGAAGGAGTTTTGATCTCTAAAACACCTTGAGTATACATACCAAATTTCATGTGATTTTGAGACACTGACTGGAGGGGTGTCGATGACGCCCTAGATGAAGCAACGACCTGCTCTGATACCAATTGTTGGAGTTAGACGTCTACGGAAGCACGCAAAGAGCACAAGGAAGAAGAAGAAGCTTGGAGCTCAACACACAATACTGAATGTGTTAGTAGAGAATGTACAAAGATAAGTAGCCCATTATATACAAGCCGGGGAAAAAACCTCCTAAAGAGGGAAAAAAGTGCCCTGGTGGTCCTAGAGTGTTCACACACATCATTACCTAAATATATCAACAATATATAGAAAGATTTTTCTAAGTGCAAAATGTGATATCTTTATGTGTTTATATTTTGGGCAATAATGAATAAATAAAAGAAATTTTTCAAAAAACTTTACCCACACTCACTTCTACATCTTGCTTTTGTGCTTTTTGTGAGTCACTTATTATATAATTATTTTCAATATTATATATATATACATATATATATATATATATATATATATATATATATATATATATATATATATATATATATATATATATATATATATATATATATATATATATATATATATATATATATATATATATATATATATATATTAAATTTGTTAATTTGTTTCCCCCTTTTAGCTCTTTTTACTTGAGATGCAAAGAACTTGTTATTGTGCATGGGATTAATTCTTTTTATGCCTAGTGAGTGCACGACTTTGTAGTGTAGCCCTACACATGCATAATTTGGCAATGTATTTTCTTTATGGTGCAAATTTGAGGTCTTAAGTAATTCACTTAAAAGTTCATTTGATATAGAGACATTTCTTAGCATATCTCCATGTATGTTCATATTTCGCTTGAGGTTCTTCACTTCACTTGAGCCTGCTCGTACAAGGAAAACTGTCACAAGCGCCAACAACTCCTCTTATCATGTCGTGGGAGTTGGTAAGATCATGTTGACTACTACTGATGGTAGTTCTTTCACTTTGCCAGATGCTTTATTTGTGCCAGGGATCAAGAAGAATTTGTTATCAGTTTCAGATTTAGCCAAGATTGTCTTGGTTTTGAAATTTGTTGATGATAGATGTATAGTTCATGATCTGTGATATGGCAACGTGATTATTGCTTCTGGCATTTTATTTCATGGGCTCTATAAGCTCATAGACTATGAAAGATCTGTAAATGATTCAGAATGTGCAGTACATGATTCTCAGGCTATGTCAGATGCAAAAATTTGGCATGCATGCTTTGGTCATCTGAATTTTGCTAGTTTGCTACGCCTGCAGAAATTTGAAACGGTGTCCTCTTTGCCCAAAATTGAGGCACCTAGAAAACATGTTTGTGAAGGCTATATTTTGGGCAAAATGCAGTGTTCCTCCTTTCCAAAAGATGGTTCAGCTGGGGCTACTAAAAAATTGCAGCTTGTACATAGTGATGTCTGTGGTCCTATGCAGACACCTTCTTTTGGAAATAATCTTTACTTCATGAATTTCATCGATGATTTTTCCAGGCATGCATGGGTATATCCATTGAAGGCAAAGTCCGAAGTGTTCATGTGCTTCAAACAGTTTTTGGTTTTGGTTGAAAATCTGTCAGCATGTAAAATGGGCACCCTCCGTTTTGATCCAGGGAGGGGAATATATGTCTTCTGATTTTAATGCATTTCTAGCTGAATGTGGGATAAAACACTAGTGTATAGTGCCATATATACCTCAACAGAATGGAGTTGCTGAACGAAAGAACATGTCACTCATGGAGATAGCGAGGTGTATGGTCAAGAGTTAGGCTTTACCACATAGTTTCTAGCTTGAGGCTGTCATGTGTGCAGCATATGTACTTAACAGGTGTCCCAATAAAGCACTGTAGTCTATCACTCCATATGAGGCTTGGCATGATCGCAAGCCATCTGTTGCTCATATGCGTGTTTTTGGTTGTCTGGCATATGCATTAGTGCCTGAACAACATCGTAGAAAATTGGATGATAAAGTAGTAAAATGTATTTTTGTTGGGTACAGTTCTGAAAGTAAAGGGTATTGTCTATATCATCCATAGAATAAACACATTCTGGTTAGCCGTGATGTTGTTTTTGTGGAAGATGCTATTCAGCCATTGGTTTCATGTACTAAGGAGACATCTGTTAGCTCCAAAGACATGTATGATACTTTGCTGCCTCTTTTTATAGGTGGACAGTCTAGTGCTGGTCCTAATGAGGCAACTTTTCAACCTTTGCAGGTTTCATGTGATGATGCAGATCATCCCATGTTTGATGCAGATTTACATGATGCACTTGTTGATGAGAGAGCTGATATTGAGGAGGAAAAAACTATGCCAAAATGGTTGGTGTAGACTTTGCATGACAACAAATTAGATGCACCTCTCTCATATCATACTCGATTAGGCTCTCATAGTGCTTCTTTTGCATCAGATTGCTATGCTATGGGTGCATCTAGTCTCTATGATGAGAATGAGCCCGTTTCATTTGACAAAGCACAAAATTCAAAAAATTGGATGGCTACTATGCAATCTGAATATGATGCTATAATGAGGAACCATACTTGGTCTTTTATGTGACTTGCCTCTTGGGAAGAAGGCCATTGGCACTAAGTGGGTTTAGAAGCTAAAGCATAAGCCTGATGGAACAGTTCACAGGTATAAGGCTAGGCTTGTTGCAAAGGGTTATTCATAGGAAAGAGGCATTGATTTTGATGAGACCTTTGCACCTACATGCCGTATGACTACTGTTCGGAGCATCTGTGCACTTGCAACCCATCATGGTTGGAATGTACATCAGTTGGACATTAAGAAGTGTATGAAGAAGTGTATGATGAATTGCATGAAGAAGTGTATGTTTTTCAGCCGCATGGCTTTGTGCAGAAAGGACATGAAACCTGGTGTGCAGGTTAAATAAGGAATTATATGGTTTAAAGCAAGCACCACGTGCTTGGTATAAGAAGATACATGCCTATCTAATTGCACATGGTTTTGAGAACAATCCAACTAAGAGCACCTTTTATGTTAAGCATGCTAATGATGTGCTTCTGATCATTGTTGTCTACGTTGATGACATGATGGTCACTGGTCCTATTGAGAAGCATATTGCTAGTTTTAAGGCTGATTTATATGCCTCATTTGAGATGTCTGATTTGGGGCATTTGCATCACTATTTGGGCACTCAGTTTATGCACGTTGATGGTGGAATAGCTTTGTGTCAAATGAAATATATTGACACATTATTGCAACATTTCGGCCTTGAAGACTGTAAGCCTATTGCCACTTCTATGGAGACAGGTTTAGGATTGAGTCTTCATGATGCTAGAGATGCATTTGATGTTGTCCTCTATCAGTAGGTTGTTGGATGCCTGATTTACTTATGCATTACTCGGCCAGATATTCAGTTTGTTGTCTCACAGATGAGCAGGTTTATGCATTGCCCAGGTGTCAAGCATTGGCAGGCGGTTAAGCGCATCTTTTGCTACTTGAGTGGTACTCCGCTACTTGGGTTATTTTATCCCAAGGGGGGATCACTACCGCCCGATTTTCATGCTTTTTTTGACTCAGATTGGGCTGGTTGCTATGACACTTGTGTGCCCACTAGTGGCTTTTGCTTCATGCTTGGTAGCTCATGTATATCTTGGTTGAGCAAGAAGAAGCCTAATGTGGCCAATTCTAGTTATGAAGCCAAGTATATGGAAGCTTTCATAGCCATTGTTGAGTGTGTGTTGCTCAGACGCCTTATGGCTGATTTGGGTATTGGTCAGTCTTCTGCCACACCATCTTCACTGATAGTCAGAGCGCACTGGTAGTTGCAAGGAACCTTGTGTTCCATGCTCGCACTAAGCACATTGAGCTGCATCATCATTTTGTCAGGGAGAGGTTCTCTGCTAGGGAGATCAACTTGGCATATGTGCCCACGTAGGAGAACATTGCAGACCTTTTCACGAAGGCTCTACCTAGGTAGAAGTTTGAACCTTTCCGCAAATCTTTGGGCTTACTTCCTTTTGTGGAGTGATTTCCACATAGCTTGGCACTTCCTTATACATGAGTGCCAGCTACTTGCTCACCACATCACTCCTAGGGGGGATTTTTTGATATATTTAGGTAGCGATGTGTGTGAACACTTTTCTCTTTCTTTAGGAGGTTTCTTTTTCCTCGGCTTGTATATACAGCTATTGCCCTAATGGGCTACTTATCTTTGTACATCTCTAGTAATACATTTAGTATTGTGTGCTGAGCTTCAAGCTTCTTCTTCTTCCTTGTGTTGTTCGCTTCTAAATCCAATATATATATGGAGCACAAGAGTTTCTAAATTAAGAGATAGCCATAGTCTCTGATGTTGAGTGGTGTAAAGATTATTTTCCCTCCTGGTATTTGTCACAAATCAATTAATTTTTTTGGGTCTTATATTTGATATATGTGGAGTCTAAGTGTGTTTTTCCTTTCACAAGATGACTAAAGGACTTCCAATAGCTAAATTGGAAGTGGATGCAGTGTCCTTTTCAAGAGGGCATTGGTTTTTGGACATAGACACAGAAGTAGTGGAGTTGGAATAAAAACAAGAGGACATTATCGAGCAAGAAAGAAATAGAAAAAGAGCTCAAGTATTTTCTCAAAATAGTCAACAAGCATATTTTCACTGTAACAAAAGGAAAGTACAAGTATACTATGCTTTGTTAGGAATGGTATAGTTTTCAAAGATCAGCTGCAATTTACAAGAGGTTGAAGGTAGTAGGGTTACACAAACTTCTAGAAGAACCCATTTTTTTATTGACTTTTACAGATGTGAACAAGCCATGTCAACTCTTCAAGAAGTTAGAAGAAGTACAAAAGCTTAATTTATGTGCAAAGTCAAAAATAGGGAAAATGAAGTGGTGGAAATATTAATCAAATTAGATCATATCAGGGTTGCCTTGAAATTCTACATGTGACTCCATTTTGTGCAAGGCAAAGAGTCCTCGACCTTGAGGAGTCTAAGTAGAAAGTCATAAAAATTTTTGTAATTTTTGGAAGCCGTTAGATAGGTCAAATTAGGTGTAGAACTTATTAAACTATAAATAGAGCTAGAGAGCTCATTTTGAGGTTGTTGTTGTTGTTGTTATTGTTGAACTTATGAGCTAGTAATTAGAAGAGCTATTGTAATTAGTTGATGATGAATATGAGTATGATTTCTTTTCTTGCCTTCCATTGATCTCCATCCGCACTTTCCTTGTGTATGTGTGCATGTGTGTGTATGTAATCACATTTCTCACCATCACCTTCATGCACTTCACTTGCTCTTGATCTTCATATCCGCCTAACCTCTCCATGGATTGAGAATTACAAGGTGGAGCTCCTCACGTTGGTAATCACCACTATGCTAGAGTGACACCAAATTTGGCACCATTGCCAGGGAAGAGCTCTAGGTTGATCATGTGATGGTACGTATGTTGGAGAAAATTGTTGGAAGGTAAAATTTGTTTGTTGTTTTGTTGTTTGTAGTTAGTATTACACACTTTTACTCCACTTTTCTTCTAGTTTCATTCCCCATCATCATCTCAAACTCCAAAAAATCACCGAAAATCTCTCATATTCCCTCTTTTTCTTCTCTTTCCCTCATTTGTGTGCATGCAAGAGTGAGAGAGAGATTTTGCAGGTGTTTGTTCGTGTCTTTTGGTGCACTAATCTTGCAGGGCAGCCTCTGGATGCCATGGATTTGTAGGAAACACAAGTAAAAACTCCATTTTTCTCTCAGAAATTGCCATTGAAGCTGACCATCGTGACTGTCAGAAGAAGGTATGTATTTGGGTGAACTTTTTGCACGAAGGAGGAGCGTAGGTAAGCGCTTGCATAGATCCATAGCTACTTTTTTGAAATTGCATGATTTTCTTACCATCGTGATGATGACACCATGGCAATTGTGTGTGTTATATGGAGAACCCCTCAGAAGAGGTGTGAACCACCTCTTAGATTGGTTATTACATGGGCTCACACATGAGTGCCATGTGGCACCCATGTGTGAAGCCATGTGGGGGGATGACTCACAATTATGAAGAGAGAGAAAGAGTAACTAATGATGGGACTACGCGGCTGGGTGGTACAATGGAATCGAATCTCCGTGCGCACACATCTCTGAGAAGTCGACATCGATAGTCGTGCAGAAGCCAGCCAAAATTGGGGACATCATCGGAGTTCAACTTGACACTGGTATCGGAGCAGGACAGCGCCAGCAGACGCCGCACACGTGAGAGACGGCCCACAGGCACACCAAACGAGGCGCCCAAGCCAGACGACCAATATTCGCCGCCGCGCGTAGAGAGGAGACCCGCAGGTGTCCGCCAGCTCATGGGGGGGGGGGGGCTTGCTCCTCCTTCCCCACTCCAAGATGGAATAGAGCATCTTATGCTCTTGGTTTTATAGGGACCTCCTCCGACTGTTGCACGCATATGTGGGATAAAAGTCCCCTTTATTGACAGTTCAGAGATTTTCAAAGTCATTCCAATTCAAGTTGAAGATAGGAGAAATTCGGGTTTTTTTGTGGGGAATTTGAAGAACAAAATTGATATTGTGGATCAAGATGTTGATCAAATGAGGATGTACATATGTATTATGGGCTGTGGCTTTGGGATGGGGGGGTTGGTTTGGTGAAAGAAGCTTTCATTCCTCAGTTTTGAGCTTTCCAAACCCATCTATTCATGAAGATGAAGCTTTTCACTTCCCACCAGTGACATACCCCATTTCTCCGGAGCATATCTTCTTCATACCATATCGGATTTTAAAAATCTTGGTCACATTTCGAAGCTACGCTTTCAAGCTTCGCTCAGAGACCATCGATGTTGGATTTGGAAGAGATTTGTCCTACCAAAATCTCTCTGCAGCGCTTCAGCAGGAACTAGGCGGACACTCCCGGGCCTAGTTTTTCTTCATCCGGACTCCAAGTCCAATTTTTTCACTTGGGATTGTCTCAAATTCTTGAAGTGCAGGTGCTGGGCAACAATTTGTGGACTGGCGAGGATTGGAAAATCTCTGAAATTGTTCAGTTGCACTCAGTTTGCCCGTTTGAGGCTTTTCCTACACACTTTTGGTGTTATTTTGGATGGTTTATGGTGTCTAGAACCTCCCCGGACCAAGCGGACATTTCCAATTTTCTTTTGGGACTGGCGAGGAATCAAAATCAGCGGCTTGAAGCATCAAGGACCACTTGGATTTAGCTTCCGCAACTCTACTTTGTATCAGGGAAGTGCTCTTGTGTTATATCTCTCTTCTTCTTGCATATTTAAACTCTACTTCCATTCATTTTTATACTCTCTAGTTAGCAAACGGGGGAAGGGTACTTAAACATGGAAACTAAAGGCAAACAAGTAGTTGAGACCACTTCTCCACCTAGAGAGCGACTAGAGGATCAGGATGCTAGAATGGAAGAAGTAGAGTTAGGACAAGAAATAGAAGAGAATTTAGAAGAAAAAGAGCCTTCACAGCAAGAGTATACTTATGAAGAGCTTATAGATGAATTTGTCACTCATGACCAATTCATTGATTTGAAAGAGCAAACCCTTAAGTTAGAAAAAGATTTGGGTAGCATCACATCTCTTATACAGCAACTTAAGTCTCAAATGATCTCCCTTGAGACTAGTGTCACTTCTTTCCTGGCTAGGAAGGAAAGAGAGACTCCTACCATTCCTCTAGAGATTACTAGGAAAGAGACTTCTCTTCCTAGTAAACATAAAGGAGAGAGCTCTAGGGAAGCTCCCCTCCTGAAAGACTTGAAGCCACCTACCTTCACGGGGGATGACCGAGACAGGAATAAGGATGCAATCTACACTTTTTTACAAAAGTGGCATGATTTGCATCAATTGAAGGGCACCCCACCTGAGTATCGTGTGCTAGAGGCGAGTCTTTCCCTCGGCCCACGTGCTTATAAATGGTGGATGAGTCTTAAGGAGGCGAACTCTATCCCTAGTGACTGGACTCAGTTTGAGACTCTTTTCCTAAAAGAGTTTCTTCCTGAAAATGAAGAGGAGAGGAATTGGGATGAGTGGGATAGGATTACTCAAAGAGGCAGGCCTCTTTCAGTCTATCTATCCCACTATAGAGAGATCACTTTGAAGCTTAAGGGTCTAGATGATTTTCAGAAGACCAGAGGGTTTGTTAGGGGCTTGGATAAAGCCATAAAGAGGGAAGTCAGGAGGAATGCGCCTAAGACGTTTGAGGAGGCGATCAAATATGCAGAGATATATGAGGACCATAACCGTCCTCAGTATACTCCTATGGAGACGGATCAGCCCCTTAAACCTCTTAGCACCACTAAATTTAAGAAGAAGTTGCCTTTTGGGAAAAACAAGGTTTTTATTAAAAAACAAAGATCACAAGGGCCTAAGCTATCCACAGACCAGTTTGAAAAGGCCAAAAGAGAGAACCTGTGTTTTAGGTGCCTATCCCCTAGCCATTCACAGTGGAACTGTCCACTCAAGAAGGGTGAAGAAAAGAAGAAAGGACCAGATTCTAGTACGGCTCCCGAAAGGGGCAAAAAGGTGGTCCACCTAGTGCAGACCCTTCCCATTCATGGCAGCTCTAGCTGCAAGGGAGTAGAGGTGATGCACGAGGATATAGAGCACACGTGTTGTTTAACTCAGTCATTGTGGTCACCGCAGTTTGGACCACATGACTTGGTCAAGCTACATGGTAGTGTATACGGGACCAGGGTGCGAGTCATGATAGATGACTCTGCCACTCATAACTTCATTAACTATGCTTTGGTCAAGAAATTGAAGATTCCCCAGCAGCCTAGTGCACATAAATACATTGTATCTATGATGCAAGGGCAAGATAAAAGAGTATGGGATACTATGGTATCCAATTTGGAAGTCAAGATGCAGGATTATACAGATCATATGGACTTCCAAATTATGAACATGGAGAGGACAGATCTAGTCTTAGGAAGAGAATGGCTATGGGGGTTGGGAGATACACTTAAACGCAGCTATCAAAATAACACACTCGAGTTTGAAAAGAATGGAAGTAAAGTTTATATTCAGGGAGAGAGAGATGTACCTAGTGCACCTCTCATCTCATCATTAGAGTTGTATAGTCTCTGTTGTTCACAGCATGTACAGGATATGTTTTTATTGTATAGTCATGATATGGAGCATTGTACAGACAGCTCATCTGATGTATATTTTCATGCTTTGAATGTAAATATGAACAGGACTTTCTACTATTCTTTTTTGCAAGAGTGTGTAGTTAAAAGTTTTAAGGATCTTATGTTTGAATACAGAGATGTTTTTCCCACTGACTTACCTAGAGGGCTACCACCTGAGAGAGGGGACATTGACCATGCCATAGAGGTTGTTACTAACACTAACCCTATTTGTAGACCACCTTATAGGCTTAGTGTTTCTCAGCATGAGGAGGTTGAGAAGCAATTGCAGGATTATTTAGATAAAGGCTTCATCAAACCTAGTAACTCACCATGGGCATCGCCAATGCTCCTAGTTAAAAAGAAGGATGGCTCTATGAGACTATGTATAGATTATAGAGCACTTAATAAGGTAACTATCAAAAATAGATTTCCAATGCCTAGGTTGGAAGATCTATTTGATCAGTTACATCAAGCTCGGTATTTTACCAAGCTTGACCTTAGATCAGGATATCATCAGATTAGAATTAGGGCAGAGGATGTCCCTAAGACTGCATTTAGGACTAGATATGGGCATTATGAGTTTTTGGTGATGCCTTTTGGTCTCACCAACGCTCCTGCCACTTTCATGAAACTCATGAATAGTGTTTTACGGCCTTATCTAGGACACTTTGTAGTAGACTTTTTAGATGACATTCTGATCTATAGTGCATCAGAACAGGAGCACTTGGAACACTTGAGAAAAGTATTTCAAGTGCTAAGGGAAAATTTGCTCTTTGCTAAAGAGTCAAAGTGTGAATTTTTCAAGAAAGAGGTTAAATATCTTGGGCATATAGTCTCCCAGGATGGAATCCAGATGGATCCTGAAAAACTAAGGGCTATTATGCAGTGGCCACATCCACGAAACCTGGAGGAGCTGCAGATCTTCCTAGGTTTATCAGGTTTCTATCGAAGATTCATTAAGAGCTATGCCAAAATTGCTGTCCCGATGACGGAACAACTTAAAGGGAAAGGGAAAGCCTTTCATTGGGGAGACGAACAGAAGCAAAGTATGGAAAAGTTGAAGGTAGCAATTGCTACAGCTCCACTTTTACATATAGCAGATCCCAATAAACCATTTGTGGTTGAGACTGACGCGAGTGATTTTGCTATAGGAGCGGTTTTAGTACAGGATGGTCGACCAGTAGCTTTTGAGAGCAAGAAACTAGAACCGGCTCAAAAGAATTACTCAGTCTATGAGAAGGAGTTGTATGCAATAGCCCATGCTTTGAAGAAGTGGCGTCATTATTTATATGGTGCCAAAGTTATGATAGTGTTTGATCAAGAGAGCATTAAGTGGCTCTCTAATCAAACAGACCTTAAAGGTCGTAAGGCCCGATGGGCAGAGACCCTTCAAGAGTTTGATTATGAGCTTAGGTATAGGAAGGGAAAGTTTAATGTGGTGGCTGATTCACTTAGCCGCATGCCTATGCTCAATGGACTGAGTTTTACTCAGATCACTAGTGAGCTACTTGAGTCTCTTAGAGGGAAATGTGGGCTTGATCCTGCATATTCCGAGATTTGGGAAGCCATAGAGAATGGGGATCGTGATATACGGGTTTCCACTGAGGATGGAGTATCGACGGGTACTCAAGAAGGATTCAAGTGGAAGAATTACAGTGTCCAAGATGGATATCTGTTATATAAAGGTAAGGTGTGTGTCCCTAGAGATACTGAGTTGAGACGGCATATTTTGTATGAGTGTCATGACACACCTAGTGCGGGACACCCAGGAGTTAACAAGACTTATGATCTTGTTAAGAGGCAGTTTTATTGGCCTGGACTTCATAAGGACGTCCTAGAGTATGTGCTTAAGTGCAATAAATGCCAGGTCAACAAAGCTGAGAGGTTGAGGATTGGAGGGCTACTCCACCCATTGGATATTCCCAATGGGAAGTGGGAGAGTATCTCCATGGACTTTATAGTCGGATTACCTAAGACACAGAGAGGGCACGACTCGGTCTGGGTAATTGTGGATAGGTTAACCAAAATGGCTAGGTTTATTCCAACACGTACTACAGTGAAGACACCTGAGTTGGCTAGACTCTTTGTAGAGAACCTATACCGGTTATATGGTCTTCCTTTAGACATAGTTTCTGATCGGGATAGGAAGTTTACTAGCCACTTTTGGAGAGCGGTCTTCAAAAGGTTGGATACAAAGCTTAGCATGAGTACGGCCGAGCATCCACAGTTGGATGGGCAAACAGAAAGGGTTAACCAAATCCTAGAGGATATGCTTCGAGCATATGTGAATGAAAGGCAAACTAATTGGGAGGAGTACTTACCTATAGTAGAGTTTGCATATAATAGTGCCAAGCACTCTTCCACCGGACATAGTCCATTTATGCTTATGTATGGGTTTCAGCCAAGGGCTCCTTATGTAGTTGGCTTGCAGAATGAAAAAGTTCAAGCTGCAAAGGACTTCTTGGAAGAAATGAATGATATGCTTAAACTTGCTAAGGACAGCATTAGGAAAGCTCAGGATAGGGCTAGAGCCTATGCTGACCCTCAGAGAAGAGATATCAACTTTGAGGTAGGAGAACAAGTCTATCTTAGAGTTCCATCTAGGTCTGAAACCATGAAGACGGGACCTTGTCCAAAATTATCTCCTAGGTATTGTGGACCTTTCCAAATACTTAAGAGAATAGGAAAGATGGCTTACCAACTCCAACTTCCAGAGAATAGTCAAATCCATCCAGTTTTTCATGTTAGCCGGCTTAAGAAAAGGCTGGGTGAATCTGACAACCTCATTCCAGATAGTGAGGTAGTAGAGCCTATTTCTGTGCAATCTATTCCACATGAGCCAGAGAGCATACTACGCACTCGAGAGAAACGGACGAGGAGTCACTTGTATAAAGAGTGTCTAGTAAAGTGGAAAGATAGTTCAGAAGATAGTGCCACATGGGAGCGGGTTAGCACCCTTCAGAGACGGTTTCCCAGTTTCAGTTTACCTTCCCAAGAGTTTTCTTAAGGGGAAGGATATGGGGAAACAACACGGAGACAGGACCGTGTATTTCTATACATGGGGATATAGTGGGAGTAGTGTTATTATTAGTTCTCTCTTTCTATTAGACCTTCCAATACCATTTTTGAGGACAAAAATGGAGTTAAGGGGAAGGAAATGTTATATGGAGAACCCCTCAGAAGAGGTGTGAACCACCTCTTAGATTGGTTATTACATGGGCTCACACATGAGTGCCATGTGGCACCCATGTGTGAAGCCATGTGGGGGGATGACTCACAATTATGAAGAGAGAGAAAGAGTAACTAATGATGGGACTACGCGGCTGGGTGGTACAATGGAATCGGATCTCCGTGCGCACACATCTCTGAGAAGTCGACATCGATAGTCGTGCAGAAGCCAGCCAAAATTGGGGACATCATCGGAGTTCAACTTGACAGTGTGTGACCATCGCGACCGTCACTAACCATCGTGGCGATTGGCTCATGCCATCGCGATCACGTCACATTATTGCAACAGTGACACACCATCATGAGAGTGCTTGACAATCACAATCTTGACTGACCATCATGGTCTAATCATGGACATTTGATCGTCATGACTTGACCATCACGGCTGTGACTCATATTCATCATCTGACCATCATGACTTGACAATCGCGGCTGTCAGTGATCATCGCAACTGTTGGTGTGTAAAACACCACAAGAACTAAACTAATGTGGTATTAGAAGACCTCCATAACCACCATTAGCTTAGCAACACTCACATTATGAGTCTTCATCTCTGAACTTAGTGAAAATCAAAATTTCACTTCACAGAAATCTGCGCCTTTTCTTCAATCCTTCAATCTAACCTGTATTAGCTTAATCTTTGCCAAATCTTTTGATTACTTGCTAAGAAAAGTTCTTGCTAGTGTTAAGAAACACATAACAAACAAAACTTTCAAGCAATAACTTCACAATCCTCTGATTTTGTACCAATCTTTACACTATGTCTGAAAACTGAAAATGTACTTCATCGATTTGACATACCTTCATTCTTAAACTGATTTCTCTGAGTACGCGTCCCGTTTCTCAAAGATCTTTTGACCAAATGTAGTTGAGGATTATAGCTTTCCAACGAGCTATCACTTACCAAAAACTTTACACCATGCTTCGAGATCTGACCTTAAGAAGATCAGTCAAATGTGCGCCAGAAAAGTCGTAACTGTCAACTAACTTTCATAGTCATATGAAATGACTTGAGACTCAATGTACAATAGGAATTAGACACAATGCTTCTACACAAACATGTGTTGATTATCAGAGAAGGTGTGTACAAAATGGCTTGGCCTAATTTTGCTCACAGCCATGGAAAACTCTATCAGACTCAGAAGTTTTCTCTCACCATCTCTCTCAGAAATTACACGACTTTTCTCTACTACCTCAAACTACAAAATTGAGTTCTCTCTTACATGTTCCTGACTCAAATTAACTTATATACCTAAAGTTTACATCCTTTTTGACTTGAACTCGTAAGTTCTAAAGATCAAATACAAATCTAGACTCTAATTTTGCACTAATTTACAATAGTGAAATTATCTCTTCACTTAGGCTTGATTTTCTGTAGGTCTTTTCTTCACTTCTTATTTCCTCCATCATATGTCTCCATATGTCTTCATATATGCATGCCTAATTAGTGAGTGAAGCCCCAACAGCTCCCCCTCAATCACTAATTAGCATAATTTGACTTCTTCACATAGTCTCTTTCTCTTTTATTCCTGCCATCTCCTTGAACTTACTTGTCTTTACTCCATCCAAGCTTTTTGTCATAATATCTGCAATCTGATCTTTTGTGGAAGTATACACCACTTCAATCTCTTTCTCCATTACCTTTTCTCTAAGAAAATGGTACTGTATCTCTATGTGCTTTGTCCTTGCATGAAACACAGGATTTGCTGCAAGATATAATGAACTCATGTTATCTCCATGAATGATGGGTATACCTTGATCAATTCCCAAGCTTTTGAATAATGTCTGCATCCATATGACTTCCTTTGCTGCTTCCACAAGTCCTTTGTATTCAGCTTCAGTTGATGATAAGGCCACTGTGTGTTGTTTCTTTGAACACCAACTCACAAGCTTATCTCCAATGTATATCATGTAGCCATGTGTAGACCTTCTGTCATCTTGACTTCCTGCCCAATCTGAATCACTATAGGCTCTCAATCTTATATCTGATGTAAAAGGATAATACAATCCTTCTTTCAAAGTCCCTTTGATATATCTAAGGACTCTTTGACCTGCAATCCAATGTGGATCCTTTGGACAATGCATGAATTGGGAAAGGACACCAACTGCATAACTAAGATCAGGCCTTGTTAGAGTTGCATAAATCAAACTTCCAACTAGAGATTGATACTTCCTCATGTCTTTGAACTCTGCACCATCATATCTACTGAGTTTGTGATTGACTTCTAATGGTGTAGATGCCTCTCTGCAATTCTCCATGTTAAACTTCTTTAGAAGATTCAAGAGATACCTTTCTTGTGATACATAAATGCCATGCCCTGCATAAGTGATTTCCATTCCAAGAAAATATGATAATTTTCCTAGATCACTTATCTTGAATTCTCTTTCAAGTAGCTTCTTCACCTCCTTGATTCCTTCATTTGAGGTACCTGTAATTATAATGTCATCTACATATATACAAATGTAGATCATACCTTCATCTGTTCTTTTGATAAGTAAGCTTGCATCTGCCTTTGAACTTTGATATCCAAGATCATTAAGATACTTTACAAGTCTATAATTCCAAGCTCTTGGAGCTTGCTTCAAACCATAAAGGGCTCTTCTCAACCTGCAAACATAATTTGGACACTTATGATCTGCAAACCCTTGAGGTTGCTCCATGTAAACCTCATCTGATATATATCCATTCAAAAATGCATTCTTAATGTCCAATTGACTCAATGTCCATCCTTTTGATGCTGCAATGGCAATGATTGTCCTTATGGTTGACATCTTTGCCACAGGACTGAATGTCTCATCATAATCTATGCCAAATGTTTGAGCATAGCCTTTAACCACCAATCTAGCTTTGTATCTGGCTATAGTTCCATCTGCATGCTTCTTAACTTTGTAAACCCATTTGTTTCCAATCACTTTCTTACCATTAGGCTTTGGGACAAGTTCCCAAGTTTTGTTCTCTTCAAGAGCATCAAATTCTTCCTTCATTGCTACTTCCCATTGTCTCTTACCTTTTGCTTCATCATAGCTTTGAGGTTCTTCATCTTCCTTAACCATGTAAGCATAATTTTTCTGAGTCAAGTAAGAAGTGTCATATGAATACCTTGTAGGTTGATTCCTTATTCTGGTTGACCTTCTTGGTTCACACACTTCATGTCTATCTGGATGTACTTCTTCATCAAATATTGGTCCATCTTCATTCCTTCTATATGATCCAACTCTTGATGTGCTTGCTTGCATATGTTCTTCATCTCCATCTATTTGCATATGTGACTTACCTCTTGCACTCCTTCTTATCTCTTCCTCAAATGTTTCAAGCTCACATTCTTTATCTGCATACCAACTCTTCTGTTCATCAAAAGTCACATCTCTGGAAACAATAAAATGTTTAGTTAAAGGACTCCATAGTCTATAACCCATTTGCTTTTCATCATACCCAATAAACACATATCTTTCTGCCTTTGGTTCAAGCTTATGTCTGAGTTGTGATGGTACATAAGCATAGGCAATTGACCCAAACACTTTACAATGGTCAAGTGTTGGTTTCTTACCCCACCAAGCTTCATAAGGGGTCATACCATTCAAAGCTCCACATGGTAACCTATTCACAAGGTATGTGGCTGTATTTACAGCCTCAGCCCAAAGATAATTAGGGCAATTCTTTTCTTTTAACATTGCTCTTGCAAATTCAACCAATGTTCTATTCCTCCTTTCTGCCACCCCATTATGTTGAGGTGTATACCTGCAAGTTATCTCTCTCTTGATACCTGCATTCCAAAGATAATCATTAAACTCTTGGGAGAAGTATTCTCCCCCTCCATCAGACCTTAGCCTCTTGAGTTTGTGACCTGTAACTCTTTCTGCATAAGCATGAAAATGTTTGAAGGCTCCAAAGACTTCTGATCTTTCCTTTAGAACATAAAGGGTTATCCACCTTGTAGCATCATCAATAAACAAAACATAATACCTAGATCCATTTATTGAACCTTCTTTTGTTGGTCCCCATACATCTGTATGTATGAGTTCAAGCAAACCATCATGCTTGAAACCTTTCTTCTGGAATGGTTGTCTATGAGCTTTTCCCATCTGACAAGCTTCACACTTGTATATCATATGTTGATTCTTCACATTTGGTAATCCCAATACAGATTGGTTCTCCACCATAGTTTTGATTCCTCTTTCATTGAAATGTCCCAATCTTTTATGCCAAAGATCTAACTCTGTAATTACTTCATCACCATGTGTGATTAGGGCTTGACCAACATTTCCTTGTACTTTGAGAGTAAAAAGTCTGCCTTCCTTCTTACCACAAACAATGGGTTTGTAAGCATCCTCTGGATCTTCAACAAATACCCCTTCATTTGTAAATCTGACTTGAAAACCTTTTTCCACTATTTTTCCAACACTAATCAGATTCTTTGGTATTGTTGGAACATACAAAACATTTGTTAATAAATCAGCTCCACTCCTGCACTTCACTTTTCCAATTGAATGCACATTATGCTTTGTATTGTCACCTGTTTGTACTGTATGACTTGAATTTCCTTCTTCCAATTTTGACAATAATTCTATATTACCTGATAAATGATTTGAACAACCAGAGTCAATATAGAATACCTTGAGATCCTCCTTCTCTGATGAACTAATTGAATTCATCATCAATGTTGTATGGTTGTCATTCTGTGTATCATTTGCATAATTGTAATATGTGGTGTTATATGATTGATTCTGATTCCAATTTCTTCCACCACCTCTACCAAAACTTCCTCTTGAATTATGTCTTCCTCTTTGAAATTGATTCTGAAACCTTCCACCTCTTCCTCTGCCATTGTTATTCTGATTTTGGCTTGCTCCTTGTTGATTGTGCCAACAATCATATGCTAGATGATTACTCAATCCACAAATCCAACATGTCTTCTTGTTATTGTTCTGATTACCTCTACCTCTTCCATTACCTCGACCTTTGCCTCTGCCAAAACCTCTTCCTCTTGCATAATTTGCTTGAGTTGTTGACTCTTCTTCATCCTTTGCCTTGCCTTTATCTCCTTTCTTTTTATTCTTCACATACATTGCAGAACTTTGACCTTTGTCTCCATCTGACTTTAAGTCTTGCTCAAATGTAAGCATCAATCCAAGTAATTGATTCAATTCTGGCACATAATGGTTTAATGAGAGTTCTGTTGAAAGTACAAAAGGCTTCCACCTTTCATCACCTCTTAATCCTGCAAGTAATTGAGCTATCAACCTATGATCTTCAATATCCTCATCAATAGATCCAAGACTATCTGCCAAGTCTTTCATCTTAGTGACATAATCACTAATGCTTTGATTCTGCTTTTTCTTGAATGTGGTAAACTCTGACCATAAGCTAGCTTTCCTAGCTTTAGTAGTGTTTTGGAAGTGGTCTTCCAAAGCATTCCAAATATCTTCAGCTGTTTCTAAACCTCTGATATGTGGCAACAAGTGATCTGTAATAGTGTTGTATATATAAGCTCTTGCACTTGCATCTCTCTTCTGCCATAGCTTCAAAGCTTCTAGCTCTTCCTTCCTTGGATGACTTTCATCTTCAAATTTAGGCTTCTCCTCTTCACCTGTCACATATACCATTAAGTCCTTACTCATAAGTAAGGCTTCCATCCTCATTACCTAAGCAGGATAGTTATCTCTGTCCAATTTGTCAATGGACACATGATCTGCCATGGTATCCTTGCTTCTGCTTCAACCTGTAAGTGTAAGGTTAAAGAATGATACCTTTTGTAGACCTTTACTCTTAGAAGTGACTTCGAAGTAGCCTTCTGATGACTTTTGTTGTTGAACACCTCAGCTTCCTCCTTCTTTGATAAAGAACTCTTCAAATCTTCTTGTATCTGCTCTCCTTTACTTCTCGAGGACCTTATCTGCTCTGATACCACTTGTTGGTGTGTAAAACACCACAAGAACTAAACTAATGTGGTATTAGAAGACCTCCATAACCACCATTAGCTTAGCAACACTCACATTATGAGTCTTCATCTCTGAACTTAGTGAAAATCAAAATTTCACTTCACAGAAATCTGCGCCTTTTCTTCAATCCTTCAATCTAACCTGTATTAGCTTAATCTTTGCCAAATCTTTTGATTACTTGCTAAGAAAAGTTCTTGCTAGTGTTAAGCAACACATAACAAACAAAACTTTCAAGCAATAACTTCACAATCCTCTGATTTTGTACCAATCTTTACACTATGTCTGAAAACTGAAAATGTACTTCATCGATTTGACATACCTTCATTCTTAAACTGATTTCTCTGAGTACGCGTCCCGTTTCTCAAAGATCTTTTGACCAAATGTAGTTGAGGATTATAGCTTTCCAACGAGCTATCACTTACCAAAAACTTTACACCATGCTTCGAGATCTGACCTTAAGAAGATCAGTCAAATGTGCGCCAGAAAAGTCGTAACTGTCAACTAACTTTCATAGTCATATGAAATGACTTGAGACTCAATGTACAATAGGAATTAGACACAATGCTTCTACACAAACATGTGTTGATTATCAGAGAAGGTGTGTACAAAATGGCTTGGCCTAATTTTGCTCACAGCCATGGAAAACTCTATCAGACTCAGAAGTTTTCTCTCACCATCTCTCTCAGAAATTACACGACTTTTCTCTACTACCTCAAACTACAAAATTGAGTTCTCTCTTACATGTTCCTGACTCAAATTAACTTATATACCTAAAGTTTACATCCTTTTTGACTTGAACTCGTAAGTTCTAAAGATCAAATACAAATCTAGACTCTAATTTTGCACTAATTTACAATAGTGAAATTATCTCTTCACTTAGGCTTGATTTTCTGTAGGTCTTTTCTTCACTTCTTATTTCCTCCATCATATGTCTCCATATGTCTTCATATATGCATGCCTAATTAGTGAGTGAAGCCCCAACAGCTCCCCCTCAATCACTAATTAGCATAATTTGACTTCTTCACATAGTCTCTTTCTCTTTTATTCCTGCCATCTCCTTGAACTTACTTGTCTTTACTCCATCCAAGCTTTTTGTCATAATATCTGCAATCTGATCTTTTGTGGAAGTATACACCACTTCAATCTCTTTCTCCATTACCTTTTCTCTAAGAAAATGGTACTGTATCTCTATGTGCTTTGTCCTTGCATGAAACACAGGATTTGCTGCAAGATATAATGAACTCATGTTATCTCCATGAATGATGGGTATACCTTGATCAATTCCCAAGCTTTTGAATAATGTCTGCATCCATATGACTTCCTTTGCTGCTTCCACAAGTCCTTTGTATTCAGCTTCAGTTGATGATAAGGCCACTGTGTGTTGTTTCTTTGAACACCAACTCACAAGCTTATCTCCAATGTATATCATGTAGCCATGTGTAGACCTTCTGTCATCTTGACTTCCTGCCCAATCTGAATCACTATAGGCTCTCAATCTTATATCTGATGTAAAAGGATAATACAATCCTTCTTTCAAAGTCCCTTTGATATATCTAAGGACTCTTTGACCTGCAATCCAATGTGGATCCTTTGGACAATGCATGAATTGGGAAAGGACACCAACTGCATAACTAAGATCAGGCCTTGTTAGAGTTGCATAAATCAAACTTCCAACTAGAGATTGATACTTCCTCATGTCTTTGAACTCTGCACCATCATATCTACTGAGTTTGTGATTGACTTCTAATGGTGTAGATGCCTCTCTGCAATTCTCCATGTTAAACTTCTTTAGAAGATTCAAGAGATACCTTTCTTGTGATACATAAATGCCATGCCCTGCATAAGTGATTTCCATTCCAAGAAAATATGATAATTTTCCTAGATCACTTATCTTGAATTCTCTTTCAAGTAGCTTCTTCACCTCCTTGATTCCTTCATTTGAGGTACCTGTAATTATAATGTCATCTACATATATACAAATGTAGATCATACCTTCATCTGTTCTTTTGATAAGTAAGCTTGCATCTGCCTTTGAACTTTGATATCCAAGATCATTAAGATACTTTACAAGTCTATAATTCCAAGCTCTTGGAGCTTGCTTCAAACCATAAAGGGCTCTTCTCAACCTGCAAACATAATTTGGACACTTATGATCTGCAAACCCTTGAGGTTGCTCCATGTAAACCTCATCTGATATATATCCATTCAAAAATGCATTCTTAATGTCCAATTGACTCAATGTCCATCCTTTTGATGCTGCAATGGCAATGATTGTCCTTATGGTTGACATCTTTGCCACAGGACTGAATGTCTCATCATAATCTATGCCAAATGTTTGAGCATAGCCTTTAACCACCAATCTAGCTTTGTATCTGGCTATAGTTCCATCTGCATGCTTCTTAACTTTGTAAACCCATTTGTTTCCAATCACTTTCTTACCATTAGGCTTTGGGACAAGTTCCCAAGTTTTGTTCTCTTCAAGAGCATCAAATTCTTCCTTCATTGCTACTTCCCATTGTCTCTTACCTTTTGCTTCATCATAGCTTTGAGGTTCTTCATCTTCCTTAACCATGTAAGCATAATTTTTCTGAGTCAAGTAAGAAGTGTCATATGAATACCTTGTAGGTTGATTCCTTATTTTGGTTGACCTTCTTGGTTCACACACTTCATGTCTATCTGGATGTACTTCTTCATCAAATATTGGTCCATCTTCATTCCTTCTATATGATCCAACTCTTGATGTGCTTGCTTGCATATGTTCTTCATCTCCATCTATTTGCATATGTGACTTACCTCTTGCACTCCTTCTTATCTCTTCCTCAAATGTTTCAAGCTCACATTCTTTATCTGCATACCAACTCTTCTGTTCATCAAAAGTCACATCTCTGGAAACAATAAAATGTTTAGTTAAAGGACTCCATAGTCTATAACCCATTTGCTTTTCATCATACCCAATAAACACATATCTTTCTGCCTTTGGTTCAAGCTTATGTCTGAGTTGTGATGGTACATAAGCATAGGCAATTGACCCAAACACTTTACAATGGTCAAGTGTTGGTTTCTTACCCCACCAAGCTTCATAAGGGGTCATACCATTCAAAGCTCCACATGGTAACCTATTCACAAGGTATGTGGCTGTATTTACAGCCTCAGCCCAAAGATAATTAGGGCAATTCTTTTCTTTTAACATTGCTCTTGCAAATTCAACCAATGTTCTATTCCTCCTTTCTGCCACCCCATTATGTTGAGGTGTATACCTGCAAGTTATCTCTCTCTTGATACCTGCATTCCAAAGATAATCATTAAACTCTTGGGAGAAGTATTCTCCCCCTCCATCAGACCTTAGCCTCTTGAGTTTGTGACCTGTAACTCTTTCTGCATAAGCATGAAAATGTTTGAAGGCTCCAAAGACTTCTGATCTTTCCTTTAGAACATAAAGGGTTATCCACCTTGTAGCATCATCAATAAACAAAACATAATACCTAGATCCATTTATTGAACCTTCTTTTGTTGGTCCCCATACATCTGTATGTATGAGTTCAAGCAAACCATCATGCTTGAAACCTTTCTTCTGGAATGGTTGTCTATGAGCTTTTCCCATCTGACAAGCTTCACACTTGTATATCATATGTTGATTCTTCACATTTGGTAATCCCAATACAGATTGGTTCTCCACCATAGTTTTGATTCCTCTTTCATTGAAATGTCCCAATCTTTTATGCCAAAGATCTAACTCTGTAATTACTTCATCACCATGTGTGATTAGGGCTTGACCAACATTTCCTTGTACTTTGAGAGTAAAAAGTCTGCCTTCCTTCTTACCACAAACAATGGGTTTGTAAGCATCCTCTGGATCTTCAACAAATACCCCTTCATTTGTAAATCTGACTTGAAAACCTTTTTCCACTATTTGTCCAACACTAATCAGATTCTTTGGTATTGTTGGAACATACAAAACATTTGTTAATAAATCAGCTCCACTCCTGCACTTCACTTTTCCAATTGAATGCACATTATGCTTTGTATTGTCACCTGTTTGTACTGTATGACTTGAATTTCCTTCTTCCAATTTTGACAATAATTCTATATTACCTGATAAATGATTTGAACAACCAGAGTCAATATAGAATACCTTGAGATCCTCCTTCTCTGATGAGCTAATTGAATTCATCATCAATGTTGTATGGTTGTCATTCTGTGTATCATTTGCATAATTGTAATATGTGGTGTTATATGATTGATTCTGATTCCAATTTCTTCCACCACCTCTACCAAAACTTCCTCTTGAATTATGTCTTCCTCTTTGAAATTGATTCTGAAACCTTCCACCTCTTCCTCTGCCATTGTTATTCTGATTTTGGCTTGCTCCTTGTTGATTGTGCCAACAATCATATGCTAGATGATTACTCAATCCACAAATCCAACATGTCTTCTTGTTATTGTTCTGATTACCTCTACCTCTTCCATTACCTCGACCTTTGCCTCTGCCAAAACCTCTTCCTCTTGCATAATTTGCTTGAGTTGTTGACTCTTCTTCATCCTTTGCCTTGCCTTTATCTCCTTTCTTTTTATTCTTCACATACATTGCAGAACTTTGACCTTTGTCTCCATCTGACTTTAAGTCTTGCTCAAATGTAAGCATCAATCCAAGTAATTGATTCAATTCTGGCACATAATGGTTTAATGAGAGTTCTGTTGAAAGTACAAAAGGCTTCCACCTTTCATCACCTCTTAATCCTGCAAGTAATTGAGCTATCAACCTATGATCTTCAATATCCTCATCAATAGATCCAAGACTATCTGCCAAGTCTTTCATCTTAGTGACATAATCACTAATGCTTTGATTCTGCTTTTTCTTGAATGTGGTAAACTCTGACCATAAGCTAGCTTTCCTAGCTTTAGTAGTGTTTTGGAAGTGGTCTTCCAAAGCATTCCAAATATCTTCAGCTGTTTCTAAACCTCTGATATGTGGCAACAAGTGATCTGTAATAGTGTTGTATATATAAGCTCTTGCACTTGCATCTCTCTTCTGCCATAGCTTCAAAGCTTCTAGCTCTTCCTTCCTTGGATGACTTTCATCTTCAAATTTAGGCTTCTCCTCTTCACCTGTCACATATACCATTAAGTCCTTACTCATAAGTAAGGCTTCCATCCTCATTACCCAAGCAGGATAGTTATCTCTGTCCAATTTGTCAATGGACACATGATCTGCCATGGTATCCTTGCTTCTGCTTCAACCTGTAAGTGTAAGGTTAAAGAATGATACCTTTTGTAGACCTTTACTCTTAGAAGTGACTTCGAAGTAGCCTTCTGATGACTTTTGTTGTTGAACACCTCAGCTTCCTCCTTCTTTGATAAAGAACTCTTCAAATCTTCTTGTATCTGCTCTCCTTTACTTCTCGAGGACCTTATCTGCTCTGATACCACTTGTTGGTGTGTAAAACACCACAAGAACTAAACTAATGTGGTATTAGAAGACCTCCATAACCACCATTAGCTTAGCAACACTCACATTATGAGTCTTCATCTCTGAACTTAGTGAAAATCAAAATTTCACTTCACAGAAATCTGCGCCTTTTCTTCAATCCTTCAATCTAACCTGTATTAGCTTAATCTTTGCCAAATCTTTTGATTACTTGCTAAGAAAAGTTCTTGCTAGTGTTAAGCAACACATAACAAACAAAACTTTCAAGCAATAACTTCACAATCCTCTGATTTTGTACCAATCTTTACACTATGTCTGAAAACTGAAAATGTACTTCATCGATTTGACATACCTTCATTCTTAAACTGATTTCTCTGAGTACGCGTCCCGTTTCTCAAAGATCTTTTGACCAAATGTAGTTGAGGATTATAGCTTTCCAACGAGCTATCACTTACCAAAAACTTTACACCATGCTTCGAGATCTGACCTTAAGAAGATCAGTCAAATGTGCGCCAAAAAAGTCGTAACTGTCAACTAACTTTCATAGTCATATGAAATGACTTGAGACTCAATGTACAATAGGAATTAGACACAATGCTTCTACACAAACATGTGTTGATTATCAGAGAAGGTGTGTACAAAATGGCTTGGCCTAATTTTGCTCACAGCCATGGAAAACTCTATCAGACTCAGAAGTTTTCTCTCACCATCTCTCTCAGAAATTACACGACTTTTCTCTACTACCTCAAACTACAAAATTGAGTTCTCTCTTACATGTTCCTGACTCAAATTAACTTATATACCTAAAGTTTACATCCTTTTTGACTTGAACTCGTAAGTTCTAAAGATCAAATACAAATCTAGACTCTAATTTTGCACTAATTTACAATAGTGAAATTATCTCTTCACTTAGGCTTGATTTTCTGTAGGTCTTTTCTTCACTTCTTATTTCCTCCATCATATGTCTCCATATGTCTTCATATATGCATGCCTAATTAGTGAGTGAAGCCCCAACAGCTCCCCCTCAATCACTAATTAGCATAATTTGACTTCTTCACATAGTCTCTTTCTCTTTTATTCCTGCCATCTCCTTGAACTTACTTGTCTTTACTCCATCCAAGCTTTTTGTCATAATATCTGCAATCTGATCTTTTGTGGAAGTATACACCACTTCAATCTCTTTCTCCATTACCTTTTCTCTAAGAAAATGGTACTGTATCTCTATGTGCTTTGTCCTTGCATGAAACACAGGATTTGCTGCAAGATATAATGAACTCATGTTATCTCCATGAATGATGGGTATACCTTGATCAATTCCCAAGCTTTTGAATAATGTCTGCATCCATATGACTTCCTTTGCTGCTTCCACAAGTCCTTTGTATTCAGCTTCAGTTGATGATAAGGCCACTGTGTGTTGTTTCTTTGAACACCAACTCACAAGCTTATCTCCAATGTATATCATGTAGCCATGTGTAGACCTTCTGTCATCTTGACTTCCTGCCCAATCTGAATCACTATAGGCTCTCAATCTTATATCTGATGTAAAAGGATAATACAATCCTTCTTTCAAAGTCCCTTTGATATATCTAAGGACTCTTTGACCTGCAATCCAATGTGGATCCTTTGGACAATGCATGAATTGGGAAAGGACACCAACTGCATAACTAAGATCAGGCCTTGTTAGAGTTGCATAAATCAAACTTCCAACTAGAGATTGATACTTCCTCATGTCTTTGAACTCTGCACCATCATATCTACTGAGTTTGTGATTGACTTCTAATGGTGTAGATGCCTCTCTGCAATTCTCCATGTTAAACTTCTTTAGAAGATTCAAGAGATACCTTTCTTGTGATACATAAATGCCATGCCCTGCATAAGTGATTTCCATTCCAAGAAAATATGATAATTTTCCTAGATCACTTATCTTGAATTCTCTTTCAAGTAGCTTCTTCACCTCCTTGATTCCTTCATTTGAGGTACCTGTAATTATAATGTCATCTACATATATACAAATGTAGATCATACCTTCATCTGTTCTTTTGATAAGTAAGCTTGCATCTGCCTTTGAACTTTGATATCCAAGATCATTAAGATACTTTACAAGTCTATAATTCCAAGCTCTTGGAGCTTGCTTCAAACCATAAAGGGCTCTTCTCAACCTGCAAACATAATTTGGACACTTATGATCTGCAAACCCTTGAGGTTGCTCCATGTAAACCTCATCTGATATATATCCATTCAAAAATGCATTCTTAATGTCCAATTGACTCAATGTCCATCCTTTTGATGCTGCAATGGCAATGATTGTCCTTATGGTTGACATCTTTGCCACAGGACTGAATGTCTCATCATAATCTATGCCAAATGTTTGAGCATAGCCTTTAACCACCAATCTAGCTTTGTATCTGGCTATAGTTCCATCTGCATGCTTCTTAACTTTGTAAACCCATTTGTTTCCAATCACTTTCTTACCATTAGGCTTTGGGACAAGTTCCCAAGTTTTGTTCTCTTCAAGAGCATCAAATTCTTCCTTCATTGCTACTTCCCATTGTCTCTTACCTTTTGCTTCATCATAGCTTTGAGGTTCTTCATCTTCCTTAACCATGTAAGCATAATTTTTCTGAGTCAAGTAAGAAGTGTCATATGAATACCTTGTAGGTTGATTCCTTATTTTGGTTGACCTTCTTGGTTCACACACTTCATGTCTATCTGGATGTACTTCTTCATCAAATATTGGTCCATCTTCATTCCTTCTATATGATCCAACTCTTGATGTGCTTGCTTGCATATGTTCTTCATCTCCATCTATTTGCATATGTGACTTACCTCTTGCACTCCTTCTTATCTCTTCCTCAAATGTTTCAAGCTCACATTCTTTATCTGCATACCAACTCTTCTGTTCATCAAAAGTCACATCTCTGGAAACAATAAAATGTTTAGTTAAAGGACTCCATAGTCTATAACCCATTTGCTTTTCATCATACCCAATAAACACATATCTTTCTGCCTTTGGTTCAAGCTTATGTCTGAGTTGTGATGGTACATAAGCATAGGCAATTGACCCAAACACTTTACAATGGTCAAGTGTTGGTTTCTTACCCCACCAAGCTTCATAAGGGGTCATACCATTCAAAGCTCCACATGGTAACCTATTCACAAGGTATGTGGCTGTATTTACAGCCTCAGCCCAAAGATAATTAGGGCAATTCTTTTCTTTTAACATTGCTCTTGCAAATTCAACCAATGTTCTATTCCTCCTTTCTGCCACCCCATTATGTTGAGGTGTATACCTGCAAGTTATCTCTCTCTTGATACCTGCATTCCAAAGATAATCATTAAACTCTTGGGAGAAGTATTCTCCCCCTCCATCAGACCTTAGCCTCTTGAGTTTGTGACCTGTAACTCTTTCTGCATAAGCATGAAAATGTTTGAAGGCTCCAAAGACTTCTGATCTTTCCTTTAGAACATAAAGGGTTATCCACCTTGTAGCATCATCAATAAACAAAACATAATACCTAGATCCATTTATTGAACCTTCTTTTGTTGGTCCCCATACATCTGTATGTATGAGTTCAAGCAAACCATCATGCTTGAAACCTTTCTTCTGGAATGGTTGTCTATGAGCTTTTCCCATCTGACAAGCTTCACACTTGTATATCATATGTTGATTCTTCACATTTGGTAATCCCAATACAGATTGGTTCTCCACCATAGTTTTGATTCCTCTTTCATTGAAATGTCCCAATCTTTTATGCCAAAGATCTAACTCTGTAATTACTTCATCACCATGTGTGATTAGGGCTTGACCAACATTTCCTTGTACTTTGAGAGTAAAAAGTCTGCCTTCCTTCTTACCACAAACAATGGGTTTGTAAGCATCCTCTGGATCTTCAACAAATACCCCTTCATTTGTAAATCTGACTTGAAAACCTTTTTCCACTATTTGTCCAACACTAATCAGATTCTTTGGTATTGTTGGAACATACAAAACATTTGTTAATAAATCAGCTCCACTCCTGCACTTCACTTTTCCAATTGAATGCACATTATGCTTTGTATTGTCACCTGTTTGTACTGTATGACTTGAATTTCCTTCTTCCAATTTTGACAATAATTCTATATTACCTGATAAATGATTTGAACAACCAGAGTCAATATAGAATACCTTGAGATCCTCCTTCTCTGATGAACTAATTGAATTCATCATCAATGTTGTATGGTTGTCATTCTGTGTATCATTTGCATAATTGTAATATGTGGTGTTATATGATTGATTCTGATTCCAATTTCTTCCACCACCTCTACCAAAACTTCCTCTTGAATTATGTCTTCCTCTTTGAAATTGATTCTGAAACCTTCCACCTCTTCCTCTGCCATTGTTATTCTGATTTTGGCTTGCTCCTTGTTGATTGTGCCAACAATCATATGCTAGATGATTACTCAATCCACAAATCCAACATGTCTTCTTGTTATTGTTCTGATTACCTCTACCTCTTCCATTACCTCGACCTTTGCCTCTGCCAAAACCTCTTCCTCTTGCATAATTTGCTTGAGTTGTTGACTCTTCTTCATCCTTTGCCTTGCCTTTATCTCCTTTCTTTTTATTCTTCACATACATTGCAGAACTTTGACCTTTGTCTCCATCTGACTTTAAGTCTTGCTCAAATGTAAGCATCAATCCAAGTAATTGATTCAATTCTGGCACATAATGGTTTAATGAGAGTTCTGTTGAAAGTACAAAAGGCTTCCACCTTTCATCACCTCTTAATCCTGCAAGTAATTGAGCTATCAACCTATGATCTTCAATATCCTCATCAATAGATCCAAGACTATCTGCCAAGTCTTTCATCTTAGTGACATAATCACTAATGCTTTGATTCTGCTTTTTCTTGAATGTGGTAAACTCTGACCATAAGCTAGCTTTCCTAGCTTTAGTAGTGTTTTGGAAGTGGTCTTCCAAAGCATTCCAAATATCTTCAGCTGTTTCTAAACCTCTGATATGTGGCAACAAGTGATCTGTAATAGTGTTGTATATATAAGCTCTTGCACTTGCATCTCTCTTCTGCCATAGCTTCAAAGCTTCTAGCTCTTCCTTCCTTGGATGACTTTCATCTTCAAATTTAGGCTTCTCCTCTTCACCTGTCACATATACCATTAAGTCCTTACTCATAAGTAAGGCTTCCATCCTCATTACCCAAGCAGGATAGTTATCTCTGTCCAATTTGTCAATGGACACATGATCTGCCATGGTATCCTTGCTTCTGCTTCAACCTGTAAGTGTAAGGTTAAAGAATGATACCTTTTGTAGACCTTTACTCTTAGAAGTGACTTCGAAGTAGCCTTCTGATGACTTTTGTTGTTGAACACCTCAGCTTCCTCCTTCTTTGATAAAGAACTCTTCAAATCTTCTTGTATCTGCTCTCCTTTACTTCTCGAGGACCTTATCTGCTCTGATACCACTTGTTGGTGTGTAAAACACCACAAGAACTAAACTAATGTGGTATTAGAAGACCTCCATAACCACCATTAGCTTAGCAACACTCACATTATGAGTCTTCATCTCTGAACTTAGTGAAAATCAAAATTTCACTTCACAGAAATCTGCGCCTTTTCTTCAATCCTTCAATCTAACCTGTATTAGCTTAATCTTTGCCAAATCTTTTGATTACTTGCTAAGAAAAGTTCTTGCTAGTGTTAAGCAACACATAACAAACAAAACTTTCAAGCAATAACTTCACAATCCTCTGATTTTGTACCAATCTTTACACTATGTCTGAAAACTGAAAATGTACTTCATCGATTTGACATACCTTCATTCTTAAACTGATTTCTCTGAGTACGCGTCCCGTTTCTCAAAGATCTTTTGACCAAATGTAGTTGAGGATTATAGCTTTCCAACGAGCTATCACTTACCAAAAACTTTACACCATGCTTCGAGATCTGACCTTAAGAAGATCAGTCAAATGTGCGCCAGAAAAGTCGTAACTGTCAACTAACTTTCATAGTCATATGAAATGACTTGAGACTCAATGTACAATAGGAATTAGACACAATGCTTCTACACAAACATGTGTTGATTATCAGAGAAGGTGTGTACAAAATGGCTTGGCCTAATTTTGCTCACAGCCATGGAAAACTCTATCAGACTCAGAAGTTTTCTCTCACCATCTCTCTCAGAAATTACACGACTTTTCTCTACTACCTCAAACTACAAAATTGAGTTCTCTCTTACATGTTCCTGACTCAAATTAACTTATATACCTAAAGTTTACATCCTTTTTGACTTGAACTCGTAAGTTCTAAAGATCAAATACAAATCTAGACTCTAATTTTGCACTAATTTACAATAGTGAAATTATCTCTTCACTTAGGCTTGATTTTCTGTAGGTCTTTTCTTCACTTCTTATTTCCTCCATCATATGTCTCCATATGTCTTCATATATGCATGCCTAATTAGTGAGTGAAGCCCCAACAGCTCCCCCTCAATCACTAATTAGCATAATTTGACTTCTTCACATAGTCTCTTTCTCTTTTATTCCTGCCATCTCCTTGAACTTACTTGTCTTTACTCCATCCAAGCTTTTTGTCATAATATCTGCAATCTGATCTTTTGTGGAAGTATACACCACTTCAATCTCTTTCTCCATTACCTTTTCTCTAAGAAAATGGTACTGTATCTCTATGTGCTTTGTCCTTGCATGAAACACAGGATTTGCTGCAAGATATAATGAACTCATGTTATCTCCATGAATGATGGGTATACCTTGATCAATTCCCAAGCTTTTGAATAATGTCTGCATCCATATGACTTCCTTTGCTGCTTCCACAAGTCCTTTGTATTCAGCTTCAGTTGATGATAAGGCCACTGTGTGTTGTTTCTTTGAACACCAACTCACAAGCTTATCTCCAATGTATATCATGTAGCCATGTGTAGACCTTCTGTCATCTTGACTTCCTGCCCAATCTGAATCACTATAGGCTCTCAATCTTATATCTGATGTAAAAGGATAATACAATCCTTCTTTCAAAGTCCCTTTGATATATCTAAGGACTCTTTGACCTGCAATCCAATGTGGATCCTTTGGACAATGCATGAATTGGGAAAGGACACCAACTGCATAACTAAGATCAGGCCTTGTTAGAGTTGCATAAATCAAACTTCCAACTAGAGATTGATACTTCCTCATGTCTTTGAACTCTGCACCATCATATCTACTGAGTTTGTGATTGACTTCTAATGGTGTAGATGCCTCTCTGCAATTCTCCATGTTAAACTTCTTTAGAAGATTCAAGAGATACCTTTCTTGTGATACATAAATGCCATGCCCTGCATAAGTGATTTCCATTCCAAGAAAATATGATAATTTTCCTAGATCACTTATCTTGAATTCTCTTTCAAGTAGCTTCTTCACCTCCTTGATTCCTTCATTTGAGGTACCTGTAATTATAATGTCATCTACATATATACAAATGTAGATCATACCTTCATCTGTTCTTTTGATAAGTAAGCTTGCATCTGCCTTTGAACTTTGATATCCAAGATCATTAAGATACTTTACAAGTCTATAATTCCAAGCTCTTGGAGCTTGCTTCAAACCATAAAGGGCTCTTCTCAACCTGCAAACATAATTTGGACACTTATGATCTGCAAACCCTTGAGGTTGCTCCATGTAAACCTCATCTGATATATATCCATTCAAAAATGCATTCTTAATGTCCAATTGACTCAATGTCCATCCTTTTGATGCTGCAATGGCAATGATTGTCCTTATGGTTGACATCTTTGCCACAGGACTGAATGTCTCATCATAATCTATGCCAAATGTTTGAGCATAGCCTTTAACCACCAATCTAGCTTTGTATCTGGCTATAGTTCCATCTGCATGCTTCTTAACTTTGTAAACCCATTTGTTTCCAATCACTTTCTTACCATTAGGCTTTGGGACAAGTTCCCAAGTTTTGTTCTCTTCAAGAGCATCAAATTCTTCCTTCATTGCTACTTCCCATTGTCTCTTACCTTTTGCTTCATCATAGCTTTGAGGTTCTTCATCTTCCTTAACCATGTAAGCATAATTTTTCTGAGTCAAGTAAGAAGTGTCATATGAATACCTTGTAGGTTGATTCCTTATTCTGGTTGACCTTCTTGGTTCACACACTTCATGTCTATCTGGATGTACTTCTTCATCAAATATTGGTCCATCTTCATTCCTTCTATATGATCCAACTCTTGATGTGCTTGCTTGCATATGTTCTTCATCTCCATCTATTTGCATATGTGACTTACCTCTTGCACTCCTTCTTATCTCTTCCTCAAATGTTTCAAGCTCACATTCTTTATCTGCATACCAACTCTTCTGTTCATCAAAAGTCACATCTCTGGAAACAATAAAATGTTTAGTTAAAGGACTCCATAGTCTATAACCCATTTGCTTTTCATCATACCCAATAAACACATATCTTTCTGCCTTTGGTTCAAGCTTATGTCTGAGTTGTGATGGTACATAAGCATAGGCAATTGACCCAAACACTTTACAATGGTCAAGTGTTGGTTTCTTACCCCACCAAGCTTCATAAGGGGTCATACCATTCAAAGCTCCACATGGTAACCTATTCACAAGGTATGTGGCTGTATTTACAGCCTCAGCCCAAAGATAATTAGGGCAATTCTTTTCTTTTAACATTGCTCTTGCAAATTCAACCAATGTTCTATTCCTCCTTTCTGCCACCCCATTATGTTGAGGTGTATACCTGCAAGTTATCTCTCTCTTGATACCTGCATTCCAAAGATAATCATTAAACTCTTGGGAGAAGTATTCTCCCCCTCCATCAGACCTTAGCCTCTTGAGTTTGTGACCTGTAACTCTTTCTGCATAAGCATGAAAATGTTTGAAGGCTCCAAAGACTTCTGATCTTTCCTTTAGAACATAAAGGGTTATCCACCTTGTAGCATCATCAATAAACAAAACATAATACCTAGATCCATTTATTGAACCTTCTTTTGTTGGTCCCCATACATCTGTATGTATGAGTTCAAGCAAACCATCATGCTTGAAACCTTTCTTCTGGAATGGTTGTCTATGAGCTTTTCCCATCTGACAAGCTTCACACTTGTATATCATATGTTGATTCTTCACATTTGGTAATCCCAATACAGATTGGTTCTCCACCATAGTTTTGATTCCTCTTTCATTGAAATGTCCCAATCTTTTATGCCAAAGATCTAACTCTGTAATTACTTCATCACCATGTGTGATTAGGGCTTGACCAACATTTCCTTGTACTTTGAGAGTAAAAAGTCTGCCTTCCTTCTTACCACAAACAATGGGTTTGTAAGCATCCTCTGGATCTTCAACAAATACCCCTTCATTTGTAAATCTGACTTGAAAACCTTTTTCCACTATTTGTCCAACACTAATCAGATTCTTTGGTATTGTTGGAACATACAAAACATTTGTTAATAAATCAGCTCCACTCCTGCACTTCACTTTTCCAATTGAATGCACATTATGCTTTGTATTGTCACCTGTTTGTACTGTATGACTTGAATTTCCTTCTTCCAATTTTGACAATAATTCTATATTACCTGATAAATGATTTGAACAACCAGAGTCAATATAGAATACCTTGAGATCCTCCTTCTCTGATGAACTAATTGAATTCATCATCAATGTTGTATGGTTGTCATTCTGTGTATCATTTGCATAATTGTAATATGTGGTGTTATATGATTGATTCTGATTCCAATTTCTTCCACCACCTCTACCAAAACTTCCTCTTGAATTATGTCTTCCTCTTTGAAATTGATTCTGAAACCTTCCACCTCTTCCTCTGCCATTGTTATTCTGATTTTGGCTTGCTCCTTGTTGATTGTGCCAACAATCATATGCTAGATGATTACTCAATCCACAAATCCAACATGTCTTCTTGTTATTGTTCTGATTACCTCTACCTCTTCCATTACCTCGACCTTTGCCTCTGCCAAAACCTCTTCCTCTTGCATAATTTGCTTGAGTTGTTGACTCTTCTTCATCCTTTGCCTTGCCTTTATCTCCTTTCTTTTTATTCTTCACATACATTGCAGAACTTTGACCTTTGTCTCCATCTGACTTTAAGTCTTGCTCAAATGTAAGCATCAATCCAAGTAATTGATTCAATTCTGGCACATAATGGTTTAATGAGAGTTCTGTTGAAAGTACAAAAGGCTTCCACCTTTCATCACCTCTTAATCCTGCAAGTAATTGAGCTATCAACCTATGATCTTCAATATCCTCATCAATAGATCCAAGACTATCTGCCAAGTCTTTCATCTTAGTGACATAATCACTAATGCTTTGATTCTGCTTTTTCTTGAATGTGGTAAACTCTGACCATAAGCTAGCTTTCCTAGCTTTAGTAGTGTTTTGGAAGTGGTCTTCCAAAGCATTCCAAATATCTTCAGCTGTTTCTAAACCTCTGATATGTGGCAACAAGTGATCTGTAATAGTGTTGTATATATAAGCTCTTGCACTTGCATCTCTCTTCTGCCATAGCTTCAAAGCTTCTAGCTCTTCCTTCCTTGGATGACTTTCATCTTCAAATTTAGGCTTCTCCTCTTCACCTGTCACATATACCATTAAGTCCTTACTCATAAGTAAGGCTTCCATCCTCATTACCCAAGCAGGATAGTTATCTCTGTCCAATTTGTCAATGGACACATGATCTGCCATGGTATCCTTGCTTCTGCTTCAACCTGTAAGTGTAAGGTTAAAGAATGATACCTTTTGTAGACCTTTACTCTTAGAAGTGACTTCGAAGTAGCCTTCTGATGACTTTTGTTGTTGAACACCTCAGCTTCCTCCTTCTTTGATAAAGAACTCTTCAAATCTTCTTGTATCTGCTCTCCTTTACTTCTCGAGGACCTTATCTGCTCTGATACCACTTGTTGGTGTGTAAAACACCACAAGAACTAAACTAATGTGGTATTAGAAGACCTCCATAACCACCATTAGCTTAGCAACACTCACATTATGAGTCTTCATCTCTGAACTTAGTGAAAATCAAAATTTCACTTCACAGAAATCTGCGCCTTTTCTTCAATCCTTCAATCTAACCTGTATTAGCTTAATCTTTGCCAAATCTTTTGATTACTTGCTAAGAAAAGTTCTTGCTAGTGTTAAGCAACACATAACAAACAAAACTTTCAAGCAATAACTTCACAATCCTCTGATTTTGTACCAATCTTTACACTATGTCTGAAAACTGAAAATGTACTTCATCGATTTGACATACCTTCATTCTTAAACTGATTTCTCTGAGTACGCGTCCCGTTTCTCAAAGATCTTTTGACCAAATGTAGTTGAGGATTATAGCTTTCCAATGAGCTATCACTTACCAAAAACTTTACACCATGCTTCGAGATCTGACCTTAAGAAGATCAGTCAAATGTGCGCCAGAAAAGTCGTAACTGTCAACTAACTTTCATAGTCATATGAAATGACTTGAGACTCAATGTACAATAGGAATTAGACACAATGCTTCTACACAAACATGTGTTGATTATCAGAGAAGGTGTGTACAAAATGGCTTGGCCTAATTTTGCTCACAGCCATGGAAAACTCTATCAGACTCAGAAGTTTTCTCTCACCATCTCTCTCAGAAATTACACGACTTTTCTCTACTACCTCAAACTACAAAATTGAGTTCTCTCTTACATGTTCCTGACTCAAATTAACTTATATACCTAAAGTTTACATCCTTTTTGACTTGAACTCGTAAGTTCTAAAGATCAAATACAAATCTAGACTCTAATTTTGCACTAATTTACAATAGTGAAATTATCTCTTCACTTAGGCTTGATTTTCTGTAGGTCTTTTCTTCACTTCTTATTTCCTCCATCATATGTCTCCATATGTCTTCATATATGCATGCCTAATTAGTGAGTGAAGCCCCAACAGCAACTTGACCGTCATGACTTCATCATCACAATTGTGACTCATCATCATGGTCTTGAACGTCGTAGCCTGATCATCATGGCCTTTGACCATCGTGGGTGTCACACCATTGCGATAGTGACACACCATCGTGATTGTGTCTGACACTCGTGACTGTCAAGCAAAACGCCAAAATAAGGGCTTTTTCAAATATTTTCAAAACTTTGGGGTAGTTTTGGCTATTAATTATGAACTCTTGTGTGTCTCACAGGGAGAAGCAGGCAGTACCTCAAACTCTTGGGCAAAACAAGAACAACCACTTCAAAAGTCTAGGAGTTTGTGATAACTGGAGTGTTTTAGGACTCCTAGAATAGCAAGGGCTCACTCCAGGATACTAGGTGATAAGTGGTTGATGAGAGAGAGAGAGAGAGAGGAAGTGGGTATAGGGATCAAGCCCAAAGGAATTGTGTGATTTGATTACATATTGTTCAAATGAATCAAAATTGAAAATATTAAAAAGATTCCTTGGGATAAACTTGAAAAGACAAGAACCTTTAAAGAAAATGCTCAAAGAACTAAGTGATTGACCTAATCAGAAGGGTGAGTATGATAAGGTGAAATAAGGATAAATGAACTTGAGATCTGGGAAATACTTAGGGAAAAGTGATAGGCGGAGTGTCTCATCTTATGAGACTTGTGTGAGGACTACAACACGATTGTGGACTCAACAGTTAGGCAGTTATCCATACGAAGCTAGTTCGTACATGAGTGACTCGAATATGTCTTTCAACACAAGGAGACCAGGGGTTTTGTTTAATGTAGCCCATCTAGAGAGGACCAAGGGACCCTAGAAGACTCCGTTGGAATACATCCATACGAATAGATTGGGTGCCTAGGTATATGAAGATGGCCTTTGTAGGTTGGTAATTCAATTACATAACCCTGATCAATCTATGGGATTAGAACATCTGGCCGTAAAGTTTGAAAATGAGGCATACATAGACAAAGAAGGGACCATGTACATCATGACGATCAAGGTCGACTCAATGAATGAACTAGGTGAGATGGTAGAAACCACAGACCTAGGTGTGGAAGGACAAGTTAAACAAATCAAAGAACCTAGAATGCCTCAAAAAAAGTGTATAAGGTTACAAAACATGGTCATCACGTGTATACATGGGGAGGAGAATTAGTTTTTCCACTAATAAGATCATAGGAATCTAAGGAGAGTTTGGGTATTGGCACATCTCAAGGACATAGAGAGAAGAACAAGGAAGGAGCAGAGAATAGCTTCATCCATCATGCAGGAAGGGAAAGATCCCCTACTGAAGGTGGGAGGGCTGAAAGAGAACCACTTAGGGAGCATAGGGCTCACAGGGGTGGGGATGATTTTCCCTTACATAGACCTAGAGACCACCCTAGATCTTTGAGGCCTACTCAATTAGTGAAGGCTATGAAGAATTGCTTTGAAGGATCTGGAGATCCATACGAGCATGTAGCAGAATTCAAACAAGTGTTACAGGCTGAACAAGTCAAAGACATGTTCACATAGTTGAATGCCTTTGGCCTCACTCTAAAGGGTGATGCATTGGATTGGTTTTGACCATTGCACCAACACCAATTTAGAGACATCTACCACATGATGGAGTCCTACATTACGGACTTTTCCAAGAGTGGAATTAGACACAACACATCTTCATTAATACACACATTCAAACAAACCCCTCAAGAGACAGTGAGGATGGCTGATCGAAGATTGAGACATTACATAGAGAGATGCCCCCATTGGAAGTGTCCATTCAAGGCAATATGATAGCTTTGTTCATAGACAGCCTATTGAGTGCTAAGCTTAGGTCATATGTATTCCTAAAGGAACCAAGAACTTGGATCAATGGTTACGTATCTCTATAGACATAGAAGATAACTTAGGAGAAGAGCTAGAACTTCCCAAGGTTCACAAAGATTTGGATAGTACTACAGAGACCTCATCCAGATGTTCCATTTCAATAGAGGACCTAGCGAAACAAGTGACCAAACAATTGGGAGTCTCTAGTAAACTTGGCATCAAATTAACCCTCCTGAGAAGGTGTTACACTTGTGAAGGTGACCATATGGAAAATATGTGCCCACACACCATGCAACCCATAGGAAACGCCAATAGAGTGTACTATACCATAGAGCGCAGATACACTAACCACACGGCTCAAGATTGCCCATATAATAAATAGATGGTTAGGTAGGGTTAACTTCAGCAATATTAGCTAGGTAGATACCAAGGGCAGTACTAGCCACAACAATACTACCGTGCCCCCCCTCACTATCAAGTTCCTTATCAAGGACAACCTAGACATCAACCTATGCTAGGACAACAACCTCTACCCCCTGCTAATGTAGTTCTTGTGAAGTATGCCGCACTAGAGGAGAATTCAAATATGGAATTAGTACCCACAACCCCTTTGATAACACACAATGATCCTAATGTAAACGGTTTTGACTCAACCCATGTAGATAGCTCAACAGCCTACTACATAGAGTCATCAGAAAACTTAGACCCTTACTATGAGAATCCTGTGTATGAGCCAAATTGGGAATCGGATTATGCTCAGGTCATGTATACAAACCCCAACCCGAGACCACATGCTAGACAACTAAGGCCTCAAGGACCCAAAGGACCATGTTTTAAATGCCAACGAGACCACTTCATACGTGATTGTCCACACACCGCAACTATAGTGTAGTCACAATATTTCAATATTCAATCCTTTTGTCCCAAATGTGGAAAGGATAACTTTATAAGAGATTGCCCTAAGAACCACACTAATACCTCCATGAAAGTGACCCCCATCAATGTGATAGGAATTGTGCAACACACCGAAGGTTCCATACCCAAAGGACCATGTTTTAAATGCCAAGGATACCACTTCATATGTGATTGTCCACACACCGCAACTATAGTGCAGTCACAATATTTCAATATTCAAGCCTTTTGTCCCGAATGTGGAAAGGATCACTTTATAAGAGATTTCCCTAAGACCAATGTGTTAGAGGAAATACTAAGGGAAACATGAGCTAAAATCTTAGAAATGGCATCACAGGAGGTTGAACCATGGGTGGTGACCTCAAAACTAGGATCAGTACTAGCAGAACCCATCACAAAAAACCTTGGCATGATGCTCAAAGCTTATCAAGCTAGGATGCAAGAATGACCACAGGTAGGGGAATCTAGTAAGAACTACCCTAGAGATGACTTAGAAATCCGGAGAACCAAGCTATGCATGAAAATGGTAGAGTTAGCCCAGAAAATGTTTGAGGCATCATATTACCTCAATTAGGAACCTATGGACACACCTGAGCTACATTTTTAAAGATTACTAGAAAGACTAGGCCAAATAGCATCTAACGACAAAGTCAGCTCTAGCATACAAACTAGCTCAGAGGAACCCTTGAAGATCACTCTATTCAAAAGGGCTAGGTTAGACTTAGAGAATCATCAAACGGGCTATATGGATTCACATGCCATCTTAAGAGAGATCCAAGGAGAAAGATGGAGGAAGGAACAAGAATCACGACCACCTATATTTGAGATCGATGACTCAGGAGAACAATTTCTTACATCACCTATATCCCATCTATTTATGGAGATCATGTGGACGATTGGCTCAGCTAGCATACTAGTTTCGAATCTAACTCTTTGCAAGAATTATCTCACTTCACGAGACCTTGGGAAGATTGATCAATTCAAGTGAAAGCCCCCACTATTCTAGTAAGGGGAGAGAACTCAGTCCTTCCTAGGAACATAGAGGCCATCAAAAATACCAAAGTTCAATGCCATTTGACTCTAGAAGAACTATTGAAGATCAAATCAGAACTATGTATAGCTACAACTCCTTCTAGACCAAGTGTACGAGGAAATGTACCTGAAATACCCCTACAAAGTGGGAGATGCAAAAGAAGGTGAGGAAGATAACACTTATTTGCCTATTACTTAGAAAGGTTATACTATGAAAGCCATCCTAGACACGGGTGCAGGAGTAGCTATCACAACCACTTCTTTGTGGAAGCATTGGGGGAGACTAGCCCTTAGACCTACTAGGATGACACTGTAGATGGTAGAAAAACATATAGAAAGGCCATTAGGGCTATTGGAAGGCATTACCCTATCCATTTGCGGAGTATAATTTGATAACACCTTTGCGATATGTGATTTTGGGAAGAATCAGGCATATGAGATGCTTCTAGCTAGACCTTTCATGTGACAATTATAAGTAGTACAAGATTGGGGAACCAACTATTTGTACTTACAACACCTAGGAGTGACCGCCAAAGTGAACCTCATAGACTATTCACATAGGGACGTACCACCCTTGTAACGGAATACTGTACATAGGAACGAAGATGAGAAGGAATCGGTACATTCCTTAACATCAAATCCATCATGAGTGCATGAGGGTACACACCTTTGGATGTGTAAAATTGCAGCAAAGGAAGAGGAGCGAGTGATAGCAAGTATATCAGGAATAGTACACACCTTTAGACCCATTGAGGACTGAGTGTATGTGCCAGTAGTGTTCCTAGATAAGGAATTCGAAGCCTATGGTTGGGAAGAGATTCTTGCGACCATGGATATAGCAATTAATGAAGAACAATGGACCCCCCATTGTGATGAAGACAGCTACGATATATCCATCTTCACTATAAACCTCGTAGGGGAAGGAACAGAAGAGGATAAATTTGAAGGTGAGAGCTTGGAAAGGAGTAAGCAAGTGAACGAGGAAGAATGGGAAGTAGACTGGGATAGACCTGAATGTTCATTGAAAGAGGAATTTCTAGGTTGGGTAGAAGCCATGTCCCCAAAACTCACCACCCGTAGGAAGGAAAAGGATAATTCAAGTTCTAGTCAACTAAATGAAAAGACGAGGAAGGAAAAAAACATGAAACCAAAGGAATTGATGGAAGTGCCAGAAAATTTTTAAAAATATGCAATGGAAGAACGAAAAATCATGATATGAATGCCGAAGAGAGATAAAAATTTGGGAGATGCTTATGATAATAAGGAGACCACAAAGAAAGTTGTAGTAAGAAGAACGATGCACGTACATAGGACATGATTTGACTGACGAAGAGGAAGAAAGTTTGATTGCTTTACTGAAAAAGTATAGGGATGTGTTTGCATGGAGTTATAAGGACTTGAAAGGGGTAGATCCAGATATATGTTCCCATAGAATATCCATGACCGCCAAGGCTAAACCCACCAAACAAAAGCCCTATACGTATAATGACAACTACACATTGAAGATGAAGGAAGAAATAGATAGACCCATAGAAGCCGGATTCATCTACGAAATAGAACACACCAAATGGGTGTCACCTAGCGTAGTGGTGCCTAAGAAGGATGGTAAGCTGAGAGTGTGCCTTAACTTAAAGAAAGTCAATGTTGCTACCATTAGGGACAGTTACCCTTTGCCTATTATAGAACACCTATTGGAAAGAGTCACGAGCAAGGAAGTGTATAGCTTCCTTGATGGATTTTCAAGCTATAAACCAAGTCACCATTGCCCTTGAGGATCAACATAAGACAACCTTTTGCACTGAATGGGGTACCTTTGCATTTTGTGGGATGCCTTTTGACAAATGCACCGACAACATTCCAAAGGTCGGTGTGCCATGTGTTCAAAGAATTTCTGAGAAAGAATCTAGAAGTGTATGTAGATGATCTATGTGCTCACTCAGTACTTAGACCAGATCATATCCCTGAGCTAGAATGCATCTTCAATAAGTATCGAGAATATCAGGTCTGTTTAAATCCCAAGAAGCGTGTTTTTATGGTAAGACAAGGTAAGATATTTGGTCATATAGTTTCAAAAAATGGAATTTCCACGGATGAAGATAAGGTATGAGTAATCAATGAATTACATAGGCCAAATAGCATAAAGGAAGTACAAGAATTTATAGGCCATTGTGATTATTATCAACGATTCATACACATGTATGCAATCATCGCTAAACCACTCTACAACCTGCTAACAAACTTTGAGTGGAAAGAAGAATGCGAGAGGTCCTTTAGTGAACTAAAACGACGATTGTGTTCTGCACCTATTCTAGTTGTGCTTGATTGGAACAAACCTTTTCATGTACATGTAGATGCTTCTATTCATGCCATAGGATGTGTGCTTGCACAACCCACGGATGAGGGAAATATAGATTTACCGATTGCATATGCTAGTAGGTAGTTGAACGTCGCAGAGAGGAATTACACCACTACTGAGAGAGAGGGGGGCTAGGAATGGTCTATTCAGTTAAGAAATTTTGCCATTATTTATTGGCAAACAAGTTTAATTTTTCTACACACCATCAGGCTCTCTTGTATTTAGTAAACAAACCCTGCAACACAGGTAGGTTAATATGCTGGTTTGTATTACTGAATTCCAAGATTGATTGGAGGCCTAGTATATAAGTCCAATTCTGTATACAAAAGCTTAATCCAAATTGCTTCTTGAGTGGCATTAGCTAGCCCTCTATATTCTGCTTCTGTAGAAGACAATGCAATAGTTGGTTGCTTCTTTGCAGACTATGAAATTGGTTTGTCACCTGCAAAAGAAATGTATCCAGAAGTGCTTCTCCTATCATCCTTGCATCCTGCCCAATCTGCATCTGAATAAACTTTTATATCAATATCTGAAGTGTAAGGAAAGTACAAACCATGGTTCTGTGTACCCTTGAGATACTTCAATATTCTCTTGGTAGACTCTAAGTGAGGTATCCTTGGTTTGTGCATGAACTGACTTAGCACACTAACTCCATATGCAATATCAATTCTGGTTAGAGTAGCATAGTTCAAGCTACCCACCATACTTTGATAACCTGTAATGTCTTGGACTTCATCACCTTCATGGGCACTTAGCTTTAGATTCACTTCCATTGGAGTGCAGCTGCTTTAGCATCCTGCAAGTGAAATTTCTTCAACATGTCCTGCACATACTTCTTCTGAGTAATGTATATCCCTGAATTAGTGTAAACTAATTCAAGTCCCAAAAAATACTTTAATAATCCAAGATCATTGATCTTGAACTCTTTCATCATTTGGCTTTTGATGCTTCTGATTCCATTGACATCATTGGCTGTAATGATGATGTCATCAACATAAACACAAACATAAATTACCTCTGTACTACTTCTCTTAATGAACAGAGAAGTGTCAGCCTTGCTCATGACAAAACCTTGGTCTTGGAGGTATGTAGTTAGCCTGTAATTCCATGCCCTAGGTGCCTGCTTCAATCCATATAAAGCCTTCTTTAATTTGCAAACATAAGTTACCTTATTAGGGTCTTCATAGCCAGGAGGTTGTGACATATAAACCTCTTATGAGATCCATCCATTCAAGAAAGCATTCTTGACATCCAATTGGTACATGTTCCAATTCTTTGATGCAGCCACACTAACCAACACTCTGATTGTTGGCATCTTGGCCACAGAAGAAAATGTCTCTTCATAGTCAATGCCTTGGGTTTGTGCAAAACCCTTGGCTACCAATCTGGCCTTGTACCTGTTAATTGTGCCATCAGAATTTCTTTTCAATTTATAGATCCATCTGGATCCTATTACCTTCATGGAGTCCTTCTTGGGTACTAACTCCCATGTATCACTCTCCTTGAGTGCTTCAATCTCCTCATCCATAGCTTCTTTCCATTTTGATTTGGTGATTTCTTCTTCATATGAACCTAGTTCTTCATTTGACAAATCCTTTGCAAGATAAACTGAATGTTTAGTAACAAGAGATGTATCATACCCATATCTGATAGGTTTTTTGCTTTCTCTCTGAGATCTCCTGATTGATTGAGTTGAAGATTCAGGTATGTCTTCAAGCTTCTTCATCTTCATTTTCCCTTTGGACTTCCATGCCTTGAACTCTTCAAGGTTGATTGTATCTTCATCATCTGAACTTGAGTCTCCATTCTGAGTAGGTTCCTCCTTTGTAAGTTTTGGAAATTCTTCTTCCAAATCATAGGGTAGTTTGACCTTCCTGCATTCATTCTCATATCAAGAGTCATTCTCATCAAAGATCACATCTCTACTTACCATAAATCCCTTATTGGTAGGGTTATAAAACCTGTAACCTTTTTTATTTAAATCATATCCAATGAAAATACATTTTTCAACCTTGGGATCTAGCTTTCCTCTTACCTGTGAAGGAATGTGTACATATGCTACACATGCAAAAATTTTGCAATGATCTAATGATGGTCTCTTACCATGCCATGCTTCATATGGTGTCATACCATCAAGTGATTTTGATGGTAACATGTTTATGAGATAGGTGGCAGTAGAAACACTCTCTGCCCATAGATAGTTAGGTAATTTCTTCTCATTAAGCATAGATCTAGCTGTCTCAACAATTAACCTATTTCTTCTTTCAGCTACCCCATTCTGTTCAGGAGAATATCTTGTGGTTATCTCTCTTTTGATGCCTCTGTCCTGCAAGAAGTCCTCAAATTCATTGGAGAAGTACTCACGTCCTCCATCTGACCTTAGCCTCTTCAAATTCCTTCCTGTCTGATTTTCAACTAATGCAAGATATTTCTTAAAACAATTAAATACCTCATCCTTGTGTTTCATAAAGTATAATACACTCCATCTGCTATAATCATCAATAAAAGACACATAGTACCTTGAACCTGAGACTGAGGGGTCTTTGCTAGGTCCCCATACATCTGTGTGTACAAGCTCTAGATAGTCTTCATGCATATATCCTTTCTTGGAGAAGGGTAACCTGTGAGACTTACCAAATTGACAAGCACCACACTTGTAAATCATATGTTGCTTGGATACATTAGGTATCCCAAGCACACATTGGTCCTTGCACATCTGCTTCAAGGTCCTTTCTCCTATGTGGCCTAATCTCTTGTGCCAAATCTCAAGCTCTGAAAGTGTTTGATCTTTATAACTGTATAATGCAATGTTCTTTGTATCTTCCAACTCAAAAGTGAAAAGTCTACCTGATTTTTCTCCTTTAGCTATCCTTTTGAATCCATGTCTTGGGTCCTCCACAAATGCTCCATACTGATTGAATCTGACCTGCAACCCTTTCTCTACAATCTGACCAACACTCATTAAGTTCTTTGTAATTGTAGGTACATAAAGTACTCTGCTCAACAAATTCTGATTACCATCACAAGTTTTCACATTTCCAACTTTAACTAAAGAATGCTTTGTATCATCACCTGTTTGGACTTGGTGTTTACCTTTTGGTTCCTCAAGATCAGAGAGTAGTGCAACATTACCAGCCACATGATTTGAACACCCTGAATCAATATAAAATAAGTGATCATCATTTGTACCTGACTTTGAAGTCATGTTCATGATCAAGAGAGAGTCATCCTGATCCTAAGTGTAGTTGTTGTAGTCCTTTCTGTTTCTGAATCCTCCTTGGTAGTTGCCATTGTAATTGTTGTTGTAGTTGTTGTTATAATTGTTGTTGTGGCCTTGGTGTTGGTTGAACCTTCCTCTAGACTGTGAGTATCTACCTCTTTGGTAGCCTCTTCCTCTCTGATTTTTGTAATTCCTATAATACTCATCTGTGGTGTGATTTGACAAACCACAAATGTTACATGGTGATGAATTATAGGGTCTCCCCCTTCCTTGCTTACCTCCTCTGCCCCTTCCTCTTGAAGATCTACCTCTTCCTGCATAGTTGGCTTGGGAGGTAGAGCCTTCATCTTCCACCTTCTTACTCTTGCCTTTATCCTTAGATTTCTTATCAGTGTATAGGGCAGAAGAGTTGTTACCTTTGGTAGTATCTCCATTCTTGGTAAGTTTTGCTTCATGTGTGAATAGTTGACCCATGAGAGTTGTAAGATCTGGAGTGTGCATATCCATGTATAGATCCATTGCAGTGGTGAAGCTTTCCCACTTGTCATCAGCCTTGATTCCATTGATTACCTACCTTACAATTTGTTCTTCTTCAATCTCTTCTCCTATGCTTGCTAACTGATCTGCAACGTCTTTGATCTTGGTCACAAATTCTGAAATAGCTTGCTTAGGTTGCTTCCTTAGTGTTGTGAATTCAATCCACAACTGATTTTTCCTAGCCCTTGTATTGGAGGAAAAATATGATGACAAGGTTTCCCAAGTCTCTTGGGAAGTCTTACAATTTCTGATATGAGGTAAAAGAAACTCAGATATAGAGTTGATTAGATAAGACCTTGCCAATGCATCCCTTGCACACCATGTGTTGAGTTTTTCTTGCTCCTCCTTGGTTGGCAATCCTCTTGCTTTGAATGAGGGCAATTCCTCATCTCCTGAGATGTATCCATAGAGACTCCTTCCTTGTAAGTAGGTCTTCATCCTTAGAGACCAAGCTTGATAATTCTTCTTGTCCAATTTGTCAATAAATGAAGGAAAACCATCTCCCATTTTACCTTATTTGCTCTGATACCACTGTTGAGAAAGATGGATGGAAGATCCAAGAGATTGAGTAGGTACTGCTAAAACCTGCTTTGTACCAGCCCTCTTTAGCTTCAGACTTGATTAGTAGACTCCCTTAGCTTTCCAATGACACCAAGAAATGGCCTATATCCTTTGGAAATGAAAACCTTCTATTTTAGTTCTGACACCTGCTCAATGTTTTGCTCAGTGTGACCAGCACAATAGCAATTGATAAAATTCCTTCTAGGGGTATTCAATTAACTTAGTAAGCTACCATTTGCAAGTAGAATGATGTAAAATGACAAACTATACTCAGAGAAATTGATTTAGCAAAATTAGTTATACCCCCGACTTTTTAGGACTGTAGCAAAGATAGACCAGTGAGCACCTCGATGACGATTTCTCTGAATTGGGTACATGAAATCACTTCAAACTTTGTCAGCATGTAGATGACTTTGAGCTGAATCCAACAAGCTTTGAATCACTGAATTTGGTGGAGTATTGACTGAGATATGCTCTTGACAAGTAGACAGACTTTGGAGTAGACAATCAGTGAGCACAGAGATAAATGATGTAAATGTATCTATAAATTAACACGTGTACAATCCCATTGGCATGACTAGCATTGCCTAATGGTGTAGAGAGGTGTAGGCTATGGAGTAGTCCTCACACACACTCAATGACAGTAGAATGAAGCTCGGGAGTGATGTCTCTAACCGCGATTTTTCTTGATCACTTTTATATGTGATGACTAAGAATTGAATTCAAATTCAAATTCTTGGCTCCCTATGATCAAGCTTCTAAAAGTTTGGAGATATTCTCTCAATCAAATGAACTAACTTTTCCACGAATAATTTGGGTAGGTGATTACAAATGATACCAAGTCAAATTGACTTTTACAATGAGGTAAAGTGGTAAGTAATCACTAGCATGTGTTCCTATGGTTCTTCATGCATGTTGAGTCTTCATGATATCTTTCAAGCCAAATGTGTAGGCTTGTGATTTACACCAACAGTAAAGAGATGTGATGTGTGCCAGAGAACTCAATTTCCTACTCGTAGAGATGAAATGCCATTGAAACCCATGATGGGAGGACGTGCATTTTCTAAGTGGGGTATAGATTTTGTAGGACCCATTAAGCCCCCTGCAAAAGGTACACATGCGGAATACATTATTGTTGCAACAGATTATCTTACCAAATGGGTAGAGGCAAAAGCCACAAAAAATGTCCTTACAAGATATGGATTGCCTATAGAGTTAGTGAGCGATCGAAGAACTCACTTTCTAAACCAAGTCATTGAATATTTGTTACAGGATTTTATGGTGATTCACAAGAAATCTGCACCATATCGTCCTCAGGCCAATGGTCAGGCTGAAAGCACTAACAAGATCCTTTGTAATGTACTGATGAAACTCGTGAACAACAAACGTTCAGATTGGGACAAACAGTTACACCACGCTGTTTGGGCATATCGAGTGGCCTACAAGACCGTACTCAATGCAACTCCCTTTCAGATGGTTTTTGGTCAGAATGTTGTGCTTCCTTTGGACTTCTTGATACCGCCCTTAAGGTTGCACAAGAACATCAGTGGACCGGCCATGAATTATCAGCAAGAATAATGGACTTGGAACGATTAGGAGAAACCAGGCTGAAAGCAACAGCAGTCATATATGCGGCAAAGAAACGACAAAAAGCCTATTTCGATGCGCATGTGAAAGATAAAGGCTTGAAAGAAGGAGATTTAGTCCTAATATATATGCTGAAGCAACACGCACGGAAGTTAGAAAAGCGAGGTTATGGACCTATGATCATTAATATACTCTCAACAAGTGGGGCAATACAATTAGCCACCTTAGAAGGAGACATAATGCCTAACTACATTAGTGGCTGTAGAGTCAAGTTATATCAGGAACCTTTTACTGAGGATATGCTTAGACGACTCACGTTGACAAAGAAGCGTAAGGAGGAAGAAAATAGAATACGAGCTGAAGCGCAGGCAGAAGCTATAGAACGCATTAAGCACATGAAGCTAAGAAGACAAGGACTAGGGAGAGAACGATATAACCATCTGGAAACAACACCTAGATATTCCATGGCCATGTGTCAAGTAAAGTCAACCACTCATCCTAGCATAGTGGACAAGAGACCATTCATTACAGTCAGGCTAGAGCACGGCAACCCTTGCCAAGAGCTCAGGGCTTTAATTAACTCAGGTGTTGCGACTAGTGCGATTAGATGGTCCCACTATAAGGATTCAGGAATAGAAATGCGGCCAATTGAGGCATACCTCATAGGGCTAGGAGGCATGGAAACCCCTTGCATGGGTGAGGTGGACCTTCCTATCCTCATAGACGAAGTGACCATGACAGTAAAGTTACTAGTGTGCCATGATGACGACCTGATAGAACCCCTAATCCTTGGCCAAGATTGGCTATACGATCACTCAGTGGACCTAAATCTTAGACAAGGCTCCTTGCAGATTGGAACCTTAGATCAGAAGCGAGTGATACCACTTGACTTCCCTAACGGCTGTTCGCCTGAAGTACGCGACCCTAGACCCTATGAACAACATGCGACGGAAGACCGAAAGATCTTTGGTCAGATCAGTCACGTTACGTCTACACCAACCCATGCGGGCTTGGCGATGGACAATTGTCAATCAGAAGGACATCAGGAGATTTTCCCTTGGGCTTCCTGCAAATTAGAAGGGTCAACTACCCAACCGCTTGGTCAAATGGGGACAATTGCAGGACAGATGGGGACGATCAGCGGTCAGGTGGACTTCATCAGCGTCCGCATGGGCAAAACACCCTGCGGTGCCCATCCTTCCACACTTACTGCGGACTGGCCTAGATTAATAGTTAAAAACGGAGCACTTCCTAATGGGCAAGTTTCGCAAGTGTTGGACCTCCCTTCTTTTCCAAAGCAGAGTGTCCATCCGACCTCTCAACCTCAACCACAAAAGAGTCAACCACGACGAAGGAACCCAGACTGACGACAACATCAGACGACACAAGGAAGAAAGATGTAGTATCAGTATCATAAAGCACGAGGCACGAGACAAATATGGGTGCCAAAAGGACAGAAACCACCGACTGATTTCAACAACGCAGACATTGATAAGAAGAACTCAAGGTAGAAGCAGAGTCAATATTCAACACCTCCTCAACCTTCTTCTACGAGTACAAACACTCGACAAATTTGGATCGCCAAGAAGTACCTTATGAACCAACCCACACCCATGCAGATTTGGGTACCCAAACAGTGTATTATAGCTCAACCCTCAAGCCATGTAATATACACCCCTCAGAAATCTCTTCAACCCTCCATACCACCAAATCTGATATCTTCTTTTGTTCCATCGCAGAGACCTATCACCTGATCACAAACTCTTAGGAAGTGGATACCGAAACATATCCAGAAGTCTTCTCCTAATCCATTGTCTAACATAACTCCCACCCCGACTAATCTACAACCATGTAATAACTCATTCACGACTGAACCTTGTACAAATCCACACACGATAACCCACCATCATTTGTAATAACATCTCATCAAGAAATGTATGCATCATCTGAAGCATGTAGGTGTCTAGAGACCTGCATTAGTTTGCAAGAAATCATTCCATAAACCACATCACAACACTCGGCTACACGGGTTACACATCGGTTATGGAAAGGGATTGCGGTCTCACTTTAATGGGATCATAATTAATTTCCATACTAATGTGCTAATTTGTTGTAGCAGATCTTTTCCATTAGCACGTCAATCATCATGCAAACCGAAGAAGGACCATTTGAAGCTGGAACCAGTATACCCAGGGCTACTATTGGTGATTTACTTGCTGAGCCCCATCCAACGGCTCCACCGCCAGAATTTCAAGGATTCCCAGGACCCATGCCTATTGACGATCCTCTTAGAGGGTATACTGAGAAGATTCATTGCAATTCTCACTGGTTTCAAGGGCTAGCAGGACCATTGGCGGATGCTGAGTTTATATTTGAGGCTAATTTGACTTTTGATGACCGTACCTGGGGCAAATATCAGTTTTTCTCAAGAGAGTTCGAGGGACTACAGAACACACAAGACTTAACACATGTTTGGACAAGAGTCAGCTTCACAGAGTATTTCAGTGACCCTTTGCCTAAACCAGACTTCTACAGATGCTATTACTTAGTCACCACTTTGACACCTTCTGAGAACAAGGATCTGCCCGGCACTTTTATTTTGCCATCTTTAGTGAACGATCCACCATATAAAAGATTTTATCTTTCGAAAGATTTGATTCGAGCTGCCATCAAGATTCATGGAACCCACACGCCCACAGAGCGAGAAAGGTTAGTTCCAGACCCTATGAAATGTGGGGACGTTACTAAATGGGAAGAGATTTCGGCGATCACACCTGAGCTTTCAAAACCACTGCAGATATGTATGCAACATTTTGCTTTCCCCGCTCAGGACAGATTCACAATGCCTCACAAACGAATATGGTTCGGTTTGTATTTATCATGTATTGGACCCCAGACAGTTGATCTAGCAAGTTGGATCATTGATGAGCTATATTTAGCACAACATAGATGGGAAAGAAAGAAGGTCATCAATGGATGTTGCGCCCTCACGCGCATCGTATATATGTGTTTGGCCTACGATTTACCTATTGAGCGAGCAATGACAAGCGAAGAGCTGAAAGCATTCAAAGGGACAACAAAGAAAGCTATGAAGCCAAGCAAAGGACGAGCAAGAAAGCGCATGAGAGGTACTATCCCATGCCTCCAGGTTCCAGAATCACTATCACCGCAACCCTCTCCAGAACAGTCTCCTACTGAACCCCCCGTACAACCTATTCACATACGATTATCGAGAGCGGTTATCACGGAGGCCACCACCAGCATAGTCGCTACTTAAGTAGCCATTGTTCCAGGACCTACCACCACTACAGCAGAAGTTCCCACCACTATTGGTGCGGAAGCTTTCTCTTTTCCGATACCTAACTTGGAAGCGGAACCCCTGGATACAACCTTTGATTTTGAAATGCAAGATGCTTTCTCCAATGAATTTCAGTTTTTAGAAGGCCAGATTTTCTCTCAGGAATATGAGCGGCCAAGCTACCTGACCACGCCCCGAGACCAACCACAAGGACAAGTCGTGTTTAGCTCTGAGGAGGAAAGAACAGAGACAGATGAAGATGATGGCGATGACGAAGCCAGCCAGGGCACTCATGAATCCCAAGAGCATGTACAGACAGATGAACAAGGACAACACACGGACACCCAAGGTGATACGAGCACACATGAAGATGAAACCTTCGAAGCGGCAGCTTATACGCTAGCCATCAAGAAGCTATATCGCACCATGGAGAAAGTTTAGGCACGCAAGAAATTGACTGAGGAAGAGAGTCAAGCACTTATAGAACAGGAACTTGTCTTAGGCGGATTCAAAGAAGTATACATCAAAGGCTTCAGAGAACTTGTCAAATCAGTGGGATCCACAGAAGCCTTACGATATTTGCAGAGGAAACCGTTACCGCAATATGACCCTCGAAGAATCTGTCTACTAACCAAACCTAGTGAATACATTCGAGTACCCACCGGCGGTCAATCTTTAAAACAGACCAGGGAAGCACGTCTCGTCCCTGAAGGCTCATTGGCAGAAGACACCATTATCGTCGACTCCCCACCCCGTACTACTGCTGTACATACCACCACCGTTGTCGAAGTACCTACCACCCCAACCGCTCCTCCTTCACCTCCCATCCATCCAGTCTCCCCCATACACCCTCCTTCTCCCAGAACCTCCACCTCCTTCCACGGCGAAGTAGCAGAAGCCTTTGTAACATCCATTCCTCTCACCATGTCCACACCCACCCAACCTAGTTTTCCCCCTCAGACATCCACTCTTCTATCTAATCCATTTCTCCATCCATCTTTTCCATCCTTTCCCACACCTCCAAGACCCCTTTTTCCATTCCCACCTCCATTAACCTTCTCCCCAGTCTCACCTCCCCGACCCACCATAACTCCTCTTTCCCCTTTCCACCAAGCCGTCCAAGACAACCCCTCTGTAAATTACTCTTCAACCTTTTTTTCAAGTTCCTCATCAAGGCTCTTTTTTGACCCGCTTGAATCTCCATCAATGTCTTCAAAGATTGCACATATTTTACTACCAGCAAAAAACTTTTCTTTACCTTTCTTGGATGTATTTGATGAATTTGCTCGACTGAAATTTCCATGCAATCTTCCACTCCATGGATTTGAGTTGGAACTATTGCTTGGTGATGCATCTGGTCCACTCAAAACTTGGGATTCTGCACTTGATTTTTCACCATTTTCTTTGTCATTTGGTTCAAGACTCAGTCCTTCTTTGGCATCTACATAGAAGCTTGACATTTTATGGTTATAACACTTATATGCCTTCTGCTCAAGGGAGTACCCAATGAAGATACATTTTTTTGCTTTTGGATCAAGCTTCATCCTCAACTCATCTGGAACATGTACATATGCAATACAGCCAAATACTTTCATGTGTGATAAGTTTGGCTTTTTACCTGTAAACTTCTCTTTAGGTGTAACTTGATGTACAACAACCATCGGAGTTTTGTTCATGATGTATACAGTAGTATGCACAACTTTTTCCCAATAACAATGAGGCACATTCTTCTCAGCCATCAAAGCTCTTGCTATTTCTGCAATATGTCTTGCACTCAGCAACGTTATTTTGTTGTGGTGTGTACCTGCATGAAAACTAACGTCAAACTCCATGACATTTAAGAAAGTTTTTGAACTCATTTGACATGTATTCACCTCCTCCATCACACCTTAATGTCTAAATATACTTTCCTATTTGCTTTTCCACCATGTCCTTAAAATTCTAGAAGTGAGTGAACACTTCACTCTTCTCTTTCATGAAATATACCTGTACTTTTCACGTATGGTCATCAATGAAAGTAACATAAAACCTTCAACCACCATAGATGTGGTCTTTACAGGATCCCAAACATCTGTATGTACTATTTCTAGAGCATTCTCACTAACATGCTTGTCATGAAAAAATGATGCTCTTGACTATTTTCCAAATGGACATGTGGCACATACCTTTTGCATTTCAACAACATTGAAATTTGATAGTCCATTGACAATCTCCTTTGAATGCATCAATTTCAGCCTCTGCAAATTTGCATGTCTGATTTGTTTGTGCCAAATTTCTATATCAGAGTTAACTCCTACACTTTTTGCAAACATGGCTACATTCATTTCATGAATTTTCACATTTAATATAAACATCCTACCCACTTTGTTTCCTTTGGCAATCAATTGTCCATCCTATTTATACTTTTCTACATATAACCCATCAGCATTGAATCTGACTTGTAATCCTTGGTCAACCATTTGTCCAACAGAAACTAGATTCTTTTTAGATTTGGAACATGCACCACATCAGCAAGATGTTTTACCTTTCCTGTTGATATATTTAGGTAGTGATGTGTGTGAACACTCTAGGACTGCCGGGGCACTTTTTTCCCTCTTTAGGAGGTTTTTTTCCCCCGGCTTGTATATACGCCTATTTCCCTAATGGGCTACTTATCTTTGTACATTCTCTAGTAATACATTCAGTCTTGTGTGTTGTGCTCCAAGCTTCTTCTTCTTCCTTGTGCTGTTCGCGTGCTTCCGCAGACGTCTAACTCCAACAATTGGTATCAGAGCAGGTCGTCGCTTCTTCTAGGGCGCCGTCGACACTCCTCCGTTTGTAGTCTCAGATTCGCACGAAATTTGGTGAGCATACTCAGGGTGTTTTCGAGATCAAAACAGCTTTGTTCTGTGGTGCCAAAATCGCTATCAGAGCTCGTTTCGGCCTCCGAACGCACTATCGCAGCGCTTGTGCAGGCTATTTTGTCCTTTTGTGCCAAAGGTATATACCAGTTTCTGTTCACCAGTTTAAGCGTCTCGAAGTCTGCTACAGGTCTAGCAGAACTCGTTTGGGCAGTTCCGTTCAACTTTTTAAGATACAGTCAATTTTCTGCATCAAGGTATTTTAGTCACCGGCCATGGCTGAAAGCAGTGATGTATTCTGTATGTTGGCTGTTGAGGATAAGTTGGATGGTACCAACTACCCATTATGGGCTTATATGATGCGACATGTACTAGTTGCAAAAGGATTGTGGAACATTGTGCAGGGTGTTGAAAGACGTCCTGTTACACCTGTAACGACAGGTACTGCAAATACAGGTGTTGGAGCTGATGAAGATGGTGTCGAAGATGATATTCCATAGATTCCTATTCGTGCTGCTGTTTCTGTTGCACCTACTGCAGAGCAGATTCGTTGGGATGGCAGAGATGCCCAGGCACATGCATTGATAGCTTTGTCTGTCAAACATGCCATTATTCCTCACATTCGCTCTTGCAGAACAGCAAAGGATGCTTGGGATACACTTACCACTTTGTACCAGGCTAGGAATGAGGCTCGTGTTGCTTACCTCCGAAAACAGTTGGAGAGTGAGCACATGAATGAAGGTGATTCTATGGACAGTTTTCTTACAAAGATCAAAGACCTGAAGGAACAATTGATTTCTGCTGATGAGGTTATACCAGATAGCTCACTTGTGCAGACCGTTCTGAATGGTCTTCCTGATTCATATCAGAGTTTTGCCTCTACTCTTCGGTTGATGATGAAAGGCAATCCGAATGCCTTGTCATTTGAGGAATTAGTCTCTGTTCTATTGCAGGAAGATCAGTCCAGGCAGAACAGGTCCATTATGCGTGTTGCAGATCAAGCTTTCCTGGCTAGTCAGAAGGGCAAAGGAAAATGGAGCTCTTCTATTAGTAAGCAAAAATCTGCAAATGCTGCACATTCAAAGAACCAAGACAAAGATGAGAAAAAATCAGAAAAGCAGAAATTGTTTTGTAAGTACTGTAAAGGCAATGATCATATCATAAAGAACTGTCCAAAACTGGCTGCTAAAGAGGCAAAGAAGAAAGAGGCTGGAATGGTTGTTGCAGAGGCCTCTACACCAAAAACAGAGTCTGCAAATCTTGTGTAGGAAGAAGAATGGGCGTTTACTACTGTCTGCAGTTTTGACCCATCTTCTCCTGATCAGTGCATGTCTGTAGTAGACTCAGATGTTTGGTACTTTGACACTGGGGCGACCAAACATATTACCTCACAGCGCAGTTTCTTCTCTTCACTCGAGCCTGCCTCTACAGGGAATACTATCACATGCGCCAATAACTCCTCTTATCCTGTTATGGGAGTTGGTAAGATCATTCTGACTACTGCTGATGGTAGTTCTTTCACTTTGTCAGATGCTTTATTTGTGCCAGGGATCAAAAAGAATCTGTTATCAGTTTCTGCATTAGCCAAGATTGGCTTGGTTGTGAAATTTGTTGATGACAGGTGTACAGTCCATGATCTCTCAAATGGCGATGTGATTATTGCTTCTGGCATTTTATGTCGTGGGCCGTATAAGCTCATAGACTATGAAAGATCTGTGAATGATTCGGCATGTGCAGTTCATGATTCTCAGGCTATGTCATATGCAAAGCTTTGGCATGCACGCTTTGGTCATCTGAATTTTGCTAGTTTGTTACGCCTGCAGAAATCTGAAATGGTGTCCTCTTTGCCCAAACTTGAGGCACCTGGAAAACATGTTTGTGAAGGCTGTATTTTGGGAAAAATGCAGCGTTCTTCCTTTCCAAAAGATGGTTCAGTTTGGGCTACGCAGAAATTGCAGCTTGTAAATAGTGATGTCTGTGGTCCTATGCAGACACCCTCTTTTGGAAATTACCTTTACTTCGTGACTTTCATTGATGATTTTTCCAGGCATGCATGGGTATATCCACTCAAAGCAAAGTCCGAAGTGTTCATGTGCTTCAAACAGTTTTTGGTTTTGGCTGAAAATCTGTCAGCATGTAAAATGGGCACCCTCCGTTCTGATCGAGGGGGGGGAATATATGTCTTCAGATTTTAATGCATTTCTGGCTGAACGTGGGATAAAAAACCAGTGTACAGTGCCGTATATAACAGAATGGAGTTGCTGAACGGAAGAACAGGTCTCTCATGGAGATGGCGAGGTGTATGGTCAAGAGTCAGGCTTTACCTCATAGTTTCTGGCTTGAGGCTGTCATGTATGCAGCATATGTACTGAACAGGTGTCCCACTAAAGCGTTGCAGTCTATCACTCCATATGAGGCTTGGCATGACCGCAAGCCATCTGTTGCTCATCTGCGTGTTTTTGGTTGTTTGGCATATGCATTAGTGCCTGAACAACATCGCAGAAAATTGGATGATAAGGCAGTAAAATGTATTTTTGTTGGGTACAGTTCTGAAAGTAAAGGCTATCGTCTGTATCATCCACAGACTAAACGCATTCTGGTTAGCCGTGATGTTGTCTTTGTGGAAGATGCTATTCAGCCATTGCTTTCATGTACTAAGGAGACATCTGTTAGCTCCAAAGACATGTATGATACTTTGATGCCTCTTTTTATAGGTGGACAGTCTAGTGCTGGTCCTAATGAGGCAACTTCTCAGCCTTTGCAGGTTTCATATGATGATGCAGATCATTCCATTTCTGATGCAGATTTACATGATGCACTTGCTGATGAGAGAGCTGATATTGAGCAGGCAAAAACTATGCCAAAATGGCTGGTGCAGACTTTGCGTGACAGCAAATTAGATGCACCTTTGTCATATCGTACTCGTTCAGGCTCTCATAGTGCCTCCTTTGCATCAGATTGCTATGCTATGGCTGCATCTAGTCTCTGTGATGAGAATGAGCCTGTTTCTTTTGATGAAGCACAAAATTCAGAAAATTGGATGGCTACTATGCAATCTGAATATGATGCTATAATGAAGAATGGTACATGGTCTTTATGTGACTTGCCTCCTGGCAAGAAGGCCATTGGCACTAAGTGGGTATACAAGCTGAAGCGTAAACCTGATGGTACAGTTGACAGGTATAAGGCTAGGCTTGTTGCAAAGGGTTATGCGCAAGAAAGAGGCATTGATTTTGATGAGACCTTTGCACCTACATGCCGTATGACTACTGTTCGGAGCATTTGTGCACTTGCAACCCATCATGGTTGGAATGTACATCAGTTGGACATTAAAACAGCATTTCTGAATGGTGACTTGTATGAAGAAATGTATGTTTTTCAGCCCCGTGACTTTGTGCAGAAAGGGCATGAAAACCAGGTGTGCAGGTTAAAGAAGGCGTTATATGGTTTAAAGCAAGCACCACGTGCTTGGTATGAGAAGATACATTCCTATCTGATTGCACATGGTTTTGAGAACAGTCCAACTGAAAGCACCTTATATGTTAAGCGTGCTAATGATGTGCTTCTGATCATTGTTGTCTATGTTGATGACATGCTGCTCACTGGTCCTATTGAGACACATATTGCTGATTTTAAGGCTGATTTGCATGCCTCATTTGAGATGTCTGATTTGGGGCATTTGCATCACTATTTGGGCATTCAGTTTATGCACGTTGATGGTGGAATGGCTTTGTGTCAAACGAAATATATTGACACATTATTGCAGCGTTTTGGCCTTGAAGACTGTAAGCCTATTGCCACTCCTATGGAGACAGGTTTACGATTGAGTCTTCATGATGCTGGAGATGCATTTGATGCTATTCTCTATCAGCAGGCTGTTGGATGCTTGATTTACTTATGCATTACTCGGCCAGATATTCAGTTTGTTGTCTCACAGATGAGCAGGTTTATGCATTGCCCAAGAGTCACGCATTGGAAAGCGGTTAAGCGCATCTTTCGCTACTTGAGTGGTACTCGGCTACTTGGGTTGTTTTATCCCAAGGGGGGATCACTACCGCCAGATTTGCATGCTTTTTCTGACTCAGATTGGGCTGGTTGCTATGACACTCGTGTGTCCACCAGTGGTTTTTGCTTCATGCTTGGTAGCTCATGTATATCTTGGTTGAGCAAGAAGCAGCCTACTGTGGCCACTTCCAGTTGTGAGGCTAAGTATAGGGCAGCTTTCACAGCGACTGTTGAGTGTGTGTGGCTCAGACGCCTTATGGCTGATTTGGGTGTTGGCCAGTCTTCTGCCACCACCATCTTCACTGACAGTCAGAGCGCATTGGCAGTTGCGAGGAACCCTATGTTCCATGCTCGCACTAAGCACATTGAGGTGCATTATCACTATGTCAGGGAGAGGTTCTCTGCTGGGGAGATCAGCTTGGAATATGTGCCCACGTAGGAGAACATTGCAGACCTTTTCACGAAGGCTCTGCCTAGGGAGAAGTTTGAAGCTTTCCGCAAAGCTTTGGGCTTACTTCCTTTTGTGGAGTGATTTCCACATAGCTTGGCACTTCCTTATACATGAGTGCCAGCTCCTTGTTCACCGCATCACTCCCAGGGGGGATTTGTTGATATATTTAGGTAGTGATGTGTGTGAACACTCTAGGACTGCCGGGGCACTTTTTTCCCTCTTTAGGAGGTTTTTTTCCCCCGGCTTGTATATACGCCTATTGCCCTAATGGGCTACTTATCTTTGTACATTCTCTAGTAATACATTCAGTCTTGTGTGTTGTGCTCCAAGCTTCTTCTTCTTCCTTGTGCTGTTCACGTGCTTCCGCAGACGTCTAACTCCAACATTTCCATCCTCCATAGACAATGCTATGTTTATTGTATGCTCAATAGGGTATGATGTGTCATCACCTCTTTCAATATATCCAAGAAGTGGCAATTTTTGCAAAGTACTAAACTAGTCCGCATGACTGGTCATGTGATTTGAAGCACCTGAATCAACATACGAGACATTATCATTCGATTTTGAAACATTAGCACACATCATATTCAACATGTGATGTTGAACCATGAACATCGTCTGAGAATCATCTGCACTTGTGGATGCATAGTTGTTCTGCTACCTTCTATTATTTTTATTCTTTAACCTGCAATCATGTTCAAAGTGTCCAGGTTTACCATAATTCCAACATCCTTTATTGTCATTAACTGAATCATTTCTTTGGAAATTTTTGCAGCCTCTTTGGCTCCCAATGAAGTGTCCTCTTCCTCTTGCATGATTCTTTTGTTGACCTTGGTCTTAGTTATTGTGTCCTGTTCCACTTCTGAAGCCTCTATCTCTACCTCTTCCTCTACTAGAGTAGAATACGTGCTGAAAACTAGGTATCCCTTGGGAGTTTGAGTCCTCAACAAGATTCTTTTCTTCAATAATCAGCATAGATACCATATCAACAAAATTCAAAATATTTTCCTTGGTCTGTATAGAAGCTTTAAAATGCTTATATGCAGCTCCTAAACCACAAATGCATACTTCCACCTTACCATCATCATCTACATTCACACCAATAGATGCAAGTGACTCACATATGCTTTTGATTTTTAGGGTGTAGTCACTTACCCACATGCTCTTTTTCTCCAATGTATGTAGCTCGTTCTTGTGTTGCAATTTTTGTGCATGTGTATTCGTCTCATACAATGTGACCAAACTGTTCCAAGGCTCTTTTGGAGTCTTGGCATCCTGTATGTGCCCAATCATGCTATCTTGTATACTAACAGATAGCCAATACATTACCTTTCATGCTCCTTGATTCCATTCTTCATATGCTCTTAGCTGGTCTGTAGTCCGATTCCTCTCTGGTAACTACCAAGCATTTTTGTTATCTCCTTCGATGTACTTCCAATAGCCTTTTCCCATCAAGAAATTTTTCATTCTTAATCTCCAAGCATGGAAGTTTTTTTTGTCTAGCTTATCACTCATAAGCTCACTCATTCCATATGCATTTTCCATTTCTACGGCAATTCACAACACTAAAAAACACTACAAGTAGCACTTTTTCTTGAAAATTGTCGCATTATGACGTGACAATTTGATCTCAGAAAAACACAGTTTTCACCTATAAAAAATACATGGAATTGCTTGAAATTCTTGATCTAGAATATATGAGTGTTGCCAAATAGGAAGCAAGTTACAATTTTGCAAACTAGCCTTATTTTTCTGTGGGCCCCACCTCACAATCAAAGAGAAGCACACTCACAATCAAAGAGAAGCACACACAGAATGAGGCAAGGAATAATGATCTTCTTCTTGTTCTATTACATAAAAAGAATGTACAATAATGAACTGAAACAAGAATACAACAAGTGCAATATATAAAAAACAATACATAAGGAAAATCCTAATGTCTGTAGATGAGTAAGCTGGCAAGAAACAAATGTCCCATCACTCTTGGTAGATAAATCTAATAAAGCTCAATGAAGTGTCTCTGACATATACCAACATGACCACTATACATGTCAGAGAAATGAAAAATGATATGTGTCATCTTGGAGCATCACATGTTGAGCTTGATATCTCAACAATACCTAGGTACAACCCTTACCCAGGACCAGAGGGAGACTTTAGACCATACGAAAAGGAAGGATATGGACAACCACAACTTGTGCTAGGACAACAACCACCCCATCCATAGAATGTAGTGCCAGTCAAATACAATCAACTGGAGGAGAATTTAGAAAGAGATATAGTACCAACAACACCTTTGGCTAATGTGGAAATAGAAAATTAGGGATATGATTAGACCCGAGGAGAGTATTACCCTTATGATTCCATCATGATAGAATATGAACAAACCTATGAGAAACAATACTACAAGTAGCAAGGATATGAAAATTTCTATGGAGTGGGATATGTGAGCCTTATGTACACCACACCTAAGACCCAAACTCCAATGAGACCACCTACTAGGCCACTGGCACCAAGAAGACCATGCTATAGATGCGGTAGAGATCACTTTATAAGTGTATGTACTTTGCCATACAACCCACCAGCCCCTCGGACATGGGAAAGATATTGCAATGATTGTGGCAACAAACATCTGTTTAGAGATTGGCCTAAAAACCCCAATAAGGTTTACACCACTACCCAGATCAACATAATAAAAGTCATTGAATCATCTGGAAGTGATAAAGAATATACAGTGCCACTAGAAGCCATTACACGGGCCCAAGCCAAGGGACAAGAAGTAAAAGAAATAGATTTCGCGCATGAGAGTGAAAAAAGTTTAGAACCCAAGATTGAGATAGTTGAGGATTCAGAAGACCTAGGAGAAACTAACAAAACAAGGAAAAACTCAAAGATGGAAGACTAGAAGGGAAAAACTCAGGAATAAATGGATGAAGAGGAAAAGTGAAGAGGATGAGAAATCAGTATGGGAAAAGAAAAAAACTCAAGAACGAGACGAGCAAGGAAAATCCCATTTGAGGATCCAAGCATCGAAGCCAAATTGAGTCAAGATCAATTCTAGCAAACTTGGTGCCAGAAGACTTGGATATGTGATTGACAGCTTATTAGTCCAAAATCATGACTAGACCAAGCATAAAGCAACATGAGAAACTGTATCCACAAGGAGAGTTGGAGAAGGAGAGATTAGCAATATGTAGGAAACTCATAGAAATAGCTCAAACCACATTGGAACGTGCTACCCCAATCCTTCTAGAGATAAGGATACCAGAAAATGAGTTCAATGAATGCATGGAATGTAACAATCGAACATCAGTAAAGAAACAACAAGAGGAGAATAGGGAGGAAGATCGACAAAATAAAAAGGAAGAATAGATCTCAATAATTCTAGAATTAGAGGCCAAATGGCCACATGACTTATGGGCCAGGATTCAAGAGGAACAATGGAAAAAGAATGAGAACTCTTCACGACCCTTTGAAGAATTAGACAATTGGGAAAATCAACTTTTATCAAAATTAGAAGAGGTATATGCAGAAGTATCCATCCTAGACCAAATAACATGTCCACACTACCCAATTATATGGGAAAATACGAGAGAAGGTCGGAAGCATTCCATGCTCCCAAGATCAAGGAAAAAGAGGAAAGATCACAATATAAGATGTCACACAACTTATCAGAACTCAAGAAAACCAAAATACAATGTTTATTGACTATAGAAGATTTACTATGAGCTAAGCCACAAATGTGGAAACAATTGGCCAAGCACTTAAGAAAAGAAACTAAAGAAACTAGGAATGAGAAGAAAGAAGACAAATCTCCTCCAAGCATTCAAATCCCAATAGATAAAGTTGGAGAATTTAGTGAGGTAGAAAGCATTCAGGAAAACCAAAACCTTAGTGAAGGGACAAATTCACGTCTATAATATACAACGCAGAAACTTCTAGAATTTGAGTTTGTTGAAACCCAGATCAAAATGTATATAAGAGAGAGTAGAGTGCAAATGTGCACATATAGCATATGTGTGAGAGTAGAAGACGCCAGAGATCGTGTATGAAGAGATGAATAATAGAACCTGAAATGTCGGGTATTCATCTGAGAGAGATGATAAGGAATAACTAATCAGAGTAGGAGAGTTTTCCATAGCTATGAGCAAAGTGAGGCCAAGCTATTTTTGTACACATCTTCTCTAATAGAAAACACATGTTCATGTGGAAGTTTGAGCGCATTCTTTGTATGTGAAGAAATCTGAGAGATTTCATGTTATTGTGAAAGTTAGTTAACAGTTACAGTTTTCTCAGTAAATGTTTTTCCGTTACTTCTATGAGTTAGATCTCAAAGTATGGTGTAAAGTTTTGTATGAGATATAGCTTATCTTGTAGCTATAGGTCTTTATTATAAACTGATCAAAGAATCCAGTGAAAAGGAACACGTACACACAATACAAAGTCTGATCGTAAAGAACTGATGAAGTTTTTCTTAAACTTCAGATAGAGTTCATTCAGTGAAGAAAGTTCATGTATTACTTTCTTACTTCATGTATACACATTTGAAGTAATTACAAACAGAATTGCAGTTGATTCCGGTAAGATTCCAGTGACATTCCGGTAAGAGTCCAGTGACAGTCCAGTGAAGTTCCGGTGAAATTTTGGTGAGTTCAAAACACAGTTTTGACATAGTTAAGTGACGCAAAGATTGTTTAACTGTAAACAAACACAGTAGTGTAAAGACTGAAGTAAATTAGTTCAGAATTGAAGCTTGAAGGAAATGCAAAATTTTCTGTAAAGTGAATTCTCGGTGTTCACTAGATACAGTTATAAAGTTTTCAGTTTCAGAAAGTTTGCTAAGCTACTGATGATTATAGAGGTGTTCTAAGATCACTCTAGCTTAGTTTCTGTGGTGTAAGCGAATTCTGCAATAAGTGATGCACCAACATTCCCTACCTTGTTTCCTTGGAGGATATCCATAAGGTCTATACTGAAGTTGTGCCAATGGTCTTAGATGCATGTTAAGTGGACAATTTTGGGTGTTGTGGTTGGTACATTTTTGTTTGATGTGATAGTACATGTTAGATCCCTAGTTTGGCTATGTGTTATAAGAGTAACATTGTGGCAATCCTAAGCCTCCTCTTGTGTAGGCATGGGATGGATGATCTCCCCTGCACAATGTGCATCTTTTCAACATAGGCATTCTCAAAGGGGTCTTCTGGTAGTTCCTTTGTCCTTTCACTCCCAATCTGTTTAGCTACCAATTTTGCTAGTTCCTCCACATTACTTGAACTAGACATCACATCGCTCCGCATGTCTTTTGATTTAGTAGAGCTTTGTGTGTTTTTGAGATCATCTGCTAGGTCATCTTCCAAGTCTTTGCATTCTTGAAGACACTCACTTAGTGACTCCAACCATTTTACGTAGACTAAGGTTCTCAATGTCCCATTAGTCAATCCATCTAGAAATAGTGATATCATTTTTTATTGTGAAGGTCTCTCCATCACTGGACATCTGTCAATGTACTAGTTAAATCTTCTCACTGTAGTTTTTAATTTTTCCTTTGGATCTTGTTTGAAGCTATGGAGTAAGGATGACAAATTGTGCTTAATCCCTTACTTGATGAATTCTCCAATAAAATCTTGGAAGAATTTTTTGATATTGGCAAAGCAAATTGGATGCAAGGGTCGAAACCAAGTCAAGGGTGTTCCCATGAGGGTTAGTCCAAAGGATTCATATTGCACAAAAAAGTCACCTACTTGTTCTGCTCATAGTATTTGCTTAAGGCGTGGTCATAGGGATCTCTCATGCCATTATAATGATTTCTCATGCATTTGGCCACCTAGATTGGTCTTAGTCTTCTTACTAGATCTGGGGGTCTCATTACTATAGGGACTATAGGTCTGAGTGGTTGCATTCCTATTCCTACACCTAGTTGTGGTCTTGCCCTAATGGGTGGCATATTCATATTTCCTAAGCCTAGATTAGTGTGGTTGTGGGGATTCATTCTTGGCATAACAAAGTGAACATGGGATCTGGTTGGAACACTGCATTGACTAGTTTGACCTGATGTCATGTTCTTCGTTCCTTGATGGGTTTCGAATGGGTTTTATGAGGTAGTTGCCTCTTCTCAAGGATATACTTTAGCTCTGACCTATCCACTTCATCTATCGGCCAATATATGCTTTGGTTTTGGTCTAGGTAGGTAACTCTAGACATGTCCTTTGAACCCTTCAGCTCGTATATAGTTAAGAGATTTATCCCTTCCCCCCATGTAGGTGAGTCAGTTTGTAGAAGCAGGTCTGATCCATAATTCAAATACACATCCATCAGGTAATCATCTTGAGGTATCCCCTCTCAAGACTTGGTTCACTATCAACTTGCCCCTTGGGGTAGTCACAGTGTTGCCATTGTTAGGTCTTCCTGAAGTTCCTTGCCCTTATAATTCCCCTCTCTCGTTGATCTAGTTTGGACTCTCGGTCACTACATAGATTCTGGCCCAACTTGTTCATGTAAACTCCACCTTCATACTTGACGGTGGGTCTCAGAACTATTTTTGAGTCCATCGTGTTTACCATTTGTGCTACTGACCTGTTTAGACCATCAAGGTAAATGGGTACTCCTTGTAGATTGGTGGACACATACTATAGGGATGTCCGGTATTCTCCTTCTATAGTGGACATAAAGCCTTCCCTTAGAACTAAGCCATCCATGTCTTTAGAGGCCATGGGTATTTCTTCCTTTGAGTCACTAGATGTGTGAGAGTAGATAGAATGCTGGCTTAATTGGTGTTCAAGGCAAAGGTTTGAGTACTGGTTCTCGTCTTAGAAGAAGAGGAAGCACCTAAACTACTCAGGAGATTTCATCATGGCAACATTGATTTTTATCACTACAACAATGTAATATATGTACAAATATCCAATTATTGTGAGTGCAAATCCATTTTTTGCAAGCCGAGGAGTCTTTGAGCTTGAGGAGTCTAAGTAGAAAGCTCATACCAATTTTTGTAACTTTTGGAAGCTGTTAGATAGTTCAAATTAGGGGTAGAACCTATTTTTTAACTATGCAAGTCACTAGATGTGAAACTGGTCAAAACTAGGCAAAAACTATAAATAGAGCCAGAGAGCTCATTTTGAGGTTGTTGTTAGTTTATGATTGAACCTATGAGCTAGAGCTAGGAGAGCTATTGTAACTAGATGATGAGGAATATGATTATGAGTTCTTTTCTTGCCTTCCCTTGATCTCCATTGCAATTTTCCTAGTGTGTGTATGCTCTTGCATTTCTCACCATCTTTTTCAAGCATGCCATTCACTCTTGATCTTCATATTGGCCTAAACTCTCCGTGGATTTCCAATTATGAGGTGAAGCTACTCACATTGGTACTTTCCATTGTGCGAGTGACACCAAATTTGGCGCCATTGTCGGGGATGAGCTCTAGGTTGAGCGTGTGATGGTAAGTGTATTGGAGAAAATCATTGGAAGGTAAAATTTCTTTGTTGTTTTGTCATTTTTAGTTAGTTTTTACACACTTTTACTTTCTATTCCTCTAGTATCATTCCCTATCATTATCTCAAACTCCAAAAAATCACCAAAAATCAGTAATAGTTCCGCTTTCTCTTGTCTTTCCCTCATTTGTGTGTGTGTGAGAGTGAGAGAGAGATTTTGCAGGTATATGTTCGTGTTTTGTGGTGCACTAATCTTGCAGGTAGCCTCTAGACACCATGGATTTGCTGGAAACACAAGTAAAACCTCTATTTTTTCTCAAAAAATTGCCATTGCGGCTCACCATCGTGACTGTCAGGGAAGGTATGAATTTGTGCAAACTTTTTGCATGAAGGAGGAGCCTAGGTAAAGGCTTGCACATATCTATGCTTGATTTTGTGAAATTGCATAATTGTTTGACCATCGCAATGATGACACATCATTACAATTGTGTCTGACCATCGCGATGGTCACTAACCGTCGTGGTGATTGGCTCACACCATCGTGATCGCATCTCACCATCATGACGGTGACTCACCATCATGATGGTGCTTGACAATCGCGATCCTGATTGGTCATCGTGGCATGATCGTCGTGATTGTGCCTAATCATCCTGACCCTAACTGTTGTCGCTTAACCATCGTGTACTGACCATCGCGATCCTCTCTCATCATCATGGGTTGATCATCATGACTTGATGATCGCGGTCCTGAGTGATCGTCATGACTTGACAATCGTGATTGTGACTGACCATTGTAAGGCTTGAGCATCATGACTTTTGACCATCATGATGGTGACACACCATCACGATTGTGTTTGACCATCGCGACTATCAAACAAAACGCAAAATTAGGGTTTTTTTGCACAAATTTTTAATTTTTTTGGTCAATTCTTGGACATTAATTGTGAACTCTTGTGTGTGGCATAGAGCAAAGGAAGAAGTGGACAAGCACTTTTAGTTCTCGGACAAGATCAAAATAGCTACTTCATGAGTCCAGAAGAACGTTATAAGTGGAATTTCCATTTCTTGAATTGTTGACAATTTCTTTGAGTATAGTTATATTGTGATCAGTAAAATAGGACTCCTAGTGTAGCCACGTATCACCCTAGCTCATTGAGTCGTAAGTAGCTGATGAGAAAAGACGTAAGTGGGTGAAGGGACCAAGCCTAAAGGAAGTTTTGTGAATTGAATACACAATGCTCAAATGAAGTAAAATCAGAACACATCAAAACAATTCCTTGCAACAAATGTAAACAAGATAAGAAGCTCTAAAGAAAAATCCAAAAAGAACTAAGTGATTGACCAAACTAAAGGGGTGAGCGTGGTAACATGAGATTAGGATTAATGAACTTGAGGTCTGGAAAATACTTAGGGAAAAGTGATAAACGGAGTGTCTGATCTTTTGAGGTTAGCGTAAGAACTACAACATGATTATGGGCACAACAGCTAGGTAGCTATCCATACGAGGTTAGCTCAGATATGAGTGACACAGATATGTCTTTCAACGCGGGTAGACCAGGGGTATTGTTTAATGTAGCCCACCTAGAAAAGATGGAGCGGCCCTACAAGACTCAGTTGGAGTACATTCATATGAATAGATTGGGTGCCCGAGTATACGAGGATGGCCTTCATAGGTTAGTGATTCAATTACATAATCTCGATCAACCTATGGGATTAGAATATCCAGGTATTAATTTTGAAAATGAGGCTTACATAGACAAGGAAGGGACCATGTATATGGTGGAAATTAGGGTAGACTCAACCAATGAACTAGGAGAGATGATAGAAAATGCACACATAGATGTGGAAAGACATGGTAAATAGATGGAGGAACCTAGAACATCGAGAGGAAAATATATACTAAAAAGGGTGATAATTCCTAAGTGGATGCCCGAAGACAATAGAAGTATAGAATTTTTCTAGAATAAGTAGACTGACAAAGCCTTTTGGAGATATAGGCCAGAGCATCCTACTGCGGTAGGAGCAAACATGGTTTATGAACTAAAAGACCCAGAGATTCCAAGAAAGGTAGTATACTTAGATGACACCTTAGGACAAATGTATAAGGTCACAGAACATGGAAGACATGCATATACATGGGGAGGAGAATTAGTTTTCCCTCCAGTGAAATCACAAGCACTTAAGGATAGTTTGGGTGATGGCACATCTCAAGGACATAGAGAGAAGAACAAGGAAGGTGTAGAGAGTAGTCTCATCCATCATACAGGAAGGGAGAGGGCCCCTACCAAAAGTGGAAGGGTTGAAAGAGAACCTCTTAGAGATCATAGGGCTCACAAGGGTGGGGACGATTTTCCCCTACCTAGGCCAAGAGACCACCCTAGAACCTTGAGGCCTACTCAATTAGTAAAGGCTATGAAAAATTGTTTTGACGGATCAGGAGATCCCTATGAGCACGTAGCAGAATTCAAGCAGGTGCAAAAGGCCAAACAAGTTGAAGACATGTTTACACAATTTAATGCCTTGGGACTCACTCTAAAGGGTGATGTGTTGGATTGGTTCGGACCATTGCATCAACATCAATTTAGAGACATCCACCACATGATGGAGTCCTTCATTACGGACTTTTCCAAGAGTGGAATCAGGCACAACACGTCTTCTTTGATACACACATTCAAACAAACCCTTCAAGAGATAGTGAGGATTGTCGGTCGAAGATTTAGATACATAGAGAGATGCCCCCCTTTGGAAGTAACCACTCTAGCTAAATTGATAGTTGTGTTCATAGATGGCCTATTGAGCGCCAAGTTGAGATCATATGTCTTCTTAAAGGACCCAAGAACCTTGGATCAATGTTTATGGATCTGTGTAGACATAGAAGATAACCTAGCAGATGAGCTAGAACTTCTTAAGGTTTGCAAAGACTCAGATAGCACCACAAAAACTTCATCCAAACATTCCAATTCAATTGAGGACTTAGTGGAACAAGTGGCCAAATGATTGGGAGTTTCTAAAAAACTAAGCATTAAATTAGCCCCCCCTCAAAGGTGTTATACTTGTGGAGGCAAGCATATGGCAAAAATGTGTCCATATGCATTGCAACCCATAGGAAACTCTAACAGAGTGTATTGTACTATAGAGAAAAGATACACAAACCACACTACTCAGGATTGTCCATCTAAAAAACAAGTGGCTAGGCAGAATTACCCTCAGAAATATCAATTAGGTAAATACCAAGGGTAGTACTAGCCACAACAATATTATCGAGCCCCCCCTCAGTATCAGACACCATATCAAGCATAGCCAAGACCAGAGTCCTAGGACAACATGGCATTAGTACCCATGATGCCTTTGATCACAAATAATGACCCTAATGCAAAACGTTTTGACTCCACTCATGTAGATAGACCACCAGCGTACTACACGGAGTCACCGAAAAACTTAGAACCTTACTATGAGAACCCTATTGTTGCTCTAGCACAATGGTGAGAACCACGTTAAGAAGCTCCACCTCCTTAATGTCAATCCGCGGAAGAGATAGGAGTGATATGAAAATCGTGAATGTGAGATGAAGTGAGAGTGAAGGTGAGAAGCATAGAAATGCACACACACATACACACACACTACGCAGAGACAAGCAAGACACAATGGAAGGTGAGAAATCAACTCTATTGCTCAAGAACACTCTTACAAGCTCAAAATAGCTCTAAGCTCTTCTCTACTCAAACAAGCTAACCTCTAAAATGAGCTCTCTAGCTCTTTTTATAGATTCTAGACTAGTTTTGACCGGTTTCACATCTAGTGACCGGCATAGTTAAAAAATAGGTCCTAAGTGCTATTTGAAGGGGTAAACGGTGTCTAAAAATAACCAAAATTGGTATGCTCATTCTACCTAAGCTCCTCAAGCTTGCGGACTCCTTGGCTTGCACAAAATGGAGCTATAAATTACAAAAAGGGTTTTTCTATGTTACATATGTTACAATAGTGATAAAAATCACTATTGGAGGTTTTGAAGAATATTTATAAAACATAAATCTTTGAAAAATTGATTCGACTGACTCCCTGCTCTATCTTTACATGCTTCCGCGTCTTCTATGCCTCTAGTTGCTGCCAACACCCCCCTCCCTCTCGCTTCTGTCGTCCTCGACAGAACCTTGTTGTGAGGTCTGTCGGATGTAGTTCTGTAGTAGTTCCTGAGCGAGGGTGTGTTCTGATATTCGAATGCCTTGGGCCAAATCTGCCTCGAGTTTCTCCCAATCAATTGGTTGCGGTTCATCGGGTGGTGGGAGTCGATAATGTGTGGAATAAACCATCTGTTCACAGGCGATTATTTGGAAATCCAAATTGGGAAAAAGCTATGGATGAGGTGATAGCTGCACTTTATGGAAATGATACATGGAAGCTGGTTCCATTGCCACAAGGAAAGAAAGCCATAGGTTGCAAGTGGGTTTATAAGTTAAAGCACAATGTTGATGGTAGCATAAGCGTGTACAAAGCACCATTGGTAGCAAAAGGACATGCATAAACATATGGACTTGATTATGAGGAAACATTCAAACTTGTGGCTAAAATGTCTATTGTTAGAACACTTTGCATTAGCTACATCAAAAGGATGGACTTTGCATCAGATGGATGTGAAGAATGCTTTCCTACATGGTGAGTTACAGGAAGAAGTATACATGGACCAGCCACAAGGATATGAAGATTCAAAGCATCCGGAGTATGTTTGCAGGTTGCAAAAGGCTTTGTATGGGCTAAAACAAGCTCCTCGTGCATGGCATGCAAGAATTTCTCACTACTTAACCACCATTGGGTTTTCTATGTGTGATGGAGATCATTCACTATAGCAAGGAAGGGTGATGATGGCATCATGATTATGGCTATTTATGTTGATGACTTGATTGTAGGTGGTGATAATGAAGGAAGCATCAAAGAGGTAAAGCAACTTCTTATGCAAGAATTTGACATGAAAGATCTTGGTGTGATGTGGTATTTTTTGGGCATTGAGTTTATACATACAGAAATAGGTACATGGATGTCACAAAGGCAATATGCCTTGAATATGTTGCAAAAGTATGGTATGGCTGATTGCAAGCCAATTTCTATGCCATTAGATCAGAATTTGAAGTTGGATACTACATTAGGTGAAGCATTGGAAAATGCTACTATGTATAGGAAAGTTGTGGGAAGCTTGATATATCTCACAATTACAAGACCTCACCTAAGCTACACCGTTGGACTTGAAATTCAATTTATGTAGGTTCCCAGGAAGCACATTTGGATGCGTTGAACCGCACTCTATGTTATGTGAGTGCTACTTTGGATTATGCACTATTTTATGAAGCTGGTGTAGATTTGCAAGTTCACGGATACACCGATGTAGATTGGGCTAGTAGCATTCCAGATAAAAGATCTACTAGTGGTTTTCTATTCTCATTTGGGAGTGTAGCTATTACATGGAGCAATAAGAAGCAAACCACTATTGCTTTGTTGAGTACAAAGGCTAAGTATAGAGGTGCTTCAATGGCAGCATGTGAGGCATCATGGCTAGAGATGCTACTTGTAGATTTAGGTGTGGAAGTGCAAAAGCCTATCACCATCTATTGTGATAATCTTAGCAGCATACAATTAGCACAGAATCCTGTTTTTCATGCCATAACAAAGCATATCGAGGTACATTATCACTTCACCAGAGAGAAGGTATTAGCAGGTGATATTGATCTTGTTTATGTGAGGACAGGTGAGCATGTTGCTGATATTTTCACTAAAGCACTTGGAGCTCGGAAGTTAAAGAAGATTTGGGAGACGCTTGGATTACAGGGTATGACATTGAGCTTTAGGGGAAGTGTTGAGATATCAAGCTCAACATGTGATGATCTAGGATGACACATATCATTTTTCATTTCTTTAACATGTATAGTGGTCACACTAGTATATGTCAGGGATGCTTCATTGAGCTTTATTAGATTTATCTACCGAGAGTGATGGCACATTTGTTTCTTGTCAGCTCACTCATCCGTGGACACTAGGATTTTCCTTATGTACTGTTCTTTATATATTGCACTTGTTGTATTCTTGTTTTAGGTCATTCTTGTACAGTCCTTTTATGTAATAGAAGAAGAAGAAGAAGATCATTCTTCATTGCCTCAATCTGTGTGTGTGCTTCTGGTTCCTCGTGACAGGTACTTCCCTGTTGGAGATTCACTCACTAATTATGCATAACAACATAAAGAAAGAAGGAAAGCAGAAACAAAGCCTTCAGAAAAACCAAAACCTTAGTGAACGGACAAATTCATGGTTGTAATATACAGCGTAGAAACTTCCAGAATTTGAGTTTGTTGAAACCCGGATCAAAATGTATATAAGAGAGAGTAGAGTGCAAATGTGCACATATAGCATATGTATGAGAGTAGAAGACGGCAGAGATCGCGTATGAAGAGATGGATAATAGAACCTGAAATGTCGGGTATTCATCTGAGAGAGATGATAAGGAATAACTACTCAGAGTAGGAGAGTTTTCCATAGCTATGAGCAAAGTGAGGCCAAGCTATTTTTGTACACATCTTCTCTAATAGAAAACACATGTTCATATGGAAGTTTTGAGCGCATTCTTTGTATGTGAAGAAATCTGAGAGATTTCATGTTACTGTGAAAGTTAATTAAGAGTTATAGTTTTCTCAGTAAATGTTTTTCCGGTACTTCTATGAGTTAGACCTCAAAGTACGGTGTAAAGTTTTGTATGAGATATAGCTTATCTTGTAGCTATAAGTCTCTATTATAAACTGATCAAAGAATCCAGTGAAAAGGAACACGTACACACAGTACAAAGTCTGACCGTAAAGAACTGATGAAGTTTTTCTTAAACTTCAGATAGAGTTCATTCATTGAAGAAAGTTCACGTATTACTTTCTTACTTCATGTATACACATTTGAAGTAATTACAAACAGAATTGCAGTTGATTCCGGTAAGATTCCAGTGACATTTCGGTAAGAGTCCAGTGACAGTCCGGTGAAGTTCCAGTGAAATTTTGGTGAGTTCAAAACACAGTTTTGACATAGTTAAGTGACGCAAAGATTGTTTAACTGTAAACAAACACAGTAGTGTAAAGACTGAAGTAAATTAGTTCAGAATTGAAGCTTGAAGGAAACGCAAAATTTTCTATAAAATGAATTCTTGGTGTTCACTAGATACAGTTATAAAGTTTTCAGTTTCAGAAAGTTTGCTAAGCTACTGATGATTATAGAGGTGTCCTAACATCACTCTAGCTTAGTTTCTGTGGTGTAAGCAAATTCTGCAGTAAGCGCTGCACCAACAGTGGTATCAAAGCAGGTTAACCACAACAGTGGTATCAAAGCAGGTTAACCACAACAAGTGGTATCAGAGCAAGTTAACCACCACAAGTGGTATCCGAAGTCATTCTCAAGGGTAAAGGTTTACAAAAGTTAAAATCCTTCAACATTACACTCACCGGAAGTAACAGAAACAAGAAGATCATGGCAGATCATATCTCAATTGATAAATTGGACAGAGATAACTATCCCGCATGGGTAATGCGAATGGAAGCTTTACTTATGAGTAAAGACTTAATGATATATGTGACAGGAGAAGAAAGGAAGCCGACTTTCGAAGATGATAGTCAACGGAAGAAAGAAGAATTAGAAGCCTTGAAGCTCTGGTAGAAGAAAGATGCAACGGCAAGAGTGTATATCTACAATACCGTTACAGATCATCTATTACCGCATATTAGAGGTCTGGAGAAAGCAGAATATATGTGGAGTGCATTGGAAGATCATTTCCAAAATACGACAAAAGCTAGAAAGGCTAGCTTATGGTCGGAGTTCACAACATTCAAGAAAAAGCAAAGTCAAAGCATTAGTGATTATGTCACTAAGATGGACTTGGCAGATAGTCTTGGATCGATTGGTGAAGTTATTGAAGACCACAGGTTAATAGCACAAGTGCTTGCAGGTTTGAGAGGAGATGAAAGGTGGAAACCTTTCGTACTCTCAACTGAACTTTCTTTAAATCATTTTGTACCAGATTTAAATCAGTTGCTTGGACTAATGCTAACATTTGAGCAAGATTTGAAGACAGACGGAGAAAAAGAACATAGTTCGGCTATGTACGCAAAGAATAAGAAGAAAGGTGATAGAGGTAAAGAAAAAGATGAAGAAGAAGTGACTACTCAAGAAAATTATGCAAGAGGAAGAGGTAACGTCAGGAAAAGAGGTAAAGGAAGAGGTAACAAGAAAGCTTGTTGGATCTGTGGATTAAGCAATCACTTGGCTCATGATTGCTGGCATAATTCACAAGAATCAAACCAGAATCAGAATAATAACAGTAGAGGCAGAAGCGGAAGATATCAAAGAGGAAGACAAAACCAAAGAGGCGGATATGGTAGAGGTGGAGCAAGAAGTTGGGGACAAAATCAGTCTCACAACACTACCTACTACAACTATGCGAATGATACGTAGAATGAAGATCATACAACATTGATTATGAACTCGATAAGTGTGTCAGAAAATGAAGACCTAAAGGTATTCTATATCGACTCTGGTTGTTCAAATCATTTGTTAGGAAATATAGAATTATTATCAGAACTTGAAGGAGGTATTTCAAATCATACAGTACAGACTGGTGATAACACAAAACATAATGTAAGGTCAATTGGAAAGGTAAAATGTAAGAATGGAGCTGACCTACTAACAAATGTTTTGTATGTTCCAACAATCCCAAAGAATCTGATCAGTGTGGGTCAGATAGTAGAAAAAAGTTTTCAAGTCAGGTTTACAAATGAAGGAGTATTTGTTGAAGATCCAGAGAAAGGATACAAACAGATTGTCCATGGTAAAAAGGAAGGTATAATTTTTACTCTGAAAGTACAAGGGAATGTTGGTCAAGCCTTGATCACACATGGTGATGAGGTATTTACAGAACTAGACCTCTGGCATAAGAGGTTAGGACACTTTAATGAAAAAGGAATCAAAGTTATGGTGGAGAAACAATCCGTGAGAGGATTACCAAATGTGAAGGACCAGCATATGATTCACAAATGTGAAGCCTGTCAGGTGGGAAAAGCCCACAGGTTACCATTTCAGAAAAATGGTTACAAACATGATGGTGTGCTAGAGCTCATACATACAGATGTATGGGGACCAACGAAAGAAGGATCTATCAGTGGTTCAAGTTACTACGTTCTTTTCATTGATGATGCAACAAGATGGATAACTCTTTATGTTTTGAAAGAGAAATCAGAAGTGTTTGGAGCTTTCAGACATTTTCATGCATATGCTGAAAGACTTACAAGACAGAAACTCAAAAGACTAAGGTCTGATGGAGGAGGAGAATATTTTTCTCGAGAGTTCAATGATTATCTGTGGAATGCAGGTATCAAAAGAGAAATAACTTGCAGGTACACACCGCAACAAAATGGAGTAGTAGAAAGAAGAAATCGAACTCTAGTTGAGTTTGCAAGAGCAATGCTAAAGGAGAAGAATTGTCCAAATTATCTTTGGGTTGAGGCTGTAAATACAGCTACACACCTGGTAAACAGATTACCATGTACAGCTTTAAATGGGATGACCCCTTATGAAGCTTGGTGGGGCAAGAAACCAACACTTGATCATTGTAAAGTGTTTGGATCAGTTGCTTATGCTTATGTACAATCATAGTTGAGACATAAGCTTGAACCAAAAGCTGAAAAATATGTGTTCATCGGATATGATGAAAAGCAGATGGCTTATAGGTTATGGAGTCCTTTAACCAAAGAGTTTACTGTTTCCAGAGATGTGACATTTGATGAAGGAAAGAGCTAGTATACAGATAAAGAGCATAGTGTTGAAACACTTGAAGAAGAGGTAAGAAGAATTGAAAAAGGTAAATCACATATGCAGGTGAATGGAGATGAAGATCATATGCACGCAAGTACGTCCAGGATCGAATCAGGTATAAGAAATGAAGATGATTCGAGATTTGATGAAGATGTGTATTCAGATACACATGAAGAGTTTGAACCAAGAAGGTCAAACAGAGTAAGGAAACAACCGGCAAGGTAATCCTATGATACTTCTTATTTGACTCAGAAAAACTATGCTTACTTAGTAAAGGAGGATGAAGAACCTCTGAATTACAGTGAAGCAAAAGGTAAGAAAAATTGGGAAGAAGCAATGAAGGAGGAGCTCAATGCACTAGAGGAGAACAAGACTTGGGAACTTGTTCCAAAACCAAATGGTAAGAAAGTGATTGGAAATAAATGGGTTTACAAAGTTAAGAAACTTGCAGCCAGATACAAAGCTAGACTGGTGGTCAAAGGCTATGCTCAGACGCATGGCATAGATTATGATGAGACGTTTAGTCCGGTGGCAAAGATGTCAACCATAAGGACATTGATTGCTATAGCAGCATCAAAAGGATGGAAGCTAAGTCAGCTGGATATAAAGAATGCATTTCTGAATGGATATATATCAGATAAGGTTTATATGGAACAACCTGAAGGGTTTGTAAGTTCCAGATACCCAAATCATGTTTGCAGATTAAGAAGAGCTCTCTATGGATTGAAGCAAGCTCCAAGAGCTTGGAATTACAGACTTGTGAAGTATCTCAATGACCTTGGATATCAAAGCTCAAAGGCAGATGCAAGTCTACTCATCAAGAGAACACATGAAGGTATGATCTACATTTGTATTTATTAGATGACATAATAATCACAGGAATCTCAGATGAAGGAATCAAAGAGGTAAAGAGGCTGCTTGAAAAAGAGTTCAAGATCAGTGATCTAGGAAAGTTATCATACTTTCTTGGAATGGAAGTTACATATACAGATCATGGTATATATGTTTTGCAAGAAAGGTATCTCCTAAACTTACTGAAGAAGTTTAATATGGAGAATTGCAAAGAAGCTTCAACACCGCTTGAAGTAAATCATAAACTCAGCAAATATGGTGGTGCAGAGTTTAAAGATATGAGAAAGTATCAATCTTTAGTGGGAAGTTTGATTTATGCTACACTAACAAGACCGGATCTCAGTTATGCAGTGGGAGTTCTCTCATAGTTCATGCATTGTCCGAAGGATCAACATTGGGTTGCAGGACAAAGAGTTCTTAGATATATTAAAAGAACTATAAAGGAAGGATTATATTATCCTTATACATCAGATATAAAGCTGAGAGCATACAGTGACTGGGCAAGAAGTCAAGATGACAGAAGCTCAACACATGGGTATATGATATACCTAGGAGATAAGCTTGTAAGCTGGTGTTCAAAGAAGCAACACACAGTGGCTTTATCGTCAACAGAAGCAGAGTATAAAGGACTCGTGGAAGCAATGAAAGAAGTGATATGGATGCAGACCTTGTTCAAAAGCATGGGTATTGATCAAGGTATACCTATCATACTTGGAGATAATATGAGTTTGTTGTATCTTGTAGCAAATCCAGTATTTCATGCAAGAACAAAGCACATAGAGATTCAATATCATTTCCTGAGGGAAAAGGTAATGAAGAAGGAGATTGAAATAGTATTCCCTCCTACAAAAGATCAGATTGCAGATATTTTGACAAAGAGCTTGGATGGAGTAAAGACAAGCAGATTCAAAGAAATGGCAGGAATAAAAGAAAAGAAGGATATATGAAGATTGGAAGATGCAAATTAGTGATTGAGGGGGACCTATTGGAGAATTAGTCACTAATTATGCATAACGACATAAAGAAAGAAGGAAAGTAGAAACGAGCTCGTGTAGGCATAGCCACCAAAGAGATTTGGGAAAAATGGGGAAAGCCAGCCCTATGACCAACATGCATGAAACTTCAACTAGTAGATGGTCATGTGGAGAGGCCACTAGAAATAACACAATTATGGGCTATAGGACATCATAATTACAGACCCATAGATGATCCTACATACATGCCTTAGATCTTCCTAGATGAAGTATTTGAACCACATGGATGGATGGAAATATTAGCCACACTATATCTATGTGTAAATGAAGAAGTATTGACCATGATTGAGTATGTGGATGAAGAAGGTTATGATGTAAATCTTTACACGGTAATCCTTCAAGAAATGGAAGCTGCAGAATTACCAGAAAAGGAATGGGGAGAGGATTATGAAAGCATAAAGATGGAGCCAAAGGTCAATTCAGAGGAATGATATTTAGAAGAGATTAAGGAGAGGAACAAAAAGGAGATAACAAAAGTGTTCACGGTAGAAGTGGTCCAAACAAGACAGGACAGTGAGGAAATGCTAGATAGACTAGAGCAACCACCAGGTCTCTTCGAAGTTCCGAAAAATTTCAAAAGATACAAAATAGAATAATGAAAGGTAGCAATTCAAATGCCAAAGAGAGAAGCCCAGGAAGGAGAGGCCTATGATAACAAGGAACAAACCAAGAAAGTAATAGCAACCATGGAAGAGGACGAGGAGAGATGTACATACATTGGAAAAGATGTATCTTCTAAAGAAGAGCAAGAATTGATAAAACTAATCAAGGAATACAGGGATGTATTTGCATGGACCTATAAAGACCTCAATGGAGTGGATCTGCCCATTTGCTCCCATAGAATTCCAATGAATTTTGAGGCAAGACCCTCGAAACAATGACCATTCACATATAATGATGTCTATTCGGCTAAGATTAAAGAAGAGATTGACAAGCTGTTAGCGACAAGGCTCATTTATGAGATAGAGCATATAGAATGGGTGTCACTCTTGGTGGTAGTACCCAAGAAGAATGGTAAATTAGAGTGTGCATTAATTTGAAGAACGTGAATGCAGCTAATTTTTGTGATAGCTAGCCTTTACCTATTACCGACCACCTCTTGGAAAGAGTTGGAGGCAAGGGAGTCTATAGCTTCTTGGATGGATTCTCAGAGTATAACCAGGTATCCATTACTATGGAGGACCAACATAAGATAGCCTTGGCAACTAAATGGGGAGTATATGCTTTTTGAGTGATGCCATTCGGGTTCACTAATGCTCCCATAACTTTCCAAAGACTAATGTGCCATGTATTCAAGGAATTTCTAAGAAAAGCATGGAATTTTATGTAGATGATTTGTGCACCTACTCTCGTCAAAGAATTGGACACATTCCTGAGCTACAAAAAATATTCGAAAATTGTCGACAATACCGAGTCTGCCTGAACCCAAAAGAAATGTGTCTTTATGGTAAGGCAAGGAAAGATCTTGGGGAATATTGTATCAAGGAATGGAATTCCCAACTGATGAGGATAAGATAAAGGTGATCTTAGACTTACCTAGACCTAAAAATGCAAAGGAAGTACACGCTTTCATGGGTCATTGTGGATACAACCATCGGTTTATCCACATGTACGCTATAATTGCAAAACCATTCTGTGGGTTGCTGACTCAGTTCAGTTGGACAGAGGAATGGAAAGACATTTAATGAATTGAAACGACCATTAAGTTCAGCACCTATCTTAAAGGTACAAAACTAGAACAAACATTCCATATCCACGCGAACGTGTCAAATTTTGCAATAGGATATATTCTAGCTCAACTTGTGGATGAAGTAAAATTAGATCACCCTATTGCATATGCTAGTAGGCAATTATTCCAAGTAGAAAGAAAGTATACCACTACACAAAGAGAAGGCCTAGGAATGGTGTATGCAGTCAAGAAATTCTAACATTACCTCCTAGCCAATAAATTCAAGTTTTTAATTGAACATCAAGCATTGTTGTATCTACTCAATAAACCCTATAATACGGGAAGGCTAGTGAGATGGTTCCTATTACTTATGGAATTCAATTTTGAAGTAGTAGTAAAAAAGGGGAATACTAATGTATGAGCGGCTCATTTATCAAGAGTGACACATGTGTTGGATTTTATTGATCTCCAAAGTACAGCTAGAAGTAGGTGAAACCCAACAGGACCTAGTTGACTTTTTCACAAACTTGTATGTACAGACCAATTTTCTTGTAGAGAAAATTTCTCTTTAGTCACTTAGAATTTTCCAAAACTGTTTCACATACATAAACTAGACTCTAAGAGCTTTCCAAAAAAATATAGAACACCTCAAATGGATAAATACACAATGAGCTATGACCTCTGCAATATGCAGCTTTAATGGAGACCTTGAAACAGAGATGAACCTGAGGACACATATCACTTGCAGAGACTACTGCTCTTAACTCACAACTCCAATGACTTTGAAACTTTCCAGAATACAATTAGACTTAAAGAGCTTTCTAATAAACCAAAGAACACATGATTTGGATACATACACAAGGAGATATGACCTCTGCAAGTTTGAGATTTAATGGAGACCTTCAACAGGGATAAAAAAACAAAGAACACACACTACTTGCAGAGAGTATTGCTCTCAGCTCACAAATCCAATGATTATGAAAATTTACAGGAAGAAAGTAGACAGTAAGAGCTTTCCAATGAACTATCAAACATGTAATTTGGATATATAATGAGGGAGATACAGGCTCTGAAATCTCTGCATACAAAACTACAGCAGTGTAGAGATACACATATGACTCTCTTGGACATCCCACAAGATCACGACTTTTCACCTCTTTTTATAGCATGGGAAACTAATCTAAAACCTTCCTAATACATCTAAATTTGTGGTAGACACTTGGATGGAGGTATTACATGACTCAAGTGCTCAAATAAGCAAAGTATTGATGGACTTTGAGAACTAGCCACATCGACCTTCCACTAGGACACCACTGAAGCTCCCTTGTCACTCACTAATTTGACTCACCATGTTCTAGAACTCACGTGGTATTTTTGCTACATTTTATGAATAATATGAGCCTTCTTGAAGTATTTGAAGACTTCCCAAAGGTATTTACATAATTTGAAACTTGTACCCTACATAAAACAAATGTCCGCAACATTCTCCCCCTCAAGTTTCAAAGGGTATTTCCTTCATGCCAAGAATATAGTTGAATCTTTGAAGCTTTGGTCCATCCAAGGATTTGGTGAAGATATCTGCAACTTGATCCTTTGTTCCAACAAAAGAAACCTGCACTTCATTGTTCATGGCCTTCTCTCGAACATAATGATAGTGAACCTCTATATGCTTTGTTCTAGCATGAAAAATAGGATTTGAGGTCATATGAATGCTGCTCAAGTTATCCCCATATATCAGTGGTACATCAACCTGCACATTCAAGTCATGAAACAACTTTTTAAACCACATAACCTCAGTAGTAGCCAATGCTAAACCTCTATACTCAGCCTCTGTAGAAGATAAAGCAACTGTAGGCTGTTTCTTTGAACTCCATGTTAATGTCTTGTTTCCTGCTATTACCACATATCCACTTGTGGATCTTCTGTCATCTTTGCTTCCAGCCCAATCTGCATCACTAAAGACTTTAAGAGTTAGATCAGCATCATGACTATAAAATAATCCTTCGTTCATGGTACCTTTCAAATACCTAAGCACTCTTTTCGCTGCATGCATATGAGGTACTCTAGGTTCATGCATAAACTGTGACAATACTCCCACTGCATAACATATATCAGGTCTAGTTTTTGTTGCATAAATCAAAGATCCTACCATGGATCTATATACATTCATATCATGCAACTCATCACCTTCCTTTGCGCTTAGCTTTACATTACATTCCATTGGAGTAGAAACAAATTTACATTCCTGCATACCAAACCTTTTCAGCATATCACATATATACTTTCTTTGTATCAACCACATACCTTCATCGCTATACACAATTTCAATCCCAAGAAAGTATCTGAGCAAACCAAGATCTGAAATTTTAAATTCCTTTCCTAAATTACCTTTTATCTCATCAATTGCTTTTGCATCATTCCCTGTAATCAACAAGTCATCCACATAAATGCATACATAGACACACATGCCATCTACATGTTTTACATAAAGTGAAGGATCAGCATGACTTGCTGTGTATCCTTGCAGCATAAGATACTTTACCAACCTTGCATTCCATGCCCTTGGTGCCTGCTTAAGACCATACAATGCCTTCTTTAACCTGCATACATGATTAGGACATTTTGCATCCACATAACCATCTGGTTGTGACATATACACTTCTTCATTTAACTCACCAGTAAGAAAGGCATTCTTTATATCGAGTTGATATATATTCCACCTTTTACTTGCAGCTAAAGCCAACAAAGTTCTCACCGTTGCCATATTTGCTACTGGACTAAATGTTTCCTCATAGTCCACACCTTGAGTTTGATTATATCCTTTTGCTACAAGTCTAGCCTTATATCTAGACACACTACCATCACTATTTCTTTTAATCTTAAAAACCCACTTGCAACCAATTACCTTTTGCTTTGGTGTACTTGGAACTAAATTCCAAGTCTTGTTATCCTGTAGTGCTTCCATTTCTTCTCTCATTGCTTTCTGCCACTTTTCATCTCCTTTGGCCTCATCATAACATGTGGGTTCATTTTCCTGCTCAACTTTTGTCATAAAAGCATAATGAGTATTCATGAAAGATTCATAAGTATACCTTTGAGGTTGCTTACTTACTCTTGAAGTTCTTCTTACCTCCAATGTAGATGCTCTTCCTTTCTTATTAGGAACCTTTGATGATTCTCCATACTCACATACATCACTAATTTCCTCTCCTTCATCATTAACTTCAACAAGTTTGAGTTTACCTTTACTTTTAACACTTGGAGGTGACTCTTGCCTTAATCTTCCATTGAAAGGTGATCCTCTTTCTTCATCTAAACCACTCCTTTTATCATTTAAACTTCCTGATGGCTGAACTATGCATTCATCTCCTTCAACCACACCTTCTTCATTTTCATCCATGACCTGCAAACAATTCTTATCTGCATACCATGAAAGTGATTCATCAAAGTTTACATCTCTTGACACAACAACCTTATTGGTATGAGGATTATAGCATCTATATCCTCTTTGAGTATCTGCATAACCAATAAATATACATTTTTCTGATTTCGCATCAAGTTTAGATCTCACCTCACTAGGTACATGTACATAACATACACAGCCAAAAACTTTCAAATGACTTACACTTGGTTTCCTTCCATGCCATACCTCATATGGTGTCAAATGATGAGCTCCAGCAGTCGGAACTCTATTCATAATGTAAACACTTGTGCTAACAGCTTCAGCCCAAAAATAATTAGGCAAACACATATCATTAAGCATGCTTCTAGATGCTTCTGCTATGATTCTGTTTCTTCTTTCTGCGACTCCATTTTGTTGTGGAGTATACCTGCATGTAACTTCTCTTTTGATACCTTCATCATACAAAAAATCAGTAAAAGCTTGAGAGAAATACTCTCCTCCTCCATCGGATCTTAGCTTCTTAATATACTTTCCTGTTTGCTTTTCGACATATGATTTGAACTTCTTGAAACAATCAAAGACCTCACTCTTATGTTTAATAAAATACACAAATGTCATTCTACTATGATCGTCAATGAATGATAAATAGTACTTATTACCAACCAAGGATGCCTCTTTAGTAGGTCCCCACACATCTGTGTGTATGAGATCTAGCAAACCATCACTTACATAGCTTGAATGCTTGAAAGGTTGTCTACTCTGCTTACCCATTTGACATGCTTCACAAAGATGCACCATATGTTGCTTAGTAAGATCAGGTAATCCTTCAACAATCCTCTTCTTTGATAGCTCCTTTAACCTGTGTACATTCATGTGTCCAATCCTTTTGTGCCATAGATCAAGCTCTGCATAAGAGAAATAGTTTGTATGATTTGGGTTTACCTTGAATGTAAACAATCTACCTTGTTTTTGACCTCTAGCAATTAACCTCCTTTGCTTTGGATCCTCAATGAAGCAACCTGCATGATTAAATCTCACTTGTAGACCTTTTTCTACCATTTGACCAACCGACATCAAATTCTTAGTGATCGTTGGCACATAAAGTACATCCTTCAAGCAATTTGTCTTGCTCTTATCCTGCATAACAACATCTCCAACCTGCATAATCTTATGTGTTGTATCATCTCCTATTTCAACATGACCTTTACATGACGGATTATGCATATTAGAAAACCATGAAGCATCATGAGACATGTGATTAGAACAACCACTATCTACATACCATACATCACTATTGAAATTCATCTTAGTTTCTACATTCATCATAAGAAGAGAATCATAATCATCACTTTTACCTTCAACTGCATAATTTCCTTGTTGTTTACCTCTTCTTGAATAGCCTCCTCTTCGATTACCACCTTGATTATTTTCATTTTGATAACAATCTTTGGCATAGTGTCCATACCTTCCACATATATAGCAATTGTTCTTATTACCTTCACTCCTTTGTCTTTGGTTGTAGTTGTAGTAGCCTCTCGTACCTCTAGCGCTTGATCTTCCTCTTCCTCTTGTGTTGAAGAAGCTACTTGAAGTCCTTTGATCATCGCTCCTTCTTCCTCGACCTCTATTTGAACCTCTTCCACCTCTGTTTCCACCTCTTGATGATCCTACATAAAGAGCTTGTCCTTGAGATCCTTTTTGATTTGAAGTAGAACCATTTAGATTCATCTCCTCCGTGACCATGAGGGCAATAAGTTGATCAAAATCTGGTAATTCTCCTCTGACATAAACTGAAGTAATGAAGGGTTTCCATCTCTCATCATTTTTGAGTCTGTTGAGAGTATGTGCAACCAAGTCGTCGTCCTCCACATGAGCTTGAATTGATCCTAGTTGATCTGCAATCTCTTTAACTTTCAATATGTAATCATTGACCGATGTCCTTGTATCTTTCTTTATGTTATTCAACTCATTTTTGAGTTGAATCTTCCTTGCTCTTGTACCTGTAGCATACAACCTTCTAAATGCAAGACAAACATCTCTACTTGTGTCTAGATCTTGTATGTGTCCTACCATTGAATCTTGAATATTTTGTGATAAAATGAATATAACCCTTTTGTCTCTCTCATTCCAAAGTCTAAACTCCCTCAATTGTTGCTGATTTGGGTCCTCTGGTAATGTGGGTTTGATATCTGTGCCGTCAATCAAACCATACAAGCCTCTACCTTGCAAGTATGCTGTGATTCTAAACTTCCATGCTTGATAATTGGTCTTATCAAGCTTCTCTATTTGTGCATGTTGGTCTCCCATAATACAAATGCTAAGCTTCCTCCTTTAAGCCTCCTTTCCAATGTGTGTGATGAGAAGAAATATAATATTTACCTTGTAAATGAGGTATGTGCACCTTTCTTTGCTTGGATGTTGCTTCAGATGCCTCCTTGCAATCTTCTTCTACCTTTGTGTAGTGTTGATGATGAACTGCTTCTTTGATAGCTTCAAATTCTTCGTCAAGGTATGATAACCTTCTCCAAGCCTCCAAGTACTTGCTCTGATACCAATGTTGGATTTTATTGATCTCCAAAGTATAGCTAGAAGTAGGTGAAACCCAACAAGACCTAGCTGACTTTTTCACAAACTTGTATGTACAGACCAATTTTCTTGCAGAGCAAATTTCTCTTTAGTCACTTGGAATTTTCCAAAACTGTTTCACAAACATAAACTAGACTCTAAGAGCTTTCCAACAAGATATAGAACACCTCAAATGGATAAATACACAATGAGCTATGACCTCTGCAATATGCAGCTTTAATGGAGACCTTGAAACAGAGATGAACCTGAGGACACATATCACTTGCAGAGACTACTGCTCTTAACTCACAACTCCAATGACTTTGAAACTTTCCAGAATACAATTAGACTTAAAGAGCTTTCTAACAAACCAAATAACACATGATTTGGATACATACACAAGGAGATATGACCTCTGCAAGTTTGAGGTTTAATGGAGACCTTCAATAGGGATAAAAAACAGAGAACACACACTACTTGCAGAGAGTATTGCTCTCAGCTCACAAATCCAATGATTATGAAAATTTATAGGAAGAAAGTAGACAGTAAGAGCTTTCCAATGAGCTATCCAACATGTAATTTGGATATATAATGAGGGAGATACAAGCTCTGCAATCTCTGCATACAAAACTACAGCAGTGTAGAGATACACATATGACTCTCTTGGACATCCCACAAGATCACGACTTTTCACCTCTTTTTATAGCATGGGAAACTAATCTAAAACCTTCCTAATACATCTAAATTCGTGGTAGACACTTGGATGGAGGTATTACATGACTCAAGTGCTCAAATAAGCAAAGTATTGATGGACTTTGAGAACTAGCCACATCGACCTTCCACTAGGACACCACTGAAGCTCCCTTGTCACTCACTAATTTGACTCACCATGTTCTAGAACTCACGTGGTATTTTTGCTACATTTTATGAATAATATGAGCCTTCTTGAAGTATTTGAAGACTTCCCAAAGGTATTTACATAATTTGAAACTTGTACCCTACATAAAACAAATGTTCGCAACAACATGGAGAACCACCTACGAGAGTGGCAGATGATCTACCTAACACATATTTATCCAACTTGGAAGTGTGTCCAAAATGGATAGAGAAGTTAATACCAATCCTCATGCATGGACCACACCATAGGATCAATCCAGACAACAAGCATGAATTTTTGAAGTCATGTAATTTACATATAGTAGTCGGTAGTTTATACTACAAAGAACCAAATGGCATATTATTGAAATGTGTAGAGGAGGTAGAATGGAAAAACTTAACCGAGCAAGATCATGTGAATCAATGAAAAACTCATAAGGGAATTGCAATAAGAGAATTGAAAAGACTGGGGGTATACTGGCCAGACATGCAAAAAGACATACATGAACACATTCAAGGTTTCCAAGAATGCCAAGAGAATACCCCCGAAGACCATTCGTCTTTAGAATTCTCTACCATAGCACCAACATGGAGTAAGGCATTGGTAAAATTCTTGAAAACAAAAACGCATGAGCAAGGAGTTAGCTTAGCACAAAATCAAGCTTTAGAAGAAATGAGTAAAGACTACACTATAATTGGAAGACAATTATTCAACAGGGGAAAGGATAATCAACTATGGTTATGTTACATGAAGGAGAATATGTACCCATATTAGAGATGGCGCATACAGGTGGAGTAAGAGGGCATTTTTTAGCTAAAAAAACTATAAAAATGATTCTTTTTGCAGGCTTGTGGTGGCCAACTCTGCACATGGATGCCAACACGTATGCACGAAGTTGTGAGGTGTGCAAAAGAACCAAATATTCTATAAGAAGAGATGACATGCCTCTAAGACCCATGATTCATGCAAGAGCATTCTCCAAATGGGGCATTGACTTCATAGGACCTATAAATCCTCCAACAAAATCATCACACGTCGAGTATATAATAGTGGCCACTAATTATCTCACAAAATGGGTAGAAGCAAAAGCAACGAGGAAAAATGATCCATAAACCACAGCTAAGTTTATATTAAAAAATATCTTACATGCTTTGGATTTTCGATAGAAATTGTGAGTGATAGAGGAATGCACTTCATTAATGAAGTGATAGAATCACCGATGAATGAATTTTCGATGATTCACAAAAAATCAGCCCCTAACCACCCCCAAGCCAATGGCTAGGCTAAAGGTTCCAATAAAGTATTGTGCACAGTGTTGACCAAAATATTCAACAACATAAGGTCATATTGTGACAAACAATTGCATCATGCAATTTGGGCCTTCTGTGTGTCTTATAAGACTGCCATTGGAACTGTTGGAGGAGATGGTGGATACTCTTCAGAGATGAAGTCATGCTAGAATAACGTACTTCACACCAACCAAGAACAAGTGATGGAGAGTGTAGTAGGCCTCTTTTGATTCCTAATGATCACAAATAATCATTTATGTACTTTGGAACATGATCCACTAATCAATGGATCAAAATAGATGAGTAGGAAATTGATCCAAGGTCATAGACTTGCTATTTTAGCATTTGTGCATGTTCAGTATAATGAACAATGCTCTCGGCCTGCTAGAAATTAGCTAAATTCCTTTTGGTGGTATCTACTTAACTTGGATAGCTACAAATCATGATCCACTAATCAATGGATCAAAATAGATGAGTAGGAAATTGATCCAAGGTCATAGACTTGCTATTTTAGCATTTGTGCATGTTCAGTATAATGAACAATGCTCTCGGCCTGCTAGAAATTAGCTAAATTCCTTTTGGTGGTATCTACTTAACTTAGATAGCTACAAATCATGAGTAATTTCAATAAAAAAGATAAACTACACACGGAGTATGAGTTTAGCAAATCATAGGACTTGCTCGACATTTTGGGGATGCATGAGAGTACAGACCAGAGAGTAAAGATATCATGATATCTCATGATTGAGAGAACCAATGAGAATGAAATTTTGTACCTACAAACTAGATAGTATACCTAGTCTATGGTGCTTTAAATTGCATCAAATGATCAACCATGCACTGAGAACAAGCTCTGAGAAGATCATTGTTCTAAAGTAGTCATAGAAGAGAAGTGGAGTAGATATATAATCAAAATGTATGTATTAGATCACATAGAAATACAATATCATTGGAAATATTCTATTGTGCAATGTGAGGATAGTGATTGAGCTATGAGTGAGCTCTCAAATCACATAGGGTCCCTCTCTTTTGCTCTCCAGAATCGGGCATACCTCACGTCTCTTTTTTTATCTACTTTTATAATTGAGTTTGGAGCCAAGCTTTGAATTCAAAATTCAAATTCTCAACAAAAAGTGAGTCCTAAACTATAGGATATATTCTCTCATCAATCATCTACCAAAATAACTCGAGATTTGATGCTTCCTAACTCCTCATGAAAGTAAGGCACTTTTACAAAGGTAAAAGGTAATTGATTTTACAAAGGATTTATCATATATGACTGTATGAGATATATGCTAGTTATTCTAGTATGTGGGCTTGGATTCTCTTGCACCAAAAACTCCCCCTCAAACCTAACATGCTTGGTCTTCATTGCTTCTTGATCTCGTGTAAACAAATCATCAATTTGAACCTATTCATCTTAGTTCCATCTAAAGGCTTTGTGAGTATATCTGCACATTGCAAATGAGTTGATACATAGGATGATTGAATGTACTTGCTAAGAAATTTCTCCCTTACATAATGATAGTGTACTTCAATGTGCTTAGTCCTTGCATGCTATAGAGGATTAGGAGCCAAATGAAGTGAACTAGTGTTTTCTTCAAAAATCATTGGAGTGTAAGAATGTAACCCCGAATCTTTGTAGAGTTGCTTGAGCCACATAACTTCTTGTGTTGCATTTGCTAACCTCTATATTCTGCCTCTATAGATGACAAAACCACAGTTGGTTGCTTCTTAGATGACCATGATATTAGCTTTGAACCTACAAAAGACAAGTATCCTGAGGTGCTCCCCCTATCATCCTTGGAGCCATCCCAATCTGCATCAGAATACATCTTTATGTCCAAATTAGATGTGAATGGGTAAAATAGCCCTTCATTTATGGTACCCTTTAGATACTTTAGGATCCTCTTGGCAGCTTCCATGTGAGGCTTTCTTGGTGCATGCACAGATTGGCTTTATGTACTTACTCCATAAGCAATGTCGACTCTTGTTAGGGTTGCATAGTTGAGACTCCCAACAAGTTTTTGGTAACCTCTAATATCCTCAAGAAGCTCTCCCTTATGAGAACTAAACTTATGATTGAGTTCCATGGGTGTACCTGCAATTTTCATGTTCTCCATCTTGAATTTTATCAACATATCATGAATATACTTTCACTAAGTAATGAACACACCAGAATTTGTATACACAAGTTCTAAACCAAGAAAGTATGTTAACAAACCAAGATCAATAATTTTAAACTCTTCCATCATTTGATCTTTAACTTGCATGATGCCATTAGCATCATTCCCTATAATGATAATATCATCCACATAGACACATAAGTAGATAACTTCTGAGTTGGTCTTCCTTATGAATAAAGAAGAATCAGCTTTGTTAGCAACAAATCCTTGATCCTACAAATAAGTAACAAGCCTATGGTTCTAAGCTCAAGGAGCTTTCTTTAGAACATAAAAGAGTGCCTTCCTTAGCTTGCATACATAACCTGGTTTGTCCTTATCTTCATACCCTCGTGGTTGAGCCATATACACTTCTTCTAAGATCCATCCATTTAAGAATGCATTCTTAACATCTAATAGATATAGCTTCCAAGTTTTAGAAGCAGCAACACTTACCAAATCCCTGATTGTTGGCATCTTAGCCATATTTGAAAAATTTTCTTCATAATCCACTCCATGGTTTGAGCAAAACCCTTTGCCAATAGCCTTGCCTTATACCTGTTTATAGAACCATCTGAATTTTTAGTGATTTTATATATCCACCTAGATCCTGTTACCTTCATGCTTGGCTTCTTAGGAGCCAAATCCCAAGTATTTTTTTCTTGAAGTGCTTCAACTTCTTCCTGGATGGCTTCTCTCCATTCCTTCTTCTCATTAGCTTGATGACCAATGATGTGTCATAGCCATATCTTATTGGTTTTTTACTCTCCCTTTGAGATCTTTTGAGTGGTTCATTAGAGGACTCTAGAATGTCTTCCAATTTCTTGAACTTGTTCTTGCCTTTTCACTTCCAAGACTTGAAGTCAATCTGCTCTTCATCCTCTAAATTGGCATCTTTTGGTACTTGTTGGTCTTCTTGAGTGAGAGTTGGAAAATCACTTTCCAAATCATAAGGCAACTTGATCTTCCTGCAATCATCTTCAAACCATGAATTATTTTCATCAAACACTACATCCCTACTAATTATAAACCCTTTATTAGTGGGATTGTACAACCTATAACCCTTCTGGTTTTGGTCATAGCCAATGAATATACACTTTTCAGTTTTTGGATCAAGCTTTCCTCTAATCTATGAGGCTATATGTGCATAAGCAATGCACCCAAAGATTTTACAATGGTCCAATGAGGGTCTCCTACCATTCCATGCCTTGTAGGGTGTCATTCCTGTAGAGAGTACGCACGTGGAAGCAAAATGAAAAGGAAAGTACTCTCACAAAACAAAGAATGTGTGAGACACAAAATGAGTAGACCATGAAATGGGTAAGCTCATGTGGATTAGAAATGAGCTTGCCAAGAGCATGGAGTAGGCTCCTCAAGCTTCTAACCAAGTACAAATGAGGGGAGAGGCCCTCCTTATATAGATTTGGGAGGGGCTCTCAAAAGTACATCATATGTGGGATAAGTCTCATGAAAGGAGAATGAATACAACTCGTAGAAGCACATGGCAAGGTACCCAAATACAAAAGAAATACAATATAAAATGGAAATAGACTAGAAATGGAGTGCCTCCTGGATACAAAATGGAGATGCACTCATGCGGATACAAATGTAGATGAAGTAGGAGCAATCATGTCGTCAACACCCCCTTTGCAGCTCCATTTTGGAGTGTATGGAGGCTGCTAGGGTATGTGAGAAAGGTCCACCAAGAATGTATCAGTAGCAGCAGCACGAGCACCTGGAAGTGGACGTCTGGGAATCCATAGCCTCTAAGTGGTATCGATCATGCGGGATCGCCAGGTAGTCCATAATATGTCCACCAGATGGATCAAGCAAATGCTCTAGAGGTACGCCACCAATGAGGTACAGGAGCGGAACAAGATCTCACTGAACGAGATCACCTCCATACGAGATAGGTAGGATGACTCCATGCAGTATGTAGGAACCTTCAAATCTTTGACAATATCCACCACGAGATGTGTATCGCCAAGAAGTAGATCCTGCAAGAGTGAAACGTAAAGCATGAAGCATAAAATCATAGTCACATGGTAGTACATCTGTATGCTATAAGCCTCCATGGATTGTACAAAGCCCTGATGTGTGTTGGTAGAATCATGGAAGCTCCCTCTAAATTGAGAAGCTGGCTCAGAATAGGATCCAACTGAGTGATGAATCCAAGTAGATGCAGGAGTATCCTGTGGGAAGTGAAAGGATGTTGGACTCCATCAATGGAAAAGTACATGCACAGAATGCTGCTATAGACAAGGTATGTGGACTCTGAAAGATAGGAATGGAAAATGATGAGTCACTGATCCTGGAGTAATGCCCAACTAAACTGAGGGGAAATATAAGCCTTAGATGATATAATATGTATATCCATCTGAGGTATAAGTTGAGATGATATCTCTGACTCCTCATGCTCCAAAACTATATCATGATTGGGAAAGTCATGTACAAAGAGAGCATGCTCCACATAGTGTGACTGTTCAAAACTAGAATGATCCCCCTCTGAAGCGGAAATGGGAGGATCCAAAAGAGATGAATACGTAGAGTATTCATCAAAGGTGCAGTCTTTGGTTACTGTGACTGAGTGACTCTTTGGGTCATAGAGTTTGTATGCCTTTTATCGCTCACTGTACCCAATGAAAATGTACTGCTTAGGCCGATCATCATTATGGCCTTAGACGTAGGCATCACTACCAAAGACGCGGAAATATCTTACGTTTGGCTTCTTTTGAAAGTAAGCCTCAAATGGTGTCTTGATCTTCAAAACATTTGAAGCACCTTTGTTTTGTATATCTACTGTTGTCTGCACTGCTTCACCCCAATACTTTAGTGGAAGTTGCTTTTGTCTAAGCATAACTTTGGCCATTTGGATCACACTTCAACTCTTTTGTAATGCAATACCTGGTTGAGTATATTGCTTGGCTTGATACTTGATTCCATGTTGCTTCAATTACTTGGAGAAGTTTTGGTTGACAAAGTTACTATCTCCATCAGATTGGATGATCTTCAAAGAACTTGGAAAGTCTTCTTCAACTGTTTTTGTCCACTCCTTAAAGTTGGAAATGGCATCTTCTTTATGCTTGAGTGAAGTCATCTACAATCAGGAAGAAGTAAATTGACCCACTTAGAGAAGGTGTACTCATAGGTCCACAAATGTCGATATGGACTAATGCTAAGGGTTTATTTGCAGAGATGGATGCTTCGTGAGGTAAAGAGAAAGTTGTTTGCTTGTCACATGCTTTGCAATTCAATTCCACTTGTGCGATCCTAGGTAGACCGTTGACAAGATGATTGGAAGAGATCTTAGCTAAGCAAGAGCTATGTCCAAATCTACAATGCCACAAGTTGAGACTTGAATCCTTGGCCATAAAACTTGAAATCTTGTAGAGACCTATCTTCATATCCTTGAGCTATCACTTCATTGGATGCGCGATTAATGACTTGAACTTTGTTGTTATCAAACTGAACCGTCATGTTGCACTTTGTGATGGCTTTGATTGAAAGAAGATTCTTACAGAGGCTTGGTACATAAAGAACATCTGTTAGTGACTTGGTCTCGCCTTCAGAGTTGATGACTTGAACTTTTCCTCTTCCTTGGATTTCAATGCACTTGTTGTCTCCAAGGTAAACTTGTCCTTGATGCTCTTCAAACTCATCGAAATCATCTTTGTCATGGCACATGTGGGATGAAGCACCACTATCAAAAATCCATTGTTGTTTGGGAGTGGTTGCCACAAGTGCTTTGTGTTCACTTGTGAAAAATAGGTCCTCACTTGTGCAGTGAGAATGATGTTCACTCTTGGAATTAGACTTAGACTTGTCTTGGTTCTTTTTCTTGAAGCAATATTTTTCAATGTACCCAGGTTTTCCACGAAAATTACAAGTGAACTTCTTCGATGAATTATGTGATCCTTGCTTAGATCCATTGCTAACATGATGACTTGTGGTTTTGCCCTTATTGAATGGGCCTTTGGCCTTCATGGCAGACTCTTGTGAGGAAGTCAATTTGGCTCGCGAGTCGTGAAGGAGCAATAGTCGATGAACCTCTTCCCAAGATAAGACTTGGCCGCGATTATACAAAGTTGTGACAAATGTCTCGTATGACTTAGGTAACTTGTTTAGAAGCCAAATGGCCATGTCTTCACTAGAGATCTGCCTACCACATAGTGCTAATTTAAGCTGGTAATCCTCAAATTGGACTATGACCTTGGTAATTGTGTCATATGGCCTAATAGTCAAATTATGAAACTCGGCCTCTAATGCATATATTTTGGAAGGGGTCTTGTCTTCATACAAAGCGGCTAACGTATCCCAAGAATCCTTGGACGTCTTGCAAGTCGTGATATGTCCTTTCTTCAGTTTGTCACAGGCAAGTAACAACTAACCTAAAGCTCTTTTGTCCTTGGCATTCCACACATGCCAACTGTCTAAGTTGGTATCCCTATTGGGTTCGGGGTCTGACCCATCTACTACCTCATGAAGGAGATTTGTGTAGAGATAGGCACGCATGACATCTTTCCATAGATTGTAATTTTGTCCATTGAGGCATTCATCCTTAGGCATAAAAATAGGGGTGAAGGAGGGTAAGAAGTTAGCCATAGATAATGAGCTACCTTCACTTTTGGTCATTACAAGGCTTTGAAGATAAAGTGTTTAGAAACATTACCAAAATCTCTTGCCAAAAATGTTGCTTCAAAATAATTGCAAAGCTTGAAATGAACGACTCGATATCAGATTGAGAAACTCCTTGAGGAGGGGGGGCTTAGAGTAGCCCTACACTTGTACAACACCAAGAGAAGTCGATGCGAGAGGAGGGGGCTTAAATTAGCCTAGTGCACACCAATTGAGCCTTAGAGTAGGCTTGGGAACTTAAGAAACTTTGTGGGTGGGCTTAGAGTAGCCTCCAACCCACAAAAGTGCACACACACAGGATATTGTTCTTCTTATATTTTGAGTGTACAAAGAAGGAGGCACTTGGTGCCTTGAGTGTGCCAAAATAAATTCATGGTACCGTTGAGAAGTAACCTCTTGCACGAATACAAAGTGTGCTTACAAGGTGGGTACCCTTGGGGACTTGGAGTGTCTATGACCCAAGATTGGTGAGCTAAAAACCCTTGGGAAAGGTACAAGAGGAAGATTTTGATCAATACAAAGTGTGTACCCTTAATGAGTATGATGATAGAGAGCCAATGTGAATTTACCAAATGATTTCACAACTTGATAAAAGTGATGCATTTTCAACTAGCACAAAATAACCTTTGAATATAGATAAGTTGAGTTATGCAAATCGGTCATCACAGGAAATGCATCGCAAACTTAATGTTTGATTCAAATGAATTAGAGTATGAATCTGAGAAAATGGTGCTTCTAGATACTTTGTACCGAGGAGGAAATCTGAGAAAGTGGGCCTTGCAGTGGATCATCACGAACTGATCATTTTCCAAAAAATTTGCCAGTTCCAAAGTGTCTTCAGACTGCTGCGCTGTCCTTTTCCTGACAAGATGTACAGACAGTCTAGAGTTTATCAATGACATTATCACTTATGTCAGCGCATTGGTGAGTTCTGAACGTAGAAATACCAGGTGAACGGAGAAGTAGAGAATTCTCAGAAGCTTAGATAATCTAAATCAAATATTCTGCAACATCACGTGATTAGCTTTCAATTTTTTTTCTCGTTGCGCATCTCTTTTGGATGCCGATGCCAGATGAGTTACTAAAATTGGCACCGATCATATGGCATCTGAAAATCCTTGCACCAGACGTAAAGCTCTCTGAGTGCGGACCTGAGAGAGGTCGATTCCTTATGATGGGGCAGTCGTCTGAGAGATTACAGAGAGAGTAATCATTCTTTCTCATGCTCTCTATCACTATCTCTCCATCTCATCATCCAATGTGCTGGAGTGTGCACTTTTGAACAAGGAAGATGGCACAAGGAGTGTGCCCGCTTCTGATGTGCTAGAGTGTGCACTGTGCCCTCCTCAACACACTCACAAGAATGGTCTGCTATCACAGTCTGGGATGCTCTGTACGCGCTTGGGATGGTAGCTCTCAGTGGTAGTGAGAGAGTGTCGACCCTAGCTCTTTGTGCATTTCGCTCTTTCTCTCTATTACTCAAAATGGTGCAAAGCAAAGGCACCAAAAGTACACTCGATCGTTGTGGTAATCCAGCGAATTTGGTTCCGAGATCGGTCAGTCAAGCAGTACAGGGCGGCCTGCTTCTCTCACTCTCTCTCTCTCTCTCTGAGATGGCGGAGGTGTATCGGACTATGACTCTGAGATGTGCGACTTCTCCTGCTGTTAGAATCAGAGAGCCTCAGGTTTTGGGCGAGCTGGTGGATTCTGCTCTCTCGTCTCTCTTGATTTGATCTCCATTCCTATCGATCTGCTTCGATCTTCTCTTGTATTTCTCTGATCTATTTGGTCTGAAGATCAAGTTTGTGTGCAGTCACCCTTGTTTCTCTGATCACCTTTGTAGGTTTTTGCTGAACCGAGCTGGAACTGTGATATTGCAGAGGGTAGTGGTTGCCTGCTACTACTCTCTTTCTGGTAGCATAGCTGCTATGCAGAGTGTTGCGCATAGACAATTAGCCGAATGAGTAGGCTGTTTTGCTTTGTGTCTAGTGGGAGTGCTGATCGGAAAGGCCGAATTGGCATGCAAAGATACCATATACCATCTATGATATCACTAATTCACTGCTATGGATATCACCACCAAGACAAAAGCATGCACAGAATCATGAGTTTTGTTGTATACATCAAACAATCAAACAGATTCACGAGTGTTTATGAACACTAGATGCACTAGAGATTCATTATCAACTCCATGAAAGATTGTCAAATGAATGCACGATTATCACAAGGCTATTTGATAATAGAGTCATGCCAAAAGGTTAATGATGAATATGAACTAAAGTGTTTATGAACACTCCAAACAAAGAGGTTTACCCAACTATCCACATTTAGATAATGACATGAACCACTAAATGAGTACAATATACGTCAAATGCACATTTGATTACGACAAAGAGGGTGGGAGGGAGGGGAAAATGGGAGCAAATGGTGGACAAACAAATGAAGAAGATATATGTGAGGGTGGGCAAATAGGCAGAATGAATCCCAAAAACTAATGGCAAAAGGCCTCTCTCAATGAGGAGAAAGCACGCCACCAAAATGAAGCACCACCACCACCAAAAGGACCACCAAACGCACCACCAAGACCTCCACCTAGCGCTCTGAGACCATGTAGAGAGTACGCACACGGAAGCAAAATGAAAAGGAACGTACTCTCACAAAACAAAGAATGTGTGAGACACAAAATGAGTAGACCATGAAATGGGTAAACTCATGTGGATTAGAAATGAGCTTGCCAAGAGCATGGAGTAGGCTCCTCAAGCTTCTAACCAAGTACAAATGAGGGGAGAGGCCCTCCTTATATAGATTTGGGAGGGGCTCTCAAAAGTACATTATATGTGGGATAAGTCTCCTGAAAGGAGAATGAATACAACTCGTAGAAGCACATGGCAAGGTACCCAAATACAAAGGAAATACAATATAAAATGGAAATAGACTAGAAATGGAGTGCCTCCTGGATACAAAATGGAGATGCACTCATGCGGATACAAATGTAGATGAAGTAGGAGCAATCATGTCGTCAACAATTCCATCCAAGAATTTGGATGGGAGCCTGTTAACTAAGTATGTGGCTGTGGAAAGAGCCTCTACCCATAGGTAATTGGGTAGTTTCTTCTCATTTAACATTGATCTTGCAGCTTCTAATATCAATATGTTCCTCCTCTCTTCGAGTCCATTTAGTTCAGGAGTATATCTTGTTGTGATCCCTCTTTTTATACCTCTATCTTGTAAGAATGAATCAAATTCATGTGAAAAATACTCACCACATCCATCAAATCTGATCCTCTTCAAGATTCTACGTGTTTGGTTCTTAACCAATCCAAATATTTGTTGAAACATGTAAATACTTCATCCTTATGCTTCATGTAGTAAAGAATTGTCCATCTACTACAATAATCTATAAATGAAACATAGTACCTTGAACCTGTGGTTAGCCTTTCTTGTTCCACCCTTGTGGGTTGACGTTTTCTCCTGAATGTTGGCATTTCTTCATCTCTTGAGATGCATCCATATAAACTTCTTCCTTGGAGGTAAGCTTTCATCGTTAGTGACCATGCTAGATAGTTGCTTCTATCTGATTTGTCAATGAATGATGGAAATCCATCTCCCATCTTGCTTGTTGTTGCAATTATACCACTGATGGAGGAGATGGTGGATAGTCTTCAGAGATGAAGTGATGTTGCAAAAACCTCCTTCACACGAGCCAAGAACAAGTGGTGGAGAGTTTAGTAGGCCTCTTTTGCTTCCTAATGATCACAAATAATCATTTATGTACTTTGAAACATGATCCAATAATCAATGGATCAAAATAGATGAGTAGGAAATTGATCCAAGGTCATAGATTTGATATTTTAGTGTCTCCACATGTTCAGTATAATAAACTATGCTCTCAGCCTACTAGCAATCAACCAAATTCCTTTTGGTGGTATCTAATTAACCTAGATCGCTAACAATCATGACTAATTTCAATAAAAGAGATAAAATACACACTGAGTATGATGTTTAGCAAATCATAGGACTTGCCTTATATTTTTGGGATGCATCAGAGTACAAAGCAGAGAGTAAAGATACTATGATATCTCACAATCGAGATGTTCAAAATCAAGTCTCAATCATGCAAAAAGGTTTGTCCACAAGTTTTGCAAGTGGACCAATCAAAAAGGAGGACCCAAAGTTGTGGAATAAAGTTAGAATCTCCACCAAACTCAATCAAATTCAAATCTCATCAAATCAACCACCAAAAAGTGCACCTAAATTGATTGGTGGGTGGTTACCTAGATTGTAGGAAAAGTAAAAGTCTATATAAGCATCATCCCGCCTTTGTTTCTTGAGTTTTATGCATTCCATGGGCTTCCTACTTAGTTTAGTGAATTCATAAACTCCAAAAAGCAGCCCCCTTGCTTGCTTACCTCATTTTCTCATGGTTTTGCTCCGCTCTATCTACACGTGTAGTTAGACTCTTGCAAATCTGATTGTACGAGATTGTAGAGCATTTTTTGCTCTCTCATTGTAATCATTTTCATTGATTTCAAGGTCCATTTGGTCTCTCATATTGTGCCCTAAACTTTGCCAAAGTTTCAAGTTATTTGGCTAAGTGAGTTGTGAGAAATTGCCAACTTTGTGAAGGTATATCTTTGCACATAGGCAGAGAGTGTTGCAAACAGGTAGCCTGTTTTGCAGAGGGTGGTTCTCCTAGTTGGAATATCCATTTTGGGATGATTTAAAGCTTGTTGAGTAGCTCTTATAGTCTACTACAATTGTGCAAATTTTGATTTTAAGTCTCTGTACTACTGCAAAGAAAAGTTCAGAACAGTGAGCATATATCATTGCTTATGGACCTAGTGGAGGGCAACCATCTTTTATTTTTATATTGGGGTGTTAGAATCATCCCCCATCAGTGGTATCGGAGCCATTTTGGAGTCTTGGAGAAATCAGTAGCATCATATTAAAGACTTGAAGGGATCAAGACAACTCGTGGAAGCACAAGGAGGACTCATCAAAGCAAGAAGACATCAAAAGGGGGCTACGTCGATCGAGATCTCAACTAGTCGAAGGTTAGCAAGGGAGAAGCTATCAAAAGGTAATATCCACACCTTCTAAAGCATACAAACACTTGAGGAGAAGCTAGAGGAGCATGTTAGAGCTCAGTATGGTTGAGTATAATGCACAAATAGAGAAGTTAGAGAAAGGCAATTATCAACCATGGAAATTTAGAGTTAGCAACTACCTAATGGGCAAAGGATTGTGGGGATTAGTGAGTGGCATGGAGCCAATGCCTCATGTACATGATCCACCACTTCAAGGGCAGGTCAAGGCACTTAGTAAGCAATAACATGATAGGGCATATACAAGACTTAGACACATCGAAGAAGGTTTGGGTGGAGAGATTGCACTCTTCATCAAACAAGGCAAGGAAGATTCAGCTCAAGAATGAGCTGACTAATCTTAGGTAATCACCAAGTACTAACATAAATGAGTTCATTTTGAAGGTTAAGGAACTTGCAGATGCTTTAGGCTCAATTGGAAGCCCAATCAAAGATGATGATCTTGTTGCACACACTCTTAATGGATTGAGAGAGGATGAAAGGTGGAAAGCATTCACCACATCAGTTTATGTGAGGGATTCCCTACCAGAATTTGATCAATTAGTCACATTGATGGTGACCGAGGAGATGAACCAAGGAGGTTCACAATCAAAGGGCAGCCAAGCCCAAGTTTTCTATGCAGATAGATGCAAAGGCAAAAGAGGTGGACAAAACTCCCAAGGCAGAGGGAGAGGAAGCTCAAGCTCAAGCTCAAGCAACCAAGAAGGCTCCAACCAAAGCTATGGATCAGAAGGAAGAGGAAGGAGTAGAGGAAGAGGAGGAAGATCACATGGAAGAGAAGCATCCAATGGAGAATGCTACAATTGTGGAAAACGAGGCCATTATGCAAGAGATTGTTTGTCCAAAGGAGGAGGCGATCAAGGATACAAAAGGAACCAAGGTAATCATGCTAGTACTTCAACAAATTCAGAAAATGAGAAATTGCTTATGATGTATGGTTCAAGTGAAAGAGTCAATTCATATTTTACATGGTACATTGATAGTGGTTGTAGCAACCATATGAGTTGCAATAAAGATGTTTTCTTTAATTTACATTCACCCATCACTCAAGGACATGTAGAGACAGGGGATGACACTAAGCACACGATTATACATGTGGGAGATGTTGCATTGAACGGATCTCAAAGCTCCAAGGTGTTGAAGGATGTGTTGCATGTGCCAACCATCACAAAGAACTTGGTTTTAGTAGGTCAAATGGTTGAAAGAGGTTATGAGGTGAGATTCAATGACCAAGGATGTTTTGTTGAAGACCCCATGCAGGACTACAAGCTCATAGCAAAAAAAAAGAAGCAAGGAAGACTCTTCACCATGGAGGTAAAGCCATCAACCCTTACTATCTACTCGTCAATTGGAAATAAACAGCATAAAAGAATTGGGCACATAAACTTAAAGAGGATGAAGGACATGCAAAGGAAGGGCTTGGTGAGTGGTCTACCTTATCTTACATCTCAAAATATGCAACATTTGTGCCATGCTTGTCAATTAGGAAAACAAAGCAGATTGCCATTCAAGAAGGGAGCACATGTGAGCAATGAAGTGTTGAATCTCATACACACAGATGTATGAGGACCTACAAGAGAGCCATCCATTGGAGGTAATAGATATTTTGTCACAATTATAGATGATCATTCAAGGTTTGTTTGGATGTATTGCATGAAGAAGTTAGAGGTGTTTTTACCACTTCAAGAGGTTTAAAAACCTAGTGGAGAAGGAAATAGGGAAGTATATAAAGACTCTCAGATTGGATGGAGGGGGAGAGTATTTTTCAAATGAATTTTCAGATTTTCTACATGACCATGTCATCAAAAGGAAATTCACTTGCAGGTATACACCTCAACAAAATAGGGTGGCATAAAGGAAGAATAGATACATAGTAGAAGTGGCTAGATCTTTGTTAAATGAAATGAATGTTCCTAACTCTTATTGGGTTGATGCAACAAGTATAGCCATATACATTATGAATAGGTGTCCAACCTTAGGAGTACATGGAGTTACACCTTATGAAGCTTGGTGTGGTAAGAAACCCAAACTTTCATATCTCAAACTATTTGGTTGTGTGTGTTATGTTCACATACCTCAAGGATTGAGACACAAGTTAGACCCGAACGCGGATAGGTGTATATTTATTGGATATTCTTCAGAGCAAAAGGGTTTTAGATGCTATAAACCTTGCACCAAAGAGCTTAAGGTATCTAGGGATGTAATATTTGATGAGTTTCTTCCTTGGTATGGTAGCAAACATGTGTTACAGGTTGAGGATGCATATGAAGCCGATAAGAAGTTCTAAGAGCAACAACAAAGCATGGAGATAAGTGGTCCAACCACTTCAAGCACACCATCAGAGGAGAGTACTACATCAGCTTGGCATGTAATGACAAGAAATGAAGATCATTCAAGTGAAGGAAGTAGCAAATGAAAGGAAAAGACAAACGACGAAGACCATCGATGGGTAGACATGGGATCTACAAGTGATGAAGATATGGAAAAATTAGAAACTCCAGGATATAAAAGCATCTAAACCAAGGAGTAGGAGATTCCTACCACCTAATGGTGAGATAAGGTCATCCGATAGGGTTAAATACCCTGTTCAAAGGTTAACTTATGATTCATTCATTGCAAGACACTATGCTTACATGAGTCAAGTTATAGCTTGTGAAGAACCTAACTTTTTTGAAGAAGAAAATAAGCATAGGGAATGGATTGAATCCATGGAGAAGGAATTCAACGCACTTGAAGAAAATGATACTTTGTCATTGGTGCCAAGAACAAAGGACATAAAAGTCATTGGCAACAAATGGGTATACAAGCTAAAGAGGCATGTAGATGGGAGCATCTCTAGGTATAAAGCAAGGTTGGTTGCCAAAGGTTTTGCTCAAACCTATGGCATAGACTTTGAGGAAACATTTAGCCCAGTAGCTAAGATGTGCACCATCAGAAATTTGATTGCAATTTCAGCCTCAAAAGGTTGGAAGATGTACTAGTTGGATGTGAAGAATGCTTTCCTAAATGGAGAGCTTGAAGAGGTAGTCTTCAAAGACCAGCCCCAAGGCTTTGAAGATGAGAGGTTTCCACATCATGTATGCAAAAGAAGGCTCTTTATGGACTCAAGCAAGCCCCAAGAGCTTGGAACCAAAGACTTGTGGACTACTTAGTAAAATGTGGATACAATTAGAGTCATGCAGACCCATGACTCTTTGTGAAAAAGGAAGGTAGAAAAATTGTTTTCATTTGTATATATGTTGATGATTTGATCATTATAGGGGATGATGAAGCCAACATCAAGGACATAAAGAGGAAGCTTGGATGTGAATTTAAAATCCCAGATTTACGGATTTTAAGGTACTTCCTTGGGATTGAAGTACTATATAAAGAGGAAGGCATATACTTGATGCAAAGGAAATACATTCTTGATCTTTTGAAGAAGTTTGGCTTGTGTGACTGCAAGCCCATTTCAAATCCATTAGAAGTAAATGTTAAACTAAGTGCTCATGAAGGTGAAGAAGTGAAGGATGTGACCATGTATAGGTCAATAATTGGTTCTCTCTTGTATGCTACTATGACAAGACTTGATATTGCACATGTAGTTGGAGTGTTATCTCAATTTTTTGCAAGCACCAAGAGTACCTCATCTTGTTGCAGCCAAAAGGATACTTAGGTACCTCAAAGGATCAGTGAATGAAGGTCTATATTATCCATTTGATGAAGAATTAAATGTACAAGTTTATTGTGATGTTGATTGGGCAGGTCCCAAAGATGACAGGAGGAGCACTAGTGGATATGTTATCATGCTAGGGAAGAAGACCATCTCATGGATGTCAAAGAAACAACCAACCGTGGCTCTTTAATCAACCGAAGCTGAGTATAGAGGTTTAGCACAAGTCTCATGTGAGCTTATGTGGCTCAAGAAGTTGTTGTTGATCTTGATTTGCAGGTTAAGCAAGTACCTAGTTTTTGTGACAACATAAGTAGCATATGCTTGGCTCAAAATACGGTGTTACATGCAAGGTCGAAGCATATAGAAGTGCATTACCACTTTATTCGAGAGAAGATCATGTCAAAGGATTTCAAGGTGGAGCATGCCAATACAAAGGACGAATATGCAGATATTTTTACCAAAGCATTGGATGGAGTAAAGCTACAACACTTCAAGGCATGCATTGGAATGAAGGACCTAGGCATTGAGACTTGAGGGGGAGTGTTGAAAATCAAGTCTCAATCATGCAAAAAGGCTCAACCACTAGTTTTGCGAGTGGAACAATAAAAAAGGAGGACCCAAAGTCGTGGAATAAAGTTAGAAGCTCCACCAAACTCAATCAAATTCAAATCTCTTCAAATCAACCACCAAAAAGTGCACCTAAACTGATTGGTGGGTGGTTAGCTAGATTGAAGGAAACGTAAAAGTCTATATAAGCATCATCCCACTTTTTTTTCTTGAGTTGTATGCATTCCACGAGTTTCCCACTTAGTTTAGTGAAGTCACAAACTCCAGAAAGCAGCCCCCTTTCTTGCTTACCTCATTTTCTCATGATTTTGCTCCGCTTTATCTAGAGGCGTAGTTAGGCTTTTCCAAATCTTATTGTACTAGATTGTAGAGCATTTTTTGCTCTCTCATCGTAGTCATTTTCATTGATTTAAAGCTTCATTTGGTCTCTCATATTGTGCCCTTAAGTTTTCCAAAGTTTCAAGGTATTTGGCTAAGTGAGTTGTGAGAAATTGCCAACTTTGTGAAGGTATATCTCTACACATAGGCAGAGAGTGTTGCAAACAGAAAGCCTATTTTTCAGAGGGTGGTTCTCCCAGCTGGAATATCCATTTGGGATGATTTAAAGCTTGTTGTGTAGCTCTTATAGTGTGCTACAAGTCTACAAAATTTCATTTTAAGTCTCTCTACTAATGCAGAGAAAAATTCAGAATAGTGAGCATATATCACTACTTGTGGACCTAGTGGAGGGCAGCCATCTTCCATTTTTGCATTGGGGTGTTAGAATCATCCCCCACCATGAGAGAACCAATGATAATGAAATTTTGTAGCTATAAACTAGACAATATTCTGAGTCTATGGTGCTTCAAATCACATCAAATGATCAACCATGCACGGTAGTCATTAGCAGAGAAGTGGAGTAGATATATAATCAAAATGTATGTATTAGATCACATAGAAATACAATGTCATGCAATATTCTAGTGCACAATGTGAGAGCAGTCATTGAGCTATGGAGTGATCTCTCAAATCACATAGGGTCCCTCTCTATTGCTCTCCAGAATTGGGCATACCTCACATGTCTTTTTTATCTACTTTTATAGTTGAGCTTGGAACCAAGCTTTGAATTCAAAGTTCATATTCTCACCAAAAAGTGAGACCTAAACTATATGATATATTCTCTCATCAATCATCTACCAAAATAACTCGAGGTTTGATGCTTCCTATCTCCTCATGGAAGTAAGGCACTTTTACAAAGGTAAAAGGCAATTGATTTCACAAGAGATTGATCATATATGACTATATGAGATATATGCTAGTTATCCAAGTATGTGGGCTTGGATTCTCTTGCACCAACAGGAACTACTCCATTCAATTTAGTATACGAGCAGAATGCAACTTTACCGATTGTTTGTTTTAGTCCCTACCTTACATATAGCACAACAAAAAGAATGGATGGGCCATGAACTATCTCAACAATTGGAACAAATTGAAAAAATGCGTGAAATAAGACTACAAGCTATGGTAGGAATTTATGTAGCTAAAAGGAGACAAAAAGCCTATTATGATGCACATATTAAAGGTAATGGCTTAAAGGAAGGCAATCTAGTGTTGTATACACATTAAAACAACATGCCAAAAAGTTACAACAACGTGGATATGGACCACTTTCAATAAATCAAATCTAAACCAGTAGAGCACTAAACTTAGCCACTCTAGATGGAGATGTACTCACCAACTACATAAGTGGATGTAGAGTTAAAAGGTATATGGAACCATTAACGGAGAGAATGTTAGCAAGACTTTTGGGAGTGCAAAATTGAAAAAAGGAAGAAGAAAGGATTAGAGAAGAAGCTCGAATGGAAGCTTTGGAACGAATCAAGAAGCAGAAAGAGTGGGTAAGACAAAGGGATGAATGATATCTCCAAGGAGAAGAACCTATAACCATGGCAAACTACCAAGTTGGTAACATGGAGAACACAAATAATTGTATTTCCTGGCCATACTTGAACCTAGGGATTAGAACAACGGAGTACCAACTAGCAGATGCATCAATTGACACAAGGGGGGCATTAAGTTGCATGCAATTCTTGTTAGACCATCACCTCAAAATGAGCATGAGTCCCACAAAAGCACATATGATAGGAATTGGAGGACAAATCATTGAGTGTAGAGGAGAAGTTCCAATGTCCCTACATCTAGGAAACTCCACTATGGATCAAAGATTCTTGGTATGCAAGGACAAAGACCTTATCGAAGATCCGATCCTAGGTTAAGATTGGATTTTTGAAAATGAAGTCAGCATACACCCCACACACGGATACATATCAGCCAAAGTAGGTCACAAAGAAGTCTTCAATCTTCTAAAAGCTAGACCATCCCCAATCATTAGCACAACCTTACCTAGGAAAGTTGACTTAAAGGAGGTTAGGGAGGAAATTTCAAGCATGGGTTTGTCTCAGGAATGCCCTAATCTAGATTTGTCCATACCTTTTGAAGTATTGCATGATCTTATAACCAATTCTTCCGTAGGACATTAACCTGAGAGAAAAAGTAAGGATACTTCTTCTCAGCCCATCAACACTATAAGGAAAAAACTGACATGGATATCGACCACCAGAATACCAGCACAAATGAACACATGAGTACAATGGGTGCAAAAGAACAAATTTCCTTAGCATGCAAGTTCAAAGAAGGAGCAGACCGACCCTCCAACCAAAACGCAATGGAATAACCACTATTCAAAATTATAATGGGATAAACCAGCAGATGAGCTACCAGATGCTTACTTACCTCTTCAATGTCGAGATTGTCATTGGATGGGCCAAGCCGTTAGTTCCAATATTGACATATGGACCCAAGAATCCTCAAGTGAGAACCCAAGACAAAGAGGTAGTGAGAGCAAAGAGATATCAAATCCTCGTTGGTAGCATCTATAGATAGGACCATTAAAAAATCCTTGCTTGTTGTGTAGGAGAACAGGAGTATAATAATTGGTTGCAACTAGCACATGTAGGTGCACTAGAGCAACATCATTCGAGACAAGCGACGTTATTGAACTTGAAAAGACTAGGTGTGCATTGGCCATCAATGGAAAAAGATGTTCGATGACTTTTTGATGAATGCCGAAAGTGCTGTAATAGACCATTAATAGAGCATGCCACTCTATACTTAGTGATCCTAATGCCAGACTGGAGTGAACATTTAGTCACTTATCTGACGATGAAGATTTTTCTAGAGGACATGCCTGTGGCAGGTAAGCGAAGCCTAGAGCAAGAGGCTCTAGACTACAAGCTCATTGGTGATAATTTGTATACGCGACGAAGAGACGGTTATTTGAGGATATGTGTGCACGAGAGTGAATATGTCAACCTTTTGGAAGCTGCACACCAGGGTGCAGCAGGAGGCCATTTGGACGTGACCGTGTTATTAAGGGCATACTATTTTTAGGATTATGGTGTCCCACTCTACATATGGACGCCCACACCTATGTAAAACGATGTGATGTATGTCAAAGAACTCAATATCCCATACGCAAGGATGAGATGCCCCTATGACCGAGGGCACACATTCTCAAAGTGGGAAATAGATTATGTTGGACCTATTAACATCCCTACAAAGAACTCCCATGCTGAGTATATCATCGTTGCCACTGACTATCTCACTAAATGGGTAGATGCCAAGGCCACAAGGAAAAATGACACACGCACCACGGTGAAGTTCTTGTTCGAGGATGTCTTCCCAAGATACGGACTTCCTATCGAGCTTGTAAGTAATAGGGGTACTCATTTCCTAAATGAGGTCATTGAATATCTACTAGAAGACTTTATGTTAATACACGAGAAATCGGCACTGTATCATGCGCAAGCTAAGAGTACTAATAAGATTTTGTGCAACATCCTAACCAAGATTGTGAACAATAAACATCCGGATTGGGATCAACAATTATGCCACACCTTATGGGTTTACCTAGTAGCCTATAAAACAATGCTCAATGCCACACCATTCTAGATGATGTTTGGTCAGAATGTTGTGTTTCCTTTAGACTTTTTGATACCCACACTCAAAATCGCTCAGGAGCATAAGTGGATGGGCCATGAACTTTCCTCGAGAATACTTGACTTAGAAGGATTAGGAGAGACATGAATGCATGTAGTAGTAGGAATTTTTGCCATTAAGAAGAGACAAAAAGCCTTCTTTGATGCTCATATCAAAGATAAACATTAGGGGAAAAATGAACCCTACATGGGCCTTTTAGCTTAAGGAGTGATTAGTCATGGACCAATGAGCAGAGGGTGGTGGACACAGTCTAGTCCCTTAATCACATAGGCTAAGCATAGGCTTCCCTTGTTTTTGTGTGGTCAAAGAACCAAAAACCATTTAGAATTGGTGGTTTTATTTAGAGGATGGTTATGAAAACCTTGAAATTCATTTAGATCCATTGGATTGAGCATAGATCTAAGGGCCAAGGTTAAATGCCAAAAGCAAAGGCATCTATGAATTTCCACCCTTGGACTAGCTTGAGATTGAATGGACATTGGATCTATGGAAGATCTGATGGTTGTGATTGAGCCCTTGCATAAAAATGGCACCTTTTGAAGGAAGCCATTGGATGAGCCTCATATCGAACAGTCAATATGCATCCAAAAAACAAGCTTAGCCCCACTTGCGCACATCCATGAGATCCTGAATGATCTAATGGCCATCCGATGGCGAGAAATATACCCCATCACGGAACTCCGCCTATGTGTCTGTTCTTTTGTGCCAGTCCATGCACTCACATTGCTCATTCAATGCAAACTATTTTGTCATCTTGTGATAGTCACACCCTCCCTAATCTTTGCCATTTGTTAGATATGATCTAATGGACACAATTGCCCATGATTGCTCATCTTTTAGAAGAATTTTTGTCTTCTTTTGACAAGCACACCATCCTTCATCTTAGCCGTCCATGATATTTGACCTAAGGAATGTGAATGCCTACGAATCCATTCGGACTGAGCACATACTTTAGATATATTATTTTATTCCAAAAACCACTAGTGGTTTTTTCATGGCCTTAATCCCTTGATATATTAATTTTAATCCCTAAAAATTAGGGATCCTTACAAGGCCCATGCAAGGCTCCTTTTTCCCCCTAATGAGGGTTGTGAGTAGGAGATTTGGTGCTAGTTTACACCTTGAAATAACATGCCCACAAGTTAGAGAAATGAGGATATGGACCCATGATCATCAATAGGATATCGACTAGCAGTGTTGTTCAGCTAGCAACTCTAGAAGGTGAAGTAATGCCTAACTATATTGGCGGATGTAGAGTTAAGCTATATCAAGAACCCTTAACTGAGGATATGCTTAAATGGCTAACTCTTGCCTAAAAGCAAAAGGAAGAGGAGGAACGAATCAGAGCTGAAGCCCAAGCAGAGGCATTGGAATGCATTAGGTGCATGCAACTAAGAAGGAGAGGACTAGGTAGAGAACCTCAACCTGAGGACGCTCCAAGATATCCAGTAGCTATGTGTAAAATTCCAGGAAGGGATATCCCTATTATTATTGATGGGAGACCATTTGTTAGCATCACTCTAGGACATGACCCTGTGTGCATGCAATTTAAGGCTTTAATCGACTCTGGTGGAGTGACAAATACTATTAGACTTTCTCTTTGTCGAGAATATGAAGTAAAGCCTATTAAAGCTTATCTCATTGGATTAGGTGGATTAGAAACCCCTTGCATAGGTGAGGTTGAGTTACCAATCTCCATCGAGGAGGTGACCTTGACAATAAAACTTTTGGTTTGCCATGATGATAACCTAATAGAACCTATGATCCTAGGCCACAAATGGTTATACCACTACTTAGTGAATTTAAATCTTCGTAGAAGTGTGGTCCAATTGGAACTCTTAGGATAGTATCATGTGCTACCACCCAGAGGTTAGTGTAGAGAGGTGTTGGACCTAATAGAAGACCCTCCAGTTGCGTGTGGCCTCCATCCAACTTTGTGTGGGTTAACTAGCCCTACTGAAGAGAAGAAGGAAATACCATCCATTCGAGAGAGGTGATTGACCAAGTAGACAGGAACCAGACAAATATAATGGCATGAGGCTCAGCCTCAAGTTGGGTGTGAGCTATCATAGATTCGGGCAAGCCCTACAAAACCCCATGAGCCCCCCAATTAGGCAGTTACATAGGGCAGGATTCAGGAACCTCCATCAGATCACCTTCGCTAACATGGTGTTCACCTAGATCCATGGTACAGAATGTCTCACTCCCTAATGGGCTAGGCACGGTAGCAGTGGATCTCCTTTCTTTTCCAAAACAGAGTGTGGATACGACATCTCACCGCCGACGTATAGCATGACCACATCACCCACATACTCAAAGGGGAAGCACATTAGAGTGACCCTTTAGACAGTCTACTAAGGCATACCCACAACCAAGGTGGATACGCAAAGCTACAGTACCCAATGAGTCAAACACTCTAGATCTTTGAGATCCCTCTCAATTTCAACCGTGGCAATGTACTCGATAGATTTGGGTGCCCAAAACCTTGGTGACCGCTCAATCAAGTCTCGTCAGCTTTGGATACCTAAGAAATGTGTAGTTTATACTTCAATTTTAGTCAGTCCGAAGAAAACCTTTTCTGCAAGTAATAGGACACCCTAAACACCCTCATTTATACATTCCACTTTGTTAGATGGCCGCCGAAAAAGGACAAATGTACTATGACAGGCGTCTTAAATGTAAAAGAACCTTTTGGAAATACGCGTGTAACTAAAGATTCGCGCACCCTTGTAACAAATCTTCTATATAAGGCAATGAGAAAAGAATGGTCGAGAGCCTGTTTTGGGGAATTGTAAGCATACTGTTTGAATCTGTGTGTCATGTGTCGATGAGAAGATTGAGCTCTGTTCTGTTCTGTTCGTATCTGTCTACTCTACTATTCTCCCTGTAGTACAGAGTTACGATTCGGTAGTCTTGTGTTGTGAATCTGTTTGGTGATAGTTATATGCGGTTCTGGACTTTATCACGGAATAAGTGTTGTTTATCAGTCTTCTATTGAACAAGGGACTGTGTAAGGCCGAAGCGAACTAATTGCGTGTTAGCATTTTTCTGTTAAGTGACTAGGTTCGATACTATAGTCTGCGTTCACTGTGGAATCCGATCCCAGGAAGGACTCGTATTGGTAAGGGTCTGTACGCGAATGGAAACAATGATAAGTTTGTGACGAGTCGACTGTTGGTAGGAACTTGTTGCTTGAGTTTGGCATACGGTAAGTTTGCTTACCTTCGAGTACAGCTGTCTGTTGTGTTATTGTTCGGTTTACCTATGTGTCACGAAGAAGTGCATATTGAGTGGCATTCGGTTAATGAAGTTGAGTATTCTATTAGTTATAAGTCAGAACCGGACTACTGCTCTGTTGCTATAGCAGGTCCAGTCCGGAAGTTCTAAGTCCCAGTACGCCGAACGGTTATCAGTATTCAGAATCAAGTACTGAGCTAAGACGCGATAGAGCATTTATGATTGTGTAAGAAGTTGGGAAAATAGTACAGGGCCTCTGTCTAACAGACCCCTACCACTCCCAAGAACCCACGTGGCTAAGAGGTAGCTTAATATTAATTATTTTGGTATTACCAATGGATTTACCTGAATATGAAAGAGTAAAGATCGAAGGGTTCGGGAACGTCCGACTTTTGAAAGTGTTTTGAGTCTGAAATCGGAAGTTGAACGACTAACATTTGGCGCCGTCTGTGGGAAGGTGGCATCAGATTGCCAGTTATCTGTGGGAAAGTGGCATCAGATTGCCAGTTATTTGTGGGAAGGTGGCATTAAAGTACCAGTTGTTTGTCAGAATCAAACATCCCGTTTATCGTTCGATTGACTAACAGTAGCAACAGAACCAGATTGTTGCAAACTGCTCAAATAGTGTTACTGCGCAATGATACATGCCGGTTACTCGGTCTGGCGAAACGTATCCTAAGAACCATAAGGCTGGAGCACGTAAAGTGCTAAAGAAACCCCTAGGAGGCGAAGGTATAACGCGGTCTGACCCAGTGGTCAAGCAAGTTAAGGACGTTAGAATTAATTCCGGTCATATTTCGGCAGAACGATCAACACCTTTGGTACATTCTGGTGCTACGTCTACCCAGCCTATCAAAGATATAGTAATTCCAGAATCTACCAAGACGCCGTTGGAAACCAGTTTAACAGTCTTGGATAAAGATTCAGAGTTATCTACGATCAGGAACACGCTAGGAAAAGAAATCGGTAAAAGCGGAAAAACACTGCATTCTGGCACAATTTCGGTTCATTCCGGTGATATTCCGGTGATAGAATCACCAACTGCCGGTGAAGGCTTAGCATTTTTTGCGGAATCCTCAACCCAACCATCGTGCTTGGAAGAAAGATTTCGGATATTGGACATCCAAAAGGAAGGAAAGATGTTCGAAGCAGAGATCCGAAGCATCCTAAGTAAAAACAGCACACCGGAAGGCACACCATCCGGCGATACAAGTCCCGAGAGTTCAATCGGTCAACCTCGAGATACAGAAGGAAGGCCTAATACACTCACAATGAACGAACAACAACAGCAACAATAGTTATGTCAACCAAGGCCGCCTCCAACAGGAGTAACATACACGAAATTCGGTGGATTCCTAGGAGATGATCTGGATGCTCACGTACGCACTTTCGAGATAAGTTATGTAGTTCTTAACCATCCACCGGATCAGGAGTATAAGGCCATTGTTTTTCAATCTACACTGGTCAATGAAGCAGCCAGATGGCTGACGGAATACGATATTAATCATTTTGGTACCTATGACGCAGTACGAGATGCTTTTCTGCAATGATTCAGGTTAAAGAAGAATCCCGCCGAAATCTTTGATTATTTACAAAACAACCGTCAGAAGGCAAATCAGACTGTCCAAGAGTATGCTACACTTTTTAGAACACACTTGCGGCAGATACCACAGGCCCACGCTAACTTACCTGATGATGTCATCACTCAGTGGTTCATCAATGGCTTAACCCCACAACTGAAGCAGATCATGATCATAAGATGTGTCGGAGCGATGACGCTGGATGCAGTCATTGCAATGGCTCTGCAACTGGAATCCAAAGTCGGTGGATTTACAGAAGACCTGGAGTGGTTAAAAACAAACAAAAATATGGCTGAAGATATAACCAGACAAGTATACTACATCACATGCAAAAATTCAGGTCATACTAGTGCCAATTGTGCACTAAATCAAACGTTTTGCGCTATCTGCAACACTGCCGGACATACCACTGAAAACTGTGTCTACAACGCCAGAGTACAAGGAACAGCAACGGTCAATGCAGTTATTCAAGAACATGGACAGCCAGCGAATCACTATGTACCTCCACAACTGAGAAACAATCAACCGCAAGGATATCGGAACTACCGAGGACAGAGGAACAACAATTATAATGCAAACCGTTGGCAGAACGGACCACCACCAGAAAATCCCAATTTACCACCACCACGCTGTCATTTTTGTGGTGAATTTGGACACATTAGAAGATTTTGCAAAGATGCAGCTGAGTATGATCAAAGGAAGAAGGAACGACAAAACCCAATGGCCAACATGGTACAAATCACGCCAGTAGAAACACAGACTGCTTCAGTCCAGACTCGATCCGGTAAACAACTGCAGTCGGCAGCAAAAATATTCGAACCAGGGATACGAGAACAATATAGGATGTATAACAAGGCTAGTCACTGGACCGCAACAGAACCACCAGTGTTCCCAGAACCAATTCTGGTGACCTAGGATTCATCAACAAAGGAAGGAACACAACAAAAGGAAGCAGCAGCGGAGCCATCATCAGTAGTAGACATGCCAGCAGATACTTCTGCATCGGTAGAGACCGCAAGTTCAAAGGAGCAGGACAACCAATCTCAACAGGCCTGGGAAATTTTATCCAAGGCATCTATCACCCTGCCTCTAGGCCAACTTCTGGCGCTAGTACCTGGGATTCGACAACAGTTCCAGCAACAGTTCAGTCCGGTGCCTTCTTGTATTCCGGCGACAGCAGCAATTCAACCGGAACCTGATTCTACGGTTGATCATTCAGTTCCCTTGATTACACTATGGTATAAGAATCATAAGATTACGCAGGTATTAATTGATGGAGGCTCTGGTGTAAACATTGCGACCGCGGCATTATGCAAAAGGTTAGGATGGACCGAAATCAAACCAGTTCAATTTTTTGTCAGAATAGCAGATCAATCTAGAATCCATCCCGTAGGACTTGTGCGGAATGTACCCATTACTTTACAAGGTACGACCTTCAAAATGACCTTTGTTATACTAGATCTGTCGGAATCCACTTTGGATTACAACCTTCTTTTCAGTCGACCTTGGCTGAAGCATGCGAAGGTAATACAGGACTGGTCTGCACAAGAGCTTACGTTCAAAGATGCCAATCATAGATATGTGGTAAAATTAGATGCTATACAACCTTGCGAACTTCACGCCAGACCATATTTTGTTGAACCAGTCCACATGTTAGATGGACTATCAGATGATGAAGAAGAGGAATTTCTGAAGAATAACGCTGATTTAATGTCCTTAGGGACTGTTGATCTACAGTCCGTTATAGATAACTGGAACACTTCAGTTTGTACAATTGTACCTATCACCGAAAAAGCTAAGCAGGAAGATACTGTCTCAACACATGACGATGAATTACAACCACTGTTCAAGTCAACAGACGATACAGAGAAACCTCAACAGTTTTATGTTCCCGAAGACCAGTTGACCACGTACATTCTAGGAGACGAAGAGCATCCGCGACCTGTAAAGATAAGGCAAAACTTACCGGAAACATTTAAAGCTGATTTGATTCGACTACTTCGCGAATTCTCAGACGTCTTTGCAATAATGCATGCATGTAAGTCTTTTTATGTGGTTGTAGAAATGTTTGTGCATATGCATGTGTATGTGTGTGTATGTCTAAGTGTATGTGCACATTTACAAAATGAGCTCCTCCTTATATAAGAGAGGAGGAGGAATCTGTTGAATACAAGTGGCCAAAGGCTTCATTAACTAGATATTCTAAAAATAATAGGTAGGTGAGAAAATAAAAAAGGGAATCTTCTAAGAGAGAGAGAGCTCTTTGCACGTATCCAAAAGAGAGCTCTCATTTCTAAAATAAGGAAAGAATTCAAAAAGGAGCCTTTTACAAAAAAAGAAGGCTAAGGTTGAGTTTTTATGGGTTTTCTCACAAAAGTAGGTAAGAGGTAGTTCCTATGAAAGAACTTGTATACAAGAGAGAAAAATGGGAATTTTGGGAGACTACCACATAAGGCCTTGAGCCTTCAAGTATCCTTAGCTCTGAGGGAGGCGTCCAAGTATTCCATAGCCTTATAGCTTCATAGGTCCTTCATAACTTCATGGTTCCAACACCCTCCCCCACCTAGTCTTTGTTGACCTCGACAAAGCTAAGATGAAAGGATCATGCATAGCTGAACGGGATCATGTTGAGTCTTCAATTCTCCAAGACTTAATTCTACAAGTCTTCAATCTTCAGGTCAACAAGTCTGTTTAATCTGCAGCAAGTGTTTAGTTCTTTAGGTCTTCAATGTTGAGCGAACAATCCCCTTGGGAGGCAGTCAGCCCAGCCTCCATAATGTGCAACACTTTGTAAGGCTGGGAATGCCTTCTCAAGAAGCTCCAAAAACCTGAAATTTAGAACATACACAACAAGTACACTGATTTTGAAAAGAAGCAGCCAATAACTTTAATTCCTTTTTTAGTTTCCACTTCAGGGATCATCAAGTTCTAGAATATGAGATCTTCTAGCAAAAAGTCCTCGTGGGATTGGGCTTGAACCCATGTCCAATGATTTATGACAGAAGCATGCAATAGAAACTTCACAAGATCAAGAAGAACCATCATCCTTTCTTCAAGCCTATAACACTCAAAGTCAAGAGTAATTAAGTACACAATAAGATAAACTTCACATCTAAAGATTAGCAAAGAACTTAGCAGCCCCAAAAGCTCTTTAAGACATTTTAATCACCAAAATGGACACCTTCCCCAAGGAGAAGAGTCACCAATACTCGAGTCACCTACATTCCTTCCACCTTTCTTATCAAGCAAGAAGATCATAAAATGAATAGATATTAGGTGCCTAAAGAATTCAACAATCCTTCAAACCCAACATGTGTATCACTCCTTGGTGGAGATTCAAAACCTGCAATGCCAAGAATTACCACAAAGCATACATGGCACTTAAATCAAAAGGGCAAGTGAGTCATCGAGACAATAGATACTTAGCCCTCCATGCCATAAGAGTCCCTTTCAAAAAATCAAGGTTTCTCAAACACCAACCCCAACATATGGGCAGTCACAAGAAATTAAGAGTTCGGTTGTCTTTGGGTGAGCTACCAAGTGTTCTTCCAAACCTGTGAAAATCTCAACAGCATAGTCAAAGAATTTATCATGACCTTAAAGTGCATGTGCACCACATATCTCTTTTCTAACTTTGGTGGTCAAAGAGAGAGAAATAAAGCTTTCTAGATGGTCAACAAAGCCACATGGATACTCAAAACAAGATCTCCCCACATGCAGGTTTTGGATTTTGGAAACAAATCCATAAGGATCATTCACAAAGTCAACAACTTTTGATATGAAGTTCTCGAGGGACATATACTCAAAACAATTGAGGTTCCACGAAATAGAGGCATCAAACGACCTACAATTTTCCAAGTCCTCTTGCATGCTTAGTCAATATGAATTTTGAATCCAGAAAGGGCGTCCTCAAATGTTAAGCTCTTGGTTTTACCCTACACCTTTTAACTAATTGTCATGTAGAATAATGTAGTCATGATTGTTCCATATCTTTAACACACATCCTTACGTCATTGCAGTGTGAAAACAAAATGAATGCCGTTTCTCAATGATGCGAATACTTAATGAATCAAAACAGAGTTCATTTCAAAGTATAAGTAGAGTTTTTGGACACCAACCCATGGGGCAATCACAAAAAATCCAAACCGTGTCAAGAGCACCACACATTGCAATAAGAAAATAGAAACCCAAAATCCAAGTATAAAGCATGTCTAACATAATCTGCAAACAGTATAGGGAGTGTGGACACAATCCCCCTAAGTGGAGCGTCACACAACCCCAACCAAAACTCATACTCAGCTTGCATAACATCAAAACTAGGAGTGGCATCTAAGAACTTCAAGAAAGCAACCCCTGCATTAATCATATGGAGTGTTGCAAGCTCTGAGTAGTCCTCCAATTCTACAACATATGTAGATTAGACTAGAATGCTTCATTTAGTTCCTAAGGACTTGTCCAGAACTCCTTCAAGAAAGAGAATTTGACGATCCTATTATGCATAGCAATGTAGACAAGACTTCGTAATGAATCACCAAAAACTCATTAATCAGTTTCAGAAGGTTTATTTCACATTATGTGTAAGTATTGGTCTTCTACCATAACGTATGTAGATTGTTGCAGTCGTAAGCTCCAAGCCCATGAGCGTCTATTTGCTTTCTTCAATCTTGTAACACTCGAGATAAACATGTTGGCCTCAAAAGGGTGGGAAACACACATTAACAATGAGTAATGAGAGATGTAGTGTGCCACAAGATAAAAAGATAAAAAAGATGTCAACTCTATCTTCATAAAGCTCAATAATTTATCTAGCACTTTCACAACCTGCAAAACATCTTGGAGGTGTCATAGCATGTGAAGGAGTATGGTAGCGATGGGGCCGCCATCTTTTATCCATAGATTTCGAGCCACGTTTCTGAACCTCATCTTCGCTGCAAACCTTGGGGAATCATTGGTGGAGTGGTAGTGGTCGGCATTCAGCATTGACACTTCTCAAGGATGTAGCTACAACTCAACCAAGCTCTTGCTAGAAGTTCTTTGTATATCCACCATGAAAAGTCCATGGCAACTTGAATCTTCCTGTAAGACTGCACTTGAGGTGAAGCAAGGGAGAGATGGAACATGTGAGAGATGGCAACCCCCAAGCATGTGTTGATCAGCAGCCAATTACATGCATAGAAACTTCTCTGTTAGCAAGGTGAGAGAGGGGGGGCTATGAGTTGGGAAGGCAATGCTCTCTTCATTGAACTTCCAACCTGCATGTTCAGTCAAGCGTGGGCCAATGGAATAAATATGTATGTGTGCATAGTATGCACATTCATTACAACAAAATAGAAATGGATATCTCCTCGTTCAACCCATAGCTGCTGACATATTTTAGTGTAAATATGATCGGAAATTCATCGGAAGATAAGGAACATGACTCATAGTTTATCTCTATTCATTTAGAATGAACATGATAATGATAGGCTACTAGCAGAGAACAACAAAAAATTTAAGGCTCCTTATCTGCACATAGTTGCAAGTCAAAGCTTGAAACCTGCATAAATATGGAATCAGACTCATAATCCTTATGAATTGAGGCTTATAATCCTTCAAATATAGATTACATCAATCAGCTACAATAAGCACAGAAAGCGTAGGCTGCAATAAGCACAGAAAGCATAGGTTGAGCTTCATGGGTATTCGATCCATCCTTTTCAGACTTCCCTCTTGCTGATGACATAAAATTCATGATCTCCATAGGGAAGGTTGATATGCAAGCCTTCGTATGACAGAGGGGCTTACACCTTCTGAGGCTTGCCTTGGTAGCACAAGCAAACTTCGAGAGGGGGAGCACGCACGGCTCAACCCCCATCATAAAGAAGAAAAATTGGAGGAGCTAGGCTCAACCCCAACTACGGGGGAGCCCAAGGCTCACCCCCACCATGTCTGTGTAGAGGTGCAAAAGGGAAGTCATAGAGAGCCCGAACCCGATGCATATCCACCAAGGGAAGCGAGGCTTGGACCGGCAGCTGTGCAAAGAAAGGGAAATAGAGAACCGAGCTCAACCCCCACAAGGGAAAATTCGAGGCTCACCTCCCAGCCTTGAGAAGAGCCTGCCATGGTGCATACCGCAGAAGCTCCAGAAAACACGAGGCACCCATTATGCAAGCCTGAGGAATGCTCCTAGCAGAGAGAAATGGTACCAGAGCTCATCACCAATGAGGGGAAGGCTCCAGGTTTGTTCCCGTAGAGTGGGGAGCCTTGCAAATCAACAAATCTAGAATCGGTGGGGGAGCAGATGCTCAACCTCACAACAGAGCTAGGGAAACCAACGAGTGTTGGTGGGCAACCAGGAGGAGCAGATGCCCGACTCCCTGTAGAGTGGCAGCCAACCTCCCTTTCATAGAAAAATCACTGAGCTGATGGCTGGCGTAAGTGAAGAGAAGAAATTAGTCCTTCCCCCACACATATGAAAATCGACCAACCCAAGCATTCACATAGAGAGAGGAGGGAGAAGACTCGAAAAGGAACTGTCAATGCAACGGCGACATAAACTCGTTCATGTGGTAGATGGAATAATTCGTTTACTCTTTGAATGATGGTGATGAGAGAGAGATGGAAAGAGTCTCTCCTCTCTCTCTCAAACATGTACTTTTCCTCAGAGAACATTAATTGCAAAGAGAGAGAAGGTGTTGGAATCCAAGTCATATAAAGAGTATACAGGCACAACGGAGCAGTCATGCACGACAACAAGGCCCAACCAATTTTTCTCTTAAAGTATTTCCAATTCAAGTGATTTTTATCACTACACACACATTGTAAATCCCGTTTTTGGTAGAATAGACTCCATTTTGTTCAAGCCGAGGAGTCCTCGAGCTTGAGGAGTATTAGAATTAGCTACATACCAATTTTCATAATTTTTAGACTCCGTTTGAGCCCTCAAATAGGCTCTAGAACCTAATTTTTAACTAGGCCGGACACTAGGTCTGGACAAGGCCAAAGCTAGTGAGAAAACTATAAAAAGAGCTAGAGAGCTCATTTTTGAGGTTAGATTGTTTGTGAATTGAGCTTATGTAAGAGACTTTTTGACCAATGCAAAGAACTCCATTGTTCCTCTCCTTGTTCTTGCCTTGTGTGCACGTGTGTGTGTATGTGTGTGCATGTTTGTGTGCTTCTCACTCACGCACTTGTGCCTTCACTTGCTCATGGTCTTCATACTAGTCCTCACGTCTCCACGGATTGACAATTATGAGGTGAATCTTCTCACGCTGGTACTCACCATTGTGCTAGAGTGACACTGTTTTGTTTTGGACTCCAAGTTGTCCTCTCCAATCATGAAGTAACAAAGAATCAACAAATCATCTTTATTTTGTCAATCCTAGGAATATCCATAAGACCACAGCCTCTTCAAGATAATAGATTCAAGGAAATAAGAGATTGATGGCTGGATTGCTGAGAGAAATTGAAGATGAAGAGAAAATCTTGAGTTTACCATAACTAAGGCAAATCTCCATCATTTTCTATGTTCTTTATGTCAAAACCATGCCATTTCATTAGCAGAATACAAATATGAACTCAAATTTGAAAAATATCACCTGTATCACAAAGACGAGACAATCGCGATTCTGTACCAACAGACGATTTTCACAATTTTGGAACTTCCTTCAGTCCTTTCCACTCATTTACAGTAATAGGTCTCTCTCTTCATACAACTTACTCAGTAATACACAAATATGACTCACAAATCTCCATGATTAAGCAAGAGACAAGCTCACACATCAAAGGAATTACACTCAACAGGAGAAAACACGATTTTGCAGAAACTCTTTCTTCTCTATTGATAGCTTGAGCAAATAACTAACCAACCTCTCCAAAATAGAGAAAATTGACTTATATACATTTTCAAGTGTCCCTTTTCACACTTGAAATTAGGTCTTTTTCCCTAATTTTCTAAAAAATGCTATCTAAGAGTTTCTAAAAATTCTACAAAAATTACATGAGATCCTCAACCACATAAGGAAGACTCTTCCTTATTTTTACAATCATTGCATAAATATTTTACAAGTTTTTTGACTTTTTACTAATTTTTTACATCAAAAATGCTCTTCCAAAAATACACCTTCCAACATCCTTCCCCTCCTAAGCCTTTCGGCTCCTGACGAAAGATTTTCTGATCCTCTATGTTGGTCACGTTGCCTCATTTCTTCTTTCTTTGATATACCTGTGACAGTAAATCATGGCTTTTCCTTTCTGTTATATTCAAATTATTGACCATTTCAAATAAAGCTTTCCTCCATTGTACTGCAGCTTCAGGCTTATCTATGACATCCTTCTTCAAGTATTCTGTGTAAGCAGCTTCATAAGCAGTAAGTCTTGCTTTTGTAACAACAGATAAGTTTCCAAAAATTTCTGACTCCCTTTCAAAGAATCCATAATCAAAAGCATCTTCAAATATTTGCAAAAAATGACTACCCAAAAATATTATTCTATTGTAGTAGGCCATCAAACAAATTCTGTCTGGTGTCTCACTCAAATCAAACAAAAGAGCATCTGTTGGCGAATTAAAACCTATGTAGTTCAAAATTCTGACATCTGTATCAGTGTAGGTCTCTATACAGGCTAGAATCAATCTCATTATTCTGACAAGTAATATACAAGCTGGATCATTAACATCTTTATATGTTGTTAAAACTGACTCAGCAGTATTCACCATGTAACTTTTTGTAGGCCAAGTTCCTGCCTTTGGACCTGCTATTTTTGGAAAGTTCAGCCACTTTGCTGGAATCTGCCCTGTTTTTCTCCTTTCCCAAAAAACAGTCCATTCTCTTCTTCTGGCAACTGGACAATAAGCTGGGTTGATCTTTAAATTCAAAGGTGCCTCTTTCCAGATTTTCCTACATTCCTTATTGGCGTCCAACCACTTATTTCTCCATTTAGGATTTGCTCTTTCAAATAACTCCTTCGTGACATTAATATCTTCTTCATACTCAAGGTATTTGTTTGGAGATAGCCCTACTCTGGCCAATTGATAATTCTTTATACTCTCCAAAATCATACAGAAAGGTATTCCCAATCCATCTGCAGCCCAATGATGCTGATCTGGATTAATGCCTTTATTTAGAGCAAAGGTAACTATTTGATCTTCATACTCATCATGCATTTTTCTGATAAAATCCATTCTTGACTCTCTATTGGTCAATAATTTCTGTACAAAATCTTCAGAATATTCTTCCTCTGTTTCTTTGGTTGTTGGTTCCTTGTTCTTTTGTTCCTTGTCAAAATCCCCTGTTTCATATTCCCTTTTATCTGTATCTTCTGCCTGTACTTGATCTTGAATTTCTTCTGGAACTTTTGATTTCTCCAACTGTTTCTGTAATTCTTCTATAGTCATCATTGAATTTTTGTTCTGAGCTGCCCATAACTCCTTTTCCTTCCTCCACTCATTTCTTTCTTCCTCCATCTTTGCTTGCCATTCACTTCTTTCCTTCTCTACCTCCATATGTAATTGATGATATCCTCTCATTGATGTGGCAGCATGAGTGTTTGCCTGTTTCTCCATTTCTTTGGCCTCTTTTAATTCTATTTGAAGTCTTTGAATTTCTTTATGCAGCTCTTCCTTTTCTTCCTCTGTTAATTGAACAGGTTTACCTACACCTTGTAGTTGACCTTCTTCTAACAACACTTTATTAATCTCTTCATGTGCTCTAGTCAGAATTTGATAAGATGTTTGTAAAGTTCTGTATCTTCCTCCTATGGCTTTTAGTTCCATTTCCATTTTGGCATTCTGCTCTGATAACTTTACACTCTTTTCTTCCAAATATTGGATCCTGTTCTGCTTCTGAACCTCAGCTTCTTCCAAAGCAATGATTCTATTGATATATTCTTCATTCCTTTCCTTCATCAACCTTAATTGCTCTGTCATCTGCTCTTTTTCTTTCTTGTGTTCTTTGATAATTAAACTTCCTTTTTCAAATTCTGATTCAGCCACCATTCCTGATATGATCATATTTCTGCTAGATGGTCTGAACTGTTCAATGTTACTCATAATCATTTGACAAGCTGATCTTATATTTTTGGGTATTCTTTCCAACCCTACTTCTATTTCTGTCTGTCTAACTTCAATTTGCTTATCTTCTTTATCCACATCATCTTCTTCTGCTGCTGTTTCTTCTTCTATGTCCTGCATGTCTTGTTCTTCATAACTGTGATCATCGTTCTTTGTATCCTGATTGGTATCATCCTCTTCATAAACTAGTGCTCGGTCATCTGCACTCTTCTGCTCTGAAAAGTCTGAAGCCCTCTTCTTTTCTAATGACTTCTTTTCTTCCAATGCTTGTTGCTTCTCTGTAAAGAGCTGGTCTCCCTTAATTAGTATCTCCTTCTCTTGTGTTAGGGTTTCCTGACTTCTGTTTGAGTCCTTTTCAACAAGAGTTTTTTGAACTTTTCTGAATTGCTCTTCTGGTCCCTGCTTTTCCTGAACTTCAACTGATTCAATTTCTTTTGTACTAGCAACCTGGTCATTACTTTTCTCATTTATGTATTCCTGATCTTGCTCCTCAATGTCCATAACATCTGCTTCCACCTCCTGTTCTTGATCATTCTTAGATGTAAATTCCTCACTGCTTTTTATATCCTGCAGCACATCCTTTATACTTTGAACAATTCCTTCCTCTATTACTTGTCCCAAAATCTCTTGAGCATTCTTTTCTGGTTCTAACTTCTTACTTTCCTGTTCTTTGGATGTATCCTTTTGCTGATTATCTGAACTACCGAATACCTTTTTTGCTAGTTCTTCCAGACTTGCAGTCAACCTTGCATTTAATTGGAATTGTGTCTGTGATGGGTTGGTCCATATTGAATTTTTATCAACATTCATTATTCCAGAGCTATCTTCATCTCTCTTCTGGTTTTCCTCTTCTATCATTCTTGCCTTTCCTTTTAACAGCCTTCTTTTTTCTTCGGCACTCATCTGTGAAACTATTTCCTCCTGTGTCTGCTTCTCTTGAGATTTCTTACTTGAATCCTCAGGTGTCTTCACTTTTTCCACAGTCTGTACAGCTACATTGGGAGTGTTGGGTATTGACAAGTTTAAACTTTTTAACAGAAAACTCTCAATGTCGCTATCTGAATCAGATGAGAATCGTGAAGATCCTCCCACTTCTTGTTCTGTAGGCTTTGATACTTCCATCACTGAGGTTAGCTTCTGTGTTTCTTTTGTAATTACTTGTTTCATTTCTTTCATCACAGGTTCATCTTCCATTTTTCCTTTCCCTTTCTTTATCATCTTCTTCTTTTGAACAGGTTTCCTTGGCATCTTCTTTTTCACTATCACAGTAGTCCTGGCCTCTGGAGGTCCTTGCAACTCCTTGAAGTATGCCAGCAATTCTACCTCCTTCTTCACAAATATCTCTTCAGTTTCGGCTGCCATCATTTCTTCATGCAATGCTTCATAGTGCTCCACCTCTTCTTGGATCCAATCGGTAGCTTTGCATGAAAAATCTTCCAACATTTTTTGATATTGTGCCTCATATATGGCTCTTTTGCTGTTTCCTTGAGTGAGATAAGTATAAAGCTATTCTTTACTTGTCTGCGGAGGATGAGGTTCACTGGAGGATTGTACCTTTTTCTGTGCTGCCACCTGTTCCTCTCTTGTTTCTTCTGCCTGTTCTAATTCTACTTTTCTGGGGTCCAACTTTCTTTTCTTTACTGGAATCACTTCTTCAGATATTACTTTTCTCTTCATTCCTGTTCCCCTCATGCGAGTTTGTCCTTCTGATTCTCTTCCAAGTGCTTTCCTTGGGGGACTTTTGATTCCTGACATCAAATTTCTGAAGTACTGTGCTTCAGGAGCTAACTTTAACTGTTCTTCCATTCCTAGAACATGATAAATGATTTTTGTCAAAAACTGAGCTCCATTCATGATTTTCTTCTGCTCCCAGTGTTTTGCTGCTTCCTTCAGCTGCTCATGGATGTATGGTGAGACATCCATCACCCCAAATGGCTTGGTTCTATCTTTGTTATTGAACATTAATAGAGTTACTGACTTATGAGGCATGGTGTACCTTGGTAATTTCGGAAAACAAAAGAACTGCAAGAACATTCTTATAGCATATTCTTCATTTTCTCTTCCCTTGAAGTCAGTGAACTTTACATATCCAGTGTAAGTCTCCTTGTTCTTCTTGACAAAGCTTTGGTCCAGTTTAGTGCCCATTGGATAGAACTGTAAGGCGGCTCTGATATGTTCTGCTTTGATAACTATCCCTGCCTCCTGATTGTCCTTATTCTTCACTTTGCATCTGAAGTAAGCCTCATTACCTTTTCCCACTTCCTCCAAGCTTCCCATCACTTGTGCTACTCTTTCAAAGTCAATAAAGAAAATAGGTTCTTCTAAGAGCTTGTGCAATCCCACAGCTTTCCATCTCTTGAGGTTGACAGAAGTTTTCTGAAACTTGTAAAATTCTTGGCACAGCATAGTGTACTTATATCCTCCCACTGCTACTGTGAAGATATGCTGTCCTATTACTCCCAGGATTTCTTTAAGTTCTTTTGCTATTTTTTCAGCTTCTAGGATTTCTTGGTCTTCATCTGATTCTAAGTCCACTTGTTCTTCAGCTGCATCACTATCCAAAAACCAATGTCCTCTGGACAAAGTCACTGAATCAGCTTTGAAGTCATGGATTGTCAACTCCTTTGTATTCACCATCCTGTATTTATATATAACAGAAAAGAAAATACTCCACCCACATGAGTCACAAGATTTCATTAGAAAATACTATATTATTCTGGAATGTTACTGACATATATAAAAATAAGAAAGACAAATTCCAAGCAATTTTTGCTTTTTCCAAGAGACTCAATTTTAAGTGAGCAACACAGGTGTAGCAAGACATCTAATGTGCTCTCTCCAATTGTCACTTCCTTGCTCAAAAAACAATTCCTGAATAGAAAGATGATACTAAAAAAGATAATTAATGAAGAAACTTGAAAAAGTAGTGGTAAAGAAATGATCACAAAAAATTAAACAACAATAAGACAAAACAACTTTTTTCCATCATAAGTTACTCTTTCCCTCCCTATATCTTGCTTTGTGTTTTTTTAATTTTAGAAAGAAAATCAAGAAAATAAAATATATTTTTCCAGGTTTTTTTTTTTTCTTTTTTTTTTTTCTGTCTTCTTTCCTTCCCCTCCTAATTTTCTTCTAAGGGGAAAGAAGGAAATATTTTTTTGTCATTTTCAAAATTCCAAAAATAGGTCCATTGTGGATTATCCTTCTTCCATTGACCCAATTCTGATTTTTTCACCCAGTAATGTTTTACTCCATTTGTTCTTCTGTTATGGAAATATCCATGCTCTGTGGATGAACATTTTGTGACATTTTTTGGCTTCCATATCCATTTTGTTGTAATTTCCTGTTTTGGTGAGCCATAACTGTGCATGACCTGTTTCCATATTCCTTTTGTTCTGTTTTGTTGATATTGCAACTTTGGCAATAATAGTCTTCTTTGTTTTGTCTCCTCATCCACCTTTACCTCTTCAGTCTTTGGCTGGTCTTGAGTGTATGAAGCTTGATCACTTTGTATTGTCAAAATGTTCCTGTCCTCCATTGAGAAAGTAAATCCTTCGAGATCTGGGTCATGAACATCCATATGAACTACCTGCTCTTCATTACTCAGAAAGAACATTAAAAACTTTTTGTCCTTGATGGTCAAATTAAGCTTCATTTTTTCAAAATTTAAGATGACTTTACCCTGTTTGAGCCATGGTTGCCCTAAAATCAGCTTTTCAGCCATTAAATGGTCTGGCCACTCTTCACACTCTATCTCCATATATTCATTATTAAATTTAACTTTAATAGAAAGTGAAGATATGCTCTGAATTCTTTTTCCTCCCAGGGTTTTGATCAAAATTCTGCTTCCAGCTCTCTTAAGGTTAAACTTATTGATCAAGGCTGAGCTAATTAGATTCACTTGAGCTCCCGAATCTATCAAAACCCTGATGTTTTCATTCTGATAATTCATTATAATCAAAGGCAAATGTTCTTTTTGCTTTAGAGTGTTTTCACATAAGCATACTTGTTTTAATTTTCTAATTCTCTCTTTGGCTTCTAGTTGAACCTCCTTTCTAATACTTTCTTCTTCTTTTTTCCTGTTTTGGGCCTTTTGCAATCTTCTCCATTCCTCAGTAGTTAATGGGCACTCATACCTCTTCACTCTACATCCACTTATGAAATTTGGCATGATTTCCCCATCAATATTGGCTAACTGAATAGCTCCACTCTTGCTTATCTGTTGTATGATATATGGCCCATGACCTTTTTTCTGAAACTTTTTCTGATGTTCCTTGATTGTGTAAGCTAAGACCAGGTCTCCTTCTTGTAGATCCTTATCTTTTATGTGAACATCATGATAAGCTTTTTGTCTTTTCTTGTTTGTGTATATACTCATCACTGCTTGGAGTCTCGATGCTCCCAGTTTTTCCAAGTCTATGACTCTCTCAGATAATTCATGTCCTGTCCAATTGTATTGGCTACCCACCTTCAATGTTGGAATAAGAAATTCCATGGGTAAAACCGCATTCTGGCCATACACCAAATTAAATGGTGTAGTTCCTAAAGCCGTTTTGTATGCCACTCTATAAGCCCAAAGAACATGATTCAGTTGATAATCCCAGTCATTTCTGTTTGTGTTGACTAATTTGGTCAATACATTGCAAAGTACTTTATTAGTACTTTCTGCTAACCCATTGGCTTGTGGGTGATATGGGGCTGACTTATTGTGACTAATCATGAAATAATTGGTCATGTTTTCTATGATCTGATTCAAAAAATGAGTCCCCCTATCACTTACCAATTCAATTGGTAGTCCAAATCTAGTGATAATGTTTTCATACAAAAATCTAGCAGTGGTGTGAGCATCATTTCTTCTAGTAGCTTTGGCCTCAGCCCATTTTGTCAAATAATCTGTAGCTACTAGTATGTATTCTGCATGAGATTGTCTGGCTGGAGGATGTATTGGTCTAATAAAGTCCAATCCCCATTTACTAAAAGCTCTGGCTGAAATTAAAGGAATTAATGGCATGTTATCTCTTTTGTTTGGTTGACTTACCCTTTGACAGACATCACATCTTTTTACATAAGTTCTAGCATCGGGAAATAGGGTTGGCCACCAAAAGCCAGAATATAAGATGAGTTTGGCTGTTCTATCACTTGAGAAATGTCCTCCAGCTACTCCTGAGTGTGCCATTTCCAACATCTCTAAATACCTTTCTTCTGGAACACAAATTCTCAGATATCCATCCATTCCTCTCTTGTATAATTGCTCTCCTATGAGTTGATATTCTTCTGAGATCACTTGTAGATTTCTTGAATCAGCACCAGCTAGTACTTGTTTCCCTTTCTCCTTTCTCTTCAACTTCTCAACAATATTTTCACTCCATTCAGGGTTTTTCTGAAACCAATATAGAGTTATTAATTCTGATTTCTGCCATGTTTGACATTTTTGACAATTATCAATATATCTCTCCACATCTTGAATCTTATTTGGCCAATGTACTCCCATCCTATTAAGGTTACTTAGAGTGACAATCGTAGAAGCATGAGTACATGGATTCCAGCAATGAGCTTTTCTTACATATTCATGTTGCTCCTCTTCTGGAGTACAATATTCCAGTATACCTGACTGATTGAGGTGATACAAATGTCCAGCTAACAACATGAAATTCCTGCTTTGTAACACCAGATGTGTGTTATTTGCTAATGACCTACAAGGTCCCATGGTTAGCAAGGGAATTAATGACATCGACCATTCAGGAACACTTTCGACCTTGAATAAGTATGTATTTGGCAAATCATCATCTATAGGTGAACTAGGTTCTTTTGACTGGATTCTTGATAAATGATCTGCTCTCAAGTGTGTTTTTCCTTGTCTAACCACCACCTCAAACTCAAATTCCATTAGTAAAAGAAACCATCTTACTATTCTTCCTGTATGACATGGTTTATTTACTAAATAGAGTAGAGCTTGGTGATCCACAAAGAATTTAAACTTGTTGGCCAATAGATAATGTCTGTATTTTTTGATAGCAAAAATCATTCCCAACCCTTCTCTCTCAGTAGTTGTGTAATTTTTTTCCGCAATGTTTAATTGTCTACTCGCATATGCTACTGGGAAATCTAATTTGCTTCCTTCTATAGGTTGTGCTAACACACATCCCAGAGCATAATTTGAAGCATCGACATGTACATGAAAGATTTTATCCCACTGAGGTGTTTTTAAAATTGGTGCTGTCACCAAACAAGTTTTTAATGTTTCAAATGCTTGGTCACATTCTTCAGTCCACTCAAACTTTGTGATGAGGGCATATAAGGGCTTGGCTATATCAGCAAATTTGTATACAAATTTTCTGTAGTACCCACAATGTCCCATAAAAGTTTGGAGTTCCTTCACATTTGTAGGTCTAGGAAGCTCTATTATGGCTTTTATTTTCTTCTCATCAGTAGAAATTCCATTTTTTGACACTATGTGACCCAACATTCTTCCTTGTCTGACATAGAATACACACTTTTCTGGGTTTAAGCATACTCTATATGTCCTGCACTTCCTGAATATTCTTTCCAAATCTTGTAAATGATCTTGTCTTTTTAAAGAAAAAGTGCATAAATCATCTACATAGATTTCCATCACATTTCTCAGGAATTCTTTGAAAATATGACACATCAACCTTTGAAAAGTTGCTAGGGCATTGGTCAATCCAAAGGGCATAACCCTAAAAGCATAAACCCCCCATTCTGTAGAAAAGGCAGTCTTATGTTGGTCCTCTAAAGCTATTGGTACTTGATTGTATCCTGAGAAGCCATCTAGAAAACTATAGACTTCCTTTCCTGCAACTCTCTCAAGAAGATGATCTGTTATTGGCAGTGGATAACTATCCCTTATAGTTGCTGCATTTACTTTCTTCAGGTTAATGCATACCCTAAGTTTCCCGTTCTTTTTTGGCACCACAACTATAGGTGATATCCATTCAGTGTACTCTATTTCATAAATGAAATTAGCAGCCAACAACTTGTCAATTTCTTCCTTTATTTTGGCAGAGTATTTGTCATTAAATGTATAATGTCTCTGTTTGCTTGGTTTTGCATCAGGTGTCATAGGAATCTTATGCTCACAAATTTTTGGATCAATTCCTTTCAAATCTTTATAACTGTAAGCAAATACATCCCTATAGTTCTTTGCTAGGTTCCTTAATGCTTCTTCTTCTTGTGATGTCATGTCATCAGCTATTACTATTTGTCTCTCTTCTCCTTCTTCCTGTGTAATTACAATTTTCTTTGTTTGTTCTTCATTATCATATGCTTCCCCTTTCTTCTTTTCTCTTTTTGGTTTCATTTTCAGAAGTAGTCTGTCTTCTACTTCATAAGTTTTAAAGTTTGCTGGTACATCAAAGTATTGATCTCTGTTTATCTCTTTCTCTTTCTTTTCTTTTTCCTGGTCTCTTTCTATTTCTTTGTGTTTATGTTCCTTGTATTTGCCTGAGATTTTGTCTTTGATTGCATCCTCAGCTTTTACTGTTTCCAAATATTGTGATTTTCCTTCTGTTAATATCATTTCTTGATTTTGATCCTCTTCTCTTTTTGATACTCCTATCATGTGTATGCCAATGTGGAAGATGTCAAATCCTTCCTCATTTTGGAATTCCACTCCCACATATTCCTCACTGGCCAAATCCATGGTAGCTAAGATTTGATTCCATCCATAAGGCTCAAACTCTTCATCTTTGAATTGTTGAGGCACATAATTTTCATCTTGTATTTCTCTTTCTTCCACACAATCTTCTCTCCTTAACTTCCTTTTCCTATTTGTGATATTTCTTAATATGTTACACTTCCAAACTGCTGATTCCTCTTCCTGTTCCTCCCTCTCTGATTCTTCACTTTCTTGTTGATTTTGATGTATTTTATACCATTCTCTAGGAGATATGTCACAATAGTGGCCATTTCTTAAGTTTACTCTTGTTATTCTCCCCTGGTTCTGAAGATATAAACAATCATTACCCCAATCTTGTACAATTTGCATTTGTCTCATGAAGGGTCTTCCTAGGATAATTTCATAAGATGTGGATTGTGGAAATTCTACTATAGCAAAGGTATGCTCTATTTCTATGCCACATATGTCCACAATCACTTTTTCCCAAATTCCTAGGGGCTTTTCTATATGTCCATCTGCAAGTTGTAATCTCATTTTAGTGGGTAGTAATTCCTTTCTTCCCCATTTCTCCCAGGTTTGTTTAGTCATTATAGCCACTCCTGATCCACTATCCAAAATGGCTTTTGCTGAATGTTTTTCATATTGTAATTTTAAGGTTGAATTCCCTTCTTCTCCTTCACAATATCCTCCTATTTTGTCAATAGGAATATACCATAGTTCCTCTAATTCTTGTGTTGGTGAATGAAGGTTTCCAGATATTGTTTCTTCTTTGTTCATCTTGTTTTGTAGATGAGGATTTTGTTTCAGCAAATTTTCCCATGTTGTATGACATGTAATACTACAATGTTCATCTAAGATCATTTGGAATGTTATTTGTGGATTTCCTTCTTTATCATTTTCCTTGGTTTTTGTTTTCTCATGCTGATCAAATGTTCTCCGAGAGCTGTCTTCTTCCCCTAATCTGAGTTGTGTTTCCTGGATAATTTGTTTGCATTTTAGCATCCTTTCATGCTCTAAATCCGGTATGGGATAAGCCATTGCATGATCTGCGGGGCTTGGTCCCTCTTGAATCCTTCCTTTATAGGCTTTGATTAGGGTGTCTAGGCTCTGAGAATTTCCTAATTCAGACAGATTCTGGGTCTTTTGAGGAGAAGTATGTTTTGAATTTGTTTGTTCCTGATTGTCTTCTTCCAGACTTTTGCCCACTTTCCTCTTCTTTTCCCATTTCCCTTTTTGTCTATTTTTCTTTCCTTTTGATGTGGAACCCTCACTTTGTTCTTTAATTGTTCCTTGTTGCTTGGCTTGTGCCCTTGTTATAACATTAAGTTCAATTTGATCATTGTCACTCAATTCCTCTTGTTCCATAATTTTAACTCTTTTTAAAGGTATGTTATTAGGTGTGTTCTGTTGTTTTTGGGGATTTTTTGGACAGTCCTTGATCAGATGTTCTCTACCACAATCCTTACAGTATGCTCCCTCTATCCTGAATGTTGGAGGTTGTGGACAATCTCTAATGAAATGCTCTCCCCCACACCTATAACATGTTATCTTTGGTCCCCCTTTGAATTGAGGTTTTTGATTGGACATGTAGTTGTTAGTAATGTACATGAATGTTGCTGTGTCCATTTCAATTTTTCCATTTTCCAGATCTAGGGCTTTAAGCTCAGGTTCCCTTATTTCATAATCTTCCCATTCTTCCTGATGTCCCTCACTCCATTGATATTCTTCCTTATAAGGTGATCTGAATCTTGAATTTCCTTCGTCAATGGGTGTATATTTGACTGGTACCACATTGGTTGGAATGGGAGGTTGTTGTCCCAATACTGGTCTTGGTTGCTCAGTATAACCTGATTCCCTCTGAGCCATATAGTCTCCTTCCTTGACAGGTTGTTTGTTATAGAAGTAATCCTCCCTGGTATGGTTTGTCCATTTTCTCTCTAGTGTACAATACTTGAGTGTCTTCCTATCTTGTAAGTGTTGTGGTTTCTGATAAGGGCATTGTTGTGCCAGATGATTTTCTCCACAAATATAACATTTCTTGTTTGTGTTTATCCTAGAGTTTATCAGATTAGTTTTAGTGCTTACCTCTAGGGCTTTAGCAATAGCCTGAGCCAACTCTTCTGCTGGAGGAATTTTGTCTTCATAAGATCTGGGTTGATCAAATACTAACAAATCTTGACCTCTGTTGTCCTCCAAATCTATTGCTTCCTTAACACAGGCTGCTAAATCAGGACATCTCCTATAGTACACTAGGGTCCTTAATTGGGCACTTCTCAATCCCTCAATGAATAAGGATACTTGTTTTGCCATGGAAGGTACTTCTTCTCTTGGGCATCTATCAATGTACTGCTTAAACCTTCTGGCTGCTTCTCTAACATTTTCCTCCTTTTGTTGTTTGAAGCTGTGTATCAATGTGGCTGTACTATGTTTGATTCCAGTCTTAGAGAATTCACCAAGGAAAGCTTCTAAGAAAGATTCAATGTCTAGGTACATTTCTTTTCTCAAAGGAATGAACCATGATAAGGCTGGCCCTGTTAGGGTTAGACCAAATGCCTCAAATTGTACCTTGTAATCTTCTACTTCCTCTGCTCTAATTAGTTGTCTAAATTCTGCTGCATGAGCATGAGGATCTGAATACCCTTCATATTGGTTCTTCATGCATTTGGCTACTTGGTATGGTCTAAGCATCCTACCCTGAGGTTGCCAATGAGGTCTTCTTCTGAGCGGGAAGTCATTGTTTCCTTCTGGTTCTCTGTCAAAGGGATTTGGTGAAGCATGTGTCCTTCTCCCATGATTTTGCTCATTATTAGTGTAGTTTTCATTTGGTCTAGGTATGTCTGGTTGTCCCATGTTATGTTCCCAAGGTCCTTTGTCAGCACATTGCCCTAGATCATTTGAATTTTCTGGGTCTTGAGAGAAGATGTATACACATCCTTGCCTGTCTTCATATCTCCCATCTTTGAATTGGGCTACTGGAGTTATATTCAGGGGAATTTCTAACTTTCTCAGTCTAATGAGGAATTTATGCATTCCATCCTGGTATATATAGGTTCCAAACCTATTTGTATACATGTATTTAAGGATGTTTCTAAAATCCCCAGTTTCTATTGACTCATTTGTTTCATTTAGGTTTTCCATGTTATTTTCTTGGCCTAAACTTCTTTCTGATCTTTTATTACTTCCTGGCTCTTTTTCCTTCCTTGTTAGGTCTTGTTTAGGAATTGAATTTATTTTATTTCCAGACCTTAGTATCATTCAACTATTCTTGACAAATTTCTAATACTCAACAGAGTGTTTGTCACAGTTTCCTAACCAATATATTGGTTTTTCCACAATTTTTTGTCCAAAATTGTGTGTGTTTTAATTTTCTTCCTATGTTTTGTGCTTTTCACAACTTCTTAATGAATTTAGGTTTTTTCACGATTTTCTACTGTCAGTAGTGTTTTTTCACAAATTTCAGATGAAAATCGTGTTTTTCACGATTTTATCATGCAATTAGACTTTTTCACGATTTTCTGATGAACTTGATGTTTTTTCACGATTTTGTGCCTACCTGTGAGTTTTTCACGATTTTCTGTTGAAAATCGTGTTTTTCACGATTTTCTATCTACTTGTGAGTTTTTCACGATTTTGTGTTGAAAATCGTGTTTTTCACGATTTTCTATCTACTTGTGAGTTTTTCACAATTTTGTGTTGAAAATCGTGTTTTTCACGATTTTCTATCTACTTGTGAGTTTTTCACGATTTTCTGTTGAAAATCGTGTTTTTCACGATTTTGTGTTGAAAATCGAGTTTTTCACGATTTTGTGTTGAAAAATCGAGTTTTTTCACGATTTTCTGTTGAAAATCGTGTTTTTCACGATTTTGTGTTGAAAATCGAGTTTTTCACGATTTTCTGTTGAAAATCGAGTTTTTCACGATTTTGTGTCAAAATCGTGTTTTTTGCGATTTTGTGTCAAAATCGTGTTTTTTGCGATTTTGTTCACAGAATCGTGTTTTTTGCGATTTTGTGTCAAAATCGTGTTTTTTGCGATTTTGTGTCAAAATCGTGTTTTTTGCGATTTTGTTCACAGAATCGTGTTTTTTGCGATTTTGTGTCAAAATCGTGTTTTTTGCGATTTTGTGTCAAAATCGTGTTTTTTGCGATTTTGTGTCAAAATCGTGTTTTTTGCGATTTTGTGTCAAAATCGTGTTTTTTGCGATTTTGTTCACAGAATCGTGTTTTCCACGATTTTGTTCACAAAATCGTGTTTTTCCACGATTTTGTTCCCAGACAATCGTGATTGCTCACAGATTGTAAAAAACACGATTTTCTTATGAAAATCGCGTTCTGGGAATCCCGATGTTGATGGCTCTTTTCACAGAATCGCGATTTTGTCCAAAACTTGGCAGATTTTCAAGTTATTGCTTTTTTCAATATTTTTTCACTTATAGAATCGCTTTATCAAAATTTTAACATGCAATGAAGAAATTTTTTGAAAAACATTTTTTTTTACTGAAAACCAATAAAAAACAGGAAATCGCGATTTCGTGATTTTACTATTTTCCTACTTTTTTGTGTTATTTTATCACTTTAATGCAAAAAAATATGTATTCAAAATGCTACTAGACTTTTTACCTTGCTTGCCAAGTTGAAAATATCTCCAAAGCTTGCTTGTAGCAGGAAATCGCGATTTTGATCGACTCTGCACACTCTCTCTCTCCCTCACTCTCACTCAAATGAATTTTTCTTTGAATTTCAGGTTTTTATAGTGTTCAGAAAATCGCGATTTTATGTGATTTCTACTTTTCCTCACTCTTTCACTTGTTCAATTTCACTTACTCAATCTTAATGACTCCCTTTACACTTTCTTGTGTCAAGTACCCAAATATACCACATTTTCCAAAAAACTTTCTTTACAGAAAATCGCGATTTTGTGTAGAGAAACGTGTTTTTTCTGTAGACCTTTTCTTGTGCAAATTTTGAGTATTCTATGTCCTTGCCTTCTCTCAATATTCTTCACACTTCAATACATGAGTCACCTGAAAAACTATTTCAAAACAACACTTTTTACAGAGAATCGCGATTCTGTTCAGAGAATCGTGTTTTCTAATTTTCTGGGTTTTTTGATAATTTTTTTATTTTTTAAGCTTTCTTTCTCTTTGTTTTGCTTCAATTCCTTCTTTTCTTTGTAATTAACTCTGCTCCTGAATTTGTTCACCAAAATCACAATCTTCCTCAGAAAATCGCGACTTTGTGCAGAAAATCGTGTTCTTCTCTATTTTTGATTTTATGCCACTTTGAGTAGTTTTTTCTTCTTGATTACCTTCAAAACCCTTCAAGAACTTCAATTCCACTTTCACTTAAAATGTTATTTCAAAATCAATCACTTTTCTCAGAAAGTCGCGATTCTGTGCAGAGAATCGTGTTTTTCAATTTTCTGGTTTTTTGATCATTTTTTGCTTTCTTTTCCAGTTTTTCACAATCACTCCTAATCACAACACCTCACTTCAACTTCTTATCAAGAAAGGAAATTTGTTTAATTGTTTTTGATGAGTTTTGTGAATTTGTTTGGTATTTTTGCCCTAAAAATAAAGGTGAACACTTTACTTAGGGTTTCTGGTTTTGGAAATCCACTGATCCTATGGTTCTTGATTGGTTATGAGTTTCTATGTCCTTAGCTATCACTAAAGTACCAAAGAAAGGTTCTCCAATGAAAAAGTGTTATGAAAGGCCATCAAATTTTGTAAAGATAAACTCAATCATATGATTTTTTTCAAAATGCAGCACAACTCAAGACTTAATGTTCAGACTTGGTCAACAACTGAATCCCTCATTCTTACATCTAGCTACTTTAACTGCCCTTTCCTTAATATCACCATGTTATCTTCCCAAGATCACCCATGGTGTCTAGTACTTGGGCAAAAAGAAATCTAGAAATGCAAGAATAGATTCAAGTTACCTCCATCTTCAGCTTCTTGGCTCAAATCCTCCACACACCTGCACTTTTACTTCACCAAAATGATGAGCAACTATCAATTTACAAAGATTTCAGCACTTCCACTTCTACAAGACATCCATTGCTTTCTTCTTCCCTAAATACAAACAATGATATCTACCTATTCATGTGTACTTTTCCTAATTGATGAGCTTTACCTTGTTCACCATCATCAACTGAAGATCCAGCAAAGGTCCAACTTCAAAAAAGTTCTTGGAATGTTCCCCGGCAACGGCGCCAAAAAATGTTTTGTTTTGGACTCCAAGTTGTCCTCTCCAATCATGAAGTAACAAAGAATCAACAAATCATCTTTATTTTGTCAATCCTAGGAATATCCATAAGACCACAGCCTCTTCAAGATAATAGATTCAAGGAAATAAGAGATTGATGGCTGGATTGCTGAGAGAAATTGAAGATGAAGAGAAAATCTTGAGTTTACCATAACTAAGGCAAATCTCCATCATTTTCTATGTTCTTTATGTCAAAACCATTTCATTTCATTAGCAGAATACAAATATGAACTCAAATTTGAAAAATATCACCTGTATCACAAAGACGAGACAATCGCGATTCTGTACCAACAGACGATTTTCACAATTTTGGAACTTCCTTCAGTCCTTTCCACTCATTTACAGCAATAGGTCTCTCTCTTCATACAACTTACTCAGTAATACACAAATATGACTCACAAATCTCCATGATTAAGCAAGAGACAAGCTCACACATCAAAGGAATTACACTCAACAGGAGAAAACACGATTTTGCAGAAACTCTTTCTTCTCTATTGATAGCTTGAGCAAATAACTAACCAACCTCTCCAAAATAGAGAAAATTGACTTATATACATTTTCAAGTGTCCCTTTTCACACTTGAAATTAGGTCTTTTTCCCTAATTTTCTAAAAAATGCTATCTAAGAGTTTCTAAAAATTCTACAAAAATTACATGAGATCCTCAACCACATAAGGAAGACTCTTCCTTATTTTTACAATCATTGCATAAATATTTTACAAGTTTTTTGACTTTTTACTAATTTTTTACATCAAAAATGCTCTTCCAAAAATACACCTTCCAACAGACACCAAATTTGGCGCCGTTGCCGGGGAGAGAGCTTCGAGGACGAGCGTGTGATGGTAAGATGTCGAGTTGAGACATTGGAGTTATAGGTAATATCCTTTCTTTTCCTTATTTTTCTTCATTTTTTCTTCTTATTTTTGCATCACCATCATCACCATCATCATCCCCACCATCTCCCACCTCCATCTCCATCTCCACAAAAATTTTAGTTTTTTGGTCATATTCCACTCCCCACCTCATTTCCCTCATTTCATTGTGAGAGAGAGCGAGAGAGAGCTTGCATGCGATCTGTTTTTGTGTGTTTTTTGAGCTTATGTTGCAGGAACTAGCTGTACCACCATCTCCAGCAGCTTGCGCAGGTACGATAGACTCTGCACAGGTCCCGAGACGATGACCTCTGTCTGTCGCGACAGACAGAAAAACTTGATATTTTTAGAATGCATGTTTGGCACGGTAACCTACATCATTAGAGCACTCCAAATCACTAGAAGTTTCTAAAAAATTTGCATTTTTTCAGTCTATCGCGACAGACACAGTCTATCGCGACAGACACCGTTTATCACGACAGACCAAACCATGACAAACGATAGACACCATCTATCGCGACAGACACCCGTCTATCGCGACAGACAGAGACCCACGACAGACCCCGTCTATCGCGACAGACACCTGTCTATCGCGACAGACCAAATTCCATGACAAACTCAGTCTATCGCGATAGACACCGTCTATCGCGATAGACACCGTCTATCGCGACAGACAAAACCACGACAGACGATAGACCCCGTCTATCGCAACAGACACCATCTATCGCGACAGACGCATCTATCGCGACAGACACCGTCTATCGCGACAGACCACTCTATCGCGACAGACCCATCTATCGCGATAGACACCGTCTATCGCGACAGACCCATCTATCGCGACAGACACCGTCTATCGCGACAGACCCATCTATCGCGATAGACACCGTCTATCGCGACAGACCCATCTATCGCAACAAACCCGTCTATCGCGACAGACACCGTCTATCGCGACAGACAGACATTTTCGGCAAAAAATTAAGGGGTAAATTTTTTTGGAAATTTAGACTAAATTTTTGGGCATATTTGCATACTCAAATACTCATACACTTACAAAGGCCTTAGAAAAATGCATTAAAACTCCTGAAAGGTTCTGTTTGTTTGTTTAACCCCCTAAACCCTGCACGGTCATAACTTTTTCATACGAAATTCATTTTTTGAGCTCTAGGCTTGTCGGAAAGCTCGTGGCATATACTACACGCCCTCAACTGTTTTTTATAATGTACTTGAAGGACCCTAGATCCATAGAAGAATGTGTACGCATGTGCATAGACATTGAGGATAATCTAGGGGAGGAATTAGAGCTCTCAAAAATCTATAAAGATTCAGAGAGTTCTAGTAGCCTCATTTCCTTACAATCCACATCAATTGAGGATCTAGCAGAAAAGGTAGCTCTGAAATTAGGTGTCTCTAGCAAGCAAATTCCTTGATTTGCCCCAGGAAAACGATGCTATACCTGTGGAGGAGACCATATGGCTAATGTGTGTCCTATCATGGCCCAACCCCAAGTGAACCCTAACAGCCAATACTGCACCATAGAAAGGCGATACACCAATCACACTGCACAAGACTACCCATACAACAAACAAGCCGTTAGACAGAATTATCCTCAGCCATATCCACAACCAGGAAAGTACTATAATCAGTACCCACAACAATAGTATGCTAGACCTCAGCAAACGTATCAACCACCCTACCAAGGGCAACAAAGACCGCAACCACTCCTAGCGCAACAACCCCCTGCCCCCACCAACGTGATTCCAGTGAAGTATGCAGCGGCAGAAGAAAATCTGAATAGAGCTTTAGTGCCAGTAACATCCTCGCTTTCAGAAAGTGATCCAAGTGATCATAGTTTTGACTTTACCCATGTTGAGAGCCCCCAGGCCTACTACATGCAATCACCAGAGCATAGTGAGTCATATTATTATGAAGAACCGAATGAATCTAGTGGGGAGCCAGAATGCGCAAACGTCATGTATGCCAACCCCAACTCGAGATCCCAACCTAGGCCAATGAGACCTCCATTTCCTAGAGGGCCATGCTATCGTTGTCAAGGAGATCATCTCATTCGTGATTGCCCTCTACCTGCACCGACACAAACCCAATCTGTGACAATTCAAGGATTTTGTCCCGATTGTGGAAAGGAGCATTTGTTACGAGAGTGTCCCAAGAACCCCGCCAATATACCAAAAATTGCTCCTATCAATGTCATCGGGCTAGTGGTGGACTCCACGGGAAGTGTGACTTCCACGGCTCCAGTACAAGTCATCACGAGAGCTCAGGCACTTAAGCAAAAACAAGACTTAGGCCAGGAGAAGACTGCGGAGGTTAGCGAGACTGAGAGTCAGAATAAGAAGAGGACGAGAGCTTGGAGAGATAGCCGTGAACGTATGAAAAGGCAATGGGCAAGAAAGATGAGTGAACTTGAGGAAAGTCTACGAGAAACCAAAGCCAAAATCATAGAAATCACATCTCAAACGCACTCTCACACATCCCCGCCACTACCATCCCCTTCACCCTTCATTCCTCCACCCATCAATCCACCACATGTAACCCAACCACCACCCCGAGTAGGATCAGTCTTAGCCGATCCCACTCCTGAAGATCTAGACATGATGCTTAAAGCATATCAGGCCAGAATCCAAGAAGGGCCCAATGTAACAGATCATGAGAAATGTTACCCTAGAGCTCACCTAGAGCTTGAACGAACTAATTTGTGTGCCAAGATGGTGGAATTGGCTCAAGCCATGTTTGAGACCAGTCGCCTTTTCACTTGCTCTAGTGCCACTAGAACACCATTGCATTTTGATGGTCTGTTAGACAGATTGGAGATGTTAATTGCAAAGTCTGGAAAAGGAGCCAAATCCCAGGCTAAGGAGAAGGCAAGTGATAGAATGAGCATTCCTCCCCAGGAAGCCTATGTGCCTAGCTCTACGGAGCCAGACACATCCTCTTCTATGAATCAGTTCACACCCGAATTCCTACGAGAGATTCAAGAAGACAAATGGGCTAAAGAAAGTGAAGTCCCTCCTCCTATTGAACTTGTGGATGATGCACACGACCAATTCCCACAACACATCCCATCCATTTATGAGGAGCAGGAGAGCACCCAATCTCAGGAAAGATTAGACTTTGAATCTAACTCTCTACAAGAATTACCCCACTTCACAGGCCCATGGGAAGCTAAGTCCACCTGTATGAGAGCACCCACGGTCATGGTAAGAAACAAAGATTCAGTCATACCTACGAACACGGAGGTAGTGAAGAACACTAAGGTGCAGTGCAATCTCACTTTAGAAGAACTACTCAAGGTTAGGCCAGAGCTATGGAAACATGTAGCCAAACAAGTACCAGAGATAGCAAAACCTCGTTCCCAGGTAGGATCCCAGAGAACAGTGCCAGAAATACCCTTGGACAAGATAGGAGACATGAGTGAGGGTGAAGAGGGAAACACATATCTTCCTATCACCCATCAAGGATACACCGCCAAGGCCATTCTAGACTCAGGTGAAGGAGTTGCAATTGCTACCACTTCACTATGGAAGCGTTGGGGCAAGCCAGCACTCAGGCCAACGAGAATGAAATTGCAGATGGCCGATGGTCATATTGAGAGGCCCTTAGGATTGCTAGAAGGAATAACTCTCACTACATGTGGTGTTGAGTTCGAGCATAATTTTTCTATATGTGACTTTAGCAAAAACCAAGCCTACGAGATGATTTTAGGGAGACCATTTATGCGGCAGTTGCAAGTGGTACAGGATTGGGGAACCAATTCCTTGTATCTGCAACACGTAGGTGTTACAACCAAAGTCAATCTCAAGGATTAGTCTCATAGAGATGTCCCTCCTATCCAATGGAACCCCATCCATAGATAAAAAAATGATACGGAATCGGTGCATTCCATAGGATCAGGCTCCTCATGGATGCATGAAGACACTCACTTATGGATGTGTAAAGTGGCAGTGCAAGAGGAGAAAAGAGAAAAAGCCAGAGAGGTAGGTGCGAAGGAAACACATAGATCAGTTCAAGACCCAGCCTATGCACCTGTAGTATTTCCGGATGAAGAATTTGAACCTCACGACTGGGCAGAAATTCTAGCAACTATGGATGTAGCCATCAATGAAGAGCACTGGACACCCCACTGTGATGAGGATGGCTATGACATTTCTGTCTTCTCCATAGAGCCAATCATGGGAGATGCAGTTTGCGAACCTAGCCCTGATGCATTTGAAGATGCAAGTGACTCCGACCTTGAGTCAATCATCATGGACCCACCCTTTGCATCAGACGAAGAATATTTCTATGAAGTAGAAGTTTACCCTCAGAGACATGAAGAGCTCACTAATGATGTGAGATTAACCACACGAGTGACCACTAAGAGTGAAGGAAAGAAAAGGAAGAAGAGAGAAGCCGCACCAGAGGAGGAAGAAGCCCTGTTTGAGGTCCCTGAAAATTTCAAGAAGTATGCAATAGAAGATAGGAGAGTCATGATAAGAATGCCAAAACACGATGCCCAAGCAGGAGAGGCCTATGATAACAAAGAAACCACCAAGAAAGTAGTGGTAGCCATAGAAGAAGGAGAAGAGAGGTGTACTTACATAGGACATGACCTCACTGAGGAAGAGGAGCATGAGCTGATAGCTTTGCTAAGAGAGTACAGAGATGTATTCACTTGGAGCTACAAAGATTTGAAAGGTGTAGACCCTGACATATGCGCCCATACGATTCCCATGACCACAGAGGCCAGACCTTCTAAACAAAAGCCATACACATACAATGACAATTATGCTGCCAAGATCAAGGAAGAGATAGACTGCTTGGTTGAAGCTGGATTTATCTATGAAATTGAGCACACTGAATGGGTGTCCCCCATTGTAGTGGTGCCCAAAAAGAATGGTAAATTACGTGTATGCATTAACTTGAAGAAGGTTAACACAGCCACTATCAGGGATAGTTATCCGCTTCCTATCACCGAGCATTTATTAGAAAGGGTAGCCGGCAAGGAAGTGTACAACTTCCTAGATGGGTTCTCTGGCTACAATCAAGTAGCCATTGCACCAGAAGATCAGCATAAGATGGCTTTTGCCACAGAGTGGGGCATATTCGCTTTTAGGGTAATGCCATTCGGGCTTACCAATGCTCTCGCAACCTTCCAGAGATTGATGTGCCATGTGTTTAAAGAGTTCCTGAGAAAGAATTTGGAAGTCTATGTTGATGATCTTTGTGCTCATTCCAACATTAGACAAACACATATACCTGAACTCAGGCAAATCTTTGACAAATGTAGAGAATATCAAGTCTGCCTGAACCCAGAAAAGTGCGTTTTCATGGTCAGGCAAGGCAAGATTTTAGGACACATAGTGTCAAAGAACGGCATCTCCACTGACGAAGAGAAGGTGAGAGCTATTGCAGAACTACCTAGGCCAAAGAACATCAAGGAAGTGCAAGCTTTCATGGGGCATTGTGGTTATTACCGACGTTTCATTCACATGTATGCCATCATTGCAAAGCCTCTGTACGGGCTTCTGACAAACTTTGAGTGGACTGAGGAATGCGAGAACTCTTTCAATGAGCTCAAATGGCGATTATGCTCAGCACCAATCTTGACTACACTAGATTGGAATAAGCCCTTCCATGTGCATGTGGATGCATCCAATTATACGATTGGATGTGTGCTTGCACAACCTACTGGTGAAGGTAATATGGATCTTCCAATTGCCTATGCTAGTAGACAACTGAATGCAGGTGAACGGAATTATACCACGACTGAGAGAGAAGGACTAGGCATGGTATATGCAGTTAAAAAGTTTAGAAATTACTTGCTTGCAAATAAGTTTAAATTTTTTACTGATCATCAAGCTCTACTTTACTTGGTGAACAAGCCATGCAACACAAGTAGATTGGTGAGATGGTTCCTCTTACTAATGGAATATGACTTTGAGGTAGTGGTGAGAAAAGGCAAGACTCATTTGAGATCAGATCATCTCTCTAGGCTCACATCGGGAGAAGCCCCACAAGGAGTATCAGATGACCTTCCTGACGCTTACTTGTGTACCTCAGTGGGCTAAGCCATTAGTGCCAATATTGACATACGGGCCTAATGACCCAGTCATGAACACTCAAATAGAGAGGTAGTAAAAGGGCTTGTTGTGTGGAAGAGGATGAGTGTGCTAAATGTTTGCAGTTGGCACATGTAGGTGAATTAGAGCAACACTACTCAAAACAACGAACCCTACAGACACTAAGGAGACTCGGAGTGCATTGGCCTACTATGGAAGCTGATGTACATAAGATGTGTAAAGAATGCCCAATCTGTTGCACTAAACCACCTGTGGAACATGGCACTCTTTATCAAGTGTCCATAGTGCCAGATTGGAGTGAACCATTAGTAGCCTTCTTGAGGATGAAAACATTCCCTCCAGATATGACCCTGACGAGACAAAGAAGTCTAGAACAAGAAGCCCTAGATTACTCAATCATTGGTGATAATCTATACAAGCATGGTAAAGATGGTTACCTGAGACTATGTGTCCATGAGAGTGAATATCTCAAAATCTTGGAAATTGCTCACCAAGGTGTAGCAAGAGGACACTTTGGACCAGATCGGGTGATCAAGGCAATACTATTTGCAGGCTTCTGGTGGCCGACCCTTCACATGGATGCACATACCTATGTGAAATGGTGTGATGTTTGTCAGAGAACTCAGTATCCTATACGCAAGGATGAGATGCCACTGAACCTATGATGGGTAGACGTGCATTTTCTAAGTGGGGAATAGACTTTGTTGGTCCTGTTAATCCCCCAGCTAAGGGTTCACATGCTGAGTATATCATTGTGGCCATGGATTATCTAACCAAGTGGGTAGAGTGAAAGCCACGTCGAAGAATGATGCCCAAACGACCGCTAATTCTTATTTGAGAATGTGTTCACTCGATACGGGCTACCCATAGAGCTAGTAAGTGATAGAGGGACTCACTTCTTGAATGAAGTCATTGAAAATCTTCTTCAAGAGTTCTTGGTGATACACAAGAAGTCTGCCCCCTATCACCCACAAGCTAATGGACAAGCCGAAAGCACAAATAAGATTCTATGCAATGTGCTTACCAAATTGGTGAATAATAAACGCTCTGATTGGGACAAATAGCTACACCATGCTGTTTGGGCATACCGAGTGGCCTATAAAACGGTACTCCAAGCCACGCCCTTTCAGATGGTTTTTGGCCAGAATGCAGTGCTACCATTGGATTTTTTGATACCAATCTTGAAAGTAGCACAAGAGCATGATTGGATAGGCCATGAGTTGTCCTCTAGAATCTTCGATCTTGAACGATTAGGTGAAACACGATTGAGGGCCGCAACAGGAATTTATGCAGCCAAGAAGAGGCAAAAGGCATATTTCGATGCACACGTCAAGGATAAGGGCTTGAAAGTAGGAGACCTAGGTTTTGCTCCATGGGTATCCGATCCATCATTTTCAGACTTCCCTCTTGCTGATGACATAAAATTCATGAACTCCATAGGGAAGGTTGATATGCGAGCCTTCCTATGACAGAGGGGCTTACACCTTCTGAGGCTTGCCTTGGTAGCAGAAGAAAAATTCGAGAGGGGGAGCACGCATGGCTCAACCCCCATCATAAAGAAGAAAAATTGGAGGAGCTAGGCTCGACCCCAACTACGGGGGAGCCCAAGGCTCACCCCCACCATGTCCATGTAGAGGTGCAAAAGGGAAGTCATAGAGAGCCCGAACCCGATGCATATCCACCAAGGGAAGCGAGGCTTGGACCGGCAGCTCTGCAAAGAAAGGGAAATAGAGAACCGAGCTCAACCCCCACAAGGGCAAATTCGAGACTCACCTCCCAGCCTTGAGAAGAGCCTGCCATGGTGCATACTGCGAAAGCTCCAGAAAACACGAGACACCCATTATGCAAGCCTAAGGAATGCTCCTAGCAGAGAGAAATGGTAGCAGAGCTCATCACCAATGAGGGGAAGGCTCCAGGTTTGTTCCCGTAGAGTGGGAAGCCTTGCAAATCAACAAATCTAGAATCGGTGGGGGAGCAGATGCTCAACCTCACAACACAGCTAGGGAAACCAACGAGTGTTGGTGGGCAACCAGGAGGAGCAGATGCCCGACTCCCTGTAGAGTGGAAGCCAACCTCCCTTTTGCAGAAAAATCACTGAGCTGACGGCTGGCGTAAGTGAAGAGAAGAAATTAGTCCTTCCCCCACACATATGAAAATCGACCAACCCATGCATTCACATAGAGAGAGGAGGGAGAAGACTCGAAAAGGAACTGTCAATGCAACGGCGACATAAACTCGTTCATGTGGTAGATGGAATAATTCATTTACTCTTTGAATGATGGTGAGGAGAGAGAGATGGAAAGAGTCTTTCCTCTCTCTCTCAAACATGTACTTTTCCTTAGAGAACATTAATTGCGAAGAGAGAGAAGGTTTCTCTCCCACCAAAATGTGTATCATGTATGATATCCAAGGATAATGATAGAAGAAAATTGAAGGCCACCTACTACCAATCTATGCGCATCCAATCAAAAGCCGTTTCACGAGTCAACAACAACTAAGTCTCTTTATTTTTTTGAAAAAGAAGATGAACGGAGGGATGGGATTAGAGAGGTACTTACTACTACCCTTCCCTCTTTCAAAGAAATCATTTACTTCAAGAAAATGATAGAGATGGATGGTGATGTCAAACTGAGTGTGTGGGAGTGTGTATATGTGTGAGTGAGAGAGATAAGGGGTAGGGGGTGTTCTTGTGCAACAAACAAAAATAAAGAGCTAAACTACTCAAAAAAAGCAAATGGGAGGTACCCTTGACCAACCGAAGGCCACACATATTCATCCTCTTCCAAGTGTCAAGGTGCATCTCACGAAATAATACACGCAAACTTGGAAAAACCAACGGCTAAAGGCCGACGTCCCAGACAACAGCGCCAAATTGTTGAGGAAGGGGAGCAATGGACCATAACCGCCTCACATGGAAGCGAGAGGCTTCTCAGGTTGGGGCAAAGAATGAGAGGAGAGACTCACCCACACTCATGGAGCAATGGCAACAATGGCCAACATCACAAGGAGCAAAGGGGAACCTCCTCCCAACCATGCATACACACATGCAAATCCATACACCAAGACCAACGCCATTGCACACAAGGATCTAGATGACACCAAATGACACCTTCTTCCATTACCAAAATGAAGGCCAAGGCCATGACCAAGGGACCTCTCTTTACAAAATGAGCTCCTCCTTATATAAGAGAGGAGGAGGAATCCATTGAATACAAGTGGCCAAAGGCTTCATTAACTAGTTATTCTAAAAATAATAGGTAGGTGAGAAAATAAAAAAGGGAATCTTCTAAGAGAGAGAGAGCTCTTTGCACGTATCCAAAAGAGAGCTCTCATTTCTAAAATAAGGAAAGAATTCAAAAAGGAGCCTTTTACAAAAAAAGAAGGCTAAGGTTGAGTTTTTATGGGTTTTCTCACAAAAGTAGGTAAGAGGTAGTTCCTATGAAAGAACTTGTATACAAGAGGGAAAAATGGGAATTTTGGGAGACTACCACATAAGGCCTTGAGCCTTCAAGTATCCTTAGCTCTGAGGGAGGCCTCCAAGTATTCCATAGCCTTATAGCTTCATAGGTCCTTCATAACTTCATGGTTCCAACAAAGTGCCTATATACTTTGGAAATAATCTGAGTAATGTTTGATTCAAAATAGACTACCGCCAAGTTCTCAATCTAGTGAAAACCTTTTATTTTGGTTCAAACACCTATTGTTTGTCAAGCTGCGTGCTTCTAGTACAGTAGGAATTAGAAAAATTTCTTTTGGAGATATTAAGTTAACTTAATAAGCTAATCATTCCAAGTGGAATCACTTAAAATGACTGATTATACACAGAGCAATCAATTTAGCAAGTATAGCATTACCCCCAATTTTTTAGGACCTCTGTAGAGAATGACCAGTGACCACTTCGACGTGCTTTTCTTCCAATCCACTAAATGGAATGTCTTCCAAGTTTGTCAGCATGTAGTAGACTTAGAGTTAATTCCAATGAGCCATAGAAAATTAAGAATGGTGGAGTATTGACTGAGATATGAGCAATACAAAATGACTGTTCTGAGTGATAATAATAGAGAGCTCAATAGATATAATGAATGATCTTTTGTATTATGAAACAATGTTGTACATGAACATTGACATGCTTAACAATGTCTAATGATAGATAGAAGTGTAGGCTATGATGTGAGCCTCACTCTCTTACAATATGATCAACTAATGCCTTGAAATTGGAGTGATCTAACCCGCAAGATTTACATTCATCTTTTATAGATGTTTCATTTAAATTTTGAATTTGAATTTAACTTTGGCTCTCACTAAAAAATGATCCACTAATCTAGGAGATATGAAATGGTAAAAGAACGAGAGACTCATAGCAATGGTTCCCATGGAACTTCAATTATTCCTCATAAGATCTTCTCATGCCTAGCCAAGTGTGTAGGCTTCGCATTTGCACCAACAGCTCCCACACGAGCCAAACATCTTGGCTTGGTCTTCTCCTTCAATCCTCTTGAATATCTTGAACCAAGCCCATCCCCATCGTTGACATGGTGAAGCTAAACACTTATTGACCTCTTCCATGCATGAATTGGTCCAATCAATAGGTGTGCCAGAAGCCTTACATTACTTGCTACAGAAACCCCTTCCCGAGTTTGACCCTCGACAGATTCAAATTCTCAAACGACCGGGCACATATATTCTAGTACTGATAGATCCTATCACATCCACACCACCTATAGGTTCCTCTACTATTGACCTAACTATGAGTGAAGACATTTCCCATGTATATACCATTAGTGAAACCCTCCCTTCTCACCCAGCACCAACCCCACCCTCCCTTGACATTGTAGAGAGTCTTGATGTTCATATTCCATCCCCCTGTCATTTCCCCACCCCCTCATTTTCCCTCATACACCAGTAAACCATTGTACTCTTTTGTAGTATCGATTTTTTTTACAAAATTTTTCAAACCAATTTTTGACAAATCCCCTAAAAAGTTAACATAGGCAACCAACAGAGGGCAACTACATTATTATTGCCTTTGGATGAATGGAATCAAACTCCTTTTAAAAGAAGATATCATTCCAACTGGAAGTAACGTTTGGTTATTTACCATCCGTCCAGCTATTGTGGTCATACCGGTTTTTCTCACTTATTTGGTAATACCTGGCGATCCCAATCGTGAACTTCGGCCCCAACCTACACCTGTGAAGGTTTTCATTCATCGGGTGATTCAGAAAAAGTTGTTATAATTTTCAACTCATTGAAAAAGACCACCACCCTCAGCCTACTCCTCTTTCACATCCGTTTTGTATCCACGAACCTCACGTTTTCCATTTGTAAGGCCCTCCCAGGAACTTCGCCCACAAGTTCCCTTCTTATGGCCACCAAGCACACCACCCCACTCACCTCTCACCACACAATTGCACCCCCCACCTCGTGCAATTGCAGCTTCACTCTTTCACATTTCTATTGCCAAAGGCACCACCAGCGATATGGAAATTTCACCCAGTGCTTCACCAGATGCACATTTGCATGCATCACCCCCATCACGCAACACACTTCACATGACATCTATTCGCACATCTCTTGCATCACTTGCCACGACATCCATAATCCCTACCCTAACTCCCACTCCCATTGCATTACAAACCACCCCGCATATGTCATTTCCCACCTTTGAATTGTCGTCATCATTCACTGTTGGTGCTGCCATCTAGCAGATGATACAATGTCTTCTACAAATTAATGTAGAGTATTCTTCATTAGGGCAACAACATTTGGCCCTCCAAAAGACTATGCAGGATTTGCAAAAACAGTTAGATGCACTAACTTTACAGAACCAGGAACTCAATATGAAGTATCAAAACATGGAAGCCAAGCAGTAGCAGCAACAATAAACTCTCGAAGCCCAAGTACAAACACACATCAAAGAAGTAAATTCACAGTTAGATGTCTATTTGATGCACAATGCTCAATTGTCACGTAATATGGTGCTCCTTCAAAGGAATCTCAATGCAGCCAAGGAAGAAAATCAACACCTCCAACAATAGAAGTGTGAAAATTTCGAGGCCACCTTTGATAATCCGAAGATGCCCATTATCCCCTCTCATTTTCAAGCCATTCCTCCAAAGTCAATGTTGATTCCCTTGGAGGACCCATGCATGGGTGTTAGAGGATTATGACTGCTTACAACAGTTGAACACTCAAGGAGAAAAATAAAAAATTGTTGCTCAAGGATTCATTAGATCCTACCATTGTGCAGGAAGTCACACCACCGGCCCTCCTTGACGAATTGAATGCATTACATATGAAAGTACAGGAAACTGTAGACTGAAATATATGCCCGCCTGGTACAAGCAGACATTTGAAAATATGTTCACCACCGGCTTTTAGGAATACCACTCAAAAGTATTCATCAGTCGTCCCACTCATTTGCTTCATTTGTTTGCCTGCAAACATGCAATGTATTCTGAGAAGCGACCACCTCCAGATGAACCTCAGCCCATTGATTGGGAGAAGCTAGAACGTGAGCTTATCAGGGAAATTTGCATCACGAAACATACCCTGGTGATAGACCTTCTCACTAATTATATTACTCATGCACAATCAGGTTCTATCAAGGATGACAGAAACGAGGAGGAGGGGAGTGTTTAAGGCAAAGGATCGATCACAAGATCTCCTCATAGACACAGAGGAAGCACATAAATTACTCATAGATTAGTTCATAATCTCAACAGTGATTTTTATCACTAAAACAATGTAATATATGTACATACATCTGATTACTGCATGTGTGACTCCATTTTGTGCAAGCCGAGGAGTCCTCAAGCTTGAGGAGTCTAAGTAGAAAGCTCATACCAATTTTTTGTTATTTTTGGAAGCCGTTAGATAGCTCAAATTAGATGTAGAACCTATTTTTTAACTTTTTCGGTCACTAGATGTCAAACTAGTCAAAACTAGGCAAAAACTATAAATAGAGCTAGAGAGCTCATTTTGAGGTTGTTGTTGTTATTGTTGAACTTATGAGGTAGTAATTAGAAGAGCTATTGTAATTAGTTGATGATGAATATGAGTATGAGTTCTCTTCTTACCTTCCATTGATCTCCATCGCCACTTTCCTTGTGTGTGTGTGTGCATGTTTGTATATGTAATCACATTTCTCACCATCACCTTCATGCACTTCACTTGCTCTTGATCTTCATATCGGCCTAACCTCTCCATGGATTGACAATTATGAGGTGGAGCTCCTCATGTTGGTACTCACCATTGTGTTAGAGTGACAAACTAGAAGTGATAAAAGCTGTTGAAGAGGATATAAAGGAAGAAAAAAAAGTCCAAGCAGATCCAGAACTATATCCTCCTCAAACAAGCATAGAAAAGTTATACTCATGTTTAATTCAGGGAGATGATAAGAGAGAAGCATATGAAGTCCAGTATCAAAAAATGTTAGAGGATTTCTTGGACAAAGCTATAGATTGAACTCAAGATGAGATGGAACACTATGAACAACTTCATGATCAAATGATGAATGCAGAGACTGAAGTTCTATTTATAAAGAAAGAAATTGCACTTCTATCCTACTTCAAGGAGTTGCAGGGACCTCCTAAGACCACAGAAGGAATCTAAAATCAAAAGAAAAATTAAGGGATCAAAACAAAAAAGGAATTCTAAATAAAAGCAAGGAATATCAAAATCAAGCTGGAGGATCAACTTTGATCCATAAAGTTCAAATACTAGAAGAACTTCTGTGGTGGCAACCATAAGGACACCACAGAAGGAATCTAAAATCAAAAGAAAAATTAAGGGATCAAAACAAAAAAGGACTTCTAAAGAAAAGCAAGGAATATCAAAATCAAGCTGGAGGATCAACTTTGATCCATAAAGTTCAAATACTAGAAGAACAAGATGACTCAATAGCAAGAGTAGACTGCTTTGAAGAAGTGAAAGAGTACACTAAAGAAAAATATGATTCAGACACAAACACAACTATTGAAGAATTTCTTCCAATGATCTTGAATCTTTCATTACCAAGTACCCCTATAAAGACAAGACAGATTGAAGAATCAACCACAAAGGAATAGGAGAAGGAGATGGAAATAGAGGGAGCTCCTTACGTAATATAAATACCACTATCAAGGAAACAGAGAATGAGATAGGGTTGGTACAAGGATGTCAAGACAATAAAGAAATCTTCAAAATGGACGTTGATACTTCTAAAAATGAAGGAAATCCAAGTCATTTATTGATGCAAGAAAAGAAAGTTGAAGAAGGTCATGTGGTGATGAGTCATATCATGTAGGGAGTACTAGAATCCAAAGAAGTGGAATTCAAGATTGATGAAGCAAAGACACAAGAGGAGGAATCAAACTCAAAAAAGTACAAGAGTGGTAATAAGACAAAAATTCAAGAAATTATTGATGATATCCATAAGGGAGTAGTATATTCAGATATGGATGTAAAATGAGGGAGGTACATGCTTCAGAAGAAGAACTAGAAATTGATGAGGAAGAAGAAAAATAAAAAACTGACTAGAAAGAAGAAGAGTCTCAGGAAGGACTAAAGTAGATAGAAGAAGTAAAGGGAGCTGAGCAAAAAGAATATGAGTCAAAGGAGAATGAAGAGGACTATCAAAATAATCAAGAGCTTGAATTAAAGCAGTCTGAACAAACTATAGGTATAGAAAGGATTCCCAAGGATATCAGGAGTATATGTGAAATAATAATGAGGAATATTGAAGATTTCATACCTTCAAGCAAGAATATCATTAAGTCACGAATTGATGCAGATTCAAAATTCATTAAAGTTCATAAAGTCATAGAATAATATAAAAACTAGAAGCATCACTTGGAGGAAGATCTCAAAGAAAAACAATTGAGAAGTGAGAAATATTTAGAGAGAGCAGTTGCACTAGAGATAGAAGTAGTGCAAAACAAAAACAGAATAGGATTTTTGGAAGAAAAATGCACTAAAAAAAATGAGACCATTAATAAAATGAGGGAGAATATTAGAAAATTAGGGTCCAAAAACAAAATATTACAAACTTCATATTAGGTTCTTACCAAGGGCAATGAGGAAATCAGTAGACTCCTCATGGAAGAAGGGTAGATGAAAGCAAAGGTATAGGATTCAGGTGCTAAGTAGGATGAAGTGGAGCAATTAAAGCTGCAACTCGAACAAATCAAAGAAGAATTAAAAGAGCAAAGGAGTTAGAAAGACAATCCAATGCACATGCAACCACTGCTATGAGAGGATATAATAGAAGAATAAGGCAACGATACAAGTCAAAGAAGTTTCTATACAAGGAGATGTACAAGAAGGAATACAAGATACAGTAAGGATATCTTCTCCTATGCATGAAGTATGTGAAGGACATTTAAACTCTATGGAGGAGATGGATGAAGAGTGAGATGAGTTTGTACAACAATTGCTCACTCATAGAGAAGCCAGAATGAGATATATTAGGAAGATGCATGATCAATATGAAGACTAGATTGTCAAATTTTCTCTAGAAAATGGAGTCAGTCTTGATCAACATCATTGGGCAATAGATGGATTAGGGATACCCTTTTGCATGATATTAGAAAGTATAAGAAATTATCATACTATGAGAATAGGAATACCACCAAATGAGCATTTTGAATATGATGAAGGTTTGGTTGTCACAAGAGCTATTTGAGAAGGCAAATCCAGCATGGAGGAATAAATGGTTGGATAAGAATAAGGAATGCATAAAAATATGGAAGGAAGCATGAGTACAGCTAAAAATCAATCCAAACTAATGTCCAATAGTAAGAAGAAGGGAATGGATAGTGTTTTGGAAAAGAAGGAATGAAGGTGAGATACCATCGAAATGGTTGAATTTTCCTAAGATTGCAGGACCAAAGAAAGGATCTTGGCAAACAAAAAACTATATGCTTATTGTTTCCAAAGCTTTGATAGAGAATTTGAAGGATGTCAATGACCCAACTTGTATATTACTAAGCAAAATTTTGAGACTCATCATTACCTGTATAGAAGCCTTTACTGATAGTGATGTAAGAACCCTTAATTATATAGGATTCAATTCACTATCAGATGCACTTCTTTTTTATTTGAGTAAAACCCTAGAGACGATATGCTTAATGGCTTGTTATTGTAGAGTCATGTTTATAGGCAATCATTATGTACAGATTTTTGAAGATGCATTTGATTATGGATGTTTTGAAAGGGAATGAGATATTTTTGGGAAATTATCTCTTGTCATGACTTCCAAGTTATTAGCACATGAAGTAGCCTACATAGAATACATAAAGAAAGATGTGATTGACAAAACCATTGTTGATATATTTAGGTAGTGATGTCTGTGAACACTATAGGACCGTCAGGGCACTTTTTTCCCTCTTTAGGAGGTTTTTTTTCCCCGGCTTGTATATATGCCTATTGCCCTAATGGGCTACTCATCTTTGTACATTCTCTAGTAATACATTCAGTATTGTGTGTTTGTGCTCCAAGCTTCTTCTTCTTCCTTGTGTTGTTCGCGTGCTTCCGCAGACATCTATTTCCAACAATTGTATGTTGGCTGTTGAGGATAAGTTGGATGGTACCAACTACCTGTTATGGGCTTATATGATGCGACATGTGTCGATTGCAAAAGGACTGTGGAACATTGTGTAGGGTGTTGAAAGACGTCCTGTTACACCTCTGACTACAAGTAATGCAAATACAGGTGCTAGAGCTGATGAAGATGGTGTCGAAGATGATATTCCGTAGATTCCTGTTTATGCTGCTATTTCTGGTGTACCTACTGCAGAGCAGATTCGCTCGGATGGCAGAGATGCCCAGGCACATGCATTGATAGCTTTGTCTGTCAAACGTGCCATTATTCGTCATATTCACTCTTGCAGAACAGCTAAGGATGCTTAGGATACACTTACCACATTGTACCAAGCTAGGAATGAGGCTCGTGTTGCTTACCTCTGAAAACAGTTGGAGAGTGAGCACATGAATGAAGGTGAATCTCTGGACAGTTTCCTAACAAAGATCAAAGACTTGAAGGAACAGCTGATTTCTGATGATGAGGTTATACCAGATAGCTCACTTGTGTAGACCGTTCTGAATGGTCTTCGTGATTCATATCAGAGTTTTGCTTCTACTCTTCGGTTGATGATGAAAGGCAATCCAAATGCCTTATCATTTGAGGAGTTACTCTCTGTTCTGTTGCAGGAAGATTAGTCCAGGCAAAACAGGTCCATTATGCAAGTTGCAGATCAAGCTTTCCTGGCTAGTCAGAAGGGCAAAGGAAAATGGAGCTCTTCAACTAGTAAGCAGAAATCTGCTAATTCTGCATATTTGAAGAAGGGAGATAAAGATGAGAAGAAATCAGAAAAGCAGAAATTGTTTTGTAAGTATTGTAAAGGGAATGATCATATCATAAAGAAGTGTCCAAAACTAGCTGCTAAAGAGGCAAAGAAGAAAGAGGCTGGAATGGTTGTTGCAGAGGCCTCTACACCAAAAACAGAGTCTGCAAATCTTGTGCATGAAGAAGAATGGGCATTTACTACTGTCTACAGTTTTGACCCATCTTCTCATGAGCAGTGCATGTCTACAGTAGACTCAGATGTTTGCCAGTATTTTGACAGTGGGGCGACCAAACATATTACCTCGTAGCGTAGTTTCTTCTCTTCACTCGAGCTTGCCCCTACAGGGAATACTGTTACATGCGCCAACAAGTCCTCTTAGCTTGTTAAGGGAGTTGGTAAGATCATTTTGACTACTGCTGATGGTAGTTCTTTCACTTTGTCAGATGCTTTATTTGTGCCAGGGATCAAAAAGAACCTGTTATCAGTTTCTGCATTAGCCAAGATTGGCTTGGTTGTGAAATTTGTTGATGACAGGTGTACAGTTCATGATCTGTCAAATGGCGATGTGATTATTGCTTCTAGCATTTTATGTCGTGGGCTGTATAAGCTCATAGACTATGAAAGATCTGTAAATGATTTGGTATGTACAGTAAATGATTCTCAGGCTATGTCAGATGCAAAGCTTTGGCATGCACGCTTTGGTCATCTGAATTTTGCTAGTTTGCTACGCCTGCAGAAATCTAAAATGGTGTCCTCGTTGCCCAAACTTGAGGCACCTAGAAAACATGTTTGTGAAGGCTGTATTTTGGGCAAAATGCAGCATTCATCCTTTCCAAAAGATGGTTCAGTTCGGGCTACTCAGAAATTGCAGCTTGTACATAGTGATGTCTGTGGTCCTATGCAAACACCTTCTTTTGGAAATTATCTTTACTTCGTGACTTTCATTGATGATTTTTCCAGGCATGCATGGGTATATCCATTGAAGGCAAAGTCTGAAGTGTTCATGTGCTTCAAAAAGTTTTTGGTTTTGGCTGAAAATCTGTCAGCATGTAAAATGGGCACCCTCCGTTCTGATCGAGGGGGGGAATATATGTCTTCTGATTTTAATGCATTTCTGGCTGAACGTGGGATAAAACCCCAGTGTACAGTGTCGTATACACCTCAATAGAATGGAGTTGCTAAACGGAAGAATAGGTCACTCATGGAGATGGAAAGGTGTATGGTCAAGAGTCAGGCTTTACCACATAATTTCTTGCTTGAGGCTATCATGTGTGCAGCATATGTACTTAACAGGTGTCCCACTAAAGTGTTGCAATCTATCACTCCATATGAGGCTTGGCATGATCACAAGCCATCTGTTGCTCATCTACGTGTTTTTGGTTGTTTGGCATATGCATTAGTGCCTGAACAACATTGCAGAAAATTGGATGATAAAGCAGTAAAATGTATTTTTGTTGGGTACAGTTCTGAAAGTAAAGGCTATCCTCTATATCATCCACAAACTAAACACATTCTGGTTAGCCGTGATGTTGTTTTTGTGGAGGATGCTATTTAGCCATTGTTTTCATGTACTAAGGAGACATCTGTTAGCTCCAAAGACATGTATGATACTTTGATGCCTCTTTTTAGAGGTGGACAGTCTAGTGCTGGTCCTAATGAGGCAACTTCTCAACCTTTGTAGGTTTCATGTGATGATGCAGATAATTCAATTTTTGATGCAGATAATTCAATTTTTGATGCAGATTTACATGATGCACTTATTGATGAGAGAGTTGATGTTGAGCAGGCAAGAACTATGCCAAAATGGCTAGTGCAGACCTTGTGTGATAGTAAATTAGATGCACCTCTGTCATATCGTACTCGATCAGGCTCTCATAGTGCCTCTTTTGCATCAGATTGCTATGTTATGGCTGCATCTAGTATATGTGATGAGACTGAGCCCGTTTCATTTGATGAAGCACAAAATTCAGAAAATTGGATGGCTTCTATGCAATCTGAATATGATGCAATAATGAAGAATGGCACTTGGTCTTTATGTGACTTGCCTCCTGGCAAGAAGGCCATTGGCACTAAGTGGGTATACAAGCTAAAGTGTAAACCTGATGGTACAGTTGACAGGTATAAGGCTAGGCTTGTTGCAAAAGATTATGCACATGAAAGAGGCATTGATTTTGATGAGACCTTTGCACCTACATGCCGTATGACTACTGTTCAGAGCATCTGTGCACTTGGAGCCCATCATGGTTGGAATGTACATCAGTTGGACATTAAAACAACATTTCTGAATGGTGACTTGCATGAAGAAGTGTATGTTTTTCAGCCCCGTGGCTTTGTGCAGCAAGGACATGAAAACTAGGTGTGCAGGTTAAAGAAGGCATTATATGGTTTAAAGCAAGCACCACGTGCTTGGTATGAGAAGATATATGCTTATCTGATTGCACATGGTTTTGAGAACAATCCAACTGAAAGCACCTTATATGTTAAGCGTGCTAATGATGTGCTTCTGATCATTGTTGTCTATGTTGACGACATGCTGCTCATTGGTCCTATTGAGAAGCATATTGCTGATTTCAAGGCTGATTTGCATGCCTCATTTGAGATGTCTGATTTGGGGCATTTGCATCATTATTTGGGCATTCAGTTTATGCATGTTGATGGTGGGATGGCTTTGTGTCAAACAAAATATATTGACACATTATTGCAGCGTTTTGGCCTTGAAGACTGTAAGCCTATTGCCACTCCTATGGAGACAGGTTTACGATTGAGTCTTCATGATGTTGGAGATGCATTTGATGCTGTTCTCTATCAGTAGGCTGTTGGATGCTTGATTTACTTATGCATTACTCGGCCAGATATTCAGTTTGTTGTCTCACAGATGAGCAAATTTATGCATTGCCCAGGAGTCAAGCATTGGCAGGTGCTTAAGCGCATCTTTCGCTACTTGAGTGGTACTTGGCTACTTGGGTTGTTTTATCCCAAGGGGGGATCACTACCACCAGATTTGCATGCTTTTTCTGACTCTGATTGGGCTGGTTGCTATGACACTCGTGTGTCCACTAGTGGCTTTTGCTTCATGCTTGGTAGCTCATGTATATCTTGGTTGAGCAAGAAGCAGCCTATTGTGGCCACTTCCAATTATGAGGCTGAGTATAGGGCAGCTTTCACAACTAGTGTTGAGTGTGTGTGGCTCAGACGCCTTATGGCTGATTTGGGTGTTGGTCAGTCTTCTGCCACCACCATCTTCACTGACAGTCAGAGCGCATTGGCAGTTGCGAGGAACCCTGTGTTCCATGCTCGCTCTAGGCACATTGAGGTGCATTATCATTATGTCAGGGAGAGGTTCTCTGCTAGGGAGATCAGCTTGGCATATGTGCCCACGTAGGAGAACATTGCAGACCTTTTCACGAAGGCTCTGCCTAGGGAGAAATTTGAAGCTTTCCGCAAAGCTTTGGGCTTATTTCCTTTTGTGGAGTGATTTCCACATAGCTTGGCACTTCCTTATACATGAGTGCTAGCTACTTGTTCACCGCATCACTCCCAGGGGGGATTTGTTGATATATTTAGGTAGTGATGTGTGTGAACACTCTAGGACTGTCGGGGCACTTTTTTCCCTCTTTAGGAGGTTTTTTTCCCCCAGCTTGTATATACGCCTATTGCCCTAATGGGCTACTTATCTTTGTACATTCTCTAGTAATACATTCAGTATTGCGTGTTTGTGCTCCAAGCTTCTTCTTCTTCCTTGTGTTGTTCGCGTGCTTCCGCAGACATCTATCTCCAACAACCATGGCCATTGTGCAATGGATAAAAGTGCTCTTTGAAATTTTTAATGATATGAATATTGCAAAAAAGAGAAAATCATGATTTGGTTGCAGAGATATACTAGAGAAAAAGAAGAAGCAATGAGAAAAATCATGGGAATTTTTAGAAGAATTGAATGATGTAATTTTTGGATAAATTACTAGAACTCTGAAAATGTATAGAGAAGTGAACTTACAATTTTGAAACAAAATTTTCAAGTGAAAAATAGGACACTTGAAAAAGTATATAAGTCAATTTATGACTTATTTTTTGGGAAGATTCCTTTTGTATGAAGAATACTTGAATGATAACTTGAGAGCTCTTATCCCTCCTTTTCTCATCTCATCACTTGATTTCTATGGTGAATTATTGATGAAAATTGAAGTGTTTACCTTGGATTTAACTTGTTAACCAGCTATTTCCTTAGTGTTTCATGAGAATAGAGGTTCATTCTTTCATTTTCTATCTTCAATACCAATATATTTGCTGAAAAAGTTGATTGTGTGCTTTCCCTGAGAATCACGATTGTCTCTTCTTGATGATGCAAGTACTAAAATTAACTGCACATTTCATATTATTAATCTACATGAAAATTGGCATGATTTAGGCACAAGAATCATCTTAAAAGCTTATTTCTAGCTCAAGATATACAAAACCCTATTGTTTCACATAAACTTTTCATGTATTCTCTGTTGAAGCTGTTTTGATGATAAATCTTGGAAACCATTGATAAGGAAGGGGTTGTGGTCTTAGTATACTTCTCAAATTGACAAATTAATGGTGTTTAAGTTGCTAATCTTTTATGCTATGATGATTGGAGAGGAAAACTCCAAAGGACAATAAAAACTATGCAACCCCAATCAGTGACAAATCAAGGTCTTTGTCCGGATTGTGGGAAGGAGCACCTTTTACAAGACTATCCTAAGAACCCAAACAATGTGATGAAGATCACTCTTATTAATGTCATTGGGTTAATAGTAGATTCTAATGGAAGTGTGACTTCCATTGCCCTAGTGCAAGTAGTCACTAGAGCTCATGCATTACAGCAAAGCAAAGGCTTAGGTCAGGAAAGAGTTCTAAAGTTAGTGAGATTGAGAATCTAGCTATGAAAAGGACAAAAATAGAAGGTAGCAAAACAACTATGCATCCACAAGTACAGATGATTTTAAGAAGCTATTCATGGTCCAACATCATGTGATGAATACAATGTTTGCTAATGTTTCAAAATTGAATGGTAAGGTCTAGAATTTTGATTTAAGTGCTTCAAATCACATGACCAACCATGCAGAATGGTTTGGTAGTTTGCAAAAATTGCCAGTTCTTGGATATGTTGAAAGATTTGATGACACATCACACCCTATCGAGCATACAAGAAACATAGCATTGTCTATGGAGGATGGGAAAGTAAAACATCTTGCTGATGTGGTGCATGTTCCAAATATAACAAAGAATCTGGTTTCTATTGGATAAATGGTTGACTAGTGATTACAAGTCAGATTCAATGTTGATGGTTATATGTAGAGGAGTACAAAGAGGATGGAAGATTGATTGACAAAGGAAACAAAGTGGGTAGGATGTTCACCTTAAATGTGAAAATTACTGAAATGAATGCAGCCATGTTTGCAAAAGGTACAAGAGTTATTACTAATATAGAGATCTAGCACAAATGAATTGGACATGTTTGTAGAGGCTGAAAATTGATGCATTCAAAGGAGATTGTCAATGGAGTAACAAATTTCAAGGTTTTTGAGATGCAAAAGGTATGTGCAACATGTCAATTTGTTAAGAAGTTAAGAGCATCATTTCCCCATGACAAGCATGTTAGTGGGAATGTGCTAGAAATAGTACAAACAGATGTTTGGGGTCTTGCAAAGACCACATCTATGGGCAGTTGCAGGTTTTATGTTACTTTCATTGATGATCATACACGGAAAGTATGGGTACATTTCATGAAAGAAAAGAGTGAGGTGTTCAAAAACTTCCATAATTTTAAGGCAATGGTGGAAAAGCAGATAGGAAAGTATATTCAAACATTAAGGTCTGATGGAGGAGGTGAATACATGTCAAATGAGTTTAGCAACTTCCTTAAAAGTCATGGAATTCAATGTCAATTTTCATGCAGGTACACACCACAATAGAATGGCATTGTTGAATGCAAAAATAGAAATATTGTGGAAATAGCAAGAGCCTTGATGGTTGAGAAGAATATGCCTCATTGTTATTGGGCAGAAGCTCTACAAAAGACTGTATACATCATGAATAGAACATCGACTGTTATTGTACATCAAGTTACACCTGAGCTAAAAAGCCAAACTTATCACATATGAAAGTATTTGGCTATATTGCATACGTACATGTTCTAGATGAGTTGAGGACAAAGCTTGATCCAAAAGCAAAAAAATGTATCTTCATTGGGTACTCCCTCGAGCAAAAGGGATATAAATGTTATAACCCACTAACACGACATGTGAGGGTAAGCACAGATGTGGTGTTTCATGAAATGTCAAGCTTCCATGCAGATGCCAAAGCTTGACTTGATCTTGAAGCAAATGACAAAGAAAATGCTGAAAAGTCGTGCAAAATCTCAAGTTTTGAGTGAACCAGATGCATCACCAAGCAATAGTTCGAACTCAAGTCCATGGAGTGGAAGATTTGATGGAAATTTCACTCTAGCAAATTCATCAAATACATCCAAAAAAGGTAAAGAAAAGCTTTCTACTTGTAGTAAAACATCTACAGGTTTTGAAGACATTGATGGAGATTCAAGTAGTTCAGAAAAGAGTCTCGATGAGGAAGTTGGATTGCCCTTTATGAAGACACCATGAGTAAGAAAGGCACATGCAGATGATACAAGTAGAAGTGGCCTAGGACCAAGAAGATCTAGGAGGATCTGGAATTCAGTGCAACAATTTGTTGGAAAACAATGTCACATCAGTCCAAAATCCATTTAAGGCAAAAACCCTAATTTTGGTACTTAGTCATTTTTGGCACAAAAATGGGTAAAACTTTTATGAGCCTATCTTGTAGAGCTTGAAGAGAGCTTTCCAATGGTCAATGACATTCAGTCATTAGAGATCAAATTTGGGAGAAAACCCTAACCCTAATTTTCTACAGATCTAGGGTTTTGACCTCATATGATAGCTCCTGGCATGAGGATCATAAAAATGTTGTCAGATCATCCATCAAGTAGTCAGAAGTGTGAAAAAGCACATCAAGAAGTTATTTTTAAAGTTAGCTAAAAGCAAATTTAAAAATAAAGCAAACTCACTTAAAATAAAGCAAACGTGATGTGATTAAAATAAAGCACTTTTTTGTGAGTTTTTTGCATGGAGCTTTAAAACCTATATAAGAGAGTCTTGGGTCACTTTGTTAGACATCACACACCAATTGGAAACACCATTTTTTGGTCCCTCATTAGAGGTGGTGCTCTAGCACACATGGGGCAGCCATGGTGCACTCTAGGAGCATGTTGAGGAGCAACTATGGAGTACTTCTTAGAGAAGAGTGTGCTCACACTCTTGCTTATGGAGAGGACTTGCCCATCAGCAGCTTGATGGTATAGATCAGAAATTCACATGATGTATTTGAAGATTGTCTTCTACATGAAGATTTTGGGTTACTTCAAAGACATTGGATGGTGGTTAACATAAGATTTGCATCTTATGTTAAGAATTCAGGTACATATTCTCTTTATGCACATAGGTACTACTTGGAGTTTATGGAGGTAGTGGCATCCATATCAGGAGGAGTCCTATTCGGCATAGGTACACGTGAATCAATACATATATGCTTTATACATATTTGGATGAGGTGTTCAAGAAGGTATGTTCATATGAGTTTAAGGATTTCTGGCAGCAAACTTGTTAGCATTCTTTGCTACATTTGTAAGTATTGTGATGTTTTCACACACATATCTGACTTAGGGTCTTCCATAGCCTAAAGTTAGATGAGGGTTTGATGATTATCAGTTTCACATTGATCCTTCCTCTTTCTGTTACTCATATGCACTCTTCTATAACTTATTAGGTCACACATCTCATATATATTCAGATTTTTGTCCATACATTTGAATATTTTTATTACATTTTTACATTGACTCATCCATCTATTTCTGTTCACATAGAGTGGTTGAGAGTTTTGCTCCAACATTGTAAATTGACATTTGTATATATGATAGTGTGAGTAAGCAGTGGCTTACATAACACTTTACACATGTTATCTAATCTCTCTCTATCTTTGTCTCATCATTTGTATGGTTAAATGTAGTATGTTCATGTTTTGTCAATATTGGAAGATTGTTGAAATCTATGTTGTAGATCCTGGACCTATGGAACTTGGACCTATAATCTTAGTTATGGGCCTACTTAATTTCCAACATTTGGTATCAGAGCATCCAGGTTCACAGGTTCCCAAACCTCCAGGTTTACAACATATGATTTAAGAGCATCTTCTAACATTTGACATACACACTTAATCTAGATGAGTAGAGATTTGAGAAATAGACAATTGAGTCATATGTTTATTCAGCAGTGTGGTGTATGAAGTTGATGATCTGTTAGCACCTAAATACTTTTGGAAGATTAAAGATACTTTACAGAAGTATTACTTGAAGAATCATAGGTATTAGTTTTTACTATCAAATTGCCATTTGCAGGTCATATCTTAGAAGAGAAGTTATGAAAAGATTTGACGAGTTCAATAAACACTTTCATTTTTTGAAAGTACAAGCATTAACTACATCAAAACTGTCAAGAACAAGAAGATGAGATGAGTTTTGATAAATCTATTTCATGGTAAGAAAGCTTATCTAAGAAGACAAATTTGGAGATGAGATGAGTTTTGTTTTCAGCCAACCTTGTGTTGTAAGTGTTGGAGCAAGTCTATGACAAGCCTAAGTATTGGCTTGAGTCTCACAAAGTCTTAGAAGAAGCTTTAAAAAGAAGACTATGTAAAGTTCACTTGTGAACTACCTCTTGTAACTTTTGAAGAGTTTACTTAATGTAAAAGTAAGAGAATCTTAAGTGGTTGAGTCCACTTGATCAAGAATGGAAAGAGGAGCCACGAATTTGTGATTTGTGGTAGGTAGAGAATCAAATCAATCATTGATTGATTGGAGAGTGATTGAGGGAAGTTAGCCTCCCAAACTCAACTATAAATAGATGGCAATTTTAGTCGTGGTTAGAGAGACCTATGTGAAGACCTCCAAGAGCTGAGCTTTATGCCATATCAAGGTGTGATTCCAAGGCACACATATGTATCAGTAAGTCATTGTATTGTACAAGCAATATACTTTCATTTTCATGATTATTTGAGTTCATCTTTCCATGTTCTTGTGAAGTGTACTACTCACTGCCATTACTCTCAGTTTTCTCAGTCAGCTTGCAGAGATGTTTTCTCTGATCTTGGTGCATCATTTTCAGTGATTTAACTTGGTAAAGTTAGCTCTATAACTCTACTATATGCTCACAAATTTTCATGTCATTTGGATGTTGCAATCTTCAGTTATGTTCATTTGAAGTCAATAGGGTCTGTTCATCTTCACTTCTCTGTCAGGTACCCGACTTTTTCACGCATTTTGTCAGAGCCATTTCTCAGTGGTTAATTATCCAAATTCAGTGATTTAAAGCTTTTTGGATTCAGCTTACTGTCTAGTATAACGATACAAATTTTCATAATCATTGGATTTCTACATTTTGAGTTATGTTGATTTTTTTGCTCACTGGTCTATTTCTGTAGCAGCCCGTGAAAATCGGGATGATGTCATCACTTGTTAAAACTCATTCTCAGTGTGTGGTTCATTATTTTTGATGAGATTACTCTTGAAAGTTAGCTCTTTAAGTTGCCTAGACTTCCCCAAGAGGAATTGAGCTAATTGCTGCTGTGATCAGAGAATTATGTAAAACACTAGACAGGTGTATGAACCAAGAATAGCAAGTTTTCACCTCTGAGCTAACTCCAACTTATTTGTTTTGATCTATCTTTTTGAGAGTGATCTTCCAAGGTACATAGGGTTTCTAATACATCCATTGGCAAGCTAAAAGGGCCCACCATATACTCCTGGATTTCATTTGGCTGGTGTGGATCAAGGATTTTGCAACACCTCTTCATCTTCAAGCACATACCTATCCATCTCTTCACAGTGGTATCAGAGCAAGGTTGGACAACATGGCAGATGGATTTCCTTCATCAATTGACAAATTGGATAGAGGTAATTACTCAGCTTGGTCAGTAAGAATGGAAGCTTATCTCCAAGGTAGAAGTTTATATGGTTATGTGGCTGGGGATGAAGTTATGCCAAGTTTTAGGAACAAAAGTCAACCAACACAAGAAGAGCAAGAAAGATTGAGCACATGGTGCTCCAAGGATGCACTTGCAAGGTCTTATCTCCTCAACTCTATCTCAGATTTTTTGTTGCCTCACATTAGAAGTTGTAAGACATCTCAGGAAGTGTGGGATGCACTTGAAGCTTTCTTTTCTTCAAGTACCAAAGCTAGGAAGCATCAACTATGGCTGGAGTTCACAACTCTCAAGAAGGCTCCCAAACAAAATGTGACTGATTTTGTCACAAAGCTCAAGGACATAGCGGATCAGTTGGGAAGCATTGGAAAGGTAATAGATGAAGAGCAAATTGTAAGGCAGGTCATCAATGGCTTGAAGGCAGATGATAAGTGGTAAGCATTCACCACAGCTATGGATTTGTACATGGACATGCATGTACCTGATTTCAACACACTCATTGGACAACTACTTACTCAAGAGGCAAAGCTTATCAAAAATGGAGAAAGCTCTAAAGGTAATCAATCTTCAGCTTTATACACGAATAAAAGCAAGTCTAAAGATAACAAAGGAAAGGCAAAGAAAGTGGATGATGAAGCAGGTACATATCAAGCTAACTATGCAGGTAGAGGAAGACATGGCAGAGGTAGAGGAAGAGGAGGTAGACAAGGCAGGGGGAGATCCCAAGACTCCAACTCATGTTCTATTTGTGGATTAACTAATCATACAACTGAAAATTGCTTTAGGAATTCCAGGAATCAAAGAGGCAGAGGATACAATAGAGGAAGTTATGGCTACTCAAGAGGAAGGTTCAACAACTACCATGGCAACTACAACAACTACAATCATTCAAACTATCAAGGAGGCTACAAAGGAAGGAGAGACTACAATAACTACACAGAAGACTCAAACAAAGAGGATTCATTATTGATCATGAACATGGCTATGCCACAAGGTAAATATGATGAGCATGTTTTCTACATAGATTCAGGTTGTTCAAATCATGTGGTAGTAAATTTTGCACTCCTATCAGATTTAGAAGATCCAAGGAATAAGCATGAGGTACAAACAGGAGATGATACAAAACATCCTGCGGAGAAAATAGGCAATGTCAAAGCACCTGATGGAAACATCAACCTACTCAGTAAGGTACTCTATGTCCCTACCATTACAAAGAATTTGATAAGTGTTGGGCAGATAGTAGAGAAAGGGTTGCAAGTCAGGTTCACAAAAGCAGGAGCATTTGTTGAAGATCCAAGTCAAGGATTCAGAAGAATTGCAAAAGGTGAAAAGACAGGTAGATTGTTCACATTTGAATTACAGGACACTAGAAACATTGCTCTCTTTAATTATGGTAGTCAGACACTCACAGAATTGGAAGTATGGCACAAAAGGTTAGCACATATTGGTGAAAGGTCATTAAAGCAAATCTGCAGGGACCAAAGTGTACTTGGACTTCCTAATTTGTCAAAACAACATATGATTTATAAGTGCAGTGCATGTCAATTTGGAAAGTCTCACAGGTTACCATTCATGAAGAAAGGTTATATGCATGGAGATCTCTTGGAGTTGGTTCATACAGATGTATGGGGACCTAGCAAGGAAGCTTCAATATCTGGATCAAGGTATTATGATTCCTTTATTGATGATTGCAGCAGATGGACTATCCTATTCTTTATGAAACACAAAGATGAAGTTTTTTCATGTTTCAAAAGATATTTGGCTCTTGTGGAGAATCAAATAGGTAAATCACTAAAAAGGCTAAGGTCAGATGGAGGGGGAGAATACTTCTCCCATGATTTTGATTCTTTTCTTCAAGAAAGAGGAATCAAAAGAGAGGTAACTACAAGGTACACTCCTGAGCAAAATGGAGTGGCAGAAAGGAGGAATAGGACAATTGTTGAAGCTGCAAGGTCTATGTTAAATGAAAAGCATTTACGTAATTACTTATGGGCTAAGGCTGTATCTACAGCCACTTACTTGATTAACAGGTTGCCTTCAAAATCCCTTGATGGGATGACTCCATATGAGGCTTGGAATGGAAGAAGACCAAGCTTAGATCATTGTAAAATTTTTGGATGTATTGCTTTTGCTCATGTTCCTTCACAGGTTAGAGGCAAGATGGATCCAAAGGCAGAAAGGTGTGTATTTATTGGATATGACAACAATCAAAAGGGCTACAGGTTATACAACCCTACCAACAAAGGATTCTTGGTAAGCAGAGATGTAGTTTTTGATGAGAACAATTCATGGTATGAAGATTCATGCAGGAAGATCAATTTACCATATAATCTTGAAGAAGATTTTCCAAAGCTTGGTAGAGAACAACCAAAGATTGAAGAACAAGACACCTCAGAGGATGATGAAGAATCTCACATGGAAAAGGTCAAAGCATGGAAGTCTAAAGGTAAAGCAAAATTGCAGGAACTTGGACATGAGGCAGAATCATCACATCATGGCCTAAGAAGATCTATGAGGGAAAAGAAAAAACCAGAAAGGTATGGGTTTGACACCTCATTAGTAACTAAACATTCTATCTACATAGCACAGGACATAAACCAAGAGGAGCCATCATCATTTGAAGAGGCCAAAGCAAAAACAGAATGGAAGCATGCAATGAAGGAAGAGATTGAAGCACTTGAGGAAAACAACACTTGGGATTTGGTGCCCAAGACTTCATCCATGAAGGTAATAGGCTCAAGATGGGTCTATAAACTCAAGAAGAATTCTGATGGTTCAATTAACAGGTATAAGGCAAGGCTTGTGGCAAAAGGCTTTGCACAAACTCAGGGAATTGATTATGAGGAGACTTTCTCTCCTGTGGCAAAGATGCCTACTATTAGGGTTTTGCTTAGTATTGCCTCTTCCAAGAATTGGAAGATACCTCAACTAGATGTAAAGAATGCATTTTTGAATGGTTGGATAACAGAAGAGGTATATATGGCACAACCACCTGGTTTTGAGAATCAAGTTTATCCTGATTATGTGTGTAAACTTAACAAAGCATTGTATGGTCTCAAGCAAGCTCCAAGAGCTTGGAATTTCAGGCTTGTTTCATTCTTGCAGGACAAAGGCTTTCAACCAAGCAAGGCAGATCCTTCACTCTTTATTAAAAAGATTAATTCTGAGGTCATCTACCTATGTGTATATGTAGATGATATTATATTGACAGGAAATGATGAAGATGGTATGAAGAAGATCAAAGATCAGATGAGAGAAGAGTTCAAGATAAGTGATTTGGTTTCACTTACCTACTTCCTAGGTTTGGAAGTTGTCTACAAAGATCATGGTTTGTTTCTCACTCAAAGAAAGTACATTAAGGACATGTTGGCAAAATTCAAGATGCAAGATTGTAAGATTGCAGGTACTCTAATGGAGGTCAATCACAAATTGAGCTCACATGAAGGTGAAATCATAGAGGACATCACATCATATCAAAGTCTAGTGGGTAGTCTCAACTATGCCACATTGACAAGAGTAGATATATGTTACAGTGTGAGTGTGCTAAGCCAATTTATGCACACACGAAGGAAACCACATATGGATGCTGCCAAAAGGATTCTCAAGTATCTCAAAGGAACCATAAATGAAGGACTTTATTATCCTTATGTATCTGATTTAGGTTTGAAGCTATTTTCTGATGCAGATTGGGCTGGCTCCAAGGAAGATAGAAGGAGCACTTCACGTTATCTTACCTTTGCAGGTTCAAAGCTTATTTCATGGTCATCCAAGAAGCAACCCACAGTTGCTCTCTCTTCTACTGAAGCTGAATATAGAGGTCTTGCCATAGCTACACAAGAAGCTATGTGGATGAAGACATTATTCAAAGATCTTGGATTGGAGTTTGGAACTCCAACTATTTTTTGTGACAATATGAGTTCTATTCACTTGGCTGCTAATCCTATTTTTCATGCAAGGACTAAGCATATTGAAGTTCATTATCACTATGTACGAGAGAAGGTTCTAAGCAAAGAGATTCAAATATCATATGTGTCCACTCATCAACAATGTGCAGATATTCTAACCAAAGCATTGGATGGTACAAAGCTTTGCAAATTCAAGGCTATGATTGGTTTGCAAGTAATCTTGGAAGATTGAAGACCTCAAGCATACTTGGCTTGAGGGGGAGCTGTTGGAGCAAGTCTATGACAAGCCTAAGTACTGGCTTGAGTCTCACAAAGTCTTAGAAGAAGCTTTAAAAAGAAGACTATGTAAAGTTCACTTGCGAACTACCTCTTGTAACTTTTGAAGAGTTTACTTAATGTAAAAGTAAGAGAATCTTAAGTGGTTGAGTCCACTTGATCAAGAATGGAAAGAGGAGCCATGAATTCGTGATTTGTGGTAGGTAGAGAATCAAATCAATCATTGATTGATTGGAGAGTGATTGAGGGAAGTTAGCCTCCCAAACTCAACTATAAATAGATGGCAATTTTAGTCGTGGTTAGAGAGACCTATGTGAAGACCTCCAAGAGCTGAGCTTTATGCCATATCAAGGTGTGATTCCAAGGCACACATATGTAGTAAGTCATTGTATTGTACAAGCAATATACTTTCATTTTCATGATTATTTGAGTTCATCTTTCCATGTTCTTGTGAAGTGTACTACTCACTGCCATTACTCTCAGTTTTCTTAGTCAGCTTGCAGAGATGTTTTCTCTGAGCTTGGTGCATCATTTTCAGTGATTTAACTTGGTAAAGTTAGCTCTATAAGTCTACTATATGCTCACAAATTTTCATGTCATTTGAATGTTGCAATCTTCAGTTATGTTCATTTGAAGGCAACAGGGTCTGTTCATCTTCACTTCTCTGTCAGGTACCCGACTTTTTCACTCATCTTGTCAGAGCCATTTCTCAGTGGTTAATTATCCAAATTTAGTGATTTAAAGCTTGTTGGATTCAGCTTACTGTCTAGTACAACTATAAAAATTTTCATAATCATTGGATTTCTACATGTTGAGTTATGTTGATTTTTCTGCTCTTTGGTCTATTTCTGTAGCAGCCCGTGAAAATCAGGATGATGTCATCACTTGTTAAAACTCATTCTCAGTGTGTGGTTCATTATTTTTGATGAGATTACTCTTGAAAGTTAGCTCTTTAAGTTGCCTAGACTTCCCCAAGAGGAATTGAGCTAATTGCTGCTGTGATCAGAGAATTATGTAAAACACTGGACAGGTTTATGAACCAAGAATAGCAAGTTTTCACCTCTGAGCTAACTCCAACTCATCTGTTTTGATCTATCTTTTTGAGAGTGATCTTACAAGGTACATAGGGTGTCTAATACATCCATTGGCAAGCTAAAAGGGCCCACCATATACTCCTGGAGTTCATTTGGCTGGTGTAGATCAAGGATTTTTCAACACCTCTTCATCTTCAAGCACATACCTATCCATCTCTTCACAGTAAGTTGTTTGGATATCTAGGTAAAGAATTTGATCTAGATACACTTGAAAGGTAATTCAATATTCAGCCAAATCAAGGTAAAAGGTTGGAGAATTCAGTCTTCTCAGTCACATTTGAAGCAGAGTTTTGATTGAGAGATATGAGGAGATGGTAAAACATGTTTCTATGTTCACTTCCATTTATATACCATGTTTTTTCTCTTACTCTTAGCACTAGAGGAAGAGAAAAATTCATTTGAAGAAGTCAAGAGTGCTTGCTACTTCAAGATGAAGAGAACAAAAGGTATGGAAGAGAAGTTTGAAGATGTGGACATCATCAGGTGATGTAGAAGAAGAAAGTCCAACATTTCCAAAGGGAAGGTAAGACTTCCTTTTCTCTTATATTTTCCATATACTTTTCCTATTTTATCCTCTACATTTAAAGGCAAGTCTACGAGAACATCTTGTGTGAAGAAGAAGCAGTTTCTTGTTTTGCATTATACTTGGTCATGTTTAAGTAGATTTTGATAAAGAATTGGATTGAGAGAAAGAAAGGCAGCTTATATGTTTTGACACATATATGTATGAGTTATGTTGAAGATATTGAGCAGGCAGCTATATATTCCCTCAAAGAATTCTTGGAGTATCAATATAGAGCTACTTGGTATATGACAAGTTGTAGAGAAGTATATTTCTTCTTTATCTAACTCTTGAGGTAAAAGAGTATTTGTAGAAGATGTTGGAGACTTGAGGAGAGGTTTTATGTTTGGAAAAGCTACCTCATATTCAGTATTTTCAGAAAACTTCAGAAATTTCAGATTTTTGATGTACTAATTAGTTGAAAAATCTACTTTCTATGATTGTCTTGTTTTTTGGATACATGCTTGTATTCAAAAAAGTGTTCCATCAGATCCTATCACTTGATTGAGAAGTGGAGTTAGCCAAAAGAAAGTCAAGCAGGTACTGTCACATTTCACCCAAGAAGAATATGAAAGATATCAAGTATCAACTTGCAACTTTTGGAGTTCTCAAGGTGAGAGTTCGTCCACTTATGTTTCAAGTAGGAATTGCAGATTCTTGGAAGGATTTTGTTGAAGAAAGTTTTTTATCTTTATGTGAGAAGCATGAACACTTAAGCACATAACCCTATTTTTCATGCTAGAACAAAGCATATCGAGCTACATTATCATTTCATCAGGGAAAAGCTATAAGTAGGTGATATTGATCTTGTTTATGTGAGGACAGATGAGCAGGTTGCTGATATTTTTAGTAAAGCACTTCGATTTGAGAAGTTGAAGAAGTTTTGGAAGATGCTTGGATTATAGGACATGACATTGAGCTTGAGGGGAAGTGTTGAGATATCAAGCTTAACATGTGATGATCTAGGATGACATGTATCACTTTTTCATTTCTTTGACATGAAAAAGTGCATACTTTATGTACACTAGGATTCTTGGACATTAGGATTTTCCTTATGTACTATGCTTTATACATTGCACTTGTTGTATTGTTGTTTTAGTTCATTCTTGTACATTCATTTTACGTAATAGAAGAAGAAGAATAAGAAGAAGAAGAAGAAGATCATTCTTCCTTGCACTTGCCTCAATCTGTGCGTGTGCTTCTCTTTGATTGTGAGAGTGTGTGTATGAGCTCTCTTGCTTATCGCCTTCCTCGTCAAAGAGGCAAGCAACAATGCCTTAGAAGATCTACAACATGCTGTGTAGCACTCCCACAACAAGTTTGAGTCCAAGCTTCAAAATGTCGATCAGGAAGCTATGAAGCACATTGAGATACATACAAATGGAACAAAATGCAAAACTCCAACATAATATGGCCATCCTATGCCAACACATGGCAGCTTCACTTGAAGAGAACAAGCACCTTCAACAACAAAATCAGAACAATTTAGAGGTAGCTATTGAGGATACCCCTAGTGAGACAATCAACCCATCCAAGTTCTAGGAAATACCATTAAAGAACATCCACACCTTACTAGAAGAGCATGCCAATTTCTTGGAATCTTACAAAAAAATCTCATAAGAGATCAATCAATTATGCCAACAACAATCCGTGGCATGAACAATAGCCCCTGAAGCAACTTCTATTGGTGCTCAATCACATGAATGGGTCGAGTTGAAAAAAAAAGATGATTTTTGAATGAGATTATTCAATATGAGAGACCACCTTCACCACAAGAATTCCTAGAACTTGAGGAGATAGTGGACATCCAAGTCAAAGAAAATTTTTAAGTTCCTTATGAGCCACAACCCATCCCTAGTGGCATAGCTACAAGGAAGTGCAAGAAACATATGAAGCATCCAGACCACAATGGGTAAGACATGTTTGAATAAATCAGACGCATGCATGAGGATTCAATGGTGATCAAGATTAAATATATGGTGAATATCAAAGATATGGTGCTCTATTCACAATACTTCTAAAATATTTCTCATCGATGCCTAATCACTACTTTGGAGTTGCAATATACATCATATTTCATGCACTTAGCCAACTATAATGTAGAAATCAACTGTGTGATAGGCCAAGATCCCACCTTTTCTATGCAATTCCAACCTCACAACATTCAAGAGCGAGATAAAAGAGGACCAAACTTTCAACCCAACTAGCTTAGACACTTTTTAGAGAACTAACTTGAAATGAGGCATACATGGTCCATTGTCCCCTGCATATTAGGGGACAATGTCCCCTAATATTAGGGGACAATGCATTCAAGAGCGAGCTAAAAGAGGACCAAACTTTCAACCCAACTAGCTTAGACACTTTTTAGAGAACTAACTTGGAATGAGGCATACATGGTCCATTGTCCCCTGGTATCATGCCGAAGATCATGGCTAGCATTTGTAATCAAATTCAAGAATAACCCGAAGTGTTCTGATTGGCTCAAATATCCTTACTTTTCTCCACCCCAGGGACCACCTACAGTGGCTTACATGATTTCCACAATCCACCATTGGTCCCCACGTCTAAAGAACATGCGCGATGTAGTGGCCTAGATGACAATGAAGATATTTCAGTTAATGACAATGGGCTTCAAAACATTTTTCAAGCTCAAGGCTCCATATATCTCAGTGCCAAACTTCACTAAAGGAAATTGTGATGTGGTCAATGAAATGAGGACTACACCCTCCATCCAGATTATCTATGTGTGGCATGCTCATTTAAGTATTTTTTGGCATGTTAGAAATAGAATTTTGAGGAGATGTTTTCAACGTGCTTTTGAGAATATCACTCCGATGTATTTATTTCTAGGCCTACTCATCGCATGTAAATTTTCACTATCAAAAAAGCCATCCACTTAGAGAATTCAAGGGTGCCACATCTCAAAGTCTTAGGTGCTACAGATTGGTTGCAACTTATGATGGATCTTGCACATGGACTCATGTTTAGGGAACATAAATTGGAAGCACATGTTGTCCATTATTACATAGACCACCCTCCCCATAAAGGGTTTGTGAAGGATGAGAGACATGAGAGAGGGGGGATTGTTAGCAGTTAGGGTGAACTAAGCCACCAACGAGGCATGCAATAGGGGAGAAAAGACAAGGAGGTGAAAGAGACAAACAAGGATGATTGAATAGATAGAGTAGTTAATGAAGATCCAAAAATCTGACCTATCTATTTCCTAGATGTAAGATCTTTTGAGATAGTGATCTTTATTACTAAGCTACAATATAAATAACTGGTTTTGACCATTTTGACTCCATGCGTACTTGACTTGAGGAGCATTAGAAAAGTCTATGTACCAAATTTTGTAATTTTTATAGCTCATTTAAGCCTCCAAAATAGCCTAAGAACCTTGAGAGATCATTCTTTCGGGGGGTTCTTGAGAGAGATTATTTGGAATTGAGCTTGTATGAATTTGATTATATCTTGAAATTAGAGAAATAAATGACTCCATTGCTCCACTCTTTGTCTTGCCTTGTGTGCACATGTGTGTATGTGTGTGCATGCTTGTGTGCTTCTCACACATGCACTTGTGCATTACACTACCTCACGGTTGTCATGCCATCCTCATGTTTCCACTGTTTGACAATTACGAGGTTGATCTCCCTCACATTGGTACTTCCATTATGCTAGAGTGACAATAGCAATAAAAAAATTAGTGGAGCCAAGGGGCATCCTTGTCTACTCAAGCATTTTAATCTAATCAATTGGGAGAGTTGACCGTTAATATTAATGTGAGTAGAGGCCTTTCCCATAAGCATCAAGTTCATCTTGATAAATTTCAGTCTACATCCAAGTTCTTTCAAAGAATGAAGCATGAGGCCACACTTGAGTCTATCATAGGTTTTCTTGAAATTTATTTTGAGAAAGACAACATCCTACAAGGATTCCTCCACAAAGAGAAGTCCTACATCGATGATAGCCTTGAGGAGGGACTGCCCTTATCCTTTTGTAGGCTCACTTTCATGAAGGACTAAAAGTGGCTCAAGTAGACAAGTGTGATCCTCAAGTGGATCTAGAGATTGAGAGGACCAAACTTTGTGTAGAAATGGTACAACTAGCTCAGGCTATGTTCAATGCAAGCCATCTTTTCAATTAGACTAAGTACAACCATAACTACATTTGCAAGAAATTTTGGTAAGGATAGATCAACAAGTAGCTAAACCCAAGACTGTAGCTATCCAAAGCCACTTAAACTAGTAGACATGAAAGAATAGACATATCCCTATATGATTCCTATGTTCCTAATTCTATGGAGGATCTCCTTCATCACTAAATTGTTATTTCAAAGAGTTATTGAGAGAGATACAAGAAGAGAAATGGGCTGAGGAAAGAGAGGACCCTCCTCTTATTTAGTTAGTGAATGATCTTCATGATCAATTCCCTTAATACATTCCCTCCTTCTATGCGGAGGAAGAAGACGTGCAGTCTAGTGAACAATTAGACTTTGAATCAAGTTCCTTGCAGGAATTTCCTCACTTTGTAGGCTCTTAGGAACCTAAGTCTATCAAATTGAGAGCTCCCATGATCATGATAAGAAACGATGAATCAGTTCTACCTAGGAACACTAAAGTACTGAAGAACACTAAAGTGTAGTGCCATCTCACTTTAGAGGATCTACTTCACCTGAGTTGTGGAAGCAACTAGAAAAGCATTTTCCACAAGTAGCTAATTGCCACTCTCAAGTTGGTTCTCAAAACAAAATATCCGAGATTCCCCTAGAAAAGATAGGAGATATGAGCAAGGGAGAAGAAGGAAACACCTATCTTCCTATCACTTATTAGGGTTACACAACAAAGGCTAAATAATATTTAGGATGAAAGAATCATGCGTGTGAGATAATTTTGGGAAGACCATTCATGAGGAAGTTGCAGATAGTGTAGGATTGGGGAACCAATTCTTTGTACTTACAACATTTAGGTGTAAACACTAAAGTCAATCTCAAGCACTACTTCCATAGAGACATACCAACCTTACAATGGAATCCAATCCATATGATAGTAGATTAGACTGAATTGATGCATTCCACAATATTAGATACTTCATGGATGCATGAAGATATGAAATTATGGATGTGTAAAGTTCCAAAAGAAGAAGATAAGCGATTAGAATCCATAAACCTAGGTGCTATAGAGAAACCTAGATCTATTCAAGACCTAGTCCATGCACCTATGGTATTTCTTGATGAAGAGTTTGAACACCCAAACTAGGCAAAAATATTAGCCATGATGGATAAAGATGTCCATGAGGAAAAGTGGACATCGGATTGCATGGAAGATTCAAAGATGATCCACTTTAACCCGATATATTTGACTAGTAGGGGAATGCATTCTTCAACCATTCACTATTTCATTTCCACAACAAAGTACTAATGGAGCATCCATGGCTCAACAAGTAATACCTTCTCTACCTATTGACTTTGATTTTCTAGGTCTATTAGCTTAGAGAACTAGGCAATGCAGATTTTGAGGAAGTTCTCAAAGAGGTTGACTTTGTCTGAGAAACCAAAGATGAAGATGGACATAAAAAAAACAACAACATCAAGAAGAGGAACAAAAAGAAATATAGGAGTAGGAAGAAGAAGAAACCCCAGCTTCTACGGTGTACCTACATCAATTACATGAAACCATGGAGAGTGTTCAATCTAGAGGAACACTCTCAGTGTATGTTGATGAATCAAATGTTGGTAGAATAAGGAGTTGAACCATAATTCATTAAGTTGCTACCAATTCTTACAAAGACCTATGGGATTTTGACGAATTGATCATATGTTACAAACAACATGTGCATAGTATTATGAGAAACATATCAACACAAGATAAAGGCAAGGGAAGAATATCCAAATAACAATCACACTAGCACAAGCAACAACATCAGCTCAAGAAATGTTTACCACAACCACAACCCCACTATCTACAGCAATCATTGACCTAACTATCAAAACTTCTGTATAGACATCCCCAATCTCAACAATTCCCCATCCCTTCTGTACTAGAACCGATGGACACCAATCCACAACCACAATTCAATTCAGCCTCCAACAAGAACAACCAGTATTCCACACCCCTCCTTGTTCACCCCTAGGACTAAGGACACTGTAATGGCCACCAAACAAACCACATCAACACCCAATTTTTCCTTTCATGCCCTAGTTTCCCATTCAACACTCTTCTCTTCATTCACCAACCTATTCTACTACACCTCCTCCTTATCAAAATCCTCCATAGGCCATCAATCCCAACACCTTGTAGTGGGCCACCCAATCCCTTCCTCCACCATGTTGGGTTATCCTAGCATGCAATCCACCCACCCTTTTGTCTAATCAATAAACCTCTCATTCCCATTGTCATTGATGTTTCCACCTCAACCACCATCAATTAGATTTCCCCGTCCTCACTAAACTTGGATTTCCATTTTCAAATCCATTTTCTAGCCACTAGCCCAATCTACTTCTTATTGGGCTAGCTCCTCACAAGGTCCTCAACATTTCATCACATTACAGTTCTTCAGTAACACCATAAGCACAAAACCTACCATACTTGTTTTCATGGTAGCACGATCATGCACTCCACATTCAATCCTATGTACATCTAACCTCCCAAAGCCTCCCCCAACCCCCACACTTCCACCTTCCCTTATTTGCCCTCCACTAACCTCACCTGTACCCACAACACTATCCTGCACTACATCCACAATTCTCACCCCCATTCTTTTTCCCCTTGCATCCCCCCTATACATAAAGCATCCATGAAACCTTAGACAAAAATATCAACAATTGGAAGCATGCAACATGATTCTCAACGAATAATCTTCTTAGCTTCAAGAGAGATTAGAAAAGTTGTAGGCAAGCAAAAATGCCTTAGAAGATTAGTACCATGCCATGCGGCAATCCCACAATGAACTCAAGTCCAAGCTTTAGAATGTGGATTAGGAAGCTATGAAGGACATTGAAAGCCACATGCACATACAAATGGAAAAAAATGCAAAACTTCAACATAATATGGCCCTCTTATGTCAACACATGGTAACTTCACTTGAAGAGAATAAGCACTTACAACAACAAAATCAAGACAATCTAGAGGTAGCTATTGAGGATACCCCCAATGAGCCAATCAACCCATCCAGGTTCTAGGCAATACCATCAAATAACATCCACACCTTATTAGAAGAGCATGCCAATTTCTTGGAATCTTATAGAAAAAAATACCAAAGGAGATCAATCACTTATGCCAACAACAATCCATAGCACAAACAATAACCTCTGAAGCAATTCCTATTGGTGCCAAACCACATGAATTGGCAGAGTTGAGAAAACAAATAGAAGAGTTGTGAATGATATTATTTAATATGAGATACCACCTTCACCACAAGAAGTCCTAGAACTTGAGGAGATAGTGGACATCCTGTCAAAGAAACTTTTGAAGAACCTTAGGAGCCACAACCCATCCCTAGTGGCATAGTTAACAAATAAGTGTAAGAAACCTACAAAGCATCCATACCACAATGGGTAAGCTTGCTACTTCATTTTTTGATATTCAGGCTATTACAAACAGGAACTTCAAAATCCCTGGAGTAAAAGATGGAGAAACAAAAGATATAGATGTAATCTCAATAATAATGAGCTTCCAAATATATCTTCTTTCATGGCTTGGCTATATAGTCATTTGCAATGCACCAATGCAAATAATGGAGAAATCTTAGATGAGAAGAGAGAGTTAATGATAGGTTGTGAAGGAAATGTAATTTTATTTTGATAATATTTTGTTTTTTTTCATATATGTATATTAGTTTCTCTTTACTAATTTAATTTCTTTTGTAGGCTTGAATGTTCACTAATATGTGGGCTTTTAAATAGCATATTAGAATCAATGCCATTGATTCTTTACGTAAAACAGAGGATTCTAGTATTGTTGCTTCTTTCAAGCAACTATCACGTGCTATCTCAAAAGAAACAAACCTTATAGATGGAGAACTTGGTTATGTGGGAACTATTGTTGGTATCTACAAAATATCATTTCGTACATTCAAACAGGTAGAAAAAAAGTTTATATTTTTTATGATAGGGTTTTATTATTTTTTTAAGCACCATATAATGGTTTTTTGTTTTTATATATTTTGATAGGTCATTTCGAAGGTTGACTGGTTTCGAGTCGAGTATAAAGGTAGTAATTCCACATTGAGAAAGGAATTATCTGGATTTTGGGCACTTGATTCTTCCAAGGTAATGTGATATAAAGAACCATATATTCTTCCTAAGCATATTGAAGAAGCATTTTTTATAAAAACCTAGATGCTCATCCTTGGTGGCAAGTCATTCATGTTCAACATAGTGTTAGGTCATTGTTTGAACAATTTATTGTTAGAGAGATTGAAGAAAGTCCTCTTGATGATTCACCATCAGATAGTGATACATCAACATCTGAAAGAGAAATTAGAATCATTATACATGATAATGATACTAATTTTTTTGATGAAGAGGATAATACTCTACATGTTGATTCTACTGATGATGAAGAGGAATTACTAGAAACCGATATTAATCCATCAATAGATGATGTCATTCATGAGAACACAGATTTAACAATAGAAGAAATAAATGAAATCAATAAGGATAATGAAGATGAGACTATATTGATGTCTTACCAAAATGATGGCAATAATGAAAACATATGACCAGATTAGATAGTAATTTCTACTCTAGTTATCAATCAATAACTAGAATAATTTGAATGGATATCAGATAATAGATTCTTCTTTATTCAACTAGAATATCGATGAATCCTACTAGAGAGATGAAATCATGTTCTTTTAAGTTAGAACATGAAGCTCGAGGCTATGCCTAATTATTTTATATATAGTTTTATCTTCGAGGAGCAAATTTTTCTCATGTATGTATGCATATGGGTGTGTATTCATGTGTATTATATGTATACATGTGTTAATATGCACAAAGATGTGTTTCATGTATATGCATGTGTGTGCATGTGTGTGATATATGTATACATGTGTTAGTATGCACATGTGTATATATGCATATGCATTTGTGTAATATATGCAAGTGTGTTTATAATTGTGTATGCATGTATAAGTATATGTGTGTGCATGTAGGCATGTATATGTGATGTGTACATATATATATGTACATGTGTCTATGTGTAAATGTGTACATGTAAATATGTATGCATGTATATATATACATGTGTGCATATACGCATGTATGTGTGATGCATAATCTACTCCATTTTATATTTATGTATGTGTATCCACATGATGTGTATGTATCTTTATATATATTATGATCCTTGTTGATTCGAGTAGCTATATATAGAGGCATAAAGTTGGGAGGGGAGACATCTCTCTAGTAGATGGTCAGAGGAATAGATGCAATGTGTACATATACTTCAATCATATGGCTAAAAGGTTGAATTAGAGTTTCTAAATTAGGGTTTGTAAAACCCTAATATCAAAATTAGTGTTTTCGAATTAGGATTTTTGAAATAGGATTTCTGAATTAGAATATTTATAACAGGGTTTTTGAATTAGGATATATATATATATATATATATATATATATATATATATATATATATATATATATATATACACACACACACACACACATGTGCATGTATGTATGTGTGTGTATGTATGTGTATCTATATGTGCGTATGCATGTGTTGTGTGTGTGTATGCATTTGTATGTGTATATATGTATGTAAATATGATTATTTGAGTCTATGTGTGTGTACATATGATTATGTATGTGTATGTGTATGTGTATTTGAGATATGTGTATGTGTCTTTGTGTGTATTCATTATATGTGTGTAACTCCATGCATGTGTATGTATGTGTGTAAATGTGCATGTATGTGTGTGTATGTATAAATATGCATATATGTGTATATTGTTGGGAGATTTGACAACTCCCTATGCAACTAGAAGCGAAATGTAACCTCCCAAGGTACACTCAACTGGACACTGTTCTAGTGTTCTGGTTATTTCTCAGAGCTGGTACAGATATTTCCCAATAAATTTTAACCACTCATAGTAGACTTAAAGAGCTTTCTAACAAGACAAACTTCATCTAAAATGGATGCTCACAAATGAAATGGCAATGTCTGCAAGTCAGGCTACTTTGCCAACACTCTCACAGACATGTGTAGAGACACACCTTCACTCCAGATACAATAACTCAGAGAATATGCAAAGACAGATCCTGAGATTTGAACCAAAATTAGAGGACTATATAAGCTATCCAACAAAAGTAAAATCATAGAAAATGCATTTCTACAATATGAGAACCAATGGATACAACTCAGAGAAACAGAGACTAGTCACTGCTAGCATAGACAGTGAGATATCCTAAACCAAACTTGGGATGGAAGCAAGAAGGGGGCTTGCTTAAGCTAGGGGGTTGCTTGCTGGAGTTCCTGCACTCTACGAACACTCGAATACACCAAAGAAACACACGGGATCACCCAAAAAGTCGTGATCCAAGCCTATTTTAAATAGAGCAAGTAGACTTCTACAATCTAGGAACCTCTTTTCCTACAATTGCTCCTCTCTAAGTTAGAGGAATTGATTGGAATGATTTGGGGAGTTGTTGAGTGATTCCTTTTGGGGAAATCTCATGACTTGAGGCCTTCATACATTGGTCCACTTGTACAAATTAGTTTGCCCACGAATTTGTACTTTGACGCTTGATTTTTTAACACTCCCCCTCAAGCTTCAATCTTCATCTTCATCCAAGGTCCTTCATGCTAATGCCTTGCTTGAACTTCATGAGCTTTGTGCCATCCAATGCCTTTGTAAACATATCAGCAACTTGGTCTTTTGTACCTATATGAATCACTAAAATCTCCTTTGTCAATACCTTTTCTGTTATGAAGTGGTAATGCACTTCAATGTGGTTGGTTCTTGCATGGAAAACAGGGTTTGAAGCAAGGTGTATGCTACTCAAGTTATCACAATAGATAGGATATGTATCAACCTGCAAATTCAAGTCCATAAACAACTTCTTAAGCCACATAAGTTCACATGTGACTTGTGCAAGGGCTCTATACTCAGCCTCTGTAGATGATAAAGTAACTGTCGGTTGCTTCTTTGACATCCAAGATATAACTTTGCTTCCAAGCATCACTAGATAACCACTAGTGCTTCCTCTATCTTCTTTGGATCCGGCCCAATCCACATCAGAGTATCCCTTGACCTGCAAATCATCATATGCATAGCATAATCCTTCATTTATAGTACCCTTTAAGTACCTAAGCATTCTTCTTGCTGCGAACAAGTGAGTAGTCCTTGGACTATGCATAAATTATGACAAGACGCCTACTCCATAAGCTATATCGGGTCTTGTGATGGTTGCATAATTAAGTGATCCAACAATAGACCTATACAAAGTGTCATCTTCAAGAGGATTACCATCACTAGAGCTCAGCTTCAAATTAACCTCCATTGGATTGGAGATTGGCTTGCAATTTATCATTCCAAACTTTTCAAGTACATCTACAATGTACTTCTTTTGCATCAACATGATTTCATCTTGTTTGTAAACAACTTCAATGCCAAGAAAGTACCTCAATTCCCCAAGATCTGAGATCTTAAATTCTTTACCTAGCTTGGATTTGATGTCTTCAATTCCCTTTATGTCATTACCTGTGATAATAAGATCATCGACATAAACACAAATGTAGGCAGCTAGTTCACCTCTTTGCTTCATGAAGAGAGAGTGATCTACATCACTTTGTTTGTATCCACACTTGATAAGATATTCCACCAATCTATGATTCCAGGCCCTTGGTGCTTGTTTTAGGCCATAAAGAGCCTTTTTCAACCTGCAAACATGTGTAGGAAATTTACTACTTACAAAACCTTGTGGTTGCTCCATATACACTTCTTCTTCCAAGTCTCCATCGAGGAATGCATTCTTGATGTCCAATTGGTATAATTTCCATCCTTTGATGGCTTCCATAGCTATTAAGGTTCTGATGGTGCTCATTTTATCCACGGGGCTGAAAGTTTCTTCAAAATCCACTCCATATGTTTGTGCAAAGCCTTTTGCAACAAGCCTTGCTTTGTACCTAGAGATAGTCCCATCCGCTTTCCTCTTTACCTTGTAGACCCACTTGCTTCCTATCACTTTCAAGCCATCCTTCTTGGGCACAAAAATCCAAGTCTTGTTTTCTTCAAGATCTTCAATCTCTTCCTTCATAGCTTCCTTCCATTCTTTATACCTATTTGCTTCTTCAAAACATGTAGGTTCACGATCTTCTATAACTTTATTCATATAAGCATAATGAGTTGCCATAAATGAATCATATGTGAGCCTATCTACTGGATACCTTGGCCTTAAGGACTTCCTCTCTTCACCTTTTTGGAGGTATGAACCTTCTATTTCTTGGTTTATGCTTTGGTACATGTGAAGATTCTCCATGGTCTTCACCACTCACTTCAACTCCATCATCGTCTAGCTCCACAAGCTTTGCTCTCCCTTTTGTTGAATGACTTGATGCTGAATTTCCTCTTGCTCCCCCTTTCCAAGGTGATGAAATCTGATCTTCATCCTTTGAACTTGAGCTTTGATGACCACTTAGTTCAATACTTGTTTGTCTTTGAGCTTCTTCATGCCTAGATCCATCATCTTCATGTTCCTACAAATACTCTACCTTCTTGTACCATAAAAGTAGCTCATCAAAAGCTACATCTCTTGATACTTTGAGCTCCTTTGTTTTTGGATTGAAGCACCTAAAACTCTTTTGATCATTTGCATAGCTAATGAAGACACACTTTTCTGACTTTGCTTGCAACTTTACTTATGCCTTAGCTCACTAGGAACGTGAACATAGCATGTACAACCAAATATTTTGAGGTGGGAGAAGTTTGGCTTCTTACCATACCAAGCTTGATAAGGTGTTGGGGTGTGTATTCCTGAAGTTGGAGCCCTATTCATGAGGTATATGGCTGTATTGGATGCATCACTCCAAAAATGGTTGGGCATATTCATTTCATTCAACATTGTCCTAGCTATCTCTACAATGTACCTGTTCTTCCTTTCTGCAACCCCATTTTGTTGAGGTGTATACCTGCATGTTACTTGCCTTTTGATGCCTTGATCCCAAAGAAAATCTGAAAATTCATTTGAGAAGTCCTCTCCCCCTCCATCGGACCTTAGCTTCTTTATGTAGTTACCTGTCTCCTTCTCAACCATAGCTTTGAACATTTTAAAGCATTGAAACACATCTGATTTTTGCTTTATGAAATAGATCCAAACCATGCGAGTACAATCATCTATAAAAGTCACAAAATACCTATTCCCTCCTAGGGATGGCTCCTTCGTTGGTCCCCATACATCTGTGTGAACCAATTCAAGTGGATGTTGACTGATGTATCCACTCTTCTTGAAGGGAAGTCTTGATTGCTTACCCATCTGAGAAGCTTCACATAAGTTCTTCATTCCTTGACCTTGAAAACTTGGTAGAACTTCTACTAGACTCTTTTGTGCATCTCCTTCATCCTTTGAATGTTGATGTGGCCAATTCTTTTGTGCCACAAGTCCAACTCCGCAATCTGCTTATTACCAAGAGTAAAGTATACATGATGTGAAGGATTTGGTTTTACCTGTAATGTAAACAATCTTCCTTGCTTCTTTCCTCTTGCAACCAGCTTGTAGCCTTGTTTTGGGTTCTCCACAAAGCATCCTCCTTTGTTGAATCTCACTTGGTAGCCTTTGTCCACCATTTGTCCCACAGATACCAAGTTCTTGGTGATTGTTGGTACATGAAGCACATCTTTGAGACACCTTCATTGCTCTTTGTCATCCAAAACCACATCACCTATGTGTGTGATCTCATGGGCTGATTCATCCCCTGTTTCCACATGCCCTTTACCACTTGGAGCATGTAGATTAGTGAACAAATTTTGGTTGCAACTCATATGGTTGCTGCAACCGCTATCGATATACCATGTAGTATCTACATTGTTTGAGCTTCCATACATATGCATCATAAGGAGATTTTCATTCTCAGAGCTAGTGGATGCATAATTACCTTGCCCTTTGTATGTTGCGGCTTTGTTGAAACTCCTTTGCTTGCTCCCTTGGTAGCAATCCCTTGCATAATGTCCATGTCGTCCACATATGTAGCATCCTTGACCATCTTGGCTTCTAGATTGTTGATGTCTTCCTCCTCTTCCTCTTGTCCTTCCTCTTCCTTTATATGAAGAGCCTTCTTGGTCATGTCCTTGATTGCTTTGTCTTCCTCCAAATCTTCCTCTTCCCCTACTTCGGTTGCCTTTTTGTGCTTTGCCCCTTGAGGCTCCTGCATAAAACACTTGGGCATCTTTGCCCTTTGATGAACCTCCATTTATATTCATTTCTTCGGTTACCATAAGAGAAACTAGTTGCTCAAAATCTGGAAGTGTGTCCCTTACATAAACTGAAGTGGTGAATGGTTTCCAGTTTTCATCATCCCTCAAACCATTGAGGGTATACGCCACTAGATCATCATCATTTATGTAGCTGCCAATAGATCCCAATGCATCTAAAAGTTCCTTGACTTTGAGAATGAAGTTGTTGATGCTACTCCCTGAGGTCTTCTTTAGATTGCTTAACTCATTTTTAAGTTGAATCTTCCTTGCTTTTGTACTAGTAGAGTAGAGCCTCTCCAAAGTTTCCCAAACTCTCATGCTTGAGTCTAGGTTTTGAATGTGTCCTATCATACTGTTGCTAATGTGTTGTGAAAGAATGAAAATAACTCTTTTGTCATGCTCATTCCATTCCCTAAATGCTCTCAGCTGGTCATTGGTTGGATTATCCCCCAACCTAGGTCTTGGATCAGTCCCACTGATCAAACCCCAAAGACCCTTGCCCATGAGATAGTTTGACATCCTAAACTTCCAAGGCTGATAGTTGCCTTTGTCAAGTTTCTCTATTTGAGTGTTGAACTCAGCCATATTCTGCTTTCCCTAAGGTTTGGAACTCTTCCAATACCTCCTTGAAGTGCTAGTGATGCAAAAGTAAACTGATGTTACCTCCAAGATTAGATCTCCTTTGATAAACTCCAAGTATGCTTCACTTGACGAGGATCGAGTGCTCCCCCTTGATAAAAATCTTTGTCCAGCTTCCTTTGGTGAAGAAACCTTTTAAACTCCAGCTCAAATAGCTCTTTTGCTTTGTAATGGATGCCCTCCAAGCACTTCAAAAATGCTCTGATACCACCGTTGGGAGATTTGACAACTCCCTATGCAACTAGAAGCGAAATGTGACCTCCCAAGGTACACTCAACTGGACACTGTTCTAGTGTTCTGGTTATTTCTCAGAGCTCGTACAGAGATTTCCCGATAAATTTTAACCACTCATAGTAGACTTAAAGAGCTTTCTAACAAGACAAATTTCATCTAAAATGGATGCTCACACATGAAATGGCAATGTCTGCAAGTCTGGCTACTTTGCCAACACTCTCACAGACCTGTGCAGAGACACACCTTCACTCCAGATACAATAACTCAGAGAATATGCAGAGACAGATTCTGAGATTTGAACCACAATTAGAGGACTATTTTAGCTATCCAACAAGAGTAAAATCACAGAAAATGCATTTCTACAATAGGAGAACCAATGGATACAACTCAGAGAAACAGAGACTAGTCACTGCTAGCATAGACAATGAGATATCCTAGCCCAAACTTCTGATGGAAGCAAGAAGGGGGCTTGCTTAAGCTAGGGGGTTGCTTGCTGGAGTTCCAGCACTCTAAGAACACTCCAATACACCAAAGAAACACACGGGATCACCCAAAAAGTCGTGATCCAAGCCTATTTTAAATAGAGCAAGTAGACCTACAATCTAGGAACCTCTTTTCCTAAAATTGCTCCTCTCTAAGTTAGAGGAATTGATTGGAATGATTTGGGGAGTTGTTGAGTGATTCCTTTTGGGGAAAGCTCGTGACTTGAGGCCTTCATACATTGGTCCACTTGTACAAATTAGTTTTCCCACGAATTTGTACTTTAAAGCTTGATTTTTTAGCATATATGTGTGTAAATGTGCATGTATGATGTATATGTGTGTGTATGCATGTATTTGTACCTATAGTCGCACTCTTTTTTTTCTCTCTCTCTCTCATATACATACATACATACATAAATACACATACTCATATCCACATATATATACATAAAAGCAATGTGTACTATGCATTATCACTACGATGAGCCATAAATGTTCGCATCTCTTTTAGACACCACTTATGCAACCATCGTGTCCCAAACTTTGTCTCAAGTGAACTAAGTATGTGTCCCACTTATCCCTCTCATCATCCTCACTACAAAAATAAAAACAAATCATGTAAATAAAACATAAGATATTTATTTCAATTTATATGTAAAATTTATAGTTACTTCCATTGCAAATAGACAAGGCGTAGATAAGAGTCACATAATGCTCGCATTTTTCTCTTGAACTCCAATCCATTCCCTATATACACTATATTCGCCACTGGCTCTATATCGCTAAGGTGCCTATGCATGTCCTCATAGGCACCTATGCTCTGCTCTCATGATTTGGAGGTGGTATAGGTGTCCTAAAAATAGATAGATAAAAATAAATTAGAATAAATAAAAATGTGTGTTATAATATCATTAAAAAAATTGTGAAAAAAAAACATACCTATGAGCAGATAGTTGTCTTCGTGCATGTGGAGCCGCAAAAGAGCCTTCCTCTGATCGCTGGGTAAGCATCTGGATCCTAAAATCTAGCTCATCATCACGCATCTCTGAGTACCCATGCATGATGATCCTTAAAGTATCAAGCAAAACTCATGCTCTCATAAGACTTTTTATAAGAGTGAGTTTCACCTTTCTCTCTCTACTAGGATCCATAATACCTGTACATATAAAACAAAATGGGTTAGAAATCAATATATGTACATGTACATATGTATGTGTGTATATGTGTATGTAGGTGTATATGTGAGTGTGTGTATGCTTGTAAGCATGTATGTATGCATATCCATGTGCATTATGCATGCAAATGTATGCATGTGTGTGTATGCATGTAAGTATGTATGTATGCATATGTGTTGGCAGTAGTCAAGGAACCGAAGGAGTCACAAGACAAGGAAGCCTACGAAGGGAGTCGGAGCAAAGAGACAGCACAAGCAGACACAATAGTCAAAGAAGATATGGCAAGTAGGCCATTTAAAATTTTCAGGCATCAAAGAGTTGGGCACACAAGAAGAAGGAGCAAGTAGGGAGCTCCAGGAAATGTATGTCAAAATGTTAGAAGAAATCCCTACAAAAATAGTGATTTTCATCACTAAAAACCATTGTAAATACCATTTCATATTTTTGTAGCTCCATTTTGTGCAAGCCAAGGAGTCCTTGAGCTTGAGGAGCTTTAGAAGTACCTACCTATTAGTTTTCACATTTTTTAGACTCCGTTTGAACCTCCAAATAGGATAGAGAACCTAATTTTTAACTAGGCTGGACACTAGGTCTGGACAAGGCCAAAACCTAGTCAAAAACTATAAATAGAGCTAGAGAGCTCATTTTTTGGGGTTAGCTTGTAATTGATTTGAACTTGTATGAGCTTTTTGAAAGTAATCTAAAGAACTCCATTGCTTCTCACTCTTGGTCTTACCTTGTGTGCGCGCGTGTGTGTATGTGTGTGCATGTTAGTGTGCTTCTCACTCACGCACTTGTGCCTTCACTTGCTCGAGGTCATCATACCATCCTCACGTCTTCCCGGATTGACATTAAAGGAGGTGCTACTCATCACTGAGCTACCCCAAATTTTGGCGCCGTTGCTGGGGATCCAGCTTTGAGGACGAGCCTGTGATGGTAAGACGTAGAGTTGACGCATTGGAGTCATAGGTATTTTCTTCACTTTTATCTATTTTCTTTTGTTTTTCTCATCACCGTCATCATCCTCACCATCTCCCACATCCATCTCTATCATCGCGAAAAATTTGAGTTTTTGGTCATATCACCCCTCCCATACCATTCCCCTCATTTCACTTGTGAGAGAGAGCGAGAGAGCGTTTGTGTGCTTGTGATTTTCTGTGTTTTTTGAGATTTTCTGCAGGAATCAGCATCCCCAGCAGCTGCACCAGCTCCAGCAGGTAAAAAATTTGACTGTGCAGGTCCCGAGGTGTTGACCTCTGTCAATCACGATCGACAAAAAAAATGGTCTTTTTGCTAAACAAAGTACATAATCATGATCTACATGCCTAGAGCTTCCCAAATGTGTGCTTGAAATTTTAAAATTCCTCAGATTTCTGTCAATCGCGATCGCTCTGTCAATCGCGATCGACAAACCACGATGGACACAAGCCGACGGCTCTGTCAATCGCGACCGACACGTCAATCGCGACCGACAGAGTCAACGACCGACTGACCACGACTGACAGAACCTACGCGTGACACGTGTCAATCGTGATCGAGCCATCAATCGCGATCGACCAGTCAATCGCGATTGACAGCCCCGATGGACTTGTCAATCGCGATCGACACAGTCAACGATTGCTTGACCACAACGGACAGACCCTCGCGAAGGACCTGTCAATTGCGATCGACCCATGAATCGCGACTGCTAGAGTCAACGACCCTTTGACCATGACCGACTGAAAATCCGGGCCACGTGTCAATCGTGATTGACCCATCAATCCTGACTGACAGCCACGACGGACCTGTCAATCGCGACCGACACGTCGATCACGATTGACCTATCAATCGCGACTGACAGAGCTTGCGAACACGATTGAAGGGTAAATTTGGCCAATTTTTTAGGGCAAAAAATAGTGGGCTATTCTTGACAAATTGTGGGACAAATACTAGTGTTCATCATTGCATTGTGAGGCCATTACACAAAGTATTTAGAGAAGTCCTATTTGCCTGCTAACCTGTTTAAAATCCTGATTTGGCCCCAAAACCCTGAGTGGACATAACTTCCTCATGCGAAATCCGATTGCGGTGATTTTTGTTTTGTTGGAAAGCTCCTGGGGAATACAACCAAAACTTCCACTGGTTATGGTAGAATTAATGTCAGGACTATTAGATAGGATAATTTGAAGTTGACCATATCCCGGGGTAGGAAAAAATTGAGGGTCCCTTGGGATCATTTTCCATAAACGCAAAAGGCAATTGGGTCTGTGAATTACATGCATGAAAGTGATCTGTCTGTCAACTGAGTTCAATTCTTGAGCTAATTGTGGACTTTTTCAGGTACTTTGAGAGCATCGAAGGGTACTCGAAGCAAGATTAAGTGCGAGCTTGGGAACACGCTTCCTGGGCATACAAGGGCAACCAAGGGAAGAACTTAAGGTTGGAAATTCTCAACACCCTATGTCAATCCCTAGCATAGGCTAAGTACAGATAGAGGTTTTGGTTAATTAGGAACACGTTAAGAACTACCAAGTCCAAGAACTCTAATCACTCAAGTGCAAGTGTTAGGAGATTACAATCGCGAAGCAACCTAAGGGAAAAGAAATTAAATTGAGCGACCGCACTCAAAGTACGATAAAAAAGTGTTCCTTGCGGCGAAGAGTAACTAGACAAGAAAAGACACCCTAACGGATTAAAAAAGAACAAGTGACTAATACAAAAGAACTCAGCAACGCAAGTGTACTTGGGAAAATTTGGGATTATTCAATTGGGCTTATGAACCTTAGATCAGGACGACACCTAGGGAGAGATAGACAAAGTCTTAGATCTTCAGAGGCTAGTGTCAATCATACTGCTAGGTCTTGGGCCCAGCAGTTGAGCCATCATTCGTACTACCCTAGCACTGAGACGAGCGAGTCTGAGATGTCCCACGGTATGGAGAGACCTACATGAAGTTCTGGGGTGCCGTATTTACATAGGGTGGAAGGCCCTTACAAGATGCAACTCGAATACCTTAGGACCAACCGATTAGGTGCTAGCATCTATGAGGACGGCCTAGGAAGATCTGTAGTACAGATTAAAAACCCTAACCAATCCATTGGACTAGAGCGCCCAGTTGTCAAGTTTGAAAATGGAGCATACTTGGACAAAGAAGGGACAATATTTGTTGTCACCAGTCATCCAGATAGGACAGATGAATTTGGGAATGTGGTCCCAGAAACGGACTTAGGTGACCTAGAGCAAGGAAACATGGGCGTAGAACCTAGAACCCCCCGAGGCAAATCTGTTCTCACTAGGATTATCACACCAGAGTGGATTCCCCAAGATAATAAGAGCATAGATCTACTCCTGAACCGAGAGACTGATGAAGCCTTTTGGAGATATAGATCTAATCAGCCGAGTGAGGTAGGAACAATCATGATATATGAGTTCAAAGATCCTGTTATTCCAGGTAGAGTGACCTACTTAGATCACTCTTCAGAGAGGATCTTTGGGGTTACAGAAAATGATAGGCATGCTTACACTTGGAAAGGTGAATTTATTTTCCCCCAACCAAGATCGAATGTGTCATTTGGTCACCAAGGAGCTGGAACCTCCCACACTCATGGAACTCAAAGAGACAGACATAGATATAGACCGGAGGTAAGCTTTGCCAACCCAGTGGGAAGAGACAGAACGAGAACGGAAACAAATAGAGTGGAACCTGAAGGATTTAGAGCCCCAAGGAATCAAAGGAATACGGATGACTTCCCTCTGCCAAGGCCTAGGGAACACACCAGGATTTTGAGACCGACTTAGTTAGTTAAGTCCATGAAGAATCACTTCGATGGCACAGGAGACCCATATGATCATGTGGCCGAGTTTAGGCAAGTCTTGAGAGCTGAACAAGTTGAGGACCTATTCACACAATATAATGCCTTTGGTCTAACACTTAGGAACACAGCCCTTACATGGTTTCAACCATTGAATGAGAGACAGTTCAGGAGCATAGACCAACTCTTAGAAGCTTTCATCACCGAATTCTCTAAGAGTGGCATAAGGCATAATACTTCCTCATTGATCTACAGCTTCAAGCAGACCCCCCAGGAGACTGTGAGACTTGCATGAAGAAGATTTAGGCAATATCTTGAGAGATGCCTTGTTCCTGAGTTACCCACACCTGCCAAACAAGTGGCTTTATTCTTGGATGGATTGCTAAGTACAAAGTTGCGATCCTATGTGTACTTGAAGGACCCTAGGACCATAGAAGAGTGTGTAAGCATGTGCATCGACATTGAGGATAACCTAGGGGAGGAGTTAGAGCTTTCCAAAATCTACAAAGATTCAGATAGTGCCTCTAGCCTCTCTTCCTTGCAATCCACATCAATTGAGGAACTTACGAAAAGAGTAGCTCAGAAACTAGGTTTCTCTAGTAAACAAATTCCTAGATTTGCCCTAGTAAAGAGGTGCTATACTTGCGGTGGTGACCATATGGCGAACGCATGTCCCATCATGGCTCAACCCCAAGTGAATCCTAGCAGCCAATATTGCACCATAGAACGGAGATACACAAATCACACAGCACGAGATTGCCCGTACAATAAGCAAGCAGTTAGACAAACCTACCCTCAGCCCTATCCACAACAGGGAAGATACCAGAACTAGTACCCCCCACAACAATATGGTAGACCACAGCAACCCTATCAACAACCCTACCAGAACCAACAAAGGCCACAGCCTGTGTTAGCTCAACAACCTCCAACCCTAGCTAATGTGATTCCTGTAAAGTATGTAGCAGCTAAGGAAAATTTGAATAGAGCTATAGTGCCAGTAACACCACTGCTCTCAGAAAGTGATCCCAGTGACCATAGCTTTGATTCTACACATGTTGATAGTCCCCAGGCTTACTACATGCAATCTCCTGAACATGGTGAGTCCTACTACGGTGAAGAACGAGGCGAACCTAGTTGGAAGCCAGAGTACACAAATATTGTAAGACAATAGTTACGCAATATAACACAGGAGCAATAGCAGAGAAGATAACAGATATAGGAGATTCTCAACAATTTTCTACTAGCAGCAAGTACAAAGATGATGGCGTTGTCCACCCGTGCGCTCTCAAGGTAGAGCTTAAATGGTGATCTAGACAACTCTAGATAGGGAGATACAAGGTAGAGGTATGCTGGCTCAACTCAATGTCTTAGGTAGTGCAGAAGTCATGTATATATAGGATCATGGGTGGCCTGCCATGGACGGCTATACATGGGCGGTAGAGCGTGGGCGGCCACCGCCCGCGTAATTGCCATACACGGCTTAGACTGGTTGAACCGACCTAACAAATATAAATGATTTCTGACTCCGACAGGGAATATTCCATGGATCCCCACAATTGGGGACCCTGGTAACTCCCTTTCCTTATAATATCTTACATGGTCCAATATGACCTTCATCCAACATTCAAGTTGGGATTCCCATCAATTGGGTAATGCACGCTTGGCTTCTCCTCATAAAGGGGGCCTTACAAAATGTGCATACAATCATGAGGGGTAGACATTGATCATACTCTAACACCCCCCCTCAATGTTTACTGATGATAAATCAAGTAGGTCTCGGTCCTATGCCCATCTGTTGAAGATGCTTGTTGAGCTGCTCTCTTCCAAGTGCTTTAGTGAATATGTCAGCACAATTTGCCTCTGTTGGGCAATATTCTAGCTCCACAATTTCATCTTCAATTAGCTCACGAATGTAATGGTACTGTACTTCTATGTGCTTGGTGCGAGCATGAAATACTGGGTTCTTTGCAATAGCCATACAACTTTGATTATCACACTTGAGTACAATTGGCATATTTGATGGAAAGCCTATATCTGCAAGAATTCTCCTTAACCAGACTGCCTCACAAGAAGCAAAACAAGCTGCTTTGTACTCTGCTTCAGTGGAGGAGAGTGCAAGAGTTGGTTGCTTCCTACTTACCCAAGAAAATATTCCTGAACCAAGTGAGAAACAATATCCAGAAACTGATTTTCTAGAATCACAATCTCCAGCCCAATCTGAATCACAATATCCTTGGAGTGTATCACCTGTGGTATACAAAATACCAAAATCCAAGGTTCCTGCAATGTACCTTAGAATTCGCATTCCAGCATTCCAGTGACTCTCCTTAGGTTTGTTGGAAAACCTGCTTAACACTCCAACAGCATAGCAAATGTCTGGTCTAGTGTTGCACAGAAAAATAAGACTTCCAACGAGCTTCCTATACTTCTTAGCATCTACATCAGGCATGTTATCATCCATAGATAGCTTATGATTTACCTCCATAGGTGTGCTAGTTGGTTTGCAGTCCATCATTCCAAATGCCTTGAGAATTTCTTTGGAATATTTTTGTTGTGAGATGAAAATGCCATCCTTCCTTTGCCATACTTCAATTCCCAGACAAAAATGGAGTAGACCTAAGTCTGTCATTTCAAACTCAGTTCCCAAGCTGATCCGAGTTTGATTGATGAGTTCCTGATGATCTCCTGTAATGATCAAATCATCTACATATACAATGACAACAACTAGCTTGCTATCCCTTTTCGTTACATACAAGTTAGCATCAGAAGTACTTCTTTCAAAACCCATATTTTTGAAAAAATGATCAATTCGTTGGTACCAAGCCCGTGGAGCTTGCTTAAGTCCATACAAAGCTTTCTTCAACCTGCAAACTTTATTTTCTGAATTGGGCACCTCAAAACCTGGTGGTTGAGATACATATACCTCCTCCTTGAGGTGACCATTCAAAAATGCAGATTTGACATCCATCTGGAAAATAGGCCAAGACTTTTGTGCAGCTACTGCAAGTACTGTCCGAATAGTTGTCATGCGTGCTGTTGGTGCAAAAGTTTCTTGAACATCAAATCCTTCAATCTGTGAAAAACCCTGTGCAACTAATCGTGCCTTATACTTTTCTAATGTTCCATCAGCTTTATACTTAGCTTTCCAAATCCATTTAGTACCTATTACCTTCTTCTTTGGCGGCAAGTCGACTAGATCCCATGTATCATTTTTGAGTATACTATCATACTCAGACTGCATTGCCGCTCTCCAATCTGGATCATCAATGGCTTCTTCAATGGTGGTAGGTTCCTTTATCGAACCCATGATATCTGCCATTAGAGCCATGTTAACAATGTGTTCTGAGGCTCTTCTTTGCTCCTCTATTCTCTTTGATCTTCGTAATCCATCCGATGATGATTCTGGTACATCTACATGTGGATTGTGATCATCAAAGAGCTGTTGTGCCCACTTTGGTAGTGGCTTACGCTGTGCAGCTACAACTGGTTGGCTTTTTATTGAGGAAATTTCTCCATCAGATGTTTCCTCCTCCTCAACTTTAACCTGTCTTTTGATAGGCACAAGGTGAGATATTTCTCCGTTTGATGAGATAGTAGATTTACCTTTATCTTCTACTAAGTGTGGTCGTTCATCAAACACCACATCTCGGCTGACAAAAATCTTCCTTGCCTCAGGATCCCATAACCTGTATGCTTTAGACTCTTCACTATATCCTAGGAAGACACACTTTTTGCTTTTTGAATCCAACTTTGATCTTGTTGAATCAGGAATATGTGCATAACAGAAACAACCAAAAATTCTGAAATGCAAAACTGAAGGCTTTTTACCAGAATATGCTTCTTGAGGAGTCATCCCCTTCATAGCTTTTGTGTAGCTTCGATTGAGGATGTAGACTGCTGTATTGACTGCTTCTGCCCAGAATGAATCAGGCATGTCTTGAGCCTTTAACATACAACGAGCCATTTCAACTACTGTCCTGTTCCTGCGCTCAACAACGCCATTTTGTTGAGGTATATGAGCTGTGGTAAGTTGCCTTTTCACACCATGCTCCTTACAGTAATTGTTGAATTCTGTTGACAAGAATTCACCTCCTCTATCTGTTCTAAATTTCTTCAGTTTCCTTCCTGATTCACTTTCTACATACTTATGCCACGCTTTAAATTTTTCAAAAGCATCAGCCTTCTCTCGAATGAAATAAACCCACATCTTTCTACTATAATCGTCGACTAACAGCAAGAAGTAGAAAGATCCTCCTAAAGCAGGTGTAGACATTTTACCGCAGAGATCAGCATGTACCAACTCTAGAGGAGCTTGAGATCGATTGCTGGTCTCTCTTGGAAATGCCTTTCGTTGTTGCTTGCCCATCATACAAGCTTCACAAGGTTCCTGCAACTCTGAAAATGCAGGCAAATGAGCAACCATCCCTGTTCGTTGCATCTCCTTCAAAACTGCAAATCCGAGATGCCCAAATCGTTGGTGCCATAACCTGCTTACATCTTTATCTTCTGTAGCAGTTAAAGCACTTAACTCATACAAGTTATCCCGTCGTGTGCCTTTACCTACAACATTACCTGATGAATCCATGATTTCCGCACCACTCTTATTGAAGTGAACTTCGAGTCCACGATCTGTTATTGCAGAAACTGACAACAAATTTCTTTTGAGTGTAGGTACATAGAGAACATCGGATAACTTTTTCTCGACACCTGGAGAAGTGATAAAAGAGATGGTTCCAGTTCCTTCAGCTGGACACTTGGAGTCGTTTCCCACCACTACATTGATGGATTCCCGTAGAGGCACTAGGGAACTATACCAATCCTTTTTACTAGTCATATGGCGAGAAGCTCCACTATCTAAAATCCATGGCTCATCAACACGAGCTTGAGCAGATGAACATACCTCTTCAATAGCTACCCAAAGTTCCAGCTCTGTGTTGTTTGCAGACTCTTTGTTCTTCCATGATGATTTTACAGTCCCATTCCGTTCATCAGCTTGCTTCTTTCTGCAATCCTTGATGGCATGGCCTTTCTTTTCACAATAGAAGCAACTTCCTGTGAACTTTTTCTTCTTTGGCTTCTTCTTTGATCCCTCTGAAGAGCCTTTACCTTTTGCATTTGCTGAGAATGCAGCATCAGTTGTACTTTGCCGATTCTTCAGCCGCATCTCTTCTTCTAAAAGCATGGCACAAAACTCTTCAAATGTAAGAGGAGTTGGCCTTACCTGAGTGTTAAGGGCTGTTACTAATCCATCATACTTTGCTGGAAGAACACGTACAGATCTTCGAGCTAGCTCTTCTGGTGTTATAACAACACCAACTGCAGCCAATTGATCTTGAAGATGCTTTATCCGTTTGATAAAATCTTCAGCCTTTTCAGAATCAGAATGCTTTTCATTTGCCAACTGATTTTCTAAATTCTGTATCCTAGTGTGGTTCTTGGTCTCATATTGTCGAGCCAATATGCCCCAAGCCTCATGTGCTTTAGTAGTATGTTGAACTAAAGTAAGCACAGAATCACTTACACTAGTGACAATCGCACATAATGCATCAGCATTCCGCCTCTTCCAAGCTCGTAGAAGATCTGGATCTGGCTGAATCATCAATCTTGAATTTGCTGGATCTTCAACTGGTATAGGCTCTGGATCCAATCCCATCGGTCCCATGACAGTGTCAAGTAATTCATAGGAGTCCAAAATTGCAGAAATTTTGAACTTCCAGAGTGTATAGTTGGTTCCATCCAGCTTCCCTTCAGTGAATGCAGGTGGACGAATTCGAATAGGTGCAGCATTAACATTAGGTGAAGCACCAAGACTAGTGTTCGACGATGAAGCCATCATGTAATCACTCGAATAATCTACTGATATTCTAGTCTGCTAGTAGGCTAAAATAATGATACTTCTCAAGCTATTCGAACCTTACAGCTCTGATACCATGTAAGACAATAGTTACGCAATATAACACAGGAGCAATAGCAGAGAAGATAACAGATATAGGAGATTCTCAACAATTTTCTACTAGCAGCAAGTACAAAGATGATGGCGTTGTCCACCCGTGCGCTCTCAAGGTAGAGCTTAAATGGTGATCTAGACAACTCTAGATAGGGAGATACAAGGTAGAGGTATGCTGGCTCAACTCAATGTCTTAGGTAGTGCAGAAGTCATGTATATATAGGATCATGGGTGGCCTGCCATGGACGGCTATACATGGGCGGTAGAGCGTGGGCGGCCACCGCCCGCGTAATTGCCATACACGGCTTAGACTGGTTGAACCGACCTAACAAATATAAATGATTTCTGACTCCGACAGGGAATATTCCATGGATCCCCACAATTGGGGACCCTGGTAACTCCCTTTCCTTATAATATCTTACATGGTCCAATATGACCTTCATCCAACATTCAAGTTGGGATTCCCATCAATTGGGTAATGCACGCTTGGCTTCTCCTCATAAAGGGGGCCTTACAAAATGTGCATACAATCATGAGGGGTAGACATTGATCATACTCTAACAAATATAATGTACACAAACCCTAACTCTAGGCCCCAGCCTAGGCAGGTAAGACTCTCATTCCCTAGAGGACCATGCTACAGATGTCAGGGAGATCACCTCATTCGTGATTGCCCCTTACCTCCACCTACACAACCCTAGTTAGTGACAATTCAAGGCTTTTGCCAAGATTGTGGAAAGGAGCATCTCTTACGAGATTGCCCTAAGAATCCTAATAATATGCCAAAAATAACTCCAATTAACGTTATAGGCCTAGTTGTAGACTCAACAGGAAGTGTCACTTTCACTGCACCAGTGCAAGTGGTCACTAGGGCCCAAGCTTTGCAACAAAACCCAGGAATAGGTCAAGACAAGAGTGCAGAGGTTAGTGAAACTGAGAGCATAGCCAAGAAACGGTCGAGAGCCTGGAGGGATAGTCGAGAAAGAATGAAAAGACAATGGTCTAAAAAGATGAGCGACTTAGAAGAAAGCATAAGAGAAACAAAAGCCAAAACTGAACTCACCTCTCAAACAAACTCTCACATACCACCACCACCCTCACTTCCATCACCATCTAACCCACCATCTGTCCACCTACCTCAGACCATCCCACCACCCCCTAGAGTAGGATCAGTGTTAGCTAACCCCACTCCTGAATACATAGACATGATGCTTAAGGCATATCAGGCCAGAATCCAAGAAGGGCCAAATGTGACGGATCATGAGAAGTGCTACCCTAGAGCAGACCTAGAGATAGAGAGAACCAAGCTATGTGCGAAAATGGTTGCATTGGCTCAGACCATGTTTGAAGCCAGTCACCTTTTCAACTACTCAAGCTCAACTAAGACACAATTGCACTTGGATGGACTCCTAGAGAAGTTAGAGAGTATAATTGCAAGATCTGCCAAGGAAGAAAAAAATCAAGAAAGAGATGAGGCAAGTAAAAACATAAGCCATCCCCAACAAGAAGCTTATGTGCCCAATTCCACTGAACCAAACACCTCCTCTTCTATGAATAGGTTCACTCCAGAATTCCTACGAGAGATTCAAGAAGACAAATGGGCTAATGAAAGTGAAGCCCCTCCTCCCATCGAACTTGTGGATGACACGCAGGACCAATTCCCACAAGATATTCCTTCCATTTATGGAGAGCAAGAGAGCACCCAGTCCCAAGAGAGATTAGACTTTGAGTCTAATTCTTTACAGGAATTACCCCACTTCACAGGCCCATGGGAAGCCAAGTCGACCTGTATGAGAGCACCCACCGTCATGGTAAGAAACAAAGACTCAGTCATACCTAGGAATACGGAAATAGTGAAAAACACTAAAGTGCAGTGCAACCTCACTTTAGAAGAGCTACTCAAAGTTAGGCCAGAGTTATGGAAACATGTAGTCAAACAAGTACCAGAGATAGCAAAACCTCGTTCCCAGGTAGGTTCTCAGAAGACAGTGCCAGAAATTCCTCTAGACAAGATAGGAGATATGAGTGAAGGTGAAGAAGAAAACAACTATCCTTCCATTACCCATCAGGGGTACACAACCAAGGCAATTCTAGACTCAGGTGCAGGAGTTGCTATTGCCACCACTTCCCTATGGAAGCGGTGGGGCAAGCCAGCACTCAGGCCCACGAGGATGAAATTGCAAATGGCTGATGGCCACATAGAGAGGCCTTTAGGACTACTTGAAGGAATAACTCTCACTACATGTGGTGTAGAGTTTGAGCACACATTTGCTATCTGTGATTTTAGCAAGAATCATGCCTACGAGATGATTTTGGGAAGACCATTTATGCGACAGTTGCAAGTGGTCCAGGATTGGGGAACCAATTCCTTGTATTTGCAACACTTAGGTGTTACGACCAAAGTCAATCTCAAAGATTACTCTCATAGAGATGTCCCTCCTATCCAATGGAATCCCATCCATAGAGCTAAAGATGATACAGAGTTGGTGCACTCCATAGGATCAGGATCCTCATGGATGCATGAAGACACCCACTTATGGATGTGCAAAATAGCAGTAGAAGAAGAGAAGAGAGAAAAAGCTAGAGAGGTAGGTGCAAAAGAAACGCATAGATCAATTCAAGACCCAGCCTATGCACCTGTAGTATTTCCTGATGAAGAATTTGAACCCCACGGCTGGGTAGAAATTTTAGCAACCATGGATGTAGCCATCAAAATGAAGAACAATGGACACCCCACTAAGATGAGGATGGCTATGACATTTCAGTTTTCTCCATAGAGACAATCATGGGAGATGCAGTTTTAGAAGAATGCGAACCTAACCCTGATGCATTTGAGGACACAAGTGACTCCGATCTAGAGTCAATCATCATGGACCAACCTTTTGCATCAGATGAAGAATACTTCTATGAAGTAGAATTTCAACCCCAGAGGCATGGAAAGCTTACAAATGATGTAAGGCTAGCCACACATGTGACCCCGAACGAAGAAGGAAAGAAAAGAAAAAAGAGAGAAGTCACACCAGAAGAGGAAGAATCTTTGTTTGAGGTCCCGGAAAATTTTAAAAAGTATGAGATAGATGATAGGAGAGTCATGATGAGAATTCCTAAACGAGAGGCACAATCAGGAGAAGCCTATGATAACAAAGAAACCACCAAGAAAATAGTAGTGGCCCTAGAAGAAGGAGAGGAGAGATGCACGTACATAGGCCATGACCTAACAGAGGAAGAAGAGCATGCGTTAATAGCCTTGCTAAGAGAATACAGAGATGTATTCGCTTGGAGTTACAAGGATTTGAAGGGTGTTGATCCATACATATGCTCACACACTATCCCCATGACCTCAGATGCCAAACCCTCCAAGCAAAAGCCATACACATATAATGATAACTATGCTGCTAAGATCAAAGAGGAGATAGATAGACTGGTAGAAGCTGGATTTATCTATGAAATTGAGCATACTGAGTGGGTATCCCCCATCGTAGTGGTGCCCAAGAAAAATGGAAAGTTGCGTGTATGCATTAACTTGAAGAAGGTCAATGCAGCCACCATTCGAGATAACTATCCGCTTCCTATCACAGAGCATCTCTTAGAAAGAGTAGTAGGCAAGGAAGTGTATTGCTTCCTTGATGGATTTTTGGGCTACAATCAAGTAGCCATAGCTCCAGAAGATCAGCATAAGACGGCTTTTGCCACTCAATGGGGCAGTTTTGCCTTTTGAGTAATGCCATTCGGGCTTACTAATGCACCTGCTACCTTTCAAAGATTGATGTGTCAAGTGTTTAAAGAGTTCTTGAGGAAGAATTTGGAAGTCTATGTTGATGATTTGTGCGCTCATTCCAACATTAGAAAGACCCATATACCTGAACTCAGACAAATCTTTGATAAATGCAGAGAATATCAAGTCTGCGTGAACCCAGAAAAGTGTATTTTCATGGTCAGGCAAGGCAAAATTCTAGGACACATAGTGTCTAAGAACGGCATATCCACTGACGAAGAGAAAGTGAGAGCCATCGCAGAACTACCTAGGCCAAAGAACCTCAAGGAAGTACAGGCTTTCATGGGGCATTGTGGTTACTACCGCCGGTTCATCGACATGTATGCTGTCATTGCAAAGCCCATGTACGGACTTCTGACTAACTTTGAGTGGACTGATGAATGTGAGAATTCCTTCCAGGAGCTTAAACGAAGATTATGTTCAGCACCAATCTTGACCACACCAGATTGGAACAAGCCATTCCATGTTCATGTGGATGCCTCCAATTATGCTATTGGATGTGTACTTGCACAACCTACGGGTGAAGGTAATATGGATCTCCCTATTGCCTATGCCAGTAGACAATTGAATGCTGCTGAACGGAACTATACAACCACCGAACGAGAAGGATTAGGCATGGTGTACGCGGTTAAAAATTTTAGACACTATTTGCTTGCAAATAAGTTCAAATTTTTTACTGATCACCAAGCTCTACTGTACCTGGTAAACAAGCCGTGTAATACAGGCAGATTAGTAAGATGGTTTCTCTTACTAATGGAATATGACTTTGAGGTAGTAGTGAGGAAAGGCAGGACTCATTTGAGAGCAGACCATCTCTCTAGGCTCACATCTGGAGAGGCCCCACAAGGAGTATCAGATGACTTACCTGATGCTTACTTGTTTAATTTGGAAGTGGTGCCACAGTGGGCTAAGCCATTGGTGCCAGTATTGAGATACGGGCCTAACCACCCAGTAATAGCCACACAGGACAGAGAGGTAGTAAAAGCCCAAAAGTACCACATCATGGCTCGAAGTATGTACAAGCACACAGATCAAGGGATCTTGGCTTGTTGTGTAGAAGAGGACGAGTACGCTAAGTGGTTGCAATTAGCACATGTAGGTGCATTAGAGCAACACTACTCAAAACAACGAACCCTACAGACCCTGAGGAGACTAGGAGTGCATTGGCCGACTATGGAAGTTGATGTCCAGAAGTGGTGCAAGGAATGCCCAATCTGCTGCACTAAACCACATGTGGAACATGCCACTCTTTATCAAGTGTCCATAGTGCCGGATTGGAGTGAACCCCTAGTATCCTTCCTGAAGATGAAAACATTACCTCAAGATATGACCCTGGCTTCTGGTGGCCGACCCTTCACATGGATGCACATACTTATGTGAAACGGTGTGATGTTTGTCAAAGAACTCAGTATCCTATACGCAAAGATGAGATGCCACTAAAACCTATGATGGGTGGATGTGCATTCTCTAAGTGGGGAATAGACTTTGTAGGTCCTATTAATCCCCCAGCCAAGGGTTCACATGCTGAATACATCATTGTTGCCACAGACTATCTAACAAAATGGGTTGAGGTAAAAGCTACGACAAAGAACGATGCTCAAACGACAGCTAAGTTCTTATTTGAGAATGTATTCACCGGATACGGGTTACCTATAGAGCTAGTTAGTGATAGAGTCACTCACTTCTTGAATGAAGTTATTGAAAATCTGCTCCAAGAGTTCTTGGTAGTACATAAAAATTCTGCCCCCTATCACCCACAAGCTAATGGCCAGGCCGAAAGCACAAACAAGATTCTATGCAATGTATTGACGAAATTAGTGAACAATAAACGCTCTAATTGGGACAAACAACTACACCATGATGTTTGGGCATACCGAGTCGCCTACAAAACGGTACTCCAAGCCACCCCCTTTTGGATGGTATTTGGCCAAAATGTTGTGCTACCTTTGAACTTCTTGATTCCCACATTGAGAATAGCACAGGAGCACGAGTGGACAGGCCATGAACTCTCTTCGAGAATTTTTGACCTTGAACGACTAGGTGAAACCAGACTAAGAGCTGCAGCAGGAATATATGCAGCTAAGAAACGACAGAAGGCATACTTTGATGTCCATGTTAAGGATAAAGGTTTGAAGGCATGCGACCTAGTACTAGTCTACACTTTGAAACAACATGCGAGGAAACTAGAGAAGAGAGGCTACGGACCCATGATCATAAATAGGATTTCAACGAGTGGAGCAGTACAACGAGCCACCTTAGAAGGTGATATTCTTCCGAGCTACATAAGCGGATGCAGAGTCAAGTTATATCAGGAACCTCTGACGGAAGAGATGCTAAGTCGACTCAACATTGCTAAGAAATGCAAAGAAGAAGAAAGAAGAATTCGAGAAGAATCTCAAGCAGAAGCATTGGAACGCATACGGAGAATGAAGTTGAGAAGACAGGGTAGAGAGCAACCCAGGACAGATGCATATGCAGATCAAGGATATCATGTGGCTATGTGTGAAGTCTCAGGCATCAGTTCTCATAGAATAATCGATCGACATCCTTTTGTGACCTTAGAGATAGGACAAGGAGTTAGTGCAAAACTTGTGCGAGCATTGATTGACTCAGGTGCAGCCACTAGTGCGGTGAGACTTTCTTACTCTGGAGAATTGAAATTAAAAGTCAATCCTATAGAAGCATATCTCATAGGATTGGGAGGTGTGGAAACCCGTTACATGGGCGAGGTGGAACTTCCCCTCTCCATTCAAGATGTTCCAATGACAGTTAAGACACTACTGTGTCAAGATGAGGATCTCACTGAGCCTCTGGTCTTGGGTCAAGACTGGATATATGACCATGCGGTCAACTTAAACCTAAGAAGTGGACTTCTCCAGGTATGGGTGAATCAGAGTCGAATTATAGTTGAGTTAGATAATGGAGCACTCAAGGAACTAGAAAAGGCACAGACTCCTGGTCCTTCCAAGGGTACACATGAAGTTGACCATGTTGTTCTTGTCCAAAGCTATGTGATGCAGAGGAATGGAGATCTCAATAAAGAAGCCAAGGCCTCGACGGAACTCCCTTCTTTTCCAAAGGCCAGAAGGAGGCAGCAACCAAAGGCCAATCAATTACTGAAGACTACCTATGCGGGAGGCCAAAAGAATGTGCAAAGCAGAATGACTCAGCCATTGAAACAATTGTGGGTGCGAAAAGGAGAGCGGCCTATGACCGTCAAGCGAAAACAATCATCTCAATTTCCTATTAGTAATCAGCGACATGATACTAATAAGAAGACTTCCAAAACTTCTTTTGAGAAAGTGAAAACTATCTGGGTACCCAAGAAGTCGATGAAGGCTGGCCCACAATCAAGACAAATTTGGGTGCCTAAGGCTTGCTTGTGGGCTCAACTAGTCCTGCACGAATCACATCATACATGACAGGGTTCACTCACTCAAGGAGCCGTTACCCACTCTTGTTTAATACGCACGAACAGACAGTCGCCCAGAAGCACGCATAGACTCACTTGTAAATGGGTCCTAAAAATGCATCATCCCCAAGCAGAATTACTCATAAAACCCTCTAGAGTCTCCACAAAACCAAAACCGAAAGCCATCCATCGTGTTTGGCAACCTAAGACTTGTAATAAAACCCCCGACCCCCATTTGTAAATTCATCTCCACTTGCTAACTACATCACTCATACACTGCATCTTTCCATCTAGCTCCTAGGACACACACAGTCATCGATCACTCACTGACCCACTAACCCATTAGTCACCTCATGATAATGTTGTAACGGGGACAAAAAGTGTTCTATCTTGTCCATTACAATATTAACGCATGATCTATATTCTCACAGAACCAGCAAGCAAGCAATAACAATGGCAGAAGCAAGAGGCACTAGTTCCTAGGCAAGGTCTAGCACATAGATTGTGGACATTGAAACCCTCCTCCTGGAACCAACACTCACGGAAAGGCCTCAAGAACTTCAAGCGGTGCATGTTCTCCCGATTCAGGACCCTCCTCAAGGACACACTTCTCAAGTGGGGAAACATGCTCATTGGTTTAGTGATGTCGCAGGGCCATTGGGGGATGGCACCTACTTCTGGGAAGCAGAAATTGAGTTCAATGGCAAATGGGGACGTTCTCATTTTTTCACTCGCGAATTTGAAAACTATCAGAATGCAGAAGTAATGCGATCGGTTTGGACCAAAGCGGGATTGGATACCTACTTCAGAGCACATTTGCCTAAACCAAATTTTCTTCGCTGCTCCTACTTTATCAGTACCATCACTCCTAGCAGGGCCAAGGGAGGCAATAGTACTTTTGTGCTACCCTCACTATTGCCAGGCCACGAACTCAAGAGATTCAAACTGACCCTCAATTTGGTATGAGCAGCATTGAACATGCAAGGAATGCATATTCCCACTAAGAAAGAACTAATGGTTCCAGGCAGGATGAAGCATAAAGACCTCAACAAATTGAACATGGTAGCAATGACACCTACCATTGCTCTACACTTACGAACTATCATGCAACATTTTGCTTTTCCCGCCCAAGAACGATTCACTATGCCACCAAAAAAGATATGGTTCAGCTTGTACTTGGCAGAGACAGAGAACCTCACCATCAACATACCGCACTGGATCATCGATCAAATACACCTAGCCCATCAACGGTGGAATAAGAAACAGAAAAATGTACTTCATGGATGCTGTGCTCTCACAAGAATAATCTACAGGTGCTTAGCGTACGATGTGCCCATTCAAAGAGCACTAGTATGGTCTAGGGCCCAAGAGTTCCAAAGATGGCTATCAATAGCGGGTCCTCCCTGTAGCTCAGTGATGAGTAGCACCTCCTTTAATGTCAATCCGGGAAGACGTGAGGATGGTATGAAGACCTCGAGCAAGTGGCAGCACAAGTGCGTGAGTGAGAAGCACACAAGCATGCACACACATACACACACACGCGCACACACGGCAAGACAAAGAGGGAGAATCAATGGAGTTCTTTAGATTACTTTCAAAAGCTCTTACAAGTTCGTTTCAATTACAATCTAACCCCAAAAATGAGCTCTCTAGCTCTTTTTATAGTTTTTGACTAGGTTTTGGCCCTGTCCAGACCTAGTGTCCGGCCTAGTTAAAAATTAGGTTCCAGGGCCAATTTGAGAGCTCAAACGGAGTCTAAAAAATACGAAAATTGATATGTAGGTACTTCTAAGGCTCCTCAAGCTCAAGGACTCCTTGGCTTGCACAAAATGGAGCTACAAAAATATGAAATGGTATTTACAATGATTGTTAGTGATAAGAATCACTGTTAAAAGCTGTAGATTTGGGAAAAATTGAAGGGCCTATCTGCTAGATTTGCGTCGACTACTTTGTCTACTTACTCCTTCACTTTGTTCTGACTCTCTCCGCTGGCTTCTTTGTCTAGTCAGTCCTTGGGTGCCCATACTGCTCTCAACACCCCCCCCTCTCTCGCGTCTGTCGTCCCTGACAGACCCTTGTTGCTGGGAGTGTTGGATGTAATATTCCACAACCTGAGTGGCAAGCTGATGTTCTTGTATGCGTAGTCCTCTGGCCAAATCTGTCATCATGCAATCCCAATCGATTGGTCCTGGAATGTCCGGATGTGGCAGACGTAACTGATCTGCATGGATCGCTTGTTCTACTGCGAATAGATGTAGCAAATGTGTGGGTCTGGGAATGAAAATTTCGGAATTGTATTCCCAGAATCCCGTAGAGAACATTTCCTCAAATGTCTGCTTGAAGCATGCGGGCAAGTACTTTATTCGTGCATGCCAAGCAAAGATGATAGCGACCGAGGGGGTTTGGCTCATGTCGTAGACTAAATCCTTGTTGCCTTGAGAGAAGCCAGGGGCAGAGATGTATGGAGCTTGGACATTCCGAAAGGTTTTGAAGACAATGGTCATGAGCTCGAATATCTTCATACACATTTTCGCTGCTATGTCGGGTACATTATTTAGGCGTACGGACCAGTGCCGAATTGTTGATATCATGTAAGCTACGGTTGGGGTCCCTCGAGGTGGAGCAAAATATGGGTAGTTAACCCAAGCCGAGCACTCTTTATTGTTGCGTACCTTGATTGCAAATGCTTGCCAGGATTTGCGACGTACCACTGGACAATAGCATGGATTATACTTGATATATAGTGGCATGGTTGCCCAGGTACTCATCATCTCTGGGTAATCGGTGAGTAAACGTGCACGCCAATTAGGTTGGAAGATCGAGCCAGCACGTGCATCTGTCGGTAAATCCCCTATCTCAAATTGAGTGGCGAACGTGGGCTCCTTCCCTGTATGTCTTTTGACTTCTGCATTATAATCATGTAGTAAGACAAAATAAGGCATGTATTGCGATTCTGATGTTGTGATTAACCGTTGATGGGATAAATTTTGAAAGTAGGAAGACCGAAGGACCGTTTCTTCCAGATTCGTGAGAGATTGCATTTGCACAGCCACACGATCATCATGTGTCTTACCCACGTTCTCGACCCTTCTGACCCAATCTGGAACTTGAATTTCTAACGTGTCTTGTCCTTCTTCTGTAGTTCGACCACCAGGCGTCGGCATAGGCTCGTATGGCTCTTCATAGCTGTCATCGACGGGGATTTCCACTACTGTTTCAGGTTCTGGTTCTTCAATGGGCGAGGGTGGCCGTTCATATGGTAAGAGGCGTGCTTGGAGTTCTGCCACCTGTTTCCGGAGGGTCTCCATTTCTTCTGTAGATTGTTGCAAGATTACCGGCTCCTGTTGAGCAGTGGGTACACTGGCTATCTGTTTCTTTAGATCGGCACATTCAGTCTCTAGTTTTTCATATGACTCCAAGAAATTTGCATGCTCCTCAAGTAAGATGCGAATGTCTTCTGATGGAACTGCTCTATATCTGGTAGGGCTAATGGTTGCTCCTACGGTTCCTTCCATAGCCGCTTCAAAGTTGTCTTGGTTTTGTTGTTGAAGTCGTTTGTTCTCTTCTAGTGCTGCGGCCATATGCTTCCTTAAGAGCCCAATGTTGCGTCTGAGTGTAGCGTTAGATATCATTTGCGCTTGAAGCACTGATTCTAGTTCCTTGACTGCTTGGTCATCTACAGTTGATGTCTTTGATTCCAATTCGGAGTGAACCTGCTGTAGTGTGGTATGCTCGGTTAGGAGCGTCTGGTAGTCAGCTTCAAGAGTGGTGACTCTAGCTTGCAGACGTTGAGATTCTGCCTGGAGGGCAGCAGTGCGTTCTTCCAATTGATGGTAGTCTTGTCGTAGCTGATGTGCACACTGAAGTAATGTGTTGAACGTGCTATTTACATTATGAGATGCAAGGGGAAAAGTTTGAAATGCAGGGGAGGTGGGATTGGGTAGGGAGGTAGTGAATGCTGTGTGTGCCAATGATGTGAGTGGTGAGGTGGGGGGTAGTGGGGGGGGAGAGGGTGGAATTGTGGGGAGAGGTGCTGTGGTGGGTGAAATGTCCTTAGGGTCAGACAGAGTGGTGTGCATAGGGGCTACCATGTAGGTGGGTATGGTAGGTGAGGTGAGTGTGGTGTTTGTGTAAGTTGATGTCGTTGCGAACATCGGAAAGATGTGCCTCGAAAACATTGGAGAGCGGATGATCTGCTCCACAAGGGACGGGTATTGGGGTGGCGCGGTCAGGTTGAAAGAGGTGTAGGGGCCAGATGGGAAGTGAGGGTCATGGAATGGAGGTACCCGTATTGGGGGATAGGTCGGGAAACACAGGGTGCCTTCTGTGGGTGCTGGGTTTCCAACTACACTTGTAATTATGGGATGGCCAGTCATGGGTTTAGAGGATAGACGGGACGAAGTGTACAAGGGATTGGTGACGAAGGAGAAGAGGGTGTCTTGTGAGGTGGGTTCTCGAAATGAGAATGATTTGAATGAGGATGGATTATAAGTGGAGGTAGAGGTGATGACTGTCGTTTCTTCCAAGGTGGGAGGTGGTGGTGGGGGCGGAGAAGGTGGTGATGGAGGATGCTGGGGTGAGATGGGTGATGTCTGAACGAAGGTTTCAGCGGAGAGGTCAGTGGTGGTTATGGGGGTGGCTGTGGTCTCAATGGGTACTTCTGGTTCTGTGACGGGTATCCTGATAGTCTTACCTGCTCGTGGTAACGTGTCCACTCTGCGTTTGTCATACCTTACGGACTGGCGGACTGCGGTGTGGACAGCCTCTGGAACTCCTAAAGAGTCTGACACTAATTTGAGGGTGTCAATGAAGTGTTGGTCCACCCCTTCATCTGATAGCATTTCTTGCATCAAAGCTTGACCTGATACCAGAGAGAGTTGATGCCTTTCTTGTACTGCTTTGATAGTGTCGTATAGCCTTCGTAGTTGAGCTGTATATGCAGGTGCACCTACAAGTTCTGGCACTTCTTGTTGTTCCTCTTGGTGCTCTTGATCATACTCCTCCTCATCATCCTCCTGTTCTTCATCTCCGTCATCTTCTGCATCCACTTCAACAGGTGTGACAGGTGCTTGGGAGGTTGTGGCCTGTGTTTGTACATTCTCCGCTTGTTGTGCCTCTTCTGCCTCCAGCTCTACATCTTGTAATAGTTGTTCGAAGTCTTCATTAGTGAGTTCTTCCAAAGGTGCACCACTAGGAAATTCGAGATCCGTTGGGATGGGAGGGAATATCAAGGTGGAACCATCGGTGCTGCGTCTTGGAAGTCGGAGTGTGAATGGTCGGACTCTTCGGGGTGGCGGGGTGACGTCTGGTGTTAGGGTGGCTCCACGTGGTTGAGCACATGGGACTTGGACCGTGCCTCTCATCTTCTTAGAAGGGGGTCCAGTGGATGTCCTGCCTCGAAACTGCTCTACCCGATTCCACATCAGGGCTCGTTGGATTGGAATGTCATAAGCCAAACACCTATAAATGATTCTTGTCAGAGCACAGCAACCATATAAAACCTGTTTCCGCGGCCAGCGTTTGTGAGCTAAGTGTATCTGATCAATTATCCAATGGGGTAGGTTGATGGTGAGGCTCTGTGTCTCTGCCAGATACAGGCTAAACCAAATCTTTTTGTGCGGCATGGTGAATCTATCCTGCGCCGGGAAAGCAAAGTGTTGCATGCACATGCGAAGGTGTATGGCAATATTAGGCGTCATGGATACCATGTCCTTGAGCTTGGTGAGACGTCGATTCTTCATGTAATCCGGTACTAGGGTTTCCTTTTCTGTAGGAATGTGCATTCCGCGCATATCTAGAGCTTCTCTCACCAAATTGTTTGATAGCCTAAACCTCTTGAGCTCATTCCCCTTTGTCAGAGATGGAATCACAAATGAGCTTGCACCTTTTGGGTTCTGATTTGGAGTCAGGGTGTTGATGAGATAGTAGCATCGCATGAAGTCAGGTTTTGGGAGTCGGGCACTGAAATAGGCACTCAATCCTGCTTTTTCCCATATCGGGCGTAGACCTTCCGCATTTTGTAATTTCTCAAATTCTCTTGTAAAGAAATGGTATCTTCCTTGCTTTCCATTGTAGTCTAACTCTGATTCCCATAGGTACGTTCCTTCCCCCAAGGGTCCTGCCACCTCGGTAAACCAATGGGAAGTCTTTCCTACAGGCATGGTGTGGCCACGCGGAGGGTCCGCAATAGGTATGATTTTGACGGCCTGCAATTCTTCTGGTCTTTCAATTGTCTCAGGCAAAACGGGTAAACTGTCCAAGTCCACCACTTGCGGGTTTGTTTCTGTGTGAGAGCTAGTTCCTGCTGCCTCCGCCATGTTGAAAATGTCGCAGCTGATTCTGTGAGAATATATGAATAAACGTTAACATTGCAATGGACACAAAAATGACATGGTGTCCCTTGTTACAACATTAACTTAAAGTTCGGGAGTGGTTAGGGGTTAAAAAGTGCTCGGTGCTAGTGTGTGTAGTTAGGAGTTAGGTAGACCTAAGAGCTAAGCAAAATGATGTGATGTGAGAGTGATGTGGTTAGCAGGTGGTCATAGATTTACAATCGGGGTCAGGGGGTTTGTTACAAGTCTTGGGCTGCCAAATGTAGTGGATGGGTTTTGCTCTTGGTTGAACATGAGGCCTTTGAGGGGCCCATTTACAACTGACTCTGTTCGTGCTCATGTGCCTTGGTGTTGAAAATGAGTAGATGTAGGCTGTGCGAGTGAATGGATCATGCTGTGTAGGGTGTGTTCTTGGTGTAGCTATTTGAGCCCGCAAACAAGCCTTAGGCACCCAAATTTGTCTTGATTGTGGGCTAGCCTTCATCGACTTTTTGGGAACCCAAATAGATTTCACGTTAGCAGAAGAATTTCCGAAAGACCTCTTATTAGTAACGTGTTGTTGGTTACTAATAAGAAGCTTTGCCCGTGCGGTTGGCGTGGGTGCAACTGGGTGTTCGCCTTTTCGCACCCACACTTGGTTCCCTTGTTGAGACATTCTGCTGCGCAGGTTCTTTTGATGTCCGGCATAGGTAGTACTCTGCCTCTTCTGTCTTTGCTCCACCTTTGGTTGTTGCCTCCTTCTGGTCTTTGGAAGTTCCTTTGCATCCCTGACTCCTTTTTTGCGAATATCATTCCTCTGCAACACATAGTTTTGGACAAGAACAGCATGGTCAACTTCATGTGCACCCCTGGAGGGACCAGGAGTCTGTGCCCTTTCTAGTTCCTTGAGTGCTCCATTATCCAACTCTACCGTAATTCGACTATGATTGACCCATACCTGAAGAAGTCCACTTCTTAGGTTTAAGTTGACTGCTTGGTCATAGATCCAGTCTTGACCCAAGACAAGAGGTTCAGTGAGATCTTCATCTTGACACACTAGTACTTTAACTGTCATTGCCTCATCATGAATGTAGAGGGGAAGTTCCACCTCGCCCATACAAGGGGTTTCCACGCCTCCCAGTCCTATGAGATATGCCTCCACAGGATTGACAGTTAACTGTAACTCTTGACAGTAAGACATTCTAACAGCACTAGTGGCTGCACCTGAGTCAATCAAGGCTCTTACAGTCCTTGCACTTTTTCCTTGTCCTATATCTAGGGTTACGAAAGGACGTCGATCAGTTATCCTAGGTGAGCTGGTACCTGCGACTTCACACATTGCCATATGATATCCTTGATCTGCATAGTCATTTGTCCTAGGCTGCTCTCTACCTTGCCTTCGTAATTTCATCCGTCTGATGCGTTCTAAAGCTTCTGCTTGAGCTTCTTCTCTAATTCGCTTCTCTTCCTCTTTGCGTTTCTTAGCAGTGTTGAGTCGGCTGAGCATTTCTTCCGTGAGGGGTTTCTGATACAACTTGACTCTACATCCGCTAATATAGTTAGGGAGAACATCACCCTCTAATGTGGCCAATTGTACTGCTCCACTCGTGGAGATCCTATTGATTATCATAGGTCCGTAACCTCTCTTTTCTAGCTTCCTCGCGTGTTGTTTTAGTGTATAGACTAAAACTAGATCTCCTGCTTTCAAGCCTTTATCCTTCACATGGGCATCGAAATATGCCTTCTGTCTCTTCTTGGCTGCATATATTCCTGCGGCTGCCTTCAGTCTCGTTTCTCCTAATCGTTCAAGGTCAAAAATCCTAGAGGAGAGTTCATGGCCTGTCCATTCGTGCTCTTGTGCTACTTTCAACGTAGGAATCAGGAAATCCAAGGGTAGCACAGCGTTTTGGCCGAATACCATCTGAAAGGGGGTGGCTTGGAGTACCGTTTTGTAGGCCACTCGGTATGCCCAAACAGCATGGTGTAGTTGTTTGTCCCAATCAGAGCGTTTAGTGTTCACTAATTTTGTCAGTACATTGCATAAGATCTTATTAGTGCTCTCAGCTTGTCCATTAGCTTGAGGGTGATAGGGGGCAGACTTCTTGTGTATTACCAAGAATTCTTGGAGTAGATTTTCAATCACTTCATTTAAAAAATGAGTGCCTCTATCACTTACCAGCTCGATAGGTAGCCCGTATCTTGTGAATACATTCTCAAACAAGAATTTGGCAGTTGTTTGAGCATCGTTCTTTGTCGTAGCTTTTACCTCTACCCACTTGGTGAGATAATCTGTTGCAACAATGATGTATTCCGCATGAGAACCCTTGGCTGGGGGATTAATAGGACCTACGAAGTCTATTCCCCACTTAGAAAATGCACGTCCACCCATCATAGGTTTCAGTGGCATCTCATCTTTGCGTATAGGATACTGAGTCCTTTGACAGGCATCACACCGTTTCACATAGGTATGTGCATCCATGTGAAGGGTAGGCCACCAGAAGCCCGCAAATAATATCGCCTTGATCACCCGATCTGGTCCAAAGTGTCCTCCTGCTACACCTTGGTGAGCAGTTTCCAGGATCTTCAGATACTCACTTTCATGGACACATAGCCTCAGGTAACCATCTTTACCACGCTTATATAGATTATCACCAATGAGTGAATAATCCTGGGCTTCTTGTTCTAAACTCCTTTTCCTAGCTAGAGTCATGTCTGGAGGGAATGTGTTTGTCCTCAAGAATGATACTAGAGGTTCACTCCAATCTGGCACAATGGAGACTTGATAGAGAGTGGCATGTTCCACAGGTGGTTTAGTGCAACAAATTGGGCATTCCTTGCACAACTTTTGGACATCAGCTTCCATAGTTGGCCAATGTACTCCGAATCTCTTTAGAGTCTGTAAAGTTCGTTGCTTTGAATGGTATTGCTCTAACGCACCTACATGTGCTAATTGCAACCATTTAGAGTACTCATCCTCTTCTACGCAACAAGCCAAGATCCCTTGATCTGTGTGCTTGTACATGCTTCCTGCCATGATGTGATACTTTTGGGCTTTTATGATCTCTCTATTCCGTGTGTTTACCACTGGATGATTAGGCCCGTATGTCAATACTGGTACCAATGGCTTAGCCCACTGCGGCACCACTTCCAAATTAAACAAGTAAGCATCAGGAAGGTCATCTGGTACTCCTTGTGGGGCTTCTCCCGATGTGAGCCTAGAAAGATGATCAGCTCTCAAATGGGTCCTCCCTTTTCTTACTACAACCTCAAAGTCATATTCCATGAGCAAGAGAAACCATCTTACTAATCTTCCTGTATTGCATGGCTTGTTTACAAGATATAACAATGCCTGATGATCAGTAAAAAATTTAAACTTATTTGCAAGCAAATAGTGTCTAAATTTCTTAACTGCATATACCATGCCTAATCCTTCTCGCTCTGTAGTGGTGTAATTCTGTTCAGCCGCATTCAATTGTCTACTGGCATAGGCAATTGGAAGATCCATATTACCTTTACCAGTAGGTTGTGCAAGCACACATCCAATAGCATAATTGGATGCATCAACATGAACATGGAATGGCTTATTCCAATCTGGTGTGGTCAAGATTGGTGCTGAACACAATCTTCGTTTAAGCTCCTGGAAGGAATTCTCACATTCATCCGTCCACTCAAAGTTTGTCAGAAGTCCGTACATGGGCTTTGCAATGACAGCATACATGTGTATAAATCGTCGATAATAACCACAATGCCCCATGAAAGCTTGTACTTCCTTGACATTCTTTGGCCTAGGTAGCTCTGCTATGGCTCTCACCTTTTCTTCGTCGGTAGATATGCCATTCTTTGACACTATGTGTCCTAGAATCTTGCCTTGCCTGACCATGAAAACGCACTTTTCTGGGTTCAGGCAGACTTGGTATTCTCTACATTTGTCAAAGATTTGTCTGAGTTCAGGAATATGGGTTTGTCTAACATTGGAATGAGCACAAAGATCATCAACATAGACTTCTAAACTCTTCCTCAGGAACTCCTCAAACACATGGCACATCAGCCTCTGGAAGGTAGCTGGTGCATTGGTCAGCCCAAATGGCATTACTCTAAAAGCAAAAATGCCCCATTCTGTGGCAAAGGCTGTCTTATGCTGATCCTCTGGAGCTATGGCTACTTGATTGTAACCCGAAAATCCATCAAGGAAGCTGTACACTTCCTTGCCTGCCACTCTTTCTAAGAGATGTTCTGTGATGGGAAGCGGATAGTTATCTCGAATTGTGGCTGCATTAACCTTTTTCAAGTTAATGCACACACGCAGCTTGCCATTCTTCTTGGGCACCACCACGATGGGGGATACCCATTCAGTGTGCTCAATTTCATAGATAAATCCAGCTTCGACCAGTCTATCTATCTCTTCCTTGATCTTAGCAGCATAATTATCGTTATATGTATAAGGCTTTTGCTTAGAGGGTTTGGCATCTGAAGTCATGGGAATGGTGTGCGAGCATATGTCCGGGTCAACCCCTTTCAAATCCTTGTAACTCCAAGCGAATACATCTCTGTATTCTCTTAGCAAGGCAATCAATTCATGCTCTTCTTCTTCTGTCAGGTCATGGCCTATATACGTGCATCTCTCCTCTCCTTCTTCTATGGCCACTACTATTTTCTTGGTGGTTTCTTTGTTATCATAGGCCTCTCCTGATTGTGCCTCTCGTTTAGGCATTCTTATCATGACTCTCCTGTCATCTATCTCGTACTTCTTAAAATTTTCTGGGACCTCAAACAAAGATTCTTCCTCCTCTGATAAGACTTCTTACTTTTTTCGTTTCTTTCCTTCTTCCTTCGGGGTCATATGTGTTGCTAATCTTACATCATTTGTAACCTCTCCATGCTTCTGAGGTTGAAATTCCACTTCATGGAAATACTCTTCATCTGATGCAAATGGTGGGTCCATAATGATTGACTCTAGATCGGAGTCACTTGCATCCTCAAATGCATCAGGGCTAGGTTCGCATTCTTCTAGAACTGCCTCTCCCATGATTGGCTCTATGGAGAAGACTGAAATATCATAGCCATCCTCATCACAGTGAGGTGTCCATTGTTCTTCGTTGATGGCTACGTCCATTGTTGCTAAGATTTCTGCCCAACCGTGAGGTTCAAATTCTTCGTCTGGAAAAACTACAGGTGCATAGGCTGGGTCTTGGATTGATCTATGGGTTTCTTTCGCACCTACCTCTCTGGCTTTCTCTCTCTTCTCTTCTTCTACTACTACCTTGCACATCCATAAGTGAGTGTCTTCATGCATCCATGAGGATCCAGATTCTATGGAATGCACAGATTCCGTATCATCTTTGGCTCTATGGATGGGATTCCACTGGATAGGAGGGACATCTCTATGAGAATAGTCCTTGAGATTGACTTTGGTTGTAACGCCCAAGTGTTGCAAATACAAGGAGTTGGTTCCCCAATCCTGTACCACTTGCAACTGTCGCATAAATGGTCTTCCTAAAATCATCTCATAAGCATGATTTTTGCTGAAGTCACATATAGCAAAGCTATGCTCAAACTCAACACCACAAGTGGTGAGAGTTATTCCTTCTAGCAATCCTAAGGGTCTTTCAATATGACCATCGGCCATCTGCAATTTCATTCTTGTTGGCCTGAGTGCTGGCTTGCCCCAATGCTTCCATAGGGAAGTAGTGGCAATTGCAACTCCTGCGCCTGAGTCCAAAATTGCCTTGGTGGTGTAGTCCTGGTAGGTAATGGGAAGATAGGTATTCCCTTCTTCACCTTCACACATATCTCCTATCTTGTCCAAGGGAATTTCTGGCACTGTCCTATGGGATCCTACCCGGGAACGAGGTTTTGCAACTTCAGTTACTCGACTGGCTACATATTTTCGCGCTTCTGGTCTATCCTTAGGCAGTTCTTTCAAAGTGGGATCGCGTTGCACCTTGGTGTTCTTTACTACCTCCGTGTTCCTTGATATGACTGAGTCATCGTTCCTTACCATGACTGTGGGTGCTCTCATACATGTGGACTTTGCTTCCCATGGGCCTGTGAAGAGGGGTAGCTCCTGTATGGAATTAGACTCAAAGTCCAATCTCTCATGAGACTGAGTGCTCTCATGTTCCCCGTAAATAGATGGGATGTCTTGTGGGAATTGGTCGTGTGCATCATCCACAAGTTCAAAAGGAGGGGCAACTTCACTTTCATTATCCCATTTGTCTTCTTGAATCTCTCGTAGGAAGTCTGGTGCAAATCGATTCATAGAAGAAGAAGTGTCTGGCTCCGTAGAATTAGGCACGTAAGCAACCTGGGAAGGAGGGCTCATTCTATCGTTGGCTCTCTCCTCGTTCCCATAGATGGCTGGAGCACAAGCTTCTTGGAGAGGATTACTTATTCTATCACTCTTCCGAGCAGGCTCATACGCTCCCTGAGAAGGAATGTGGGTCACCTGTGGAGGTACATAAGCTTTCGGGGGAGGCCCATCTGCCTTTTGGGGAGGAAGATAGGCTTCTTGAGGAGGCGCGTGGGCTTCCTGAAGAGGCTGGCTTATCCGTTCTCTTGCCCTATCCTTTCTTTGAGGGGCAGTTTCCTTCTCTGATTGTGCAATCAGCTTCTCTATTCTTTCCAACAGTCCATCAAAGTGTAACTGCGTCTTAGCTGAACTAGAAATGTTAAATAGGCGGCTGGCCTCAAACATGGTCTGAGCCAATTCCACCATTTTGGCACAAATCTTAGTTCGTTCAAGCTCTAGCTCGGCTCTAGGGTAGCATTTTTCATGATCAGTTATGGTTGGCCCTTCTTGGATTCTGGCCTGATATGCTTTCAGCATCATATTTAGGTCTTCAGGGGTGGGGTCAGCTAGGACTGATCCTACTATAGGGGGTGGTGGGATTTGATGAGGCGGTGGGGAAGGTGGTGAGTTGGATGGAGATGGGAGTGGTGGAGGCGGGGTAATGTGAGAGGGAGTTGGAGCTGTGAGTTCAGTTATCCTCGCTTTGGTTTCTCTTATGCTTTCCTCAAGCTCACTCATCTTTTTAGCCCATTGTCTTTTCATTCTTTCTCGACTATCTTTCCACGCTCTAGTCCTTTTCTTTGTCACGCTCTCGGTTTCACTAGCCTCTGGGCCCTTTTCCTGGCTTGCCTCTTGGTTTTGCTGCAATGCCTGAGCTCTAGTAACCACCTGCACTGGTGCAGTGGAAGTGACACTTCCTGAGGCATCCACAACCAACCCAATCACATTGATAGGAGTGATTTTTGGCATATTATTGGGGTTCTTTGGGCAATCTTGTAAGAGATGCTCTTTTCCACAATCTTGGCAAAAGCCTTGGATCGTCACGGACTGATTTTGTGTAGGTGGAGGTAAGGGACAATCACGAATGAAGTGATCCCCCTGACATCGGTAGCATGGTCCTCTAGGAAAGGGTGGTCGTACCTGCCTAGGTTGAGGCCTAGGGTTGGGGTTTGCATACATGACGTTCGTGTAATCCGACTCCCAACTAGGTTCACTTGGTTCTTCACTATAGTAGGACTCACCATGTTCTGGAGACTGCATGTAGTAAGCCTGGGGACTATCGACATGTGTAGAATCAAAGCTATGGTCACTCGGGTCACTTTCTGAGATCAATGGGGTTACTGGTACTATGGCCCTATTCAGGTTTTCTTTTGCCACAGCATACTTTACTGGAATCACGTTAGCGGGGTTTGGAGGCTGTTGAGCTAGCACCGGTTGGGGTCTCTGTTGGGCCTGATATGGTTGCTGATAGGTTTGTTGGGGTCTAGCATATTGTGGTGGTGGATTTTTGTTCTGGTATCGGCCTTGTTGGTAGGGCTGCGGATAGGGTTGCCTAACTGCCTGCTTGTTGTATGGGAAATCTTGTGCGGTGTGATTGGTGTATCTCCGTTCTATGGTGCAGTACTGGCTACTAGGGTTTACTTGGGGTTGAGCCATAATAGGGCAGACATTTGCCATATGGTCACCACCGCATGTATAGCATCTTTTCACAGGGGCAAACCTTGGGATTTGTTTGCTAGTTACACCTAATTTCTGAGCTACTTTTTCGGCAAGTTCCTCAATTGATGTGGACTGCGTGGAAGAGTGACTAGATGCACTATCTGAATCTTTGTAGATTTTGGAAAGCTCTAGTTCTTCTCCTAGGTTATCTTCAATGTCAATGCACATACGTACACACTCTTCTATGGTCCTAGGGTCCTTCAGATACACATAGGACCTCAATTTCGTACTCAGCAATCCATCAAGGAATAAGGCTACTTGTTTAGCAGATGTGGGTAGCTCCGAAATAGGGCACCTTTCAAGATATTGTCTAAATCTTCTTCCGGCCAATCTGACAGTTTCTTGGGGGGTCTGTTTGAAGCTGTGAATTAATGAGGAGGTATTGTGTCTTATGCCGCTCTTAGAGAACTCTACAATGAATGCCTCTAGGAGTTGGTCTATGCTCCTGAACTGCCGCTCGTCCAATGGCTGAAACCATGTAAGTGCTGTGTTCCTAAGGGTTAGACCGAAGGCATTGTACTGCGTGAACAGATCTTCCACTTGTTCAGCTCTCAAGACTTGCTTGAACTCCGCCACATGATCATAGGGATCTCCTGTGCCATCAAAGTAATTCTTCATGGACTTAACTAGCTGGGTTGGTCTCAACGTTCTTGTATGCTCTCTAGGTCTAGGTAGAGGAAATCCATCCACATTTCTTTGGTTCTTGTGAGCTCTAAGCATCTCAGGTTCTACCCTATTCGTCTCCGTTCTCGTTCTGTCTCTGCCCACTGGGTTGGCAAAACTTACTTCTGGTCTATCCCTACTTCTGTCTCTTTGCATACCATGAGCTTGAGATGTTCCAGCCCCAGGGTGACCATAGGACACATTTGATCTTGGTTGGGGGAAAATAAATTCACCCTTCCAAGTGTAGGCATGCCTATCATTTTCTGTCACCACAAAGATCCGTTCCGAAGTGTGATCTAAGTAGGTCACTCTACCTGGGCTATCCGGATCCTTAAACTCATAGATCATGATATTTACTATATCAGTTGGCTTATTGGATTTATACCTCCAAAAGGCTTCATCAGTTTCTCGATTGAGGAGCAACTCTATGCTCTTGTTGTCTTGGGGGACCCACTCAGGCGTGATAATCCTAGTGAGAACTGATTTACCTCGAGGAGTTCTAGGTTCCGCACCCATGTTCCTTTGTTCCAGGTCACCTAAGTCCGCTTCTGAGATTACATTCCCAAATTCATCTGTCCTCTCCGGGTGACTAGTGACTACATATATAGTTCCTTCTTTGTCCAGGTATGCACCATTTTCAAACTTGACAGCTGGGTGTTCTAGTCCAATGGATTGATCAGGATTCTTAATCTGTATCACAGATCTTCCTAGGCCGTCCTCATAGATGCTAGCACCTAATCGGTTGGTCCTAAGGTACTCCAGCTGCGTTTTGTAAGGGCCTTCTACCCTGTACAAGTAAGGCACTCCTGAACTTCCCGTAGGTCTGTCCATGCCTTGAGACATCTCTGACTCACTGGTCTCAGAGCTAGGGTAGTACGAGCGGTGGCTCAACTGCTGGGCCCAGGACCTAGCAGTGTGGTTAACACTAGCCTCTGAAGATCTAAGGCTCTGTCTCTCCCTTACTAAATGTCGTCCTGATCTAAGGTTCATATGCCTAACTAAGGAGCCCAATTCTTGGCCCAGAGTACAACCCCGTTGCCGATCAATTGGTATCAGTCACTTGATTCTTTTTAGTTATTTATCATGTTTAAGGTCTTGTCTAATATTACGTCGTCGGAATACTTGAATGTTCTTCGTGCTTTCAGGTTGATCGTTCCACGTTAGGTTCTTTTCCTTTATGTTATCGACAGTACAGAGATTAAGTTTTTAGCTTGAACTTGAGTTTTTAGGTAGTCTTCAACTTGATAACTGCCTATCGTCGCTCTGACTTACTCCTACCTCTCGTCGTTCTTTAGCCTAAGCTATGAATTGACAGAGGGGGTTAAAAGTGTCCAACCTTTTGTTTCCTGCTCGGTTGCCCTTGAGTGCCCAGGAAATGTGTTCCCAAGCTCGCACTTACACTTGCTTAGAATGCCTCTCGATGCTCTGCAAGAGTTTCAAAGTTAGCTTTGAAATTTACATTCCAAAGACAGAACCAATTATTTTCATTCATGTAGCACAAACACAAACTTGCATAGTGATTTTCAAGAAAACAATCCTAAGGACCCCTGACTTTGATCCCCCTGGGTATGGTCAACTTCAAAATACCCTAGAGCTCAAAAAATGGATTTCGTATGAAAAAGTTGTGACCGTTCAGGGTTCTAGGGTTACGGCAGGGTTCCAACAGGATCACTGTGCAACAGGTTTTCCCCAAGTTGTTTTCCTAAGGCTTCCTCATGTACTCAAGAGTATAATATTTGTGCCCAAAATTAGCCCAACTCTTCAATTAACCATCCCTAAAAAATTTGGCTAAAATTGGCTGTCAATCGCGATGGACAGGGCTGTCAATCGCGATGGACACTCAGTCAATCGCGATGGACAGAGAGTTCAGTCAATCGCGATGGACAGGCAGTCGGTCGCGATGGACAGGGGGTTCAGTCAATCGCGATGGACAGGCAGTCGGTCGCGATGGACAGGGGGTTCAGTCAATCGCGATGGACAGGCAGTCGGTCGCGATGGACAGAGAGTTCAGTCAATCGCGATGGACAGGCAGTCGGTCGCGATGGACAGGGGGTTCAGTCAATCGCGATGGACAGGCAGTCGGTCGCGATGGACAGAGAGTTCAGTCAATCGCGATGGACAGGCAGTCGGTCGCGATGGACTGGCACTCAATCGCGATGGACAGAGCTGTCAATCGCGATGGACAGAGCTGTCAATCGCGATGGACAGAGCTGTCAATCGCGATGGACAGAGCTGTCAATCGCGATGGACAGGGCTATCAATCGCGATGGACTGAGATTTTGCAAGATTTTCAAAAATTTTGGTGGAAAGGTGGTGTGCAGGGTCTCTAGTCCACTGTGGTGCACTCAGATTTACCAACAAGTGAAAATTTCTGTCAATCGCGATGGACAGAGGGCGGCGACTGCGAGATAGTTTCGTCGAGTTCCGTACCTGCGCAGGAAGCTGGGGATGGTGATGTGACCTGTACCTGCAAGACAGCTCAGAAAACATGCAAAAACAGCACATGCAAATTCGCTCTCTCGCTCTCTCTCACAAGTGAAATGAGGGAAATGAGGTGGAGATGGGGATATAGTCAAAAAAACTGAAATTTTCGCGATGATGGAGATGGAGGTGGGAGATGGTGATGATGATGATGGAAATGAAGATGGTAAAGAAAGTAAAAGAAAATCGATGAGAGTGAAGAAAATACCTACAACTCCAACGCGTCAACTCTACATCTTACCATCACACGCTCGTCCTCAAAGCTAGATCCCCGGCAACGGCGCCAAAATTTGGTGTAGCTCAGTGATGAGTAGCACCTCCTTTAATGTCAATCCGGGAAGACGTGAGGATGGTATGAAGACCTCGAGCAAGTGGCAGCACAAGTGCGTGAGTGAGAAGCACACAAGCATGCACACACATACACACACACGCGCACACACGGCAAGACAAAGAGGGAGAATCAATGGAGTTCTTTAGATTACTTTCAAAAGCTCTTACAAGTTCGTTTCAATTACAATCTAACCCCAAAAATGAGCTCTCTAGCTCTTTTTATAGTTTTTGACTAGGTTTTGGCCCTGTCCAGACCTAGTGTCCGGCCTAGTTAAAAATTAGGTTCCAGGGCCAATTTGAGAGCTCAAACGGAGTCTAAAAAATACGAAAATTGATATGTAGGTACTTCTAAGGCTCCTCAAGCTCAAGGACTCCTTGGCTTGCACAAAATGGAGCTACAAAAATATGAAATGGTATTTACAATGATTGTTAGTGATAAGAATCACTGTTAAAAGCTGTAGATTTGGGAAAAATTGAAGGGCCTATCTGCCAGATTTGCGTCGACTACTTTGTCTACTTACTCCTTCACTTTGTTCTAACTCTCTCCGCTGGCTTCTTTGTCTAGTCAGTCCTTGGGTGCCCATACTGCTCTCAACACTCCCTCAAAGAAGATGAGAGGGGGAGTTCAATTACCATGCGCTCAACCAAGGGGAGCCACTACCACACCTGAGGTGACTCCTCCACAAACGAGGCGTGTCCGACCATTCACCATTCGCCTACCCAGACCAAGTGCAGAAGGACCCAACTTGGTGTTTCCTCCTATTCCTTCAGATTTGGAGTTCCCTCAAGGTTACACCCTTGCTGATCTAACAGATGAAGAAATCGCCCGTTTGATCAATGAATCTAACCTGGAGATAGAAGCGGAGCAGACCCAAGAACAACAACCCACAACTACAACTTCAGTCCCGACCCAACCAGGAGTAGTAGAAGTAGAAGACGATGAAGAAGAGACAGAAGAACAAGAGGCACACGAAGAGTATGATCAAGAATATGAAGAACTTTTAGAACTAGCAAAAAGATTATACGAAACCATGAAGCGGGTCCAGGAGCAACACAAACTGTCACTCGAAACAGGAAAGATGATCATGAGCCAAATGTTAGCCGAGGAAGGTGTGGATGACATGTTCATCGAATTAATGAACCTGCATGCTGACGCAGTGGGCTTAGATGAGGTTGTTCATGCAGCCATGACTTATATTAATCGATTTGAGAAACGAGTGCCTACCCGTCCCATGCGATCTGGCAAACAAATACACATCAATCTATCAGAACCAAGAGGCAACACACAAACATAAGAACATCAGGAGGAACCACTCTCACCACCCACCTCACCTTTCAATACACATGTCACCTCACCACCTCACACTACCACACCTATTTCTGCCATTACCACAGTCGTCATGGGAATTCCTCTCTCTCTTGGAATCCAAGTCGGAGGAGTTACCATGCCCACCTACACAACACTCTTCACAAATATCACATCCACCCCACCCACTGTTCCCATCTTTATAGTCACACACACATTCGACACAATGGAGACATCACCAGCCACAACACCACTCCCACCCCCCACACAACCTCAATCTCCCATACCCCCTCCACCTACCTCACCACTTGACTCCACAACATTCACAACTCCCTTCCCCTTCCCCATCCCCCCTGCATCATCTTTCCCTGCATCGTTTAATGTAAATAGTATATTCATAGCATTACATCAATGTGTGTATCAACTTCAGAGTGAGTACCAGGCTTTAGAAGACCGTCATCATCAGCTGACGACGAATCATCAACAACTACAAAGGCCGCTTACAAGTATAGAAGAAGAAAATGCAGACCTCAACCAACGCTACACCACTCTCGAGCAAGCTCATCAAACCCTCCTGGAGACACCCCAACCATCACAAGAGTCAGGTGTCAAACAACTCGAAGCCTTACTGGAGGTTTACCAAACAGATAACCTGAGAGTCCGGCAAAATTTAACTCTACTCCGAAAACACATGGCTACAGCTCTTGAAGAAAACAAACGTTTGCAGAAACAAAACGAAGAAAACCTAGAAGCTGCCATGGAAGGCTCTCCCCATGAAATCGACCCAGAACAATTCAAAGTAGTTCCCTCAAAAACAATGAAAACAATCTGGGAAAGCTATGCGGATTTATTAGAAGCACATGATGATTTGGAAAGGGAACGAGATGAACTACGTAGCCAGTTCAGGGAACAGGAGGCTCAACCCAAAGTCATAGAAACGACCTCGACTTCAGAGGAGGTAAAGGCATTGACAGAGCAGGTGGAGGAGCTGTAGAAAAAGTTATTGGAATATGAAAGGCAGCCCTCTCCAGTTGTAGAACCAGAACCTGAGGAATTAGTACCCATTGAGGTGGACGAAACGTATGAGGAACCATATGTTCCTATGCCGATGCCAGGTGGTGCACAGACCTCAGAAGGAATGGACACCTTAGAAGTTGAAGTACCTGAATGGCTCCAGACACTAGAGAAAATAGCAACAACCCATGAAGATCGAGTGGCAATTCAAATCCCATCAATGGCAAAGTTAGAAGACACCATCATAAAGTCAGAATATTTCCGCAGCATGTCTCATCATAGATGGATCAGCACCAACGACGATCAATATGTGCCATATTGTGTACTCCTTGCAGATTACAATGCAGAGATTCAACGCAGATGTGGCAAACCTCCAACTTTCGCCACACAATATGGGCCCGATGATATCCCAGAAAGTGCTAAGAAAGGATCCATTCATCAACCCACCTGGAGAATCCGTCTTCTTGAGACCTACCCAGAGATGGTTCGTACTTGGACTAACATGCCACTTATTATTAAATACAATCCTTGTTATGTTCCAGTCTTCCGTAGGCGCACCTGGCCAGAGTTTACAATTGCTGTCAAGAACATCAAAGGTTGTGCAAAGTGGTTAAACTATGTTTATCTAGCACCTCCACAAGGCCCTCCCACTGTGAATTATATGATTTCTACCATCCGTCGCTGGAGCACTCGACTGTACCAGGCCCAATGAATTGGGATGCATTGTTAACAGATCTAGCATGGGGGCTACGATTAGAAGAACACCACCTCGCCGCCGATGTTGTTCAATATTATGTCCAACGCACAGCTAGACAAGGGTTTGTCAAAGACGACAAACGCGAGAGAGGGGGGGTGTTGGCAGTAGTCAAGGAACCGAAGGAGTCACAAGACAAGGAAGCCTACGAAGGGAGTCGGAGCGAAGAGACAACACAAACAGGCACAGTAGTCAAAGAAGATCTGGCAAGTAGGCCATTTAAATTTTTCAGGCATCAAAGAGTTGGGCACACAAGAAGAAGGAGCAAGTAGGGAGCTCCAGGAAATGTATGTCAAAATGTTAGAAGAAATCCCTACTAAAATAGTGATTTTCATCACTAAAAACCATTGTAAATACCATTTCATATTTTTGTAGCTCCATTTTGTGCAAGCCAAGGAGTCCTTGAGCTTGAGGAGCTTTAGAAGTACCTACCTATCAGTTTTCACATTTTTAGACTCCGTTTGAACCTCCAAATTGGATAGAGAACCTAATTTTTAACTAGGCTAGACACTAGGTCTAGACAAGGCCAAAACCTAGTCAAAAACTATAAATAGAGCTAGAGAGCTCATTTTTTGGGGTTAGCTTGTAATTGATTTGAACTTGTATGAGCTTTTTGAAAGTAATCTAAAGAACTCCATTGCCTCTCACTCTTGGTCTTACCTTGTGTGTGCGTGTGTGTGTATGTGTGTGCATGTTAGTGTGCTTCTCACTCACGCACTTGTGCCTTCACTTGCTCGAGGTCATCATACCATCCTCACGTCTTCCCGGATTGACATTAAAGGAGGTGCTACTCATCACTGAGCTACAATATGCATATGCATTAATGTATGCATATGTATGCATGCATGTGTATGTGTGTGTGTATGTGTCTCTATGTGTGTGTATGCATATATGTGTGTGTATGTCTCTATGTGTGTATATGCATATAGGTGTGTGTATGTGTCCACATGTGTGTGCTTGTGTGTGTATGTGTGTGTGTGTATGTGTGTGTCTATGTGTGTGTATATATGTGTGTATCTCTATATATGTGCCTATATGCATGTGTATGTATGTGCGTAAATGTGTGTGGATGTGTATATGTGTGTGTATGTGTCTATGTGTCTATGTGTGTATGTGTGTGTATGTGTCTATGTGTCTACGTGTGTATGTGTGTGTGTATATGTGTGTGTCTATGTGTGTGTGTTGGAAGGTGTATTTTTGGAAGAGCATTTTTTGATGTAAAAAATTAGTAAAAAGTCAAAAAAACTTGTAAAATATTTATACAATGATTGTAAAAATAAGGAAGAGTCTTCCTTATGTGGTTGAGGATCTCATGCAATTTTTGTAGAATTTTTAGAAACTCTTAGATAGCATTTCTTTAGAAAATTAGAGAAAAAGACCTAATTTCAAGTGTGAAAAGGGACACTTGAAAATGTATATAAGTCAATTTTCTCTATTTTGGAGAGGTTGGTTAGTTATTTGCTCAAGCTATCAATAGAGAAGAAAGAGTTTCTGCAAAATCGTGTTTTCTCCTGTTGAGTGTATTTCTTTTGATGTGTGAGCTTGTCTCTTGCTTAATCATGGAGATTTGTGAGTCATATTTGTGTATTACTGAGTAAGTTGTATGAAGAGAGAGACCTATTGCTGTAAATAAGTGGAAAGGACTGAAGGAAGTTCCAAAATTGTGAAAATCGTCTGTTGGTACAGAATCGCGATTGTCTCGTCTTTGGGATACAGGTGATATTTTTCAGTTTTGAGTTCATATTTGTATTCTGCTAATGAAATGGCATGGTTTTGACATAAAGAACATGGAAAATGATGGAGATTTGCCTTAGTTATGGTAAACTCAAGATTTTCTCTTCATCTTCAATTTCTCTCAGCAATCCAGCCATCAATCTCTTATTTCCTTGAATCTATTATCTTGAAGGGGCTGTGGTCTTGTGGATATTCCTAGGATTGACAAAATAAAGATGATTTGTTGATTCTTTGTTACTTCATGATTGGAGAGGACAACTTGGAGTCCAAAACAAAACATTTTTTGGCGCCGTTGCCGGGGAACATTCCAAGAACTTCTTTGAAGTTGGACCTTTGCTGGATCTTCAGTTGATGATGGTAAACAAGGTAAAGCTCATCAATAAGGAAAAGTGCACATGAATAGGTAGATATCATTGTTTGTCTTTAGGGAAGAAGAAAGCAATGGATGTCTTGTAGAAGTGGAAGTGCTGAAATTTTTGTAGATTGATAGTTGCTCATCATTTTGGTGAAGTAAAAGTGCAGGTGTGTGGAGGATTTGAGCCAAGAAGCTGAAGATGGAGGTAACTTGAATCTATTCTTGCATTTCTATATTTCTTTTTGCCCAAGTACTAGACACCATGGGTGATCTTGGGAAGATAACATGGTGATATTAAGGAAAGGACAGTTAAAGTAGCTAGATGTAAGAATGAGGGATTCAGTTGTTGACCAAGTCTGAGCATTGAATCTTGAGTTGTGCTGCATTTTGAAAAAAATCATATGATTGAGTTTATCTTTACAAAATTTGATTGCCTTTCATAACACTTTTTCATTGGAGAACCTTTCTTTGGTACTTAAGTGATAGCTAAGGACATAGAAACTCATAACCAATCAAGAACCATAGGATCAGTTGATTTCCAAAACCAGAAACCCTAAGTAAAGTGTTCACCTTTATTTTTAGGGCAAAAATACCAAACAAATTCACAAAACTCCTCAAAAACAATCAAACAAATTTCCTTTATTGATAAGAAGTTGAAGTGAGGTGTGGTGGTTAGGAGTAATTGTGAAAAACTGGAAAAGAAAGCAAAAAATGATCAAAAAACCAGAAAATTGAAAAACACGATTCTCTGCACAGAATCGCGACTTTCTGAGGAAAGTGATTGATTTTGAAATAACATTTTAGGTGAAAGTTGAATTGAAGTTGTTGAAGGGTATTGAAGGTAATCAAGAAGAAAAAACTACTCAAAGTGGCATAAAATCAAAAATAGAGAAGAACACGATTTTCTGCACAAAGTCGCGATTTTCTGAGGAAGATTGTGATTTTGGTGAACAAATTCAGGAGCAGAGTTAATTACAAAGAAAAGAAGGAATTGAAGCAAAACAAAGAGAAAGAAAGCTTAAAAAATAAAAAAAATTATCAAAAAACCCAGAAAATTAGAAAACACGATTCTCTGAACAGAATCGCGATTCTCTGTAAAAAGTGTTGTTTTGAAATAGTTTTGCAGGTGACTCATGTATTGAAGTGTGAAGAATATTGAGAGAAGGCAAGGACATAGAATACTCAAAATTTGCACAAGAAAAGATCTATAGAAAAAACACGATTCTCTACACAAAATCGCGATTTTCTGTAAAGAAAGTTTTTTAGAATATGTGGTCAATTTGGGTACTTAACATAAGAAAGTGTGGAGGGAGTCATTAAGATTGAGTAAGTGAAGTTGAACAAGTGAAGAGTGAGGAAAAGGAGAAATCACACAAAATCGCGATTTTCTGAACACTATAAAAACCTGAAATTCAAAGAAAAATTCATTTGAGTGAGAGTGAGGGAGAGAGAGAGTGTGCAGAATCGAACAAAATCGCGACTTTCAGCTACAAGCAAGCTTTGGAGATATTTTCAACTTGGCAAGCAAGGTAAAAAGTCTAGTAGCATTTTGAGAACATATTTTTTGCATAAAAGTGAGTAAATAACACAAAAAAGTAGGAAAATAGTAAAATCACGAAATCGCGATTTCCTGTTTTTGTTGGCTTTCAGTAAGAAAAAAGTGTTTCTCAAGAAATTTCTTTTATTGCATGTTAAAATTTTGATAAAGCGATTCTATAAGTGAAAAAATATTGAAAAAAAGCAATAACTTGAAAATCTGCCAAGTTTTGGACAAAATCGCGATTCTGTGAAAAGAGCCATCAACATCGCGATTCCCAGAACGCGATTTTCATAAGAAAATCGTGTTTTTACAATCTGTGAGCAATCACGATTGTCTGGGAACAAAATCGTGGAAAAACACGATTTTGTGAACAAAATCGTGGAAAACACGATTCTGTGAACAAAATCGCAAAAAACACGATTTTGACACAAAATCGCAAAAAACACGATTCTGTGAACAAAATCGCAAAAAACACGATTTTGACACAAAATCGCAAAAAACACGATTCTGTGAACAAAATCACAAAAAACACGATTTTGACACAAAATCGCAAAAAACACGATTTTGACACAAAATCGTGAAAAACACGATTTTCAGCAGAAAATCGTGAAAAACTCGATTTTCAACACAAAATCGTGAAAAACACGATTTTCAACAGAAAATCGTGAAAAACTCACAAGTAAATAGAAAATCGTGAAAAACACGATTTTCAGCAGAAAATCGTGAAAAACTCGATTTTCAACACAAAATCGTGAAAAACACGATTTTCAACAGAAAATCGTGAAAAACTCACAAGTAGATAGAAAATCGTGAAAAACACGATTTTCAGCAGAAAATCGTGAAAAACTCGATTTTCAACACAAAATCGTGAAAAACACGATTTTCAACAGAAAATCGTGAAAAACTCACAAGTAGATAGAAAATCGTGAAAAACACGATTTTCAGCAGAAAATCGTGAAAAACTCGATTTTCAACACAAAATCGTGAAAAACACGATTTTCAACAGAAAATCATGAAAAACTCACAAGTAGATAGAAAATCATGAAAAACACGATTTTCAACAGAAAATCATGAAAAACTCGATTTTCAACAGAAAATCGTGAAAAACTCACAGGTAGGCACAAAATCGTGAAAAACATCAAGTTCATCAGAAAATCGTGAAAAAGTCTAATTGCATGATAAAATCGTGAAAAACACGATTTTCATCTGAAATTTGTGAAAAAAAACACTACTGGCAGTAGAAAATCGTGAAAAAACCTAAATTCATTAAGAAGTTGTGAAAAGCACAAAACATAGGAAGAAAATCAAAACACACACAATTTTGGACAAAAAATTGTGGAAAACCAATATATTGGTTAGGAAACTGTGACAAACACTCTGTTGAGTATTAGAAATTTGTCAAGAATAGTTGAATGATACTAAGGTCTGGAAATAAAATAAATTCAATTCCTAAACAAGACCTAACAAGGAAGGAAAAAGAGCCAGGAAGTAATAAAAGATCAGAAAGAAGTTTAGGCCAAGAAAATAACATGGAAAACCTAAATGAAACAAATGAGTCAATAGAAACTGGGGATTTTAGAAACATCCTTAAATACATGTATACAAATAGGTTTGGAACCTATATATACCAGGATGGAATGCATAAATTCCTCATTAGACTGAGAAATTTAGAAATTCCCCTGAATATAACTCCAGTAGCCCAATTCAAAGATGGAAGATATGAAGACAGGCAAGGATGTGTATACATCTTCTCTCAAGACCCAGAAAATTCAAATGATCTAGGGCAATGTGCTGACAAAGGACCTTGGGAACATAACATGGGACAACCAGACATACCTAGACCAAATGAAAACTACACTAATAATGAGCAAAATCATGGGAGAAGGACACATGCTTCACCAAATCCCTTTGACAGAGAACCAGAAGGAAACAATGACTTCCCGCTCAGAAGAAGACCTCATTGGCAACCTCAGGGTAGGATGCTTAGACCATACCAAGTAGCCAAATGCATGAAGAACCAATATGAAGGGTATTCAGATCCTCATGCTCATGCAGCAGAATTTAGACAACTAATTAGAGCAGAGGAAGTAGAAGATTACAAGGTACAATTTGAGGCATTTGGTCTAACCCTAACAGGGCCAGCCTTATCATGGTTCATTCCTTTGAGAAAAGAAATGTACCTAGACATTGAATCTTTCTTAGAAGCTTTCATTGGTGAATTCTCTAAGACTGGAATCAAACATAGTACAGCCACATTGATACACAGCTTCAAACAACAAAAGGAGGAAAATGTTAGAGAAGCAGCCAGAAAGTTTAAGCAGTACATTGATAGATGCCCAAGAGAAGAAGTACCTTCCATGGCAAAACAAGTATCCTTATTCATTGAGGGATTGAGAAGTGCCCAATTAAGGACCCTAGTGTACTATAGGAGATGTCCTGATTTAGCAGCCTGTGTTAAGGAAGCAATAGATTTGGAGGACAACAGAGGTCAAGATTTGTTAGCATTTGATCAACCCAGATCTTATGAAGACAAAATTCCTCCAGCAGAAGAGTTGGCTCAGGCTATTGCTAAAGCCCTAGAGGTAAGCACTAAAACTAATCTGATAAACTCTAGGATAAACACAAACAAGAAATGTTATATTTGTGGAGAAAATCATCTGGCACAACAATGCCCTTATCAGAAACCACAACACTTACAAGATAGGAAGACACTCAAGTATTGTACACTAGAGAGAAAATGGACAAACCATACCAGGGAGGATTGCTTCTATAACAAACAACCTGTCAAGGAAAGAGACTATATGGCTCAGAGGGAATCAGGTTATACTGAGCAACCAAGACTAGTATTGGGACAACAACCTCCCATTCCAACCAATGTGGTACCAGTCAAATATACACCCAGTGACGAAGGAAATTCAAGATTCAGATCACCTTATAAGGAAGAGTATCAATGGAGTGAGGGACATCAGGAAGAATGGGAAGATTATGAAATAAGGGAACCTGAGCTTAAAGCCCTAGATTTGGGAAATGGAAAAATTGAAATGGACACAGCAACATTCATGTACATTACCAACAACTACATGTCCAATCAAAAACCTCAATTCAAAGGAGGACCAAAGATAACATGTTATAGGTGTGGGGGAGAGCATTTCATTAGAGATTGTCCACAACCTCCAACATTCAGGATAGAGGGAGCATACTGTAAGGATTGTGGTAGAGAACATCTGATCAAGGACTGTCCAAAAAATCCCCAAAAACAACAGAACACACCTAATAACATACCTTTAAAAACAGTCAAAATTATGGAACAAGAGGAATTGAGTGACAATGATCAAATTGAACTTAATGTTATAACAAGGGCACAAGCCAAACAACAAGGAACAATTAAAGAACAAAATGAGGGTTCCACATCAAAAGGGAAGAAAAATAGACAAAGAGGGAAATGGGAAAAGAAAAGGAAAGTGGGCAAAAGTCTGGAAGAAGACAGTCAGGAACAAACAAATTCAAAACATACTTCTCCTCAAAAGACCCAGAATCTGTCAGAATTAGGAAATTCTCAGAGCCTAGACACCCTAATCAAAGCCTATAAAGGAAGGATTCAAGAAGGACCAAGCCCTGCAGATCATGCAATGGCCTATCCCATACCGGATTTAGAGCATGAAAGGATGCTAAAATGCAAACAAATTATCCAGGAAACACAACTCAGATTAGGGGAAGAAGACAGCTCTCGGAGAACATTTGATCAGCATGAGAAAACAAAAACCAAGGAAAATGATAAAGAAGGAAATCCACAAATAACATTCCAAATGATCTTAGATGAACATTGTAGTATTACATGTCATACAACATGGGAAAATTTGCTGAAACAAAATCCTCATCTACAAAACAAGATGAACAAAGAAGAAACAATATCTGGAAACCTTAATTCACCAACACAAGAATTAGAGGAACTATGGTATATTCCTATTGACAAAATAGGAGGATATTGTGAAGGAGAAGAAGGGAATTCAACCTTAAAATTACAATATGAAAAACATTCAGCAAAAGCCATTTTGGATAGTGGATCAGGAGTGGCTATAATGATTAAACAAACCTGGGAGAAATGGGGAAGAAAGGAATTATTACCCACTAAAATGAGATTACAACTTGCAGATGGACATATAGAAAAGCCCCTAGGAATTTGGGAAAAAGTGATTGTGGACATATGTGGCATAGAAATAGAGCATACCTTTGCTATAGTAGAATTTCCACAATCCACATCTTATGAAATTATCCTAGGAAGACCCTTCATGAGACAAATGCAAATTGTACAAGATTGGGGTAATGATTGTTTATATCTTCAGAACCAGGGGAGAATAACAAGAGTAAACTTAAGAAATGGCCACTATTGTGACATATCTCCTAGAGAATGGTATAAAATACATCAAAATCAACAAGAAAGTGAAGAATCAGAGAGGGAGGAGCAGGAAGAGGAATCAGCAGTTTGGAAGTGTAACATATTAAGAAATATCACAAATAGGAAAAGGAAGTTAAGGAGAGAAGATTGTGTGGAAGAAAGAGAAATACAAGACGAAAATTATGTGCCTCAACAATTCAAAGATGAAGAGTTTGAGCCTTATGGATGGAATCAAATCTTAGCTACCATGGATTTGGCCAGTGAGGAATATGTGGGAGTGGAATTCCAAAATGAGGAAGGATTTGACATCTTCCACATTGGCATACACATGATAGGAGTATCAAAAAGAGAAGAGGATCAAAATCAAGAAATGATATTAACAGAAGGAAAATCACAATATTTGGAAACAGTAAAAGCTGAGGATGCAATCAAAGACAAAATCTCAGGCAAATACAAGGAACATAAACACAAAGAAATAGAAAGAGACCAGGAAAAAGAAAAGAAAGAGAAAGAGATAAACAAAGATCAATACTTTGATGTACCAGCAAACTTTAAAACTTATGAAGTAGAAGATAGACTACTTCTGAAAATGAAACCAAAAAGAGAGAAGAAGAAAGGGGAAGCACATGATAATGAAGAACAAACAAAGAAAATTGTAATTACACAGGAAGAAGGAGAAGAGAGACAAATAGTAATAGCTGATGACATGACATCACAAGAAGAAGAAGAAGCATTAAGGAACCTAGCAAAGAACTATAGGGATGTATTTGCTTACAGTTATAAAGATTTGAAAGGAATTGATCCAAAAATTTGTGAGCATAAGATCCCTATGACACCTGATGCAAAACCAAGCAAACAGAGACATTATACATTTAATGACAAATACTCTGCCAAAATAAAGGAAGAAATTGACAAGTTGTTGGCTGCTAATTTCATTTATGAAATAGAGTACACTGAATGGATATCACCTATAGTTGTGGTGCCAAAAAAGAACGGGAAACTTAGGGTATGCATTAACTTGAAGAAAGTAAATGCAGCAACTATAAGGGATAGTTATCCACTGCCAATAACAGATCATCTTCTTGAGAGAGTTGCAGGAAAGGAAGTCTATAGTTTTCTAGATGGCTTCTCAGGATACAATCAAGTACCTATAGCCTTAGAGGACCAACATAAGACTGCCTTTTCTACAGAATGGGGGGTTTATGCTTTTAGGGTTATGCCCTTTGGATTGACCAATGCCCCAGCAACTTTTCAAAGGTTGATGTGTCATATTTTCAAAGAATTCCTGAGAAATGTGATGGAAATCTATGTAGATGACTTATGCACTTTTTCTTTAAAAAGACAAGATCATTTACAAGATTTGGAAAGAATATTCAGGAAGTGCAGGACATATAGAGTATGCTTAAACCCAGAAAAGTGTGTATTCTATGTCAGACAAGGAAGAATGTTGGGTCACATAGTGTCAAAAAATGGAATCTCTACTGATGAGAAGAAAATAAAAGCCATAATAGAGCTTCCTAGACCAACAAATGTGAAGGAACTCCAAACTTTTATGGGACATTGTGGGTACTACAGAAAATTTGTATACAAATTTGCTGATATAGCCAAGCCCTTATATGCCCTCATCACAAAGTTTGAGTGGACTGAAGAATGTGACCAAGCATTTGAAACATTAAAAACTTGTTTGGTGACAGCACCAATCTTAAAAACACCTCAGTGGGATAAAATCTTTCATGTACATGTCGATGCTTCAAATTATGCTCTGGGATGTGTGTTAGCACAACCTATAGAAGGAAGCAAATTAGATTTCCGAGTAGCATATGCGAGTAGACAATTAAACATTGCGGAAAAAAATTACACAACTACTGAGAGAGAAGGGTTGGGAATGATTTTTGCTGTCAAAAAATACAGACATTATCTATTGGCCAACAAGTTTAAATTCTTTGTGGATCACCAAGCTCTACTCTATTTAGTAAATAAACCATGTCATATAGGAAGAATAGTAAGATGGTTTCTTTTACTAATGGAATTTGAGTTTGAGGTGGTGGTTAGACAAGGAAAAACACACTTGAGAGCAGATCATTTATCAAGAATCCAGTCAAAAGAACCTAGTTCACCTATAGATGATGATTTGCCAGATACATACTTATTCAAGGTGGAGAGTGTTCCTGAATGGTCGATGTCATTAATTCCCTTGCTAACCATGGGACCTTGTAGGTCATTAGCAAATAACACACATCTGGTGCTACAAAGCAGGAATTTCATGTTGTTAGCTGGACATTTGTACCACCTCAATCAGTCAGGTATACTGGAATATTGTACTCCAGAAGAGGAGCAACATGAATATATAAGAAAAGCTCATTGCTGGAATCCATGTACTCATGCTTCTACAATTGTCACTCTAAGTAACCTTAATAGGATGGGAGTACATTGGCCAAATAAGATTCAAGATGTGGAGAGATATATTGATAACTGTAAAAAATGTCAAACATGGCAGAAATCAGAATTAATAACTTTATATTGGTTTCAGAAAAACCCAGAATGGAGTGAAAAAATTGTTGAGAAGTTGAAGAGAAAGGAGAAAGGGGAACAAGTAATAGCTGGTGCTGATTCAAGAAATCTACAAGTGATCTCAGAGGAATATCAACTCATAGGAGAACAATTATACAAGAGAGGAATGGATGGATATCTGAGAATTTGTGTTCCAGAAGAAAGGTATTTAGAGATGTTGGAAATGGCACACTCAGGAGTAGCTGGAGGACATTTCTCAAGTGATAGAACAGCCAAACTCATCTTATATTCTGGCTTTTGGTGGCCAACCCTATTTCCCGATGCTAGAACTTATGTAAAAAGATGTGATGTCTATCAAAGGGTAAGCCAACCAAACAAAAGAGATAACATGCCATTAATTCCTTTAATTTCAGCCAGAGCTTTTAGTAAATGGGGATTGGACTTTATTGGACCAATACATCCTCCAGCCAGACAATCTCATGCAGAATACATACTAGTAGCTACAGATTATTTGACAAAATGGGCTGAGGCCAAAGCTACTAAAAGAAATGATGCTCACACCACTGCTAGATTTTTGTATGAAAACATTATCACTAGATTTGGACTACCAATTGAATTGGTAAGTGATAGGGGGACTCATTTTTTGAATCAGATCATAGAAAACATGACCAATTATTTCATGATTAGTCACAATAAGTCAGCCCCATATCACCCACAAGCCAATGGGTTAGCAGAAAGTACTAATAAAGTACTTTGCAATGTATTGACCAAATTAGTCAACACAAACAGAAATGACTGGGATTATCAACTGAATCATGTTCTTTGGGCTTATAGAGTGGCATACAAAACGGCTTTAGGAACTACACCATTTAATTTGGTGTATGGCCAGAATGCGGTTTTACCCATGGAATTTCTTATTCCAACATTGAAGGTGGGTAGCCAATACAATTGGACAAGACATGAATTATCTGAGAGAGTCATAGACTTGGAAAAACTGGGAGCATCGAGACTCCAAGCAGTGATGAGTATATACACAAATAAGAAAAGACAAAAAGCTTATCATGATGTTCACATAAAAGACAAAGATCTACAAGAAGGAGACCTGGTCTTAGCTTACACAATCAAAGAACATCAGAAAAAGTTTCAGAAAAAAGGTCATGGGCCATATATCATACATCAGATAAGCAAAAGTGGAGCTATGCAGTTAGCCAATATTGATGGGGAAATCATGCCAAATTTCATAAGTGGATGTAGAGTAAAGAGGTATGAGTGCCCATTAACTACTGAGGAATGGAGAAGGTTGCAAAAGGCCCAAAATAGGAAAAAAGAAGAAGAAAGTGTTAGAAAGGAGGCTCAACTAGAAGCCAAAGAGAGAATTAGAAAATTGAAACAAGTGTGCTTATGTGAAAACACTCTAAAGCAAAAAGAACATTTGCCTTTGATTATGATGAATTACCAGAATGAAAACATAAGGGTTTTGATAGACTCGGGAGCTCAAGTGAATCTAATTAGCTCAGCCTTGATCAATAAGTTTAATCTTAAGAGAGCTGAAAGCAGAATTTTGATCAAAACCCTGGGAGGGAAAAGAATTCAAAGCATATCTTCACTTTCTATTAAAGTTAAATTTAATAATGAATATATGGAGATAGATTGTGAAGAGTGGCCAGACCATTTAATGACTGAAAAGCTGATTTTAGGGCAACCATGGCTCAAACAAGGTAAAGTCATCTTAAATTTTGAAAAAATGAAGCTTAATTTGACCATCAAGGACAAAAAGTTTTTAATGTTCTTTCTGAGTAATGAAGAGCAGGTAGTTCATATGGATGTTCATGAACAACATCTCGAAGGATTTGCTTTCTCAATGGAGGACAGGAACATTTTGACAATACAAAGTGATCAAGCTTCATACACTCAAGATCAGCAAAAGACTGAAGAGGTAAAGGTGGATGAGGAGACAAAACAGAGAAGACTATTATTGCCAAAGTTGCAATATCAACAAAACAGAACAAAAAGAATATGGAAACAGGTCATGCACAGTTATGGCTCACCAAAACAGGAAATTAAAACAAAATGGATATGGAAGCCAAAAAATGTCACAAAATGTTCATCCACAGAGCATGGATATTTCCATAACAGAAGGACAAATGGAGTAAAACATTACTGGGTGAAAAAATCAGAATTGGGTCAATGGAAGAGGGATAATCCACAATGGACCTATTTTTGGAATTTTGAAAAGGACAAAAAAATATTTCCTTCTTTCCCCTTAGAAGAAAATTAGGAGGGGAAGGAAAGAAGACAGAAAAAAAAAAAAAAAAAAAAAACCAGAAAAATATATTTTATTTTCTTGATTTTCTTTCTAAAAATAAAAAAAAAACACAAAGCAAGATATAGGGAGGGAAAGAGTAACTTATTATGGAAAAAAGTTGTTTTGTCTTATTGATTTTTAATCTTTTGTGATCATTTTTCTTTTTTACCACTACTTTTTCAAGTTTCTTCATTAATCATCTTTTCTAGCATCATCTTTCTAATTCAGGAATTGTTTTTTGAGCAAGGAAGTGACAATTGGAGAGAGCACATTAGATGTCTTGCTACACCTGTGTTGCTCACTTAAAATTGAGTCTCTTGAAAAAAAAGCAAAAATTGCTGGGAACTTGTCTTTCTTATTTTTTATATATGTCAGTAACATTCCAGAATAATATAGTATTTTCTTATGAAATCTTGTGACTCATGTGGGTGGAGTATTTTCTTTTTTGTTATATATAAATACAGGATGGTGAATGCAAAGGAGTTGGCAATCCATGACTTCAAAGCTGATTCAGTGACTTTGTCCAGAGGACACTGGTTTTTGGACAGTGATGCAGCTGAAGAACAAGTGGACTTAGAATCCGATGAAGACCAAGAAATCCCAGAAGCTGAAAAAATAGCAAAAGAACTTAAAGAAATTCTGGGAGTGATAGGACAGCATATCTTCACAGTAGCAGTGGGAGGATATAAGTACACTATGCTGTGCCAAGAATTTTACAGGTTTCAGAAAACTTCTGTCAACCTCAAAAGATGGAAAGCTGTGGGATTGCACAAGCTCTTAGAAGAACCTATTTTCTTTATTGATTTTGAAAGAGTAGCACAAGTGATGGGAAGTTTGGAGGAAGTGGGAAAAGGCAATGATGCCTACTTCAGATGCAAAGTGAAGAATAAAGACAATCAGGAGGCAGGGATAGTCATCAAAGCAGAACATATCAGAGCCGCCTTACAGTTCTATCCAATGGGCACTAAACTGGACCAAAGTTTTGTCAAGAAAAATAAGGAGACTTACACGGGGTATGTAAAGTTCACTGACTTCAAGGGAAAAGAAAATGAAGAATATGCTATAAGAATGTTCTTGCAGTTCTTTTGTTTTCCGAAATTACCAAGGTATACCATGCCTCATAAGTCAGTAACTCTATTAATGTTCAATAACAAAGATAGAACCAAGCCATTTGGGGTGATGGATGTCTCACCTTACATCCATGAACAGCTGAAGGAAGCAGCAAAACACTGGGAGCAGAAGAAATTCATAAATGGAGCCCAGTTTTTGACAAAAATCATTTATCATGTTCTAGGAATGGAAGAACAGTTAAAGTTAGCTCCTGAGGCATAGTACTTCAGAAATTTGATGTCAAGAATCAAAAGTTCCCCAAGAAAGGCACTTGGAAGAGAATCAGAAGGACAAACTCGCATGAGGGGAACAGGAATGAAGAGAAAAGTAGTATCTGAGGAAGTGATTCCAGTAAAGAAAAGAAAGTTGGACCCCAGAAAAGTAGAGTTAGAACAGGCGGAAGAAACAAGAGAGGAACAGGTGGCAGCACAGAAAAAGGTACAATCCTCCAGTGAACCTCATCCTCCGCAGACAAGCAAAGAACAGCTTTACACTTATCTCACTCAAGGAAACAGTAAAAGAGCCATATACGAGGCTCAATATCAAAAAATGTTGGAAGATTTTTCATGTAAAGCTACCGATTGGATCCAAGAAGAGGTGGAGCACTATGAAGCATTGCATGAAGAAATGATGGCAGCAGAAACTGAAGAGATATTTGTGAAGAAGGAGGTAGAATTGCTGGCATACTTCAAGGAGTTGCAAGGACCTCCAGAGGCCAGAACTACGGTGATAGTGAAAAAGAAGATGCCAAGGAAACCTGTTCAAAAGAAGAAGATGATAAAGAAAGGAAAAGGAAAAATGGCAGATGAACATGTGATGAAAGAAATGAAACAAGTAATTACAAAAGAAACACAGAAGCTAACCTCAGTGATGGAAGTGTCAAAGCCTACAGAACAAGAAGTGGGAGGATCTTCACGATTCTCATCTGATTCAGATAGCGACATTGAGAGTTTTTTGCTAAAAAGTTTAAATTTGTCAATACCCAACACTCCCAATATAGCTGTACAGGCTGTGGAAAAAGTGAAGACACCTGAGGATTCAAGTAAGAAACCTCAAGAGAAGCAGACACAGGAGGAAATAGTTCCACAGATGAGTGCTGAAGAAAAAAGGAGGCAGTTAAAAGGAAAGGCAAGAATGACAGAAGAGGAAAACCAGAAGAGAGATGAAGATAGTTCTGGAATAATGAATGTTGATAAAAATTCAATATGGACCAACCCATCACAGACACAATTCAAATTAAATGCAAGGTTGACTGCAAGTTTGGAGGAACTAGCAAAGAAAGTATTCGGCAGTTCAAATAATCAGCAGAAGGATGCATCCAAAGAACAGGAAAGCAAGGAGTTAGAATCAGAAAAGAATGCTCAAGAGGTCTTGGGACAAGTAATAGAGGAAGGAATTGTTCAAAGTATAAAGGATGTGCTGCAGGATATAAAAAGCAGTGAGGAATTTACATCTAAGAATGATCAAGAACAGGAGGTGGAAGCAGATTTTATGGACATTGAGGAGCAAGATCAGGAATGCATAAATGAGAAAAGTAATGGCCAGGTTGCTGGTACAAAAGAAATTGAATCAGTTGAAGTTCAGGAAAAGCAGGAACAGGAAGACCAACTCAGGAAAGTTCAACAAATTCTTGTTGAAAAGGACTCAAACAAAAGTCAGGAAACCCTAACACAAGAGAAGGAGATACTAATTAAGGGAGACCAGCTCTTCACCGAGAAGCAACAAGTATTGGAAGAAAAGAAGCCATTAGAAAAGAAGAAAGCTTCAGATTTTTCAGAGCAGAAGAGTGCAAATGACAGAGCACTAGTTTATGAAGAGGATGATAACAATCAGGATACAGAGAACTATGATCACAGTGATGAAGAACAAGACATGCAGGACATAGAAGATGAAACAGCAGCAGAAGAAGATGATGTGGATAAAGAAGATAAGCAAATTGAAGTTAGACAGACAGAAATAGAAGTAGGGTTGGAAAGAATACCCAAAAATATAAGATCAGCTTGTCAAATGATTATGAGCAATATTGAACAATTCAGACCATCTAGCAGAAATATGATCATATCAGGAATGGTGGCTGAATCAGAATTTGAAATTATTGACCAATAGAGAGTCAAGAATGGAATTTATCAGAAAAATGCATGATGAGTATGAAGATCAAATAGTTACCTTTTCTCTGAATAAAGGCATTAATCCAGATCAGCATCATTGGGCTGCAGATGGATTGGGAATACCTTTCTGTATGATTTTGGAGAGTATTAAGAATTATCAATTAGCCAGAGTAGGGCTATCTCCGAACAAATACCTTGAGTATGAAGAAGATATTAATGTCACGAAGGAGTTATTTGAAAGAGCAAATCCTAAATGGAGAAATAAGTGGTTGGATGCCAATAAGGAATGTAGGAAAATCTGGAAAGAGGCACCTTTGAATTTAAAGATCAACCCAGCCTATTGTCCAGTTGCCAGAAGAAGAGAATGGACTGTTTTTTGGGAAAGGAGAAAAACAGGGCAGATTCCAGCAAAATGGCTGAATTTTCCAAAAATAGCAGGTCCAAAGGCAGGCACTTGGCCTACAAAAAATTACATGGTGAATACTACTGAGTCAGTTTTAACAACATATAAAGATGTTAATGATCCGGCTTGTATATTACTGGTCAGAATAATGAGGTTGATTCTAGCTTGTATAGAGACCTACACTGATACAGATATCAGAATTTTGAACTACATAGGGTTTAATTCACCAACAGATGCTCTTTTGTTTGATTTGAGTGAGACACCAGACAGGATCTGCTTAATGGCCTACTACAGCAGAATTATATTTTTGGGTAGCCATTACTTACAGATTTTTGAGGATGCCTTTGATTATGGGTTTTTTGAGAGGGAGTCAGAGATTTTTGGAAACCTATCAGTTGTTACAAAAGCAAGACTTACTGCCTATGAAGTTGCTTACACCGAATATTTGAAGAAGGATGTCATAGATAAGCCTGAAGCTGCAGTACAATGGAGGAAAGCCTTATTTGAAATGGTCAATAACTTGAATGTCACAGAAAGGAAGAGCCATGATTTGGTGTCACAAGTGTATCAAAGGAAGAAGAAATAAAGCTGAGCTCACATAAGAAAATCTTTCGTCAGGAGCCGAAAGGCTTAGGAGGGGAAGGATGTTGGAAGGTGTATTTTTGGAAGAGCATTTTTTGATGTAAAAAATTAGTAAAAAGTCAAAAAAACTTGTAAAATATTTATACAATGATTGTAAAAATAAGGAAGAGTCTTCCTTATGTGGTTGAGGATCTCATGCAATTTTTGTAGAATTTTTAGAAACTCTTAGATAGCATTTCTTTAGAAAATTAGAGAAAAAGACCTAATTTCAAGTGTGAAAAGGGACACTTGAAAATGTATATAAGTCAATTTTCTCTATTTTGGAGAGGTTGGTTAGTTATTTGCTCAAGCTATCAATAGAGAAGAAAGAGTTTCTGCAAAATCGTGTTTTCTCCTGTTGAGTGTATTTCTTTTGATGTGTGAGCTTGTCTCTTGCTTAATCATGGAGATTTGTGAGTCATATTTGTGTATTACTGAGTAAGTTGTATGAAGAGAGAGACCTATTGCTGTAAATGAGTGGAAAGGACTGAAGGAAGTTCCAAAATTGTGAAAATCGTCTGTTGGTACAGAATCGCGATTGTCTCGTCTTTGGGATACAGGTGATATTTTTCAGTTTTGAGTTCATATTTGTATTCTGCTAATGAAATGGCATGGTTTTGACATAAAGAACATGGAAAATGATGGAGATTTGCCTTAGTTATGGTAAACTCAAGATTTTCTCTTCATCTTCAATTTCTCTCAGCAATCCAGCCATCAATCTCTTATTTCCTTGAATCTATTATCTTGAAGGGGCTGTGGTCTTGTGGATATTCCTAGGATTGACAAAATAACGATGATTTGTTGATTCTTTGTTACTTCATGATTGGAGAGGACAACTTGGAGTCCAAAACAAAACAGTGTGTCTATGTGTGTGTATATACGTGTGTATCCATATATATGTTTCTATATGAATGTGTATGTGTTTGTGTAAATGTGTGTGGATGTGTGTGTGTAAGTGTGTATCTATCTATGTGTGTATCTATGTGTGTGTGTAACTGTGTGTGTTTGTGTAAGTGTTTATGTGTGTGTATATGTGTGTGTGTATTTATGTGTGTGTGTAAGTGTGTATGTGTCTATGTGTGTATGTGTGTGTGTATATGTGTGTGTGTGTGTCTATGTGTGTATGTCTGCATGTATGCATGTGTATGTGTGTGCATAAACCTATGTGTATATGTGTTTGTATGTGTGTATGTGTGTGTATGTGTCTATATTTGTATGTGTATGCATGTAAGCATGTATCTATACATATGCATGTGCATTATGTATGCATATGTATGCATGTGTCTGTGTTCTTGTGTGTGTATGCATGTAAGTATGTATGTATGCATATGCATATGCATTATGTATGCATATGCATATGCATTATGTATGCATATTTATGCATATGTATGCGTGTATGTGTATGTGTGTGTATGTCTCTCTACGTGTGTGTGTGTATGCATGTAGCTCAAGTGTAAGCACCACCTCCTTTACTTTTCAATCCGCCGAGACGTGAGGACCGATATGGAGACCACGAGCAAGTGAAGGCACAAGTGCATGAGTGAAAGCACACAAACAGGCACACACATACACACACACGTGCACGAAGTAAGATCAAAGAGAGGAACAATGGAAAGCTTCGATTGCAAAAGGGTTCTCTTACAAAAGCTCTATTCTCTAACAAGCTAACCTCAAAAATGAGCTCTCTCACTCTTTTTATAGTTTTTTTACTAGTTCTAGCCCTCTCTAGACCTAGTGTCTGGCCTAGTTAAAAATTAGGTTCCAGGGCTTATTTGAGGGCTCAAACGAAGTCTAAAAATTATGAAAATTGGTAGGATGATACTTCTAATACTCTTCAAGCTCAAGGACTCCTTGGCTTGAACAAAATGGAGTTACAAAAATAGAAAATGGTATTTACAATGGTTTTTAGTGATGAAAATCACTATTGTTGTAGGGGATTCTTCTGAAAATTTGACATACACTTCTTGGAGCTCCCTACTTGCTCCTTCTTCTTGTGTGTCCACTTCTTTGATGTGCTCCTGTGCTTTGTCCTTGACCTTCAGCTTCAACACTCCCCCCCCTCTTGAGTCACCTCCGGGCAGATCACCTTTCTCGCATTACTTCAGGAGAGTCACCTCAAGGAGTGTCTAATGACCTACCCGACGCTTATCTATTCAATTTGGAAGTTGTTCCTAAATGGGCAAATAAGTTGGTACCAGTCCTAACCTTCGGACCCGCAAATAAGAAGGTGAAAACATCACAAGAAGAAATTGTAAAATCACAAAAATATCACATATTGGCAGGAAGCATGTACAAACAAGATACTGAGGGTGTATTAGCTTGTGGTGTTGAGGACGATGAACATAGTAGTTGGTTGCAACAAGCTCATGAAGGATTGCTAGGAAACCACTATTCTAAACAACGAACATTGTAGAATCTAAAACGTTTAGGAGTGTATTGGCTTAACATGGATAAAGAAATCCATGAGTGGATTAAGAATTGTCCAGTATGCCAGGAGAAACCCCCAGTGGAGCATGCTACCCTTCTGCCTTTCCTGACAACAACTTCAAAGTCATATTCCATTAGTAAGAGGAACCATCTTACTAAGCGTCTAGTATTGCAAGGTTTGTTGACCAAATATAACAACGCTTGATGATCAGTGAAAAACTTGAACTTGCTGGCCAATAAATAGTGTCTAAACTTTTGCACAGCATATACCATGCCTAAGCCCTCTCGCTCAGTTGTGGTATAGTTTCGTTCAGCTGCGGTGAGCTGTCTACTAGCATATGCTATGGACAGATCTAAGTTTCCTTTCACTTGTGGGTTGTGCTAGCACACATCCTATGGCGTGATTGGATGCATCCACATGGACATGGAATGGTTTATTCCAATCAGGAGTGGTCAGTATTGGTGTTGTGCATAAATGTTTCTTCAATTCATTGAAAGAATTCTCACATTCATCGTTCCACTCAAAATTAGACAACAAGGCATAAAGGGGTCTAGCTATGATCGTGTACATGTGGATAAATCTACGGTAATATCCACAATGGCCCATAAAGGCTTGTTCCTCTTTAACATTCATTGGCCCTTAATAGAGCTACAAGCTCCATTTCTTCTCTTGCACTTAGGTCATCTCCTATATATGTGCATCTCTCTTCGTTCTCTTCAATGCAGTCGTCAACTCCATATTTCTTGAAGTTTTTTGGTACTTCAAACAATGATTCCTCCTCTTCTTGTTTCACTGCTTTTCTTTTCTTTTTCTTTTGACTGCTCTCACTTCCATCCTTTGAATTTACCGTTTTAATACTTGTGAGAGGTTCTTCTTCTTTCTGGGTGAACACTCCTATATCTTTTAGATAGTGCTACTCTGAGTTAAAGCAACTATCCATCACAATGGACTCTATATCATCATCATTCTCTTCTTCTTCTAATACATCACTAGGGTCACATTCTTCTAGCAAGGGCTGACACATGAACACTGAAATATCATAACCCTCCTCATCACAATGTGGTGTCCATTGTTCTTCTTTGACAGCAATGTCCATGGTGGCTAAGACTTCTGGCCAGCCATGAGGCTCAAATTCCTCATCTGGAAAGATCATTGGTGTGTAGGCTGGGTCTCTAACTGGTCTATCTCCTGGCGAAGTTCCTTCTTCTCTTGCCTTTAAACGTTTTTCCTCTTCCTCTGTGACCTTGCACATCCACAAATGAGTATCTTCATGCAGCCATGATGGATCAGGAGAAACTTCCAGAATGCACAGAGATTGAGTCTTCTTTTGCTTTGTGGATAGGATTCCGCTGTAGGGGTGGTACATCTCTGAAGGAGTAATCCTTCAAATTGACCTTGGTGGTGACCCCTAAGTGTTGTAAGTACAAGGAATTGGTTCCCCAATCCTATACTATTTGCAATTGTCATAGGAAGGGTCTTCCTAGGATCGTCTCATAAACATTATTTTTCTCAAAGTCTCATATAGCAAATGTGTGCTCAAACTCTACGCCACAAGTGATTAGAGTTATCCCTTCTAGCAATCCTAGAGGTCTTTCAAAATGACCATCAGCCATTTGAAGCTTCATTCTAGTTGTTCTTAACGTGGTTTTGCCCCATTGCTTCCACAAGGAGGTGGTTGCAATAGCAACACCAGCACCTGAATCTATGATTGCTTTGGTTGTGTAACATTGGTAGGTGATTGGAAGATAAGTATTACCTTCTTCACCCTCACACATGTCCCCTATTTTATCGAGAGGTATCTCTGGAACTTTTTGCTTACAGCCTGTTTTTTGCATTTTGGGATCAAGTTCTGGGACCTGATCCTTCACCTGATTCCATAGCTCAAGTTTGCTTTGAGCAGCTCTTCTATAGTGAGATGACACTGAACCTTAGTGTTCTTCATGACATCAGTGTTCCTTGGAACCACTGAGTCTTCATGTCTGACCAGTATTGTGGGAGCTCTGATCTCAAGAGATTCAGATTCCCATGGGCCTGGAAATTGAGGCAGTTCTTCTAAGGTATTAGATTCAAAATCTAACCTTTCATCTTCTTGTTGCTCCACTTGATCTCCGTAAATGGATGGAATGTCTTGGGGAAATTGATCATGAAGATCATCAATCTCAAGAATAGGAGGGGAGTTACCCTTCTCCTTGGCCCATTTCTCTTCTTGTATTTCCCACAAGAACTTTTGAGAGTACTGTTGAATTGAAGGAGGTATTCCAGCATCCGTGGAATTAGGAACATAAGCTCCCATTGGTGGTGAGCTTCCTCTTTCAATAACTGGTTGAGCCTCTAGAGGTAAAGAAACTTGTTGTTTGTTTACCAAGTGCTCTAATCTTTCTAGTAAGCCTAGGAAATGCAAATCCGGTTTGACAGAGTTTGTCTGATTGAACTTTTGACTAGTCTCGAGTATAGCTTGAGCTTGTTCTATCATTGTCATGCACATTTTCATCCGTTCAATCTCTAAATCTGCTCTAGGGTAACTCTTGTCTAGGTTTGCAACTGTTGGCCCTTCTTGAAGTCGAGCCTGGTAGGCCTTGAACATCATGTCCAAGCCTTCTGGGGTTGGATCTGCAAGAACAAACCCTGGTTGTGGTCTATTTACAATGGGGGGTGGGATGGGATGAGGTGGATTGGATGGAGTTTCGACATGCGAGAGACTTTGAGATGCAATGTCTTCTATTTTTGTTTTTGCGTCTTTCAGGCTTTCTTCTTGTTCGGATAACTTTCTATTCCACTTGCAATTGGCCTTCTCTCTAGTATCCTTCCATGTTCTTGTTTTCCTCTTACTAGGTTCTCTCGATTCACTCGACTCCGATTGCTCTAGTGGTTTATCTTGTTTTAAGGCTTGTGCTCTAGTGACAGCTTGTATAGGAGCCACATTACTGCTACTTGAACTTCAATCCGCCGCTAAGCCTACCACATTAATGGGTGTAATCTTGGGTGCACTAGAGGGGTTTCTTGGACAATCTCTGGGGAGATGGTCTTTGCCACAATCAGGACAAAATGTTTGTATTGTGATAGCGTGTCCTTGACTCGGAGATGGTGGGTGGGACAATCACGAAGGAAATGGTCGCCCTGACATCTGAAACATGGTCCTCTAGGGGCTTGTGGTCTTACTTGTCTCAATTGGGGACTAGGGTTAGCATTTGTGTACATGACATTGGAGTATTCAGGCTCCCAATTTTGTTCCATAGGTGGTGTCTCATATTGATACGAGTGAATCTCACTATGCTCAGGTGACTCTGTGTAATAAGCATGTGGACTACCTTCATGGGAGTAGTCTGAGCTATGAGCATGAGAGTCATTATCTGGTATCAATGGGGTTAGTGGCACCAATGCCCTATTTGGATTTTCCTCTCCCACAGCATACTTGACTGGAATCACGTTAGCAAGAGCTGGTGGTAGGTTTCCCAAGACTGGTTGTGGCCTATATTGTGCCTGATATTGTTGTTGTGGTCGATAATATAGCTGTTGGTATTGGTTCTGATACCTACCTTGTTGATAAGGTTGCTGATACGTTTGTCTAATAACCTGCCTATTGTAGGGACAATCTTGAGCCATGTGGTTCGTGTATTTTCTCTCAATCGTGCAATATGGAGCATTCCTTTCTCTAATGTTTTGGTTTTGCATTGGGCATACATTAGCCACGTGGTCCCCTCCGCAGGTATAACATCGGTTCAATGAGGTGGCTCTCTGTGTTTGTCTATTTTGGACTCCTAGCTTCTTGGCAACTTGCTCAGCTATCTCATCGATTTCCATGGATATTTTCGAAGTATAATTAGTAGAACTATCAGAATCCTTATAGAGTTTGGACAATCCTAACTCCTCACCCAAGTTATCTTCTATGTCAATGCACGTCGGCACACACTCTTCTATGGATCTAGGCTCTTTCAAGTACACATATGATCTTAACTTTGTGCTCAATAAGCCATCTAAGAACAAAGCCACTTGCTTGGCTGGTGTGGGTAACTCTGGAGCACGACATCTTTCTAGGTACTGTCTGAACCTTCTACCTGCTAATCCCACTCTTCCTAGGGTGTGTGCTTGAAGCTGTGGATCAAAGATGATGCGTTATGCCTGATACCACTCTTGGAAAATTCTACAATGAATTCGTCTAGCAGTTGACCTATATCGCGATAGTTGCGACTACTCAATGGTTGAAACCAAGCTAAGGCAGTGCCCTTAAGAGTCAATGCCTCGTACTGGGTGAACAAATCCTCAACTTGTTCAGCTCTTAACACTTGTTTGAACTCGGCCACATGATCATAAGGATCTCCTATCCTGTCAAAATAATTCCTCATTGCCTTGATCACTTGAGTGGGTCTAAGGGTTCTTGTGTGCTCTCGGGGTCTAGGCAATGGAAAATCCTGTTCATCTCTTTGTTGCCTATGTGCTTGATGTCTCTCTCTTTCAAGTCTTTCATTTTCAAATCCTGATCTATTCCTGCCCACGGTGTGTGCAAAACTTACCTCAGGTCTCTCCCTAGTTCTTTCTCTCTGGGCTTCATGAGCTTGAGATGAACCTACTCCTTGGAGGCCATGGGAAACATTGGATCTTGGTGGAGGGAAAATCAATTCACTCTTCCAAGTATATGCATGTCTATCATGTTTTGTTACCAAGAACATCTTCTCTGATGTGTTGTCCAGGTAGACAACTTTGCCTGGTATCTCTGGATCCTTGAAATCGTAGATGATGACTATGCCCAATTGGCTAGGTTGATCTGGTTTGAATCTCCAAAAAGCTTCCTCTGTTTCTCTATTCAAGAATAGTTCTATGCTTTTGTTGTGTTGAGGAATCTAGCCTAGAGTGATCACTCTGGTCAAAACTGACTTACCTCTAGGAGTCTGGGGTCCTTGTCCTACATTTCCTTGTTCTAGGTCTCCTATCTCATTCTCAGGAATGACATTTCCAAACTCATCAGTCCAATCTGATAGGTTGGTGACCACATACATGGTTCCTTCCTTATCAATGTATGAACCCTCTTCGAACTTGACCATCGGGTGTTCAAGTCCAAAGGGTTGATCTGGGTTTTTGAGTTGGACCACTGATCGCCTCAGGCCATCCTCATAGATGTGAGCACCTAATCGGTTGGTCCAAATATATTCCAATTGTGTCTTATAGGGACCTTCTGATGTTTGTAGATGGGCAGTTCCTAAGCCACCTGCAGGTTTCACCATGCTAAAAGACATTTCTAAGGCACTTGTGTCAGAGTTTAGTACGTAAGGACAACCACTTAGTTGTTGTGCCCAAGACTTAGCTGTATGGTTGACACTAGACTGAGAAGATCTAATGCTTTGTCTATCCTTGCCTAGGTGTCTACTAGATCTCAGGTTCATAAGCTTTGGTTAAGAGTCCAAAATTTCCCCTTGGTATGGTTCAAAATCCTTTGGAGTCCCCTTGGTTCCCTAGTCTCGCTTGAGGGTCAAATTCAAATTAGTCTATCTGAAAATCAACGCATTATTCTTATAAAAAATAGTTGAGGTCGTGTAGGATTCGAAACGAGGTTTCCAACGAGCTATAGAGCTCAAAAAATGGAGTTTGGATGAAAAAGTTATGTCAAATCAGGCTCCTGGGACTCAAAACAGGCAAACAGGACCTTTTGGAAAAAATCATGATTTTGTGAAATCAAGAGAATCGCGATCCTGTGAATCTCAAGAGAATCACGATGCTATGAATCTCAAGAGAATCGCGATCCTGTGAAACCAAGAAAATCGCGATGCTATGAAATCAGAGAATCGCGATGCTATGAAATCAGAGAATCGTGATGCTCTGAATCTTAAGAGAATTGCGATGCTGTGAAACCAAGAGAATCGTGATGCTATGAAATCAGAGAATTGCGATGCTATGAATCTCAAGAGAATCACGATCCTGTGAAACCAAGAGAATCGCGATGCTATGAAATCAGAGAATCGCGATGCTATGAATCTCAAGAGAATCGCGAGGCTGTGAATCTCAAGAGAATCGCGATCCTGTGAAACCAAGAGAATCGCGATGCTATGAAATCAGAGAATCGCGATGCTATGAGTCTCAGGAGAATCGCGATCCTGTGAAACCAAGAGATTCGCGATGCTATGAAATCAGAGAATCGCGATCCTATGAAATCAGAGAATCGCGATGCTATGAAATCAGAGAATCGCGATCCTATGAAATCAGAGAATCGTATTTTTGAGAATCGCGATTGTCAGCAGAGAATCGTGTTTGATCACAATCGTGTTTTTGGCTGGAAATCGTGATTTGTAAGAATCGCGATTTTGAGCACAACCAGAGAATCGTGATTCTGAGAATGACAATAAAATTGTGTTTCTTTCAGCAAGCTTTTAGGCGGGAAATAGAAAATCGTGATTTTCAAAAAAATTTGAATTTTTCACAGAATTGTGTTTTTTGGTGGGAAATTCAAATTTTTTTGAGCGTCGAGCAATGGCGAGCTCCGTATGTGCAGAAAATCATGAAAAAACACAAGCGCTTGCTCTCTCCTGCACTTCGTAACTCCTCCTCACACAATAATGCATGAAAGATGGTATGAAAATGATGAAAATGCACTAAAAAACAAGAAATTTCTATGAAGAAGAAGATGGAGATGGTGATGATGATGAAGATGAAGAAGAAAAATCAGAAAATGAACAAAAAAGATAGTTTTTTTACCTTCCAACGTCGCAAATCTACGAACTTACCATCACAACGCTCGTCCTGGAAGCTCTCTCCTCGGCAACGGCACCAAAATTTGGTGTAGCTCAAGTGTAAGCACTACCTCCTTTACTTGTCAATCCGCTGAGACGTGAGGACTGATATGGAGACCACGAGCAAGTGAAGGCACAAGTGCGTGAGTGAAAGCACACAAACAAGCACACACATACACACACACGTGCACGAAGTAAGATCAAAGAGAGGAACAATGGAAAGCTTCGATTGCAAAAGGGTTCTTTTACAAAAGCTCTATTCTCTAACAAGCTAACCTCAAAAATGAGCTCTCTCACTCTTTTTATAGTTTTTTTACTAGTTCTAGCCCTCTTTAGACCTAGTGTCTGGCCTAGTTAAAAATTAGGTTCCAGGGCTTATTTGAGGGCTCAAACGAAGTCTAAAAATTATGAAAATTGGTAGGATGATACTTCTAATACTCCTCAAGCTCAAGGACTCCTTGGCTTGAACAAAATGGAGTTACAAAAATAGAAAATGGTATTTTCAATGGTTTTTAGTGATGAAAATCACTATTGTTGTAGGGGATTCTTCTGAAAATTTGACATACACTTCTTGGAGCTCCCTACTTGCTCCTTCTTCTTGTGTGTCCACTTCTTTGATGTGCTCCTGTGCTTTGTCCTTGACCTTCAGCTTCAACAATGCATATATATGTGTATATTTGTTGTATGTGTGTGTATGTGTGTATCTATGTGTGTGTGTGTCTATGTGTGTGTGTGTCTATGTGTGTATGTGTATGTGTGTGTATGTGTATGTATGCATATGTATGCATGTGTGTGTATGTGTGTGTACGTATGTAAGTATGTATGTATGCATATGCATGTGCATTATGTATGCATATGTATGCATGTATGTGTGTGTATGTCTCTCTACCTGTGTGTGTATGCATATACGTGTATGTATGTGTCTATGTGTGTGTGTATGTGTGTGTATGGGTGTATGTGTGTGTCTATGTGTGTATATACGTGTGTATCTATATATATGTGTCTCCATGCATGTGTATGTGTCTGAATGTGTGTGTGTAAGTGTGTGTGTCTATGTGTGTGTATATGTGTGTGTGTATGTGTGTGTGTGTCTATGTATGTGTGTGTATATGTGTATGCATGTGTCTATGTGTGTATATATGTGTGTGTGTATGCATGTGTATGTGTGTGTGTAAATCTGTGTGTATGTGTCTATATGTGTATGTGTGTGTATCTATGTGTGTATGTGTGTTTCTATGTGTGCATATACATGTGTATGTGTATATATATGTGTGTATGCATGTGTATATGTGTGTGGAAATGTGTGTGGATGTGTGTTTGTGCGTGTGTGTAAGTGTGTATGTGTCTATGTATGTATGTGTGTGTGTCTATGTGTCTGTGTCTATGTGTGTATGTGTGTGTCTATGTGTGTATATATGTGTGTGTATGCATGTGTATGTGTGTGTGTAAATCTGTGCATGTGTGTGTATGTGAGTGTATGTGTGTGTATGTGTCTATGTGTGTATATGTGTTTGTATGTGTGTGTGTCTATGTGTGTATGTGTGTGTCTATGTGTGTATGTGTGTGCCTATGTGTGTATATATGTGTGTGTATGGATGTGTATATGTGTGTGTAAATTTGTGTGTATGTGTCTGTATGTGTGTGTACGTGTCTATGCGTGTATGTGTATGTATGTGTATATGTGTGTATGTGTGTGTATGTGTGTGTGTGTAGCTCAGTGATGAGTAGCACCTCCTTTAATGTCAATCCGGGGAGACGTGAGGATGGTATGAAGACCACGAGCAAGTGGAAGCACAAGTGCGTGAGTGAGAAGCACACTAACATGCACACACATACACACACACGTGCATACACGGCAAGAACAAAGAGAGTAAGACAATGGAATGAGTTCTATTGCAACAAAGTTCTCATACAAGCTCAAAACTACAAGAAGCTACCTCAAAAATGAGCTCTCTAGCTCTATTTATAGTTTTTGACTAGCTTTGGCCCTGTCCAGACCTAGTGTCCGGCCTAGTTAAAAATTAGGTTCCAGGGCTTATTTGAGGGCCCAAACGAGATCTAAAAAATATGAAAATTGGCAAGCAACTACTTCTAAGGCTCCCCAAGCTCGAGGACTCCTCGGCTTGTACAAAATGGAGCTACAAAAAGGTGAATTGATATTTACAAGGGTTTGTAGTGATGAGAATCACTTTAAAATGTTGTGAGGGTTTTTAAAAAAATGAAGGGTTGCCTTAGTGCTAGATCTGCATGTGTGTCCGTACTTGCTTCTTCCCGTATACTGCCAACACTCTCCCCCCCTAGCGTCTGTCGCCTCTGACAGACCTCTGCTCCACTGTTTGATCAATGTACTTCTGCAGGAGGTCGGTTGCCACTTCTTGTTCCTTGATGCGTAGTCCCCGGACCAAGTCTCTTTGGAGGGCATCCCAATTGACTGCTCCCGGCATATCAGGGTGTGGTGTGGTGTAGAGTTCTGAGTGCATGGTTTGTTCACACGCGAATAGATGTAGCAGGTGGGTTGGGCGTGGTGCGAACACTTTTGAGTGTGACTCCCAAAACCCCGTGGTGAACATATCGTCGAAAGTTTGCTTATAGCAGGCAGGGAGATATCTGATGCGTGCATGCCATGCGTAAGCTACTCAAATGCTCGGGGTCGTGCTCATGTCATATAGCAAATCATAATTACCATTGATGAAGCCCGGAATTGAAGGCTGGATGTTACGTACATTTCGAAAGGTCTTGAGGACCACTTGCATCATGTCCAAAATTTTGAGCATCATTTGAGCGGCGACATCCGGCATGGGGTGGAGGCGTGGCATCCAATGTCTGATGGTGGCTATCATGTATGATACTGTAGGTGTGCCGGTTGGGGGTGCGATTGCGGGGTAATTGAGCCATTCTTTACAATTTGCGTTGTTCTGAACCTTGATGGCGAATGCTTTCCATGATCTTCTTCTTTGTACTGGACCAAAGCATGGGTTATATTTCAGATGCATGGGAGCATGATCCCATGTTCGTAACATTTCCGGATAGGTCTCCTGTAACTTTTGCCTCCATATGGGCTGGAATATGGCCCCTTTTTTGGCTGCCTCTGGGATGTCCTCGGGTTCGAATTGTGTTGCGAAAGAGGGGTACTTGTTGGTTATGCGTTTGATCTCAGCATTGTAGTCTGCCAACAATACAAAATAAGGTTTGTATTGTAACTCTGAGCTACTTATCAGCCGCCTAGGAGCCAAGTTCGAGAAATATTCAGATTTGAGTATGGTCTCCTCTATGGCTTTCATGGCTAGCATCTGAGTTGCAACACGCTCTTCGTGAGTGTGACCCATCTCCTCTACCTGCTTCATCCATGCTGACGGGGGTTCCTCATATGTATCCTGGCCTTCCTCCGTAATTCTGCCTCCTGGAAGGGGTTGAGGCTCATAATTATCTTCAAATGTCTCCACCACTGGAATGACTACTGTTTCTTCTTCTATGGTTTGATCAGGTGGAGAGGGAGGTCGTTCATACTGTAACAACTTAATTTTTAGTTCTGCAACCTGTTGCCGTAGCTCAAGTACTTCATTGGTTACTGATAATTCCGGCTTCGGTGAGGTTGCAGCGTTGGCCATCTCTTTAGGTTCTCGTTGGTGTTGTGTAGGCACTTGGGCTTTCTGTAGATCTTTGACTTGGTCAGCAAGCTGATCATGTGCTTCCAAGAGATTGGCATAAGCTTCCAATATTTGTTGTATGTTTTCTGAGGGGATGGCTTGGAATTTAGCAGGGTCGATGGGTGCCCCTGGAGTGTTTTCCATGGCTGCTTCGAGGTTGTCTTGATTTTGTTGCTGTAGTCTCTTGTTTTCTTCTTGAGCAGCCGCTAAATGGCGTCGGAGTAGAGCCATGTTTCCTTGTAGTCTAGCGTTACGGGCTAGCTGATCTCTAAGTTGTTCTTCCGTTGCCCTATTCTTCTCTGTATGTGTGGACTCGAGCTCCACCTGATATTGTTGGAGGGTAGTCACCTCCTGCTCCAATTCCGTATTAGACAACTCCAAGGCAGTGACACGTGCCTGGAGGTGGGATGACAAAGTACAGAGCTCTTTATTGTTTTCTTCTAGTAACCTGTATTCCTGTTTAAGTTGGGCAGCAGCTTCGAGCATGGTGTTGAGTGCATGACTAAATGAAGGGGGTGCAGGGGTAAAGGTGGAAGATGCAAGGGGTCGGGAGATGGGAAAGGGAAAAGTGGATGTTGTGCCTACAGTGTTTGGAAGTGGTGACGTGAGTGAAATGACATGTGGTGATGTTGGAATAACAGTGGTGGTGGGTGATCCTCTGGATGGTGAGATGTCCATGGGATCGGACGTGAGAGTGTGTGATTCGTGAACTGTGAATACAGGGATGGTGGGTGGTGTGATAGTGGTGGCAGTGAATGTGGGGGAGTGGGGTTGGGAAAGGGACTTTTTATTATAATTATCCACCTGTTGGAGTATATTTACAAGGTTTGTCCAGAATGATGGTTGTGTGACTTGGGTTGAGCATGAGGCGGTTACTAGGGAAGTGGTGGATAGGGTTTGGGTGTGGGTGAATGGAAAGGGATGGGATGAGGTCTGGCTAGTGGCAAGTGGTTGTCCAAGGGTGGGAAGATAGGAAGGGTGACCTATTATGGTTTGATCGGTGGCCGGATGACCGGTGTGAGGTTCAAAAATTTGGGTGGAAGTGCTGGATGTGGGTAAAGGGAAGGATGTAAAAACAGAGGTGTGTACAATGGTTTCATGATGGGTGGATATCGGTTGTTCAGAAGGGCTAGTGGAGAAGGGTTCTGAGGGTTGAATGGAAGGTGGCGGTGGAGATGGTACCTGAGTAATTACATCTTGTTCGTCAGTGGGACTTGGGCTCGTCATGTGAACATCCTCTGAAATTATAGTAGGCAAGGCAGTAGAGACTTCCATTTGAATCATTTTCCCTCGTCATGGCCGTGTATCAATCCTCCGTTGATCATAGGTCGGGTTTTCTTGATAGACCATTGTCCTCAATGCTTCCCCGATCCCACATGTCTCTGCCAATAGATTCAATGATTCCACAAAGTGTGAGTCGACATTCTCGGTTTGAAGCATCTGGTTCACTAGAGCTCTATTCGCCTCTTCTGTCATCTTATGTCTTCTCTGTACCTGCTTGATTATCTTGTATAGCCGTCTGAGTTGTGCTGTGTAGGCAGGGGCCTCCTCTTCACTGTCTTCTGGGTCATTTCTTTGTGCACCTTCCTGAACTTGTGTGTTTGGGTCATGAGGATGTTGTGCCACTTCTTCCCCATGTACTCTGCTCGTCTCGCCCCGTGGCTGTTCTCTTTGGACTGATGCACCCGGATCAACATTGTCAGGGGAATCTTCACTGTCTGATAGGGGGACCGTCTGCAGGAATCTTTCAAAATCGAAGTTTGGATCCTCTGTGAAGGTGGCCATAGATGCAAACTCTACATCGGTAGGTAGTGGAGGGGCGGATGGAACGGGTTGTACCACCTCCCCAGCTTGAAATCCTTGAAGGTGGATCGTGAAAGGTGCGACCTGAGCTTCTGGTCTGGGAGAAGCTTCAGTCGTGGCCTCTTGAGGGATCATTACCTGGGAGAGCGATCCACGCATTCGTTTTGCAGGCTGGCTCCCTGACTTCCGCCCTTTGAACAACTCTAGTTGTGCATACTTGAGGGCTCTGGCAACTGGCACATCATATGCAAGACATCTATAGATAATTCTTGTAAGCGCACAACAGCCATGTAGAGTAGGCTTTCTCACTCCCCGCTTGCCTGCCTCATACACTTGGTCTAAGATCCATACCGGCATCTTAATGGGCAAGCTTCCAGTCTCTGCTAGATATAGCCCATACCATATTTTCTTGTGAGGTTGAGTGAAACGGTCCTGAGCGGGGAATGTGAAGTGTTGGAGGCACATCCGCAAAGGTATGGCGATGTTGGGGGTGAGGGCGCACATTTCTTTTAGCTTCTTGATTCTATTGCTTTTCATCGACTCAGGTATCAAGGGGTCGCGGTCAGAAGGTACATGCGTGCCATACATCTGAAGTGCTTCCCTGATTAAAGTAACATTCAATTCAAACTTCCTCATTTCCTCCAGATTTGACAAGGAGGGCACCCAGAATGTGCATGAATGATCTTTATCCCCTGTCGGCTTCAGCGTGGCAATTAGGTAGTAGCACCTGAGGAAATCGGGTTTAGGCAGAGCTGCACTAAAGTAAGTTTGTAATCCTGCTTTTTGCCAGATATCTTGAAGTGGAGCTGCATTTTGCAATGCTTCGAATTCTCGTGAGAAGAACTGGAAGGTCCACCACACTCCTCCACATTCCATCTTGGATTCCCAGATATGATCCGCGTCTCCCAAATCTCTTGGCATCTCATTGAACCAGTGAGAATGCCCCTTTACTCTTTTGGTTAGGCCATTTGGTGGATCTGGAATAGGAATTCTCCGCACATTCACGAACTCTTCAGGCCGAGCTGTTGGTGGGGCCTCCACCGGCATGGCATCCCAATTGATCTGAGCACCAGAGCCTGCCTGAGAGCTTGTACCTGCCGCTGTTGCCATGAGAGTAGGTTGCTTATCTACTGGAAGAAGAGAGGCACATTAGTGTTGCATAGGAAACAAGATGTAATGGTGTTCCCTTCACAATACTAACATGACAAACCCGGGGTCAGTGGTTAGTGGTGAAGTGTTTGTGATAGGTGTGAGTGGTGATTAGAGGTCAGTGTCATCCTAGATGCATACTTTGGTTATGCAATGGGCTCAGAATGCTCCTGTGTTAGAGTGGACGGATTTACAGAATGGGGTCAGGGGGTTTAATACACAGTTTAATTCTCCAAACTTGATAGAGGATTCGTAGCTCTTAGAACTAAGGACAGGTGAAGATTTCTGGATGAGAGTGTGATGTATTTGGGACCTTTTGGGTACCCATTTCCAAACATTCCTAGGGTTGATGGAAGTGGAGATAGTGAGAGGTGTAGGTATCTTTTCATTTTCTGAGTAGTTGGCCACGAGTGTTTGTGAAAGTTGCTTCATCCTAGTGCCTGAAGGTGAAGTAATTTGGGCTTGTAAGCAAGCCTTGGGCACCCATATCTGTCTAGCATTAGGGGTGGCCTTCATTGACCGCTTAGGAACCCAAATAGAAATGGTATGCCTAGGGGTTATCCTAGGGGGCTTCTTCACTTTGTTCCTTGACGGTGAGGCTCGTTTCTTGTCTCCTTGAGAGTCTGCTATTAGAGTTGTGGGTTTCCCATCCTTGCGTATCCAGATCTGCTTCGCGCCACGAGATGCTCCGTGTTGCACGGGTTGGCGCTCCTGCCTCTTGATCAGCAGCCTCCTTCGTGTCAAGTGATGTTTGGTCTGCTCGTCTAGAATCTTCTTTGGATCAGCTAGGAACTCCTTATTGGCTCCTGTACCTTCAGTAAGATTGACAATCCTCTGCACCATAGAAGTTTGTACAAGAACAACATTGTTATCTTCATGTGGATTCCTGGAGGGACCAGGAGTTTGTGCCTGTTCTATTGGTTTGAGTGCTTGATTTTCTAATTCAATCGTGAGACGGCTTTGGCCTACCCAAGCCTGAAGAAGTCCACTTCTTAGGTTGAGGTTGACTGCGTGATCATAGATCCAGTCTTGGCCTAAGACAAGAGGTTCGGTCAGATCCTCATCTTCACACACTAGCACTTTTGCTGGCATGAGGACCTCTTGTATGTAGAGGGGAAGATCCACCTCTCCCATACAAGGGGTTTCAACACCTCCTAATCCTATCAGATATGCTTCTAGGGGTTTTACCTCCAATTGCAGCTGCTGGCAATAAGAAAGCCGAACTGCACTTGTGGCTGCTCCTGAATCAATTAAAGCTCTCACGCTTGTTGTGCTGTCACTTTGTCCTATTTCTAGGGTCACAAAAGGTCGTCGGTCCACTATCTTATGGGTACGTTCGCCTGAAGCCTCACACATGGCCATGTGATAGCCTGGAGACTCTGGATTGTCAGTCATAGGCTGATCCCTCCCTTGTCTCCTCAACTTCATTCGCCTGATACGATCTAAGGCCTCTGCCTGTGCTTCTTCTCGAATTCGTTTTTCCTCCTCTTTACGTTGCTTAGCAGTATTGAGTCGACTTAGCATTTCCTTCGTGAGGGGTTCCTGATACAGCTTGACTCTGCATCCGCTAATATAGTTTGGGAGAACATCCCCCTCTAAAGTGGCTAGTTGTACTGCTCCACTCGTGGAGATCCTATTGATGATCATAGGTCCGTAGCCTCTCTTTTCTAGCTTTCTTGCGTGTTGTTTCAATGTGTAGACTAAAACTAGATCTCCTGCTTTCAAGCCCTTATCCTTCACATGGGCATCAAAGTATGCCTTTTGCCTCTTCTTGGCTGCATATATCCCTGCTGCTGCTCGTAGCCTCGTCTCACCTAAACGTTCTAGATCAAAGATCCTAGAGGACAACTCATGTCCATTCCACTCATGCTCTTGTGCTACTCTTAAAGCTGGAATTAGGAAATCTAAGGGTAGCACCGCATTCTGTCCGAAGACCATCTGAAATGGGGTGGCATTGAGTACCGTTTTGTAGGCAACTCGGTATGCCCAAACAGCATGATGAAGTTGTTTGTCCCAATCAGAGCGTTTATTATTTACAAGTTTCGTCAATACGTTACATAGGATCTTGTTCGTGCTCTCGGCTTGTCCGTTAGCTTGTGGGTGATAGGGGGCATGTAAGAAAATAACAGCACAGCGGAATAGACCTGTAGACAGAGTTGAGAGAAAAACGCAGACAAAGATAGACGCAGACTGAGAGGTAGAGAACTCAAATTCTCAGATTGCAAAGCATAATGCAGTTACAATGATGGTGCTGTCCACCCGTGCGCTCCCACTGTGGAGCTTAGATGGCGATCTAGACATACTCTAGATGAAGGGCTTACTAGTGCGCAATGCTATATAAAGCTCAACCTGGGCTGTGCTTATATAGCTTTTACAAGGCGGTTCAGTATAGATAAACGTAGTCGGGAGATACAAATTAGTCGGTAAAATATATGATCCGACAATATCTCCATGACCAGAAGTCCTACCGTCTCGGCCCTACGGGCCGGGGGGATAGGCCCCTCGGACCCCGCTGAAGGGGGCAAGCCCCCCTCTGCACTCCCCCCATTAAGGTTCTATGGGAAAACCGCGCGACGCCACAGGGCCTTTATTTTCACCTTAAATGATAACCCAATGGCCTGGAAGTTTATGCCCTACCTAACCTGATGGCTAGGCTCACAAAGATCATCTATAACCATCAACGGTCACACATAGACCTCATCTAACTTGGAAGTTAGGGTTCCACAAATGTCCGGGCTCTCATAATGGCTTCTCCTCATAATGGGGGCCTTACAACTTAGAGCACCATGGATCATTTGTGGTCACATGAGGGTGGAGTATTGAGGATATCTAACACCCCCCCTCAATGTCCACCCAATGGTGAACTACCTCCTTGGTCCAATCCCAAGCTTTGGAAAGTGTCGAAGAAGTTGCTCTCTCCCAAGAGCCTTGGTGAAGATGTCTGCTCCATTTTCTTCAGTAGGGCAATAGGTTATCTCCACGACCCCGTCCTCAATCAACTCACGCACATAGTGATATTGGATTTCTATGTGCTTCGTACGTGCATGGAAAACAGGATTTTTGGCGATGGCCATGCAACTTTGGTTGTCACACTTCAACTCTGTAGCCTCTTGTCCTTGTATTCCTATGTGCCATAGGATCCTCCTCAACCATACTGCTTCACATGCTGCAACGCATGCAGCTTTGTACTCAGCTTCAGTAGAAGATAATGCTACAGTCGGTTGCTTCTTACTGATCCAAGAGAAAATCCCTGATCCTAAAGAAAAGCAATATCTAGAAACTGATTTTCTGGTATCAATATCTCCTGCCCAATCTGAGTCACAGTATCCGGCAAGAGATGATCCTTCTTCATAAAGGATACCATAATCAGTGGTTCCTTTCACATACCTGAGTATCCGCATGCTTGCCTTCCAATGAGTTTGGCAAGGTTTATTAGAGAACCTGCTTACTACTCCAACAACATAAGAGATGTCTGGTCTGCTATTGCACAAGTAGATGAGACTTCCAACTAATTTCCTGTATCTTCCAATATCCACTGGAGGTGAAGTATCTTCAATAGATAATTTTGTGTTGACCTCCATGGGTGTAGAAATTTCCTTGCAATCCTCCATGTCGAATGCCTTCAATATCTGCCTTGCATACTTTTGTTGAGAGATGAACATCTTCCCTGGTTCCTGCCAAACTTCAAGACCTAAGCAATAATGCATTAAGCCCAAGTCTGTCATTTCAAATTCTGAACTCAGGGCATCTTTTGTTTGTTGAAGAAGAGCATCATCATTTCCTGTAATCACAAGGTCATCTACATAGAGTACAAGCACAATTGTCTTCCCTCCTTTCTTTAGAACATACAAGTTAGCATCAGAAGCACATCTTTTGAACCCTAGATTCAAGAGATACTTATCTATCCGTTGGTACCATGCTCTAGGGGCTTGTTTTAGCCCATATAATGCCTTCTTCAGCTTACATACCTTGTTCTATGAATGGGGAGCCTCAAACCCTGGTGGCTGAGACACATATACCTCCTCCTTGAGGTCTCCATTCAGGAACGCTGATTTAACATCCATGTGATAGACTGGCCAACGCTTATGTGCAGCCACAGCTAGTACTATTCGGATAGTAGTCATTCTTGCAGTCGGGGCAAATGATTCACAAAAGTCAATGCCTTCAACTTGTGAGTAGCCCTGTGCAACAAGTCTTGCTTTATATTTTTCTAGAGTACCATCAGCCTTGTACTTTAGCTTCCAAACCCACTTGGTGCCAATGACTTTATGCTTAGGGGGTCGATCCACTAGCTCCCAAGTTCCATTCTTCATGATATTGTTGTATTCTGTTTGCATGGCAGCCCTCCAATTCGGATCATGGAGTGCCTCTTCCACATTGCTTGGTTCCTTCGCTTCTTCTTGAATGAGATCAGCCATCAAGGCTGTGTTTACAATATGGGTGCTTGCCCGTCTCTGTTCCTCTATTCTCTGTGATCGCCTCGGTCCATCTGCAACCTGTTCTAGTGACTGTGGGATGGGGTTTGCAGAATCATAGAGCTGCCTCACCCAACGTGGCAATGGCTTTTCCACTTGGGTGTCGGCAGGTTGGTGACTTTTAGACTCATCATCTGAAGATGATGCTTCCTTCTCTTGTGTAGAAGGGATAGCTCTTGGGCCAGGTTCATAGTGGATTGCCCCTTCGCCTGATGATAAAGTGGAAGCTCTCTTATCCTCCTCCACTGCATGTGGCTGCTCCTCCTTGAACACCACATCACGACTCGCCATGATCTTCTTAGCCTCAGGGTCATAAAGCTTATAAGCCTTCTTATCTTCGCTGTACCCCAGGAAGATACATTTGATGCTTTTTGGTTGAAGCTTGTTTCTCTCCCTATCTGGAACATGTACATAACATTCACTTCCAAATACTTTGAAATGGGAAACAGAAGGTTTTTTACCCATGTAGGCTTCTTGTGGAGTCTTTCCATCAAGTGCCTTGGTGTAGCTTCGATTCAAGATGTAGACAGCAGTGTTGACAGCCTCTGCCCAAAACTGATTAGGCAAACCCTTTCCTTTCAACATGCACCTTGCCATCTCCATGATGGTTCGATTCTGGCGTTCTGCAACACCGTTCTGTTGAGGACTATGTGCCACTGTGAGTTGATGCTTGATTCCCTTACTCTTGCAGAAATCTTCAAACTCTATTGATGTGAACTCACCACCACCGTCTGTCCTGAATTTCTTCATCTTCTTCCCTGTTTCAATTTCAACAAGCTGAAGCCATTCTTTAAACTTACCAAAAGCTTGAGCCTTATCGCGAAGGAAGTACACCCACATCTTCCTGCTATAGTCGTCGACAAGTAACATGAAGTAGGAAGATCCGCCCAAGGCCTGTGTAGGCATTTTTCCACACAAGTCAGCATGCACCAACTCTAGAGGATAGCTTGCCCTGTTCTTGCTTTCTTGTGGAAATGCCTTCCTCTGTTGCTTGCCCATCATGCAAGCTTCACATGGTTCCTTCATTTCTGCAATCGATGGTAGGTGTGCAACCATACCTCTGCGATGCATCTCCTTCAGTACAGGGTATCCAGTGTGGCCGAATCTCTCATGCCATAGCTTACTTGTGCCCACATTTGTAGTGGCTGTAAGAGCAGACAACTCATATAGGTTGTTCCTCCTTATGCCAGTCCCAACAATGTTGTTGTTACCGTCCATAATCTTAGCTCCTGTCTTACTGAAAGATACTTGATGACCTTGATCAGTTATAGAAGCTACTGAAAGTAGATTTCGTTTTATTTGTGGAACATATAGCACATTTGAAAGCTTTCTGATATCGCCATTAGAGTTAATGAAAGAAACCGTACCTTTGCCCTCTGCAAGACATCTTGCATTGTTTCCTACCTTTATTGTGATGGGTTCCTTTAGAGGCTGTAAGGAACTGTAAAGGTCTTTTCTACTCGTCATGTGACGAGATGCACCGCTGTCCAACACCCATGAGTCATCTGTTCCTGAATCTTCAGCCGAGGAGCACACCTCCTCTATCGTAACAAATAACTCAACCTCTGTTTCTGCTGTGTTGGTAGACTCCTTGCCCTTGCCACCTTTTGAAGAGCCACTCTTCTCTTCTGCCTTCTTGATGCGACAGTCTTGGATTCTGTGTCCCTTCTTCTTGCAGTGGAAACACTCTCCCTTGAACTTCTTTTTGTCGTTCTTCTTTTTGTCTCCATCTTTTGAAGAGTCTGTTTTGCCTCCTTTGGCATTTGCTGTGAATGCAGCATCTCCTTTGCTACCACCACTCCTTGCCTTGAGCCGCAACTCCTCCTCCATGAGTAAGGCACTGAATTCTTCAAAAGATAGTGGTTGAGGTCTGATTTGAGTGTTAAGAGCAGTTACCAGACCATCAAACTTAGGTGGACAAATTCGAAGACAACGTCGAGCTAGCTCTTCACTTGACTTTTGAACACCTGCTCCCGCCATTTGATCTCGTAGATTCTTTATGCGAGTGATAAACACCTCTGTAGTCTCCCCATCAGCAAACCGTTCTGCTGCAAGCTGATTCTCCAAGTTCTGAATCCGTGTCTGATTACGAGTTTCATATTGATTTCTCAATATGTTCCATGCTTCACATGCCTTCGTAGTATGCTGAATGAGAGTCAGAACACTATCAGAAGTACTTGTAACAAGAGCACAGAGTGCATCTGCATTTCTACGTTTCCAAGCACGTAGAAGATCAGCATCAGGAGGAATCATTCGACCAGGAGTATTTGGATCAGGTCTTTCTTGGGGCTCATGATCAGTCCCAAGAACAGTCTCCAAAAGCTCATATGAATCAAGAATAGAAGTGATTTTGAACTTCCACAGGGTGTAGTTCGTACCATCAAGTTTACCTTCTGTGAAGGCTGGTGGCCGTATCCGCAATGTTGGGATGATCGGCATCATTGCTGCTCCTGCTTGTGCACCACCTACTCCTGTTGATGAACCACCTTGGCCCCCAGTCGTAGATGATGACGCACCACTTGACATCTTCTCTCTTTTGTTGTTCAGAACTCTGCAACCTCTGCGTTTCTGCTTCTGCACCACTCAGAGCCTCCTGAGCTCTGATACCATGTAAGAAAATAACAGCACAACGGAATAGACCTGTAGACAGAGTTGAGAGAAAAACGCAGACAAAGATAGACGCAGACTGAGAGGTAGAGAACTCAAATTCTCAGATTGCAAAGCATAATGCAGTTACAATGATGGTGCTGTCCACCCGTGCGCTCCCACTGTGGAGCTTAGATGGCGATCTAGACAGACTCTAGATGAAGGGCTTACTAGTGCGCAATGCTATATAAAGCTCAACCTGGGCTGTGCTTATATAGCTTTTACAAGGCGGTTCGGTATAGATAAACGTAGTCGAGAGATACAAATTAGTCGGTAAAATATATGATCCGACAATATCTCCACGACCAGAAGTCCTACCGTCTCGGCCCTACGGGCCGAGGGGATAGGCCCCTTGGACCCCGCTAAAGGGGGCAAGCCCCCCTCTGCACTCCCCCCATTAAGGTTCTATGGGGAAACCGCGCGACGCCACAGGGCCTTTATTTTCACCTTAAATGATAACCCAATGGCCTGGAAGTTTATGCCCTACCTAACCTGATGGCTAGGCTCACAAAGATCATCTATAACCATCAACGGTCACACATAGACCTCATCTAACTTGGAAGTTAGGGTTCCACAAATGTCCGGGCTCTCATAATGGCTTCTCCTCATAATGGGGGCCTTACAACTTAGAGCACCATGGATCATTTGTGGTCACATGAGGGTGGAGTATTGAGGATATCTAACAGGGCAGACTTCTTATGTATCACCATGAATTCTTGAAGGAGATTTTCAATGACCTCATTCAAGAAGTGCGTACCTCTATCACTAACCAACTCTATTGGTAACCCGTATCTAGTGAACACATTTTCGAATAAGAACTTAGCCGTCGTTTGAGCATCATTCTTTGTCGTGGCTTTTACTTCCACCCACTTTGTAAGGTAATCTGTGGCTACAATAATGTATTCTGCATGGGAGTTTCTAGCTGGGGGGTTGATGGGACCTACAAAGTCTATACCCCACTTTGAAAATGCACGTCCTCCCATCATTGGCCTTAAAGGCATTTCATCTTTTCTTATCGGATATTGGGCACGTTGGCATGTGTCACAACTCTTCACATAAGTATGTGCATCCATATGAAGAGTGGGCCACCAAAGTCCTGAGAATAGAATGGTCTTAATTACTCTGTCAGGCCCAAAGTGTCCACCTGCAGCACCGCTGTGTGCAGTTTCTAAGACTTTCCAATAGTTTGATTCATGAATGCACAGTCTTAGGTAACCATCCTTGCCTCTTCGATATAGGTTGTCTCCTACTAAGGCATAGTCTTGAGCCTCTTGCTCCATGCTCCGTTTTCTTGCAAGACTAGCCTGATTGGGTAATGTTCCCGATCTCATGAACTCGACCAATGGAGCACTCCAATTTGGGATTAATGACACGTGATAAAGAGTGGCATGTTCCACTGGGGGTCTCTTCTGGCACACTGGACAATTGTGGATCCACTCTTTTATTTCTTTGTCCATGCTAGGCCAATACACTCCTAAGCGTCTTAGATTCTGCAATGTTCGTTGTTTAGAGTAGTGATTTCCTAGCAATCCCTCATGGGCTTGTTGCAACCAACTAGTATGTTCATCGTCCTCTACACAACAAGCTAATACTAGTATGTTCATCGTCCTCTACACAACAAGCTAATACGCCCTCGGTATCTTGCTTGTACATACTTCCGGCCAATATTTGATACTTTAGTGATTTTACAATTTCCTCTTTGCTTGTTTTCACATTCTTATTTGCAGGCCCAAAGGTTAGGACTGGTACCAACTTATTTGCCCATTTAGGAACAACTTCTAAATTGAACAGATAAGCATCGGGCAATTCATCAGACACTCCTTGCGGTGGCTCTCCTGAAGTGATGTGAGAAAGATGGTCTGCCCTAAGATGGGTTCTACCTTTCCTGACAACAACTTCAAAGTCGTATTCCATTAGTAAGAGGAACCATCTTACTAAGCGGTCTGTATTGCAAGGTTTATTGACCAAATATAGTAAAGCTTGATGATCAGTGAAAAACTTGAACTTTTTGGCCAATAGATAGTGTCTAAACTTCTTCACAGCATATACCATACCTAAGCCTTCCCTCTCCGTTGTGGTATAATTTCTCTCAGCTGCATTTAATTGCCTACTAGCATATGCTATCGGCAAATCTAGGTTTCCTTCACCTGTGGGTTGTGCTAGCACACATCCTATTGCATGATTGGAGGCATATACATGGACATGAAAGGGTTTGCTCCAATCCGGAGTAGTCAATATTGGTGCTGTGTACAAACGTCTTTTCAGCTCGTTGAAGGAATTATCGCATTCCTCATTCCACTCAAAATTTGTTAACAACCCATAAAGAGGTTTAGCTATGATGGCATACATGTGGATAAACCTACGGTAATATCCACACTGGCCCATAAAGGCTTGTACCTCTTTAACATTCCTTGGCCTGGGCAGCTCTGCTATTGCTCTTACTTTGTCTTCATCTGTTGAAATTCCATTCTTAGAAACAATGTGACCTAGGATCTTACCTTGTCGTACCATGAACACACACTTCTCTGGGTTCAGACACACTCGATAATCTCTACACTTGTTGAAGATTTGTCTGAGCTCCGGGATGTGGTAACTTCTTTCTTGGGAATGAGCGCATAAATCATCCACATATACTTCTAAGCTCTTTCGCAAGAACTCTTTGAAGACATGACACATGAGCCTTTGGAATGTTGCAGGTGCATTGGTGAGCCCAAATGGCATCACACGAAATGCAAAGATTCCCCATTCTGTGGCAAAGGCCGTTTTGTGTTGATCTTCGGGGGCAATGGCTACTTGGTTGTAACCTGAAAATCCATCAAGGAAGCTATAAACTTCCTTGCCTGCGACACGCTCCAATAGATGTTCGGTGATTGGAAGTGGATAACTATCTCTGATTGTAGCGGCATTAACTTTTTTAAGGTTAATGCACACTCGCAATTTCCCATTCTTCTTGGGCACCACTACAATGGGGGACACCCATTCAGTGTGCTCAATCTCATAGATGAATCTAGCTTCAATCAGCCTGTCAATTTCCTCCTTTATTTTGGCTGCATAAGTGTCATTATATGTGTAGGGCTTTTGTTTGGTGGGCTTGGCATCAGCGGTCATCGGAATCATATGAGAGCAAATCTCTGGATCTACTCCTTTCAAGTCTCTATAGTGCCATGCGAACACATCCCTATATTCCCTTAATAGAGCTACAAGCTCTGCTTCTTCTTTTGCACTTAGGTCATGTCCTATGTACGTACATCGTTCTTCGTTCCCTTCAATGGTCACTACAATTTTTTTAGTCTTTTCTTTATTGTCATATGCTTCTCCTACAATGGCCTCTCTCTTAGGCATCCGTACCAAAATTTTTCGGTCTTCCACTTCATATTTCTTGAAATTTCCTGGTACTTCAAACAATGATTCTTCCTCTTCTTGTTTTATTGCTTTTCTTTTCTTTTTCTTTTGACCTCCTGCACTTCCTTTCTTTGAATTTATCGTTTTAATACTCGCAAGGGGTTCTTCTTCTTTTTGGGTTAACACTCCTATGTCTTCTAAATAGTGTTCCTCTGAGTCAAAGTAAGTATCCATCACAATGGATACTAGATCATCGTCATTCTCTTCTTCTTCTATGAACTCACTAGGATCACCCTCTTCCAACAGGGGCTGACACATGAACACTAAAATATCATAACCCTCCTCATGACAATGAGGTGTCCATTGTTCTTCATTGACTGCTATGTCCATGGTAGCTAAGATTTCTGCCCAACCATGAGGCTCAAATTCCTCATCTAGAAATATCATCGGTGTATAGGCTGGGTCTTTTATTGGTCTATCTCCTGGGGGAGTTCCTTCTTCTCTCGCTTTTAGGCGCTTTTCCTCTTCCTCCGCGACCTTGCACATCCACAAGTGAGTATCTTCATGCAGCTAGGATGGTTCAGGTGAACTTCCAGAATGCACGGAGATAGAATCTTCTTTCGCTTTGTGGATAGGATTCCACTGTAGGGGTGGCACATCTCTGAAGGTGTAATCCTTCAAATTGACCTTGGTGGTGACCCCTAAGTGCTGTAATTACAAGGAGTTGGTTCCCCAATCCTGTACTATTTGCAATTGTCGTAGGAAGGGTCTTCCTAGGATCATCTCGTAGACATTATTTTTCTCAACGTCACATATAGAAAATGTATGTTCAAACTCTACACCACAAGTGGTTAGAGTTATCCCTTCAAGCAATCCTAGAGGTCTTTCAAAATGACCATCTGCCATTTGAAGTTTCATTCTCGTTGGTCTTAAGGTGGGTTTGCCCCATCGCTTCCACAAGGAGGTGGTCGCAATAGCAACACCAGCACCCGAATCCACAATTGCTTTGGTTGTGTAACCTTGATAGGTGATCAGAAGATAAGTGTTACCTTCTTCACCTTTGCTCATGTCTCCTATCTTGTCGAGAGGTATCTCTGGAACTTTTTGCTTAGAGCCTACTTTTGGTATATTGGATTCAAGTTCTGGAACCTGATCCTTCACATGATTCCAGAGCTCCGGTTTTGCCTTGAGGAGCTCCTCTACAGTGAGATGACATTGAACCTTAGTGTTCTTCACAACATCAGTGTTTCTCGGAATCACTGAGTCTTCATTTCTCACCAATATTGTGGGAGCTCTGATCTGGAGAGATTCAGATTCCCATGTGCCTGTGAAATGAGGCAACTCTTGTAACGAATTAGATTCAAAATCTAATCTCTCATCCTCTTGTTGCTCTGTTTGATCTCCATAGATAGACGGAATGTCTTGGGGAAATTGATCATGAAGATCATCAATCTCAGGAATAGGAGGGGAATTACCCTTCTCCTTGGCCCATTTCTCTTCTTGTATTTCCCGCAAGAACTCTTGAGAGTACTGTTGAATTGAAGGAGGTATTCCAGCATCCGTGGAATTAGGAACATAAGCTCCCATTGGTGGTGAGCTTCCTCTTTCAATAACTGGTTGAGCCTGTGGAGGTAAAGGAACTTGTGGTTTGTTTACCAACTGCTCTAATTTTTCTAGTAAGCCTTGGAAGTGCAAATCTGATTTGACAGAGTTAGTCTGATTGAACTTTTGACTAGTCTCAAGTATAGCTTGAGCTTGTTCTACCATTTTCATGCACATTTTCATCCGTTCAATCTCTAAATCTGCTCTAGGGTAACTCTTGTCTAGGTTTGCAGCTGTTGGCCCTTCTTGAAGTCGAGCCTGGTAGGCCTTGAACATCATGTCCAAGCCTTCAGGGGTGGGATCAGCTAATACTCATCCTACTCGGGGTGGTGGGTGGGTTACGTGGGGTGTATTAGAGGGTGGAGGAATGGAGGGTGATGGGGATGGTAGCGGTGGGAGTGTGTGAGAGTGCGGTTGAGATGTGATCTCTATGATTTTTGCCTTGGTTTCTCTCAAGCTTTCTTCAAGTTCGTTTATCTTTTTTGCCCATTGCCTTTTCATTCTTTCACGACTATCCTTCCAGGCTCTAGTCCTCTTTTTGGTTATGCTCTCTGTTTCACTCACCTCGGGGCTCTTTTCCTGACCAACACCTTGGTTTTGTTGTAGTGCCTGGGCTCTTGTGATCACCTGCACAGGTGCAGTGGAAGTCGCACTCCCTGTGGAGTCTACAACTAACCCAACAACATTGATAGGAGTGATTTTAGGCATGTTATTAGGGTTCTTTGGGCAATCTCGTAGGAGATGTTCTTTCCCGCAGTCTTGACAGAAACCCTGAATGGTTACTGGTTGAGGTTGTGTAGGGACAGGCAGTGGACAATCACGTATAAGGTGATCTCCCTGACATCTGAAGCATGGTCCTCTAGGAAATGGGGTTCGTACCTGCCTAGGTTGAGGTCTAGAGTTGGGGTTTGTGTACATGACATTAGCATACTCAGGTTCCCCACTATTTTCATTGGGTCCTCATAATAGTATGACTCATTATGCTCGGGTGACTGCATGTAGTAAGCCTGTGGGCTATCAATATGTGTGGAGTCAAAACTATGGTCGCTTGGATCACTGTCTGATAGCAATGGGGTGACTGGGACTATGGCTCTATTCGGATTTTCTTCAGCAGATGCATATTTTGCTGGGATCACATTGGTTGGAGCAGGGGGTTGCTGCACTAGGACTGGTTGAGGTCTCTACTGCCCTTGATAAGGTGGCTGATAAGTTTGCTGTGGTCTGTTGTATTGTTTTGGTGGGTACTGATTCTGGTATCTACCATGTTGTGGATATGGCTGAGGGTAATTTTGCCTAACAGTTTGTTTGTTATATGGGCAGTCTTGTGCAGTGTGGTTGGTGTACCTGCGCTCTATGGTGCAGTACTGGCTACTAGGATTCGCCTGGGGTTGGGCCATAATGGGACATACACTTGCCATATGGTCACCGCCACAATTCTAACACCGCTTAACTGGGGCAAATCTCGGAATTTGTTTGCTAGAGACACCTAGTTTTCGGGCTACCTTCTCTGCAAGTTCCTCAATGGATGTGGATTGACCAGATGTCAGGCTACTAGAGCTATCAGAATCCTTATAGATTTTTGATAGTTCTAATTCCTCACCTAGATTGTCCTCAATGTCTATGCACATGCGCACGCACTCTTCTATCGTTCTGGGGTCCTTCAGATACACATATGACCTGAGCTTGGTGCTCAACAATCCATCTAAGAACAAGGCCACTTGTTTGGCTGGTGTGGGTAACTCCGGCATCGGGCATCTCTCCAGGTACTGCCTAAATCTTCTTCCAGCTAGTCTGACCCTCTCTTGAGGTGTTTGTTTGAAGCTATGAATTAGTGAGGAGGTGTTAGAAAACTCAATGATAAATGCCTCTAAGAGCTGGTCTATGTTTCTGAAATGCCTCTCGTTTAGTGGTTGAAACCATGTAAGGGCAGTGTTCCTAAGGGTTAGACCAAAAGCATTGTTTTGTGTGAATAGGTCCTCTACCTGTTCAGCTTTCAATACTTGCCGAAATTCTGCCACATGGTCATAAGGGTCTCCCGTGCCATCGAAATAATTCTTCATGGACTTCACCAGTTGAGTTGGTCGCAGGGTCCTAGTGTGTTCTCTCGGCCTTGGCAAAGGAAAATCGTCAGTATTCCTTTGATTCCATGGGGTTCTATGTCTCTCAGGTTCCACTCTATTCCTTTCTATTCCCGTTCTTTCTCTTCCCACGGAGTTGGCAAAACTTACCTCAGGTTTGTCTCTACTTCTATCTCTTTGAGCTCCATGAGCTTGGGAGGTCCCAGCTCCTTGGTGACCAAAGGACACATTAGACCTTGGTTGGGGAAAAACAAATTCACCCTTCCATGTGTAGGCATGTCTGCCATGCTCAGTGACCATGAAGATTCTCTCTGATGCATTGTCTAGGTAGGTTACTTGGCCTGGGCTATCAGGGTCTTTAAACTCATAGATTGTGAGGGCACTCACTTCCTGAGGTTGAGCAGATTTATATCTCCAAAAATCCTCATCGGTTTCTTGGTTTAAAAGCAGATCTATGCTTTTATTATCCTGTGGAATCCACTCTGGAGTCATGATTCTGGTCAAGACAGATTTACCCCGGGGGGTTCTTGGCTCTTTCTCTAAGTTCCCTTGCTCTATATCATCCATGTCGGTCTCAGCAATCACATTTCCACACTCATCAATTCTATCAGGAAGAGTGGTGACTACATAAATAGTCCCCTCTTTATCTAGGTATGCTCCATTCTCAAACTTGACTACCGGGTGGTCTAATCCATGGGGTTGATCGGGGTTCTTAATCTGGACCACCGATCTTCTCAGGCCATCTTCATATATGCGAGCACCTAGACGATTAGTCCTGATATATTCCAGTTGAGTCTTGTAAGGTCCCTCTGGCTTTTCTAGGTAAGCCAATCCTGAACTACCTACTGGTCTCTCCATGTGATAGGACATCTCAGAATCACTTGTTTCTGATCTGGGAGTGTATGGGTAATCACTCAACTGTTGGGCCCAAGACCTGGCAGTGTGATTGACACTAGCTTCAGAAGATCTGAGGCTTTGTCTGTCTCGGCCTAAGTGTCTGCCTGATCTAAGGTTCATATGCCTGATTTATCTACCCCCTTGGACCTAAGCACACTCTCGTTGCAGGTTAATTTGCACCAATCACTTTGTTCTTTTGAGTTGAATGTTATGTTTACGGTCTTGTCTGAAATCGCGTCGTCAGGAGTACTTAAGTGAATTTCCGCACTTGATAAGTGATCGACTCCAGTTTACCTTTTGTCCCTTAGAGTTTTCGCACTTAAGACGTACTTACTTCTTGTACTTGGTTTATTAATACTCTTGGACTTGATTCGTGCCTAACGTTGCCCTAATTAATTACCACACCCAAGTCGTACTTAGCCTAGGCTAGGAATTGACAAAGGAGGGTTGAGAGATCTTCCAACCTCAATTAGCTGGTTGACCAAACTGCTACACAAGCCCAGGAAGCCTTCTCCCAAGCTTGGTACTCACCCTTGCTAGCTTGCTTTGGATTGCCTTGAGTGCACACAATGTTCCTGCAAAAGCTCACCAGTCAGTATAGCTCTATTACCACAAGTACTTGAAAGACACACATCAATAATTTTAGTCCCCCTGGAGTAACTCACTGTACCCCCTGAATCTTAGGACCACCTAGTTCCACCTAAAGGTCAACTTAAAAATGCATGTTCTAAAACTCCACGTATGATTCTTACAAAAACCAGTCGAGGTCCACGTAGGATTCTCAACGAGCTTTCCAACGAGACCAAAATCTCATCAATCGGGGTTTGTATGGTCAAGTTATGACCATTCAGGCACTAAAGGGTCAAAACAGGCTCTCAGGGTTCAGGAGATCCCTCTCTGGTTTCTACGCCTTTTGCCCACTTCCAAGGTTCTAAAGTTATACCAAGGTTCCTAAAATTAAGCTCAACTACCCTTCCAATCACTCAAAAATAACCCTAAATTTTCATGCGTTAAAGGCCGTGTATCGCGATAGGTCGGGTCGAGGTGTCGCGATAGGTCGAAGTGTCGCGATAGGTGGGAGGTGTCGCGATAGGTCGTGAGGTGTCGCGATAGGTCGAAGTGTCGTGATAGCTCGTGAGGTGTCGCGATAGGTCATGAGGTGTCGCGATAGGTCGAAGTGTCGCGATAGCTCGTGAGGTGTCGCGATAGGTCGAAGTGTCGTGATAGGTCGAAGTGTCGCGATAGCTCGTGAGGTGTCGCGATAGGTCGTGAGGTGTCGTGATAGGTCGTGAGGTGTCGCGATAGCTCGTGAGGTGTCGCGATAGGTCGTGAGGTGTCGCGATAGGTCGAAGTGTCGCGATAGGTGGGAAGTGTCGCGATAGGTCGTGAGGTGTCGCGATAGCTCGTGAGGTGTCGCGATAGGTCGTGAGGTGTCGCGATAGGTCGTGAGGTGTCGCGATAGCTCGGGATATGGTGAATTTTTCTGTTCTGTCTAGTGATCCTGGGAGCTCTAGGCCTGCGCAGTGTCGTGGTGCACTCAGAATCGTGATTGGGTGAAGTTTTCGGAGTGTCGCGATAGCTCGAGCTCAACGCCTCGGGGACTGTGCAGACAGATTCCATACCTGCTGAGCTTGCTGGAGATGATGATGGAGCTGCTACCTGCAAGAAACATGCAAAAAACACACAAAACAAGAACACACACGCTCGCTCTCTCTCAAACTCGCACACAACAAATGAGGGGAATGACAAGGAAGAGGGAATATGTAGTGGAGAAGGAGGTGGAGGTGGAGATGGAGAAGGAGGTGAAGATGGAGATGGAGATGGAGAAAAATCAGAAATTTACCGACTACTTACCATTCCAACGCGTCCTCTCTACGTCTTACCATCACACGCTCATCCTCAAAGCTCGATTCCCCGGCAACGGCGCCAAAATTTGGTGTAGCTCAGTGATGAGTAGCACCTCCTTTAATATCAATCGGGGGAGACGTGAGGATGGTATGAAGACCACGAGCAAGTGGAAGCACAAGTGCGTGAGTGAGAAGCACACTAACATGCACACACATACACACACACGCGCATACACGGCAAGAACAAAGAGAGTAAGACAATGGAATCACTTCTATTGCAACAAAGTTCTCATACAAGCTCAAAACTACAAGAAGCTACCTCAAAAATGAGCTCTCTAGCTCTATTTATAGTTTTTGACTAGCTTTGGCCCTGTCCAGACCTAGTGTCCGGCCTAGTTAAAAATTAGGTTCCAGGGCTTATTTGAGGGCCCAAACGAGATCTAAAAATTATGAAAATTGGCAGGCAACTACTTCTAAGGCTCCCCAAGCTCGAGGACTCCTCGGCTTGTACAAAATGGAGCTACAAAAAGGTGAAATGATATTTACAAGGGTTTGTAGTGATGAGAATCACTTTAAAATGATCTGAGGGTTTTTTTAAAAATGAAGGGGTGCCTTAGTGCTAGATCTGCATGTGTGTCCGTACTTGCTTCTTCCCGTATACTACCAACAGTGTGTGTATGTGTGTCTGTCTATGTGTGTATGTGTGTGTTTGTGTGTGTGTGTATGTGTGTCTGTCTATGTGTGTATGTGTGTGTATGCATGTGTATGTGTGTGTATGTGTCTATGTTTGTGAATGTGTTTATGTGTGTGTATGTGTCTATGTGTGTATGTGTATGTATGTATGCATGCATATGCATGTGCATTATGTATGCATATGTGTGTATGCATGTAATTATTTATGTATGCATATGCATTATGTTTGTATGTGTCTATGTGTGTGTGTTTCTATGTGTGTATGTGTGTGTATGCATGTGTATGTTTGTGTAAATCTGTGTGTATATGTGTGTGTATGCGTCTATGTGTGTGTATGTATCTATGTGTGTATGTGTATGCATGTATGTATGCATATGCATGTTCATTATGTATGCATATGTGTGTGTATGTCTCTCTATGTGTGTGTGTATGTGTGTGTATGTGTGTGTGTGTGTGTCTATGTGTGTATGTGTATGTGTGTATGTGTATGTATGCATGTAAGCATGTATGTATGCATATGCAATTGCATTATGTATGCATATGCATGTGCATTATGTATGCATATGCATGTGCATTATGTATGCATATGCATGTGTATTATGTATGCATATGTATGCATGTGTGTATATGTGTGTGTACGCATGTAAGTATGTATGTATGCATATGCATATGAATTATGTATGCATATGTATGCATGTGTGTGTATGTGTGTGTATGTCTCTCTATGTGTGTGTATGCATATATGTGTGTGTATGTGTCTATGTGTTGTGTGTATGTGTGTGTCTATGTGTGTATGTGTGTGTGTGTGTCTATGTGTGTGTGTTTCTATGTGTGTATGTGTGTGTCTATGCGTGTATATACATGTGTATCTATATATATGTGCATGTATGCATGTGTATGTGTGTGTGTAAATGTGTGTGGATGTGTGTGTGTGTGTAAGTGTGTATGTGTCTATGTGTGTGTGTATATGTGTGTGTGTGTCTATGCGTGTATGCATGTGTCTGTGTGTATATATGTGTGAGTGTATGCATGTGTATGTGTTTGTGTAAATTAGAATGTATGTGTCTGTGTAAATCTGTGTGTATGTGTCTATGTGTGTGTATCTATGAGTGTATGTGTGTGTCTGTGTGCATATATTTTTGTATGTGTATATATGTGTGTATCCATGTGTATGTGTGTGTGGATATGTGTTTGTGTGTGTGTGTGTAAGTGTGTATGTGTCTATGTATGTATGTGTGTGTGTCTATGTGTGTATGTGTGTGTGTCTATGTGTATGTGTGTGTGTCTATGTGTGTATACGTGTGTGTATGCATGTGTACATGTGTGTGTAAATCTATGTGTGTATGTGTGTGTGTGTGAGCCTACCTTGCTTCCTTGAGGTTGTGTGTGTGTGTGTGAGCCTACCTTGCTTCCTTGAGGTTGTGTGTGCTAAACCGGTAGCTCGATCTCTCTCTGTCTATCTATCTCTCTCTCTCTCACATGCGCCTCAATCCCAACACAAATGTGCCGAGAGAAATCGATTTTTTGTTTAACATTCCAGAGTGTTGCTTATGTGATGCTCTAAAATATGAGGATGTCGTTTATAGGACGCTCCAACATGGCAGGTAGTTTGCTAACGTCCGTAAGAGCGTTGCTATCTGTGACACACAATTGGAGCGTCGCATAAGCAACACTTTGCATTGCTTATGTGATGAGTCGTGTTTTTTAATAAAAAAAGTCTCGTTGCTTTATGCAATGCTAGCATCGCATAAGCGAGGAGATCCGTTTTTTTTTTCATTGGGGGGCGTTGCTACGCCTCTCTTTTTCTAGTAGTGGAATGTAGTGAGGGAGATGAGGGAAATACATGCCTCCCTATCATCTTTTGAGGATACATGACCAAAGCAATTTTGAACACAAGGTCGAGAGTAAGAATCGCAACCAAAGAAATATGGGAAAAATGGGGAAACCATGCACTATGACCCACTTAGATAAAGTTACAATTGGCCAATTTTCATGTCACGATAACCTTAGGAATCCTAGAAAAGGTCATTCTAGCCACTTGTGGAGTGGAGATTGAACACACCCTAGAAATTTGTCATTTTCAAAAAAGCAAGTAACTATGAGGTGATATTAGGATAACCTTTTATGAGACAATTGAGAGTAGTAAAAGATTGGGGAAGAGATGCATTATACCTCCAACATCAAGATGCCAAAATGAAAATAAATTTGCATACTTTTTCATATAGAGATGTACCACCCTTGCAATGGAATCCTACACACAAAGAGGAGGAAGATGTATCCATTCATAGTGTTAGAACGAGTGACCAGTCTTGGATAAATGAAGATGCTCAAGTATGGATGTGTAAAGAGGCAAAATAGGAAGAAGAGAGAGAACAAGTATGGCTAGTGGGACATAGAAACTATAGAACCATAGAAGACCCATCATACATGCCATAGAAATTTCTAGATGAAGCCTTTGAGCCACATGAATAGATGGAAATATTAGCAACACTAGATGTCTGTGTGAACAAAGATGTGTTAATGATGAATGAATGCATCGATGAAGAAGGATATGATGTAAATTTGTACATGGTAGTCCTCCAAGAAGTAGAAGTAGGAGAAATAGTAGAATGGAACCAGAATTTGATATAAGAACAATACTTAAACGAAACAAAAAGGAAAAAAGTCCAAGGAAAAGCCAAAGTACTAGTCGTAGAGAAATATCAAACGACCTCATAGGACGAGAGGAGATAAACAAAGTTCAGGTTGAACAACATCATGAATATTTGAAGTGCTTGGCCATTTCAAATGATATGAGATTGAAGAAAGAAAAATAGCCATTTAAATGCCAAAAAGAGAAGCTCAAGAAGGAGTAGCATATGATAACATAGAATAGATAAAAAAAAAGTAATACTAACCATGGAGGGAGAAGAGGAGAGATCTACTTACATAGGTAAGGATGTGTTGATTGTTGGTACATTTGGCAAGCCTTGATGCTTGACCAAATATCAAAGGTTTACTTCACAACTTGGGTATGACTATCCATAAGTCACATATGAACACCTCTTGTAAAATCCATGAGTCTTACTCAAGATAAATTTAAAAGGAAAGGGTTGGGAGAATCTCATGACTTTGCGAGTTGTACTTCATACAAACTAAGTGGTTGGAATCAAATCAATTAGAATCCTAAAAGGTAGGATCACTTTTTAGGTGGCAAATTCAAAATTCAAATTGAAGACACATCTATAAAAGATCCTGACTTTTAGTTGTGGGTAGTAGAGCAAGAAGAAGGAAACATTGAGCTTCAATCTTGTGGGTACACTTAGTCCACACCTGAATGAGTAAGCCTACATCATCTTCCTTGTATCATACATTCATAATATTATACATTTGATTAGTTTATGCAAGTCATTTGGTATCTATTATTGTCTGCTCCTATGTGCTCATTTCAGTGAATTTGTTTTGAGGAGTTCTCTGTGAATACTTATCCAATCAATGTGATTCAACTTGGGATATGTAGCTTAGCCTTTTAGTTTTTAGCTATCAATTTTCATATCATTTGATTCAGTACTTTGGGAGATAAGTTCTCTACAAGTCACCTATGTCTGCTCATTGTCATCTTCCTAATAAGTTGGGATTATACCCCTAACTTTGTAATGTGATTTCTCATCATATACTCATCCTAAATTAGTGAAATAACTTCCTATAGCAAGCTTAAGACTCTACTTAGCTATTTCTAAAAGCTCTTGGTTCAATTGCAATCAATGAGAGAGCAATGAGGGAATTACTGAGCAAGATCAAGTCTCAAAATAGAATGTTTTTGGAAGTCTCCAATCTTGAAAGTTATCTGATTTGACATAACTATTTGAGGGTGATGTTCCAAGGTACATTATGGATCCAAATACATATTTGGGAAGCTAAAGGTGTCTTCTAAGGTACTTTGAAGCTAAATTGGTAGGTGTAGAGCATGATTTGTGCAACACCGCCTCATTTCTAGAGTGTATCCAACCATCTCCTCATAATGGTATCAGAACAATTATCAACTCAACATGGGAGATGGATTCCCATCATCAATTGACAAATTGGATTGAGGTAATTGGTCTATTAGAATGGAAGAATATCTAGAAGGTAGAAATCTCTATGGTTACATATCTAGAGATGAATTAATGCCAATACTTAGAAGCAAAGGGCAACCAACTCAAGAAGAACAGGAAAGATTATCAACATGGTGGTCAAAGGATGCTTTGGCCATGTCATATCTTCTCAACTCAGTCTCTGATTTCTTGCTTCCACATATTAGGAATCGTAAGACATCACAAAAGAGCTGGAATGCACTTGAAGCATTCTTTTCTTCAAGCACTAGAGCAAGAAAGAATCAACTATGGATGGAGTTCACAACACTCAAAACGATGCCGAAGCAAAATGTGACTAATTATGTCACTAAAATGAAGGTCGTAGGTGATCAGATTGGAAGCATTGGAGGAGTCATTGAAGAGGAGAAAATTTTAAGACAAATAGTCAATGGAATCAAGGCAGATGATAAAGGGAAAGCCTTCAACACATCCATGGATCTATACATGGACATGCAAGTATCTGACTTCAATACTCTAATGGGGCAACTATTGAATCATGAAGCCAAGCTTGTGAAGAATAATGACAACTAAAAAGGTAATCAATCCTCTGCCTTATACACTGATAAGAACAAGAGTAAAGATAGTAAAGGTAAAGGCAAGAAATTTGATGATGAAGCTAGTACCTCCCAAGCTAACTTTGTAGGAAGAGGTAGAGGTACAAGAGGAAGAGGTAGAGGAGGTAGACAAGGCAAGGAGAGATTCCTCTCCATGTGCCATGCGTGGATTGACTAACCATACAATTGAGAATTGTTTCAAGAACCCTAGAAATCAGAGAGGAAGAGGCTTCAATAGAGGAAGTTATGGAAGAGGAAGATCAAACAATTTCAGTAGCTACAAAAACAACTACAACAATTATAATAACCAAGGAGGCTATAGAGGAAGAAGAAATTACAATAATTACGCTAAAGAGCAAACACAAGAGGACTCACTTTTGTTGATGAACATGACCATGAGGCAAGGTAAAGCAGATAAGCATGTGTTCTATATAGATTCTGGTTATTCAAATCATGTAGTAGGAAATATGGCATTGTTATCTGACTTGGAGGATCCAAGCATGAGGTATAGACAGGAGATGACATAAGGCACTCAATTGAAAAGATTGGAAATATGAAGGCTCCAGATGGAAATATGAATCTACTCAGCAAGGTATTGTATGTACCTACCATAACCAATAACTTGATAAGTGTTGGACAAATTGTAGAAAAAGGATTGCAGGTAAGGTTCACCACAAATGGAGCATTTGTTGAAGATCCTCAACAAGAGTTCAAAAAGATTGCAAAAGGAGAAAAGACAGGTAAACTCTTTACATTTGAGTTAGAAGATACTAGAAATATAGCACTTTTCAATTATGGAGGACAAACCTTATCAGAATTAGAAATGTGGCACAAAAGATTAGCTCACATAGGTGAAAGGAGTTTGAAGCAAATATGCAAGGATCAGTGTTTGCTTGGGTTGCCAAACATATCCAAGCAACACATGATATATAAGTGTAGTGCATGTCCATTTGGGAAGTCTCATAGAAAACCCTTTATTAAGAAAGCTTACATTCATGGTGATCTATTGGAGCTAGTCCACACAAATGTTTGGGGACCTAGCAAAGATCCTTCAATTTCATGATCCAGGTACTATGTATCATTCATTGATGATTGTGGTAGATGGACTATACTATATTTTATGAAGCATAAGGATGAAGTGTTCAATTGTCTCAAAAATATCTTGCTCTTGTTGAAAACAAAACAAGGGAAACTTTGAAAAGGCTTAGGCCAGATGGAGGGGGAGAATACTCCTCCCATGAGTTTGATGCATATCTCCAAGATAGAGGCATCAAAAGAGAGATCACTACCAGGTATACTCCAGAACAAAATGGAGTAGCAAAAAGAAGGAATAGGACCATTGTGGAGGTAGCAAGGTCCATGATCATTCAGAAAAAATTACCCAACTATCTATGGGTAGAGGTTGTGTCTATAGCCACTTATCTCATAAATAGACTTCCATCTAAAACATTGGATGGGATGACACCATATGAAGCTTGGAATGGAAGGAGACCTAGCCTAGATCATTGCAAAATATTTGGGTGCATAGCTTATGCACATCTTCCATCACAAATTAGAGGTATAATGGACCCTAAGGCAGAGAAATGTGTGTTCATAGGATATGATCTAAATAAAAAAAGATACAAGTTGTATAATCCAAGTACTAAAGGCTTTATTGTTAGTAGAGATGTTGTCTTTGATGAAAACAACTCGTGGTTTGAAGATGATTGTAGAAAAGTCAAACTACCTTATGGCCTAGAGGAAGACTTTCCAACACTTCAAAAGGTAAATGATCAACAACGTGAAAATTTAAGTGATTCTGATGATGATCAGAAGAATGGAACAACAAAGGTAAAGAAGCAAACAAGAAATCAGAGTGGAAAGAAGCAATGGAGGAAGAGATACAAGCACTACAAGAGAATCAGACTTGGGACCTAGTTCCCAAGAAACAATCCATGAAGATCATTGGATCTAGTGGATTTATAAGGTAAAAAAGGATTCTGATGGTCCAATAAATAGGCACGAAGCAAGGCTTGTGGCTAAAGGGTTTGCTCAGACCCAAGGAATTGATTATGAGGAAACCTTCTCTCCTGTGGCAGAGATTCCAACAATCAGAGTTCTCATGAGTATAGTTGCTTCAAGGAATTGGAACATTTATCAGTTGGATGTAAGAAAATGCATTCCTAAATGGTTGGATTTCAGAGGAGGTGTACATGGCCCAACCTCTTGGATTTGTTGATAAACCACATCCTGAATATGTGTGCAAACTCAAGAAAGCTCTCTATGGTCTCAAACAATCTTCTAGAGCTTGGAACCATAGACTTGTTACATTCTTGCAGGACAAAGGATTCAAATTGAGCAAGGCTGATTCTTCACTCTTCAGAATAACTCTAAAGTTATATATTTATGTGTGTATGTAGATGATATCATTCTTACAGGTAATGATGCAGATGGAATCAAGAAGATCAAAGCCCAAATGAAGGAAGAATTCAAGATGAGTGACCTTGGATTGCTCACTTATTTTCTTGGATTAGAAGTTGTCTATACAGATCAAGGGATGTTCCTTACACAAAGGAAGTACATTAAAGATATGATTGCAAAGTTCAAAATGCAAGACACTAAGGTTGTAGGTACTCCCATGGTGGTCAATCACAAGTTAAATGCTCATGAAGGAGAACCAATTGAAGACATTACAAGCTACCAAAGTCTAGTTGGAAGCTTGAACTATACCACCCTAACTAGGGTTGATATCTACAATGGAGTAAGTGTGCTTAGCCAATTCATGCACACCTCTAGGAGACCTCACATGGATGCACCCAAAAGGATATTGAAGTATGTGTAGCGAAGACAAGAAGACTTAAGGACTTGTGCCAAAGGGACTAAATCTCATTTGCCACACAAGTGCGTATAGTGGAGAATTGACACAGGCTTATTTATCAATCCGATGAAACGACCTGACCAAGTGTATGAAGACATGTGCACACATGATGGAAAATGAAGTGCTTCAGCTTATATGTGTGAGAAAAGACTAATCCACCTCTCTAACTCATTGAAATACTGAAAGTGTTTGTTGCGATACCACTTACATTAGTTTTCACTAAATTGAGGATTTCTCCTAGCTCCGAAATCCGAATATGGGCAATAGTGGGTTCATTTCGAAGCTCTCTACGAGACGCTTCTGTTGGAGGTGGTGGCACTTGATTCTGACAACTATGCTTCAAGTTATGACCAAAATAGTGAATGGTGGGAAACACCCACACTCACTCCACAACTCCTACAAGCTCACACACACACTATAGTAGCTCAAAAATAGTGGGGAGGGGTAGACAAGAGTCCTACACACACATTACACACATAGAAGATCAAAGAGAAGATGAAAATCTCCAAGAAAGAAGCAAATTCGAAATTCAAGAGCTCTCCCTCTTCAGAATGGCAAAAAGTCTCTACAAAGAGTCACAAAGTGACTTATATACATGTGCCCTAAATTAGGTACTTTCACACAAGAGACCGGCACTTTATTACTAAAAAGTGAATTTCCTACTAATTTACGAAGAATATATTACAATGAGTTGGGACTATGCATCTAGAGGACTCCTCTAGTGAATTTACATGGCTTGAGGGAATTTCCTAAGACTTTGAAGAAGAAAAATGTGCCCATTAGTTTGAAAATTTTGGGGCTCCCCTTTTGTGCCTCTTTGCTCTGCAACGCTCTCCCCCTCTTTGTCTCTGTCGTCCCTTGACAGGCTTTTGATTCTCATTTGTAGCTAGTTTAAGGCTTATGAATACACGCATGTGAAGAGATGGATAGGTATGTGCTTGAAGATGAAGAGGTGTTGCAAAATCCTTGATCTACACCAGCCAATTGAACTCCAAGAGTATATGGTGGGCCCTTTTAGCTTGCCAATGGATGTGTTAGACACCCTATGCACCTTGGAAGATCACTTTCAAAAAGATAGATCAAAACAGATAAGTTGGAGTTAGCTCAGCACAGCAGCAATTAGCTTAATTCCTCTTGGGAAAGTCTAGTTAACTTAAAGAGCTAACTTTCAAGAGTAATCTCATCAAAAATAATAAACCACACATTGAGAATGAGTTTTAACAAGTAATGACATCATCCCGATTTTCACAGGCTGCTACAGTTTGAGACCAGTGAGCAGAAAAATGAACATAACTCAAAATGTAGGAAATCCAATGATTATGAACATTTGTAGGGTTATACTAGACAGAACGCTGAATCCAACAAGCTTTAATTCATTGAATTTGGATAAGTAACCACTGAGAAATGGCTCTGACAAGGTGAGTGAAAAAGTCAGGTACTTGACAGAGAAGTGAAGATGAACAGACACTGTTGACTTTAACTGACCATAACTGAAGATTGCAACATCCAAATGACATGAAAATTAGTGAGCATATAGTAGCCTTATATAGCTAACTTTACCAAGTTAAATCACTGAAAATGATGCATCAAGCTGAGAGAAACTATCTCTGCAATCTGACTGAGAAAACTGAGAGATATGGCAGTGAGTAGTATACTTCACAAGAACATGGAAATATGAACTCAAATAATCATGAAAATGAAAGTATATTGCTTGTACAATACAATTAGTTACTGATACATATGTGTGCCTTGTAATCACACCTTGGTATGGCATAAAGCTCAGCTCTTGGAGGTCTTCACATAGGTCTCTCTAACCACGACTAAAACTGCCATCTATTTATAGTTGAGTTTGGGAGGATAACTTCCCTCAATCACTCTTCAATCAATCAATGATTGATTTGATTCTCTACCTACCACAAATCACGAATTCGTGGCTCCTCTTTCCCTTTTTGATCAAGTGGACTTCACCACTTAAGATTCTTTCACTTTTACATTAAGTAAACTCCTCAAAAGTTACAAGAGGTAGTTCACAAGTGAACTTTACATAGTCTTCATTTTAAAGCTTCTTTTATGACTTTGTGGGACTCAAGCCAATACTTAGGCTTGTCATAGACTTGCTCCAACAGCTCCCCTCAAGCCAAGTATGCTTGAGGTCTTCATTCTTCCAAGATTATCTGCAAACGAATCATAGCCTTGAATTTGCAAAGCTTTGTACCATCCAATGCTTTGGTTAGAATATCTGCACATTGTTGATGAGTGGACACATATGATATTTGAATCTCTTTGCTTAGAACCTTCTCTCTTACATAGTGATAATGGACTTCAATATGTTTAGTCCTGGCATGAAAAATAGGATTAGCAGCTAAGTGAATAGAACTCATATTGTCACCAAAAATAGTTGGAGTTCCAAACTCCAATCCAAGATCTTTGAATAATGTCTTCATCCACATAGCTTCCTGAGTAGCTATGGCAAGACCTCTATATTCAGCTTCAGTAGAAGAGAGAGCAACTGTGGGTTGCTTCTTGGATGACCATGAAATAAGCTTTGAACCTGTAAAGGTAAGATAACCTGAAGTGCTCCTTCTATCTTCCTTGGAGCCAGCCCAATCTGCATCAAAAAATAGCTTCAAACCTAAATCAGATACATAAGGATAATAAAGTCCTTCATTTACGGTTCCTTTGAGATACTTGAGAATCCTTTTGGCAGCATCCATATATGGTTTCCTTGGTGTGTGCATAAATTGACTTAGCACACTCACACTGTAACATATATCTACTCTTGTCAATGTGGCATAGTTGAGACTACCCACTAGACTTTGATATGATGTGATTTCCTCTATGAGTTCACCTTCATGTGAGCTCAATTTTTGATTGACCTCCATTGGAGTACCTTCAATCTTACAATCTTGCATTTTGATTTTTCCAACATGTCCTTAATGTACTTTCTTTGAGTGAGAAACAAACCATGATCTTTGTAGACAACTTCCAAACCTAGGAAGTAGGTAAGTGAACCCAAATCACTTATCTTGAACTCTTTTGTCATCTCATTTTTGATCTTCTTCATACCATCTGCATCATTTCCTGTCAATATAATATCATCTACATATACACATAGGTAGATGACCTCAGAGTTACTCTTTTTGATAAAGAGTGAAGGATCTGCCTTGCTTGGTTGAAAGCCTTTGTCCTGCAAGAATGAAACAAGCCTGAAATTCCAAGCTCTTGGAGCTTGCTTGAGACCATACAATGCTTTGTTAAGTTTACACACATAATCAGGATAAACTTGATTCTCAAAACCAGGTGGTTGTGCCATATATACCTCTTCTGTTATCCAACCATTCAAAAATGCATTCTCTACATCTAGTTGAAGTATCTTCCAATTATTGGAAGAGGCAATACTAAGCAAAACCCTTATAGTAGGCATCTTTGCCAAAGGAGAGAAGGTCTCCTCATAATCAATTCCCTGAGTTTGTGCAAAGCCTTTTGCTACAAGCCTTGCCTTATACCTGTTAATTGAACCATCAGAATTCTTCTTGAGTTTATAGACCCATCTTGAGCCTATTACCTTCATGGATGAAGTCTTCGGCACCAAATCCCAAGTGTTGTTTTCCTCAAGTGCTTCAATCTCTTCCTTCATTGCATGCTTCCATTCTGATTTTGCTTTGGCCTCTTCAAAGGATGATGGCTCCTCTTGGTTTATGTCCTGTGCTATGTAGATAGAATGTTTAGTTACTAATGAGGTGTCAAACCCATACCTTTTTGGTTTTTTCTTTTCCCTCATAGATCTTCTTAGGCCATGATGTGATGATTCTGCCTCATGTCCAAGTTCTTGCAATTTTGCTTTACCTTAATACTTCCATGCTTTCATCTTTTCCATCTGAGATTCTTCAGCATCCTCCGAGGTGTCTTGTTCTTCAATCTTTGGTTGTTCTCTACCAAGCTTTGGAAAATCTTCTTCAAGATCATATGGTAAATTGATCTTCCTGCATGAATCTTCATACCATGAATTGTTTTCATCAAAAACTACATCTCTGCTTACCAAGAATCCTTTGTTGGTAGGGTTGTATAACCTGTAGCCCTTTTGATTGTTGTCATATCCAATAAATACACACCTTTCTGCCTTTGGATCCATCTTGCCTCTAATCTGTGAAGGAACATGAGCAAAAGCAATACATCCAAAAATTTTACAATGATCTAAGCTTGGTCTTCTTCCATTCCAAGCCTCATATGGAGTCATCCCATCAAGGGATTTTGAAGGAAACCTATTAATCAAGTAAGTGGCTGTAGATACAGCCTCAACCCATAAGTAATTAGGTAAATGCTTTTCATTTAACATAGACCTTGCAGCTTCAACAATTGTCCTATTCCTCCTTTCTAGCACTCCATTTTGCTCAGGAGTGTACCTTGTAGTTACCTCTCTTTTGATTCCTCTTTCTTGAAGAAAAGAATCAAACTCATGGGAGAAGTATTCTCCGCCTCCATCTGACCTTAGCCTTTTTAGTGATTTACCTGTTTGATTCTCCACAAGAGCCAAATATCTTTTGAAACATGAAAAAACTTCATCTTTGTGTTTCATAAAGAATAGGATAGTCCATCTGCTACAATCATCAATAAAGGAGACATAATACCTTGATCCAGATATTGAAGCTTCCTTGCTAGGTCCCCATACATCTGTATGAACCAACTCCAAGAGATCTTCATGCATATAACCTTTCTTCATGAATGGTAACCTGTGAGACTTTCCAAATTGACATGCACTACACTTATAAATCATATGTTGTTTTGACAAGTTAGGGAGTCCAAGTACACTTTGGTCCCTGCAAATTTGCTTTAGTGACCTTTCACCAATATGTGTCAACCTTTTGTGCCATACTTCCAATTCTGTGAGTGTTTGACTACCATAATTAAAGAGAGCAATGTTTCTAGTGTCTTGTAATTCAAATGTGAACAATCTACCTGTCTTTTCACCTTTTGCAATTTTTTTGAATCCTTGACTTGGATCTTCAACAAATGCTCCTGCTTTTGTGAACCTGACTTGCAACCCTTTCTCTACTATTTGCCCAACACTTATCAAATTCTTTGTAATGGTAGGGACATAGAGTACCTTACTGAGAAGGTTGATGTTTCCATCAGGTGCTTTGACATTGCCTATTTTCTCCACAGGATGTTTTGTATCATCTCCTGTTTGTACCTCATGCTTATTCCTTGGATCTTCTAAATCTGATAGGAGTGCCACATTTCTTGCCACATGATTTGAACAACCTGAATCTATGTAGAAAACATGCTCATCAGATTTACCTTGTGGCATAGCCATGTTCATGATCAATAATGAATCCTCTTTGTTTGAGTCTTCTGTGTAGTTATTGTAGTCTCTCCTTCCTTTGTAGCCTCCTTGATAGTTTGAATGATTGTAGTTGTTGTAGCTACCATGATAATTGTTGAACCTTCCTCTTGAGTAGCCATAACTTCCTCTATTGTATCCTCTTCCTCTTTGATTCCTGGAATTCCTAAAGCAATTTTCAGTTGTATGATTAGTTAGTCCAGAAATAGAACATGAGTTGGAGTCTTGGGATCTCCCCCTACCTTGTCTACCTCCTCTTCCTCTACCTCTTCCATGTCTTCCTCTACCTGCACAATTAACTTGATATGTACCTGCTTCATCATCCACTTTCTTTGCCTTTGCTTTGTTATCTTTGGACTTGCTTTTATCAGTGTATAAAGCTGAAGATTGATTACCTTTAGAGCTTTCTCCATTTTTGATAAGCTTTGCCTCTTGAGTAAGTAGTTGTCCAATGAGTGTATTGAAATCATGTACATGCATGTGCATGTACAAATCCATAGTTGTGGTGAATGCTTCCCACTTGTCATCTGCCTTCAAGCCATTGATGACCTGCCTTACAATTTGCTCTTCATCTATTACCTCTCCAATGCTTCCCAACTGATCTGCTATGTCCTTGAGCTTTGTGACAAAATCAGTCACATTTTTTTTGGGAGCCTTCTTGAGAGTTGTGAAATCCAGCCATAGTTGATACTTCCTAGCTTTAGTACTTGAAGAAAAGAAAGCTTCAAGTGCATCCCACACTTCCTCAAATGTCTTACAACTTCTAATGTGAGGCAAAAAAAAATATGAGATAGAGTTGATGAGATAAGACCTTGCAAGTGCATCCTTGGAGCACCATGTGCTCAATCTTTCTTGCTCTTCTTGTGTTGGTTGACTTTTGTTCCTGAAACTTGGCATAACTTCATCTCTAGCCACATAACCATCTAAACTTCTACCTTGGAGATAAGCTTCCATTCTTATTGATGAGGCTGAGTAGTTACCTCTGTCCAATTTGTCAATTGATGAAGGAAATCCATCTGCCATGTTGTCCAACCTTGCTCTGATACCACTGTGAAGAGATGGATAGGTATGTGCTTGAAGATGAAGAGGTGTTGCAAAATCCTTGATCTACACCAGCCAATTGAACTCCAGGAGTATATGGTGGGCCCTTTTAGCTTGCCAATGGATGTATTAGACACCCTATGTACCTTCGAAGATCACTCTCAAAATGATAGATCAAAACAGATAAGTTGGAGTTAGCTCAGAGGTGAAAAACTTGCTATTTTGGTTCATACACCTGTCCACTGTTTTCCAGAATTCTCTGAGCACAGCAGCAATTAGCTTAATTCCTCTTGGGAAAGTCTAGTTACCTTAAAGAGCTAACTTTCAAGAGTAATCTCATAAAAAATAATAAACCACACACTGAGAATGAGTTTTAACAAGTGATGACATCATCCCGATTTTCACTGGCTGCTATAGTTTGAGACTAGTGAGTAGAAAAATGAACATAACTCAAAATACAGGAATCCAATGATTATGAAAATTTATACCGTTATACTAGAAAGTACATTGAATCCAACAAGCTTTCATTCATTGAATTTGGATAAGTAACCGCTGAGAAATGGCTCTAACAAGGTGAGTGGAAAAGTCGGGTACCTGACAGAGAAGTGAAGATGAACAGACACTGTTGACTTCAACTGAACATAACTAAAGATTGTGACATCCAAATGAAATGAAAATTTGTGAGCATATAGTAGACTTATAGAGCTAACTTTAACAATTTAAATCACTGAAAACGATGCACCAAGCTCAGAGAAACTATCTCTGCAATCTGACTGAGAAAACTGAGAGATATGGCAGTGAGTAGTATACTTCACAAGAACATGGAAATATGAACTCAAATAATCATGAAAATGAAAGTATATTGCTTGTACAATACAATGACTTACTGATACATATGTGTGCTTGTAATCACACCTTGATATGGCATAAATCTCAGCTCTTGGAGGTCTTCACGTAGGTCTCTCTAACCACGACTAAAACTGCCATCTATTTATAGTTGAGTTTGGGAGGCTAACTTCCCTCAATCACTCTCCAATCAATCAATGATTGATTTGATTCTCTACCTACCACAAATCATGAATTCGTGGCTCCTCTTTCCCTTTTTGATCAAGTGGACTCAACCACTTAAGATTCTTTCACTTTTACATTAAGTAAACTCTTCAAAAGTTACAAGAGGTAGTTCACAAGTGAACTTTACATAGTCTTTATTTTAAAGCTTCTTTTATGACTTTGTGGGACTCAAGCCAATACTTAGGCTTGTCATAGACTTGCTCCAACAACGCACCCAGTGGTCCAAGAAGTGACAAGGACTGTCAGAGAATTTGTTATTTTGTCTGAAGTATGTCCTTTGCTTTTGTTTTCCCCTTGATATTCCATACATCACAAATCTGGGTTGTTGCATTCAGTCGGCCTGCCACGCATGCCACCAATGACTAAGAATGTGATGTTCTTAGTCACTCTCTTCAACTTTTCATCCTCTGCCTCTTTCTAGCTTTTGGTCTTCTGATTTGTCTTTGTCTTCACATATCTGACCTTGTTGTATTGCTCTGAGCCTGTTTACTCTGTTGCCAACGCACGCTATCAGCGGGAGGATTATTACCTGCCAAGCATTGTCTTGCACTTCTTCATGGATACTTCGTGGCCCTGGTCCGTCCTTCCCATGAAATGTCCTGGTTCTGATTGTTCTTTAATTCCATTCCTCAGGACCTGGGTGCTTGGCGTTTTTGCCTGATGCGTGCCCCTACGGGGCTTTGGGCAGAGGGTGGATCTTTTGCTTTATGATCTTCATTCTTTATTGAGCAGTTTTGGTCTTTTATTTTCTTCTTCTCCTTTTCTTGCTTGATTCCCCTTCCACACGTCCCTCCTCCTGAACTCTGTCGTCCCCGACAGGCTTTTTGTGGTGACGTGAGTACGTTGGAATGGCGGTTTGCTCTCTTTGATTAAGAAGGTTGGCGTGAAATATCATAAATTCTTTCCACTATGTTGACTTCACTCCATCCTCTGGTGCTCGTCGGTGATCCACAAAAAAGCTAGTTTCGTAAGCCACCAGTCGATAAAAATGCTTCTTTAAAAGTTTGCATGTATGTGCTCGGCAAAAACATAAGTCGTGAATAGTAGGCCATGAGTGTTAAGCGGCTCGGAATGGTGGAAAGATAAAAAACGAGCGCTTTGGATCCTTGTGTAATGCAGATGAAGTTCAAAAATGTATATTGGGCATGTTGGAAGACTTTGATGACTGTCAGGAGAATGCTAAAAATTTTATTCGTCATTTTGACGGCCAAATCTGGAACAGTTGCATATCTCGCAATCCAAAATTCCATTGTTTTCACCATGTATTCCTCCGTCGATAGGTAATTATTCGGTGGACTAGGTAATAGCGGATAATTTAGCCACTGACTATTTATGCTACCCTGGCACTATCCTTCCCAAAATTGCGGCCAGGAGCATCTGCGGGGTACGGGACAAAAAGATGGGTTTACCTGAAGCACATATGGTGATGCTTCCCACTGTACCCGCAGTGTAGGGTTCTTTTCCAAAAGCTTCCGCCTCCAGATAGGATCAGCCTTCTCGAATTCCTCTTGAGTATAATTGAAAGTATTATTATTGAACTAGAGATTGTTGTCCGGCTCTTTATTTGTCGTTGTCCTTATATATTGCCACGTTTGCTCTTTCAGGAGGCCATATGGTACATTAAAAGGCTTCAAGATTTGTTCCAAGTTTTTGCTCTCAATTTTAGCTTCCTTCATGACCTGGATTATTTGCTCTTCAAATTCAGCAGTAAGTTGGGACACCAGTAGTGCCCTCTCATCTCGGCTCAGTTCTGCAATATCCCGATGATTACATTCAAATTGGGTCTCCATTTCCTCCCTTATCGACGAATGATGTGAGGGGGGAGAGAGAGGACGTACCTCAATCTCCTCAGTAGCCGCTGTGGATTTTGGAACTACTGGTGTTCCCTCCATGGCCTTTTGTGCGAGCTGATCTTGGAGTTGCTTTATCATTTCCTTATTTTGCTTAATTTCTTCCTGGGCCTTCAAAATTGTTTCCTTATTTTTTTGAATTTCTTCTGCTACTACTTCGAGTTGATCAGCGTCTTCTTTGCATTGCACTAGATATCTATTGTCAGCCTTTTTCCATTTTTCTCTTAGGGCCACGGTATCATCCATGTACCTTGTTTGTTATTGATCTTTGGATTTGTCCTCTCCAATCATTTAGCATAAAGAATCAACAAGACATCTTTATTTTGTCAATCCTGGAAGTATTCTGGAGACCACAGCCCCTTCAAGATGATAGAATCCAAGAAATAAGAGAATAATGGCTGGAATTCTGAGAATAGTGAAGATGAAGAGGAAATTTCTAGGGTTTGGATTATCTTGAGCAAATCTACACCATTTTCTACAATCTTGGTGTCTATTCCATGCTATTTTATCAGCAGAACACAATTATGAAGTCAAAATCAAAAAATATCACCTAGATCATACAGATGAGACAATCGCGATTCTGTGCAAACAGACGATTTTCAGCTCCAGCACCATTTTTCATCAACTCACCACTCAACACAACAGTATTCAACTCTCTTCATACACATTCTACAGATTTACACAATAGAAACTCACGAATCTCCATGGATACACAAGATCTAGACTCACAAATCAAAGAAACCACATAGAAGAGGAGAAACACGATTTTCAGCAGAAACTCCTTCTCTATTCACTTGGATAGCATGTACACAAATGATAACCAACCCCCTCATAATAGAGGAAATTAGCTTATATACATTTTCAAGTGTCCCTTTTCACACTTGGATTTTGGTCCTTTCCTCTATTATTATAAAAATATGCTATCTAGGAGTTTCCAAAAATTCTAGAAAAAATACATAAGATTCTATCCTACATAAGGAAGACTCTTCCTTATTTTTACAACAATTGCATAAATATTTCTACAAATTTCTATCATTTTACAATTATTTTCCTTCAAAAAGGTTTCCAAAAATGCATCTTCCAACATCCTTCCCCTCCTAAGCCTTTCGGCTCCTGACGAAAGATTTTCCTGCTCCTCTGCACTGATCACTTTTCTTCATTTCTTCTTTCTTTGATATACTTGTGACAGCAAATCATGACTTTTTCTTTCTGTTATATTTAGATTGTTGACCATCTGGAATAATACCTTTCTCCACTGTACTGCAGCTTCGAGTTTATCTATGACATCCTTCTTCAAGTATTCTGTATAAGCAGCTTCATATGTAGTAAGTCTGGATTTTGTAACAACTGATAGGTTTCCAAAAATCTCTGACTCCCTCTCAAAAAACCCATAATCAAAGGCATCCTCAAAAATCTGTAAGTAGTGACTACCCAAAAATATAATTCTGTTGTAATAGGCCATTAAGCAGATTCTGTCAGGTGTTTCGCTCAAATCAAATAATAAGGCGTCTGTTGGAGAATTAAAGCCGATATAATTCAAGGTTCTAATATGTGTGTAAGTATAAGTTTCTATACAAGCCAAAATTAGTCTCATTATTCTTACAAGTAGTATGCAAGCAGGGTCATTGACATCTTTGTATGTAGTTATTACCGACTCAGCAGTATTCACCATATAACTCTTGGTAGGCCATGTGCCTGCCTTTGGACCTACTACTTTCGGGAAATTCATCCACTTTGGTGGAATTTGACCTTCTCTTCTTCTATCCCAAAAAGTTGTCCATTCTCTTCTTCGTGCCACTGGACAATAGGCTGGATTGATCTTTAAATGAAGAGGTGCCTCTTTCCAGACTTTCCTACATTCTTTGTGGGCATCCAACCATTTATTTCTCCACTTAGGGTTGGCTCTCTCAAATAGTTCTTTAGTGACATTGATGTCCTCTTCATACTCAAAGTATTTGTTTGGAGGTAGCCCAACTCTGGCCATCTGGTAGTTCTTTATACTCTCCAAAATCATACAAAATGGTATCTCCAATCCATCTGCTGCCCAGTGATGCTGATCTGGATTGATTACCTTATTCAATGCGAATGTGACAATTTGCTCTTCGTACTCATCATGCATCTTTCTGATGAACTCCATTCTAGAATCTGTACTTGTCAACAATTTCTTCACAAAATCCTCTGAATATTCTTCTTCTGATCTTTTGTCTGCTGGTTCATTGTCATGTTGTATTCCCGCAATATTGTCTACCCCATATTCTTCTGCATGTGTGGTTTCCACATGTGTCTCTTCCTAGATTTGTGGCTTATTCAATTTCTTCTGCAATTCTTCTATAGTCAACATCAGACTCCCATTCTGTTGTGCCCATAATTCCCTTTCTTTTTTCCACTCATTCCGTTCCTTTTCTCTCTTTGTCTGCCACTCACCTCTTTCCTTTTCCATATCCAAGTATAGCTTATTATACCCTCTCATAGACGTAGCAGCATGTGTACTAGCCTGCTTTTCTAATTCTTTGGCTTCTTTCAATTCTCCTTGTAATCTCTAAATCTCTTTATGTAATCCATCTTTTTCCTCCTCTCTCAACTGGGCTGTTTGACTTTCCTCCTTCAATTGTCCTTCCTCCAATAGTAGCTTATTGATTTCTTCATTAGCTTTAGTCAAAATTTGATAGGAAGTTTGCAGAGTTCTATATCTCCCCTCAATCTTTCTCAATTCTTTTTCCAATTTATCGTTCTGCTCTGTTAGTTGCATACTCTTCTCTTCCAAGTATTGAATCTTGTTTTGCTTCTGTACTTCCAGCTCTTCCAAAGCAATTATTTTATTGGAAAACTCCTCATTCTTCTCTTGCACCTTCCTTAGTTGCTCTGCCATATGCTCCTTTTCCCTTTTATGCTCTTTAATAACCATACTGCCTTTTTCAAATTCTGACTCTGCTACCATCCCTGAAATGATCATATTTCGGCTTGAGGGTCTGAACTGTTCAATATTATTCATAATGAGTTGACATGCTGATCTAATACTCTTTGGTATTCTTTCCAGTCCTCCTTCCATTGCTATTTGTTTGGTTTCTAGCTGTTTGTCCTCTTTGCATTCACTCTCCTCTTCCTCTTCTCCTTCATATTCTACAATTTTGGCCTTGTTTTCTTCATGGCTTGGATGAGTGTCCAATGTTTCTAAATCTGCCACTACTTTCCCTGTAACTTTTTGAACATTGCCTTCTGCAATTATTTCCTGTGCTTCCTGTAGTGGATCTTGATCTGTGCCTTTTTGTTCTATGACTGAGCTATACACCTGTGCCTTCTTAGCTATTTCTTCTATGCTCTCATCCAGTTTAAAGTAGGCCTGTGAAGGTTTTGTACATATAGATTTCATCCCACTATGCACTATTCCACAACTAACTTCTTCCCTTATTTCACTTGCTTGTTCTATCATTACTGCCTTTCCCTTTATTATTCTTCTTTCATCTTCCAGACTAATCTGTTTTTCTGCCTGCTCCTGAAGTGGTTTCTCCTAAGACTTCTTCTTTAATTCCTCAGGTGTCTTCTGTTTCTCAGAGGTTTGTATAATGACATTGGGAGTATTTGGTATTGACAAATTTAGACTTTTTAACAAAAAGCTCTCAATATCACTGTCAGAATCAGATGAGAAGTGTGAAGGTCCTCCTTTTTCTGGTCCTCCTTTTTCTGGTTCTGTGAGGTCCATTGCTACCTCTTCCACAAAGGATGGCTTCTGTGTTTCTTCCATGACTACTTCCTCCCTCTCCTTGGTGATAACAGCTTCAGCTATGGATTTACCCTTTCCCTTCTTGGTCAATTTCTTTTTTTGTACTGGCTTCTTTGGAACCTTCTTTTTCACCACCACAGTGGTTCTAGTCTCTGGGGGTCCTTGTAATTCCTTAAAATAAGCTAGCAATTCAACCTCTTTTCTGACAAACACCTCCTCAGCTTCAGCTGTCATCATTTGATCATGAAGAGCTTCATAGTGCTCCACCTCCTCCTGAATCCACTCTGTAGCTTTGCATGAGTAGTCTTCCAGCATTTTCTGGTATTGTGCTTCATACATAGCTCTCTTGTTATTCCCTTAGGTTAGATAGGTGTATAGTTGCTCTTTGCTTGTTTGGGGTGGATGTGGTTCACTAGAGGCTTGAACCTGTTTCTGTGCCTCCTCATGTTCCTCTTTTGTGGCTTCCTCCATTTCTAGTTCCACCTTCCTTGGGTCCAACCTTCTTTTCTTCACAGGAATTACTTCTTCAGATATCATTTTCCTTTTCATACCTGTTCCCCTCATGCGGGTTTGTCCTTCTGTTTCTCTTTCATTCATTTTCCTTGGAGGACTCTTGATTCCAGCCATAAGATTTCTGAAATACTGGAGCCAATTTTAGTTGATCTTCCATCCCAAGAACATGATAAATGATTCTTCTTAAGAACTGGGCTCCATTCATGAACTTCTTCTGCTCCCAGTGCTTTGCTGCTTCTTTCAGTTGTTCATGGATGTATGGTGAGACATCCATAACTCCAAAAGGTTTGGTTCTATCTTTGTTATTGAACATCAATAATGTGACTGACTTATGAGGCATTGTATATCTTGGTAATTTTGGAAAACAAAAGTACTGTAAGAACATCACTTACAGCATATTCCTCATTCGCCCTTCCTTTGAAATCAGTGAATTTTGCATATCCTGTGTAAGTCTCCTTATTCTTTTTGACAAAACTTGGGTCAAGTTTGGTTCCCATTGTGTAGAATTGCAGTGCTGCTCTGATGTGTTCTGCCTTGATAGTGACACCTACTTCCTGATTATCCTTGTTTTTGACTTTGCATCTGAAATAGGCATCATTCCTTCTTCCTATTTCTGTCAAACTGTTCATTACCTGTGATACTCTCTCAAAGTCAATGAAAAAGATAGGCTCTTCCAATGTTCTGTGCAGCCCTACTGCCTTCCATCTTTTCATGTTGACTGCCACTCTTTGGAATCTGTAGAATTCCTGACACAACATTGTATACTTGTATCCTCCTACCCCCACCGTGAATAAATGCTGGCCAATTATGTTTAGGGTCTCCTTAAGTTCCTTCACCACTTTCTCAGCTTCTGGAATTTCTGATTCTTCCTCTGACTCTAAGTCCACCTGTTCCTCCACAACTTCACTATCCAGAAACCAATGGCCTCTTGATAGCACAACTGATTCTGCCTTGAAGTCATGAATTGGCAGCTCCTTAGTGTTCACCATTTTTTGAGGAAACTAAAATAAAGAAAAACTCTACCCACATAAGTTGCAAGAAATCAAAGAGTAATATGTAGGAATTCATTTTCAGAAGTCATGTCATAAGAATGAGAAATCCAAAATAAACTTCATTTCTCCAGAAAAGACTCAACAAGTGATCATCACAAGTGTAGCAAGATGTCTAGTGCAGTCCCTTTTCCTAACCATTCTTTTGGAAAGATAAATCATGTATCAAATGATAAAAAACAAAAAATTAACTAAAGAACTAACTAACAAGAAATAAAAACATAAAAAATAAATAGATCTCTACTATTGTTCTCCCTAGATCTTCCTTTGTGACATATGATTTTTGTAAAAAACAACAGAAAGTAAACAATTTTTCACAATTTCTCATTCCCTTTTTTTCAACAGATTTTTTTTCTCTCTTCTTTTTTTTCAGCAATGATTTTTTTTTTCAAATACTTTTTTCCATTTCTTTTCTTTTTTCATTTTCATTTTTTTCATAATAATTTTTTCTTTCTTTTCTTCCCCTCCTAATTCTCTTTTTAGAAAAGAAAATCAGGTCTAATATGTATTTTTTCATAATTTCTATGATTTTCTAGATATAGTTCAAATCCGGATGATCTTTCTTCCACTGGAACAATTCTGATTTTTTAACCCAGTACTTCCTGACTCCAACTGGTCTGGTTCCCAGCAACCAATCATTCCCTTTGGATAAGTATTTTGTAGGAGCTTTCGGTCTCCATATCCATTTTGTCCTTGATTCCTGTTTTAATGAGTAGACCTGCTGTAGACTTTGATTCCATATGCTTTTTGCTCTGATGCTTTGATTCTTTGAACCTTGCCATGATTGCCATCTTCTTCTTATCTCACCACCCTTCTTTGTTCCTCCAATCCTTTGCTAATTTGGATCATATGCAGCTTGATTATTTAGCATTTATATTGGTAATGTCTGTGTATCCTCAAGTGCAAAAGTGAATCCTTCCAAGTGTATATTATGCAAATCTGATTGAATTTCCTGTTTTTCATTACTCAATAGAAATATTAAAAACCTTTTGTCATTTATGTTCAATTTAAGCTTCATTTTTTCAAAATCCAAGATCACTTTACCTTGTTGAAGCCATGGTTGACCTAAAATCACTTTTTCAGTCATCAAATTATCTGGCCATTCTTCACAGTCTATTGTCATATATTCTTCATTAAACTTTACTTCAATAGTTAGTGAAGACATGCTCTGTACTACTTGACCTTCCAAAGTTTTGATTAGGGTTCTACTTTCTTTCCTTTTTATGTTGAATTTACTTACCAGGGCTGAACTAATCAGATTTACTTGTGCTCCAGAATCTATCAAAACCCTAATGTTTTCATTTTGAAAATCCATTATCATCAGAGGGACATGTTCCTTTGGTTTGAGAGGAGATTCACACAGACAGACTTCCCTAAGCTCATTGATTTTTCTTATCCTTTCCATAGCTTCCTGTTGAGCTTCTTTTCTAATATCTTCCTCTTCTCTTTTCCTGTTTTGGGCTTGTTGCAACCTTCTCCATTCATCAACAGTTAATGGACAATCATACCTCTTAACTCTACATCCACTTATAAAGTTTGGCATGATTTCTCCGTCCATGTTAGCTAGTTGAATGGCTCCACTGTTGCTTATTTGATGTATAATATATGGTCCATGTCCTTTTTTCTGGAACTTTTTCTTATGTTCTCTAACTGTGTAAGCCAGCACTAGATCTCCTACCTGTAGATCTTTCTCTTTTATGTGAACATCATGATAAGCTTTTTGTCTTTTCTTGTCCACATATAAACTCATAATGGCATGGAGTCTAGATGTTCCCAACTTTTCCAACTCTATCACTCTTTCTGATAGTTCATGTCGAGTCCAATTATAGTGACTTCCTACTTTTAATGTTGGAATAAGGAATTCCATAGGTAAAACTGCATTTTGTCCATATACTAGATTGAATGGTGTGTTCCCTATTGCAGTTTTGTAAGCCACTCTATACGCCCATAGGACATGATTAAGTTGTAGATCCCAATCATTTCTGTTTGTGTTTACTAATTTTGATAGTACAGTACAAAGTACTTTATTAGTACTTTCTGCTAGCCCATTGGCGTGTGGGTGATATGGGGCTGATTTTCTATGACTGATCAAGAAATATTCAGTGATGTTTTCTATCATCTGATTTATAAAATGGGTCCCCCTATCACTTACTAGTTCAATTGGAAGTCCAAATCTGGTGGCCTCAGCCCACTTTGTCAGGTAGTATGTAGCCACTATGATGTATTCAGCATGGGATTATTTTGTTGGAGGATGTATAGGTCCAATGAAATCCAATCCCCATTTACTAAAGGCTCTGGCTGAAATTAATGGAACCAATGGCATGTCATTTCTTCTGTTTGGTTGACTTACCCTTTGATAGATATCACATTTTTTTACATAAGTTCTTTGCATCAAGAAATAGCGTTGGCCACCAAAAGCCAGAATATAAAATGAGTTTGGCAGTTCTGTCACTTGAGAAGTGTCCTCCTGCCACTCCAGAGTGTGCCATTTCCAACATTTCCAGATATTTATTCTCAGGAACACAAATTCTTAGGTATCCATCCATTCCTCTCTTATATAATTGTTCCCCTATCAATTGATATTCCTCAGAGATTACTTGTAAGTTTTTTGACTCTGTACCAGTTTTCACTTGTTTTCCTTTCTCCTTCCTTCTCAATTCTCCAATGATATTCTCACTCCAATCTGGATTTTTCTGGAACCAATATAGAGTTATGAATTCTGAGTCTTGTAATGATTGGCACTTCTTGCAATTGGCAATGTATTTTGATACATCTTGAATTTTATTAGGCCAATGTACCCCCATCCTATTGAGATTACTTAGGGTGACTACCCTAGAAGCATGAGTGCAAGGGTTCCAATGATGAGCTCTCCTCAGGTATTCTTGTTTCTCCTCCTCAGGAGTGCAATATTCTAATATGCCAGTGTGGTTTAGATGGTATAAATGCCCACCTAGTAACATGAAGTTCCTGCTTTGCAAAACTAGGTGTGCATTATTCCCAATTGTTCTACAAGGTCCCATGGTTAATAATGGTACTAAAGTCATGGCCCACTCAGGAACACTTTCTACTTTAAAGAGATAAGTGTCTGGCAGATTGTCATCTAAAGGTGAACTGGGTTCTTCAGACGAGATTCGAGATAAATGATCTGCCCTCAAGTGTGTTTTCCCTTGTCTGACCACTACTTCAAACTCAAATTCCATTAGCAATAAAAACCATCTGACTATTCTCCCAGTGTGACAAGGTTTATTTACCAAATATAACAGAGCTTGATGGTCTACAAAGAACTTAAACTTGTTGGCCAAAAGGTAATGTCTGTATTTTTTTACAGCAAATACCATACCCAATCCCTCTCTTTCAGTGGTTGTGTAATTTTTCTCTGCTAGATTCAATTGTCTACTAGCATAGGCCACTGGAAAATCTAACTTGCTTCCTTCTATTGGTTGTGCTAACACACATCCCAAAGCATAATTGGAAGCATCCACATGAACATGAAAAATTTTGTCCCATTGAGGTGTTTTCAGAATTGGGGCTGTTACCAAACAAGTTTTTAGAGTTTCAAAGGCTTGGTCACACCCCTTGGTCCACTCAAACTTTGTAATTAGGGCATATAAGGGTTTTGCTATGTCAGCAAATTTGTGTACAAATTTCCTATAGTACCCACAATGTCCCATAAAAGTTTGAAGTTCTTTTACACTTGTTGGTCTTGAAAGCTCTATTATGGCCTATGATCTTGTCTTTTTAATGAAAAAGTACAAAGGTCATCTACATAGATTTCCATTACCTTCCTCAAGAACTCTTTGAAAATATGACACATCAATCTCTGAAAAGTTGCTGGAGCATTGGTTAACCCAAATGGCATAACCCTAAAGGCATAGATTCCCCATTCTGTGGAGAAGGCAGTTTTATGTTGGTCTTCCAATGCTATAGGGACCTGGTTGTATCTTGAAAAGACATCTAAAAAACTATAAACCTCCTTCCCAGCAACTCTTTCTAGAAGATGATCTGTTATAGGCAGTGGAAATTATCCCTTATAGTTGCTGCATTTACCTTTTTCAAGTTAATGCATACCCTAAGTTTCCCATTCTTTTTTGGTACCACAACTATAGGAGATATCCATTCTGTATACTCTATTTCATAGATGAAATTGGCAGCTAATAGCTTGTCAATTTCTTCCTTTATCTTGGCAGAGTACTTATCATTAAATGTGTAATGTCTCTGTTTACTAGGTTTTGCTTCAGGTGTCATAGGAATCTTATGCTCACAGATTTTAGGATCAATACCTTTCAAATCTTTGTAGCTATAAGCAAATACATCCCTATATTTTCTTGCCAAGTTTCTTAGTGCCTCTTCTTCCTGAGTTGTCATGTCATCAGCCACTACAATGTGTCTTTCTTCTCCCTCCTCCTGAGTGATCATGATCTTTTTAGTTTCTTCCTCATTATCATAAGGCTCTCCTTTCTTCTTTTCCCTCTTTGGTTTCCTTCTGAGAAGTAATCTATTTTCCACTTCATAAGTCTTGAAATTTTCTGGTACATCAAATTGTTGGTCTTTATTCATTTCCTTTGTCTTCTTCTCATTTTCCTGATTTTCTTCTGTTTCTTTGTGTTTGTTTTTCTTGTACTTACCTGAAATCTTATCCTTAATAGCATCTTCAGCTTTTACTTCCTCCAAAAATTGTGTCTTTCCTTTTTGTAATATTATTTCTTCTTCTATGTCCTCTTCTGCTCTGGATACCTTTATCATTTGTATTCCAATGTGAAAAATATCATATCCTTCTTCATTTTGAAATTCCACTCCTACATATTCATCACTGGCTAGATCCATGGTAGCCAAAATTTGATTCCACCCATAGGGCTCAAATTCCTCATCCTTGAATTGTTGAGGTACATAATTCTCATCTTCTAGCCCTCTTTCTTCCACACAATCCTCTCTTCTTAATCTCCTTTTCCTATTGGTCAGATTTCTTATCATATTGCACCTCCATACAGATGATTCAGCTTCATCCTGATCCTCCATTTCTGATTCCTCACTCAACTCTTGATTCTGATGAATTTTATACCATTCTTGAGGGGGTATGTCACAGTAGTGCCCATTTCTTAGATTTACCTTGGTTATTCTTCCTTTGCTCTGTAGGTATAAGCAATTATTACCCCAATCTTGTACAATTTGCATTTGTCTCATGAATGGTCTTCCTAGGATAATTTCATATGAAGTAGATTGTGGGAATTCAACTATAGCAAAGGTATGTTCTATCTCTATCCCACATATGTCCACAATCACTTTTTCCCATATCCCTAGGGGTTTTTCAATGTGTCCATCTGCAAGTTGCAATCTCATTTTTGTGGGTAATAATTCACTTTTTCCCTATTTCTCCCAAGTTTGTTTAGTCATGATGGCCACTCCTGATCCACTATCCAAAATAGCTTTGGCCTGGTTTTTACCAAATTGTATTTTTAAAGTTGAGTTTCCCTCTTCTCCCTCACAATATCCTCCTATCTTATCAATGGGAATATACCACAACTCCTCCATTTCTTGTAGTTGTGGGTGAAGATTTTCTGGTGTTGTTTCCCATTTTTTCACTTGGTTCTGTAGGTGAGGATTTTGTTTTATTAAATCTTCCCATGTGGTGTGATACAAAATTGTGCATCTTCTGTCTACATTCACTTGGAGTGTTAGTTGTGGGTTTTCTTCCTTGATACTCTTTCCTCTTGTTTTTGTTGACTCAGATTCCTCAACTATTTTTTGAGAATTTTCTTCTTCCCCCATTTTGAGTTGTACTTCGCGAATGATCTGTTTACACTTCTGCATTCTTTCATGTTCTAAGTCTGGCATAGGATAAGCCATTGTATGGTCAGCAGGGCTTGGTCCCTCTTGAATTCTTCCTTTGTATGCTTTTATCAGACTGTCTAGAGTTTTTGAATTTCCTATTTCCAACTGGGTCTGTGTCTTTGAAGAAGAAGTATTGTTTGATTGTTCCCTATTTTCTTCTTCCATATTTTTACTCATTTTTTGCTTCCTCTCCCATTTCCCTTTTTGTCTATTTTTCTTCACCTTTGAGTTTGATTCTTCATTTTGTTCCTTAGTTGTTCTTTGTTGTTTTGTTTGTGACCTTGTTACAGCATTTACATCCACTAACTCAATGTCACTCAATTCTTCCTGTTCCATGATACTGACTGCTTTTAGTGGTATGTTATTAGATGTGTTTTGTTGTTCTTGGGGATTTTTTGGGCAATCCTTTATCAAATGCTCCCTACCACAATCCTTGCAATATGCTCCTTCTATTCTTAATGTAGGAGGTTGTGGACAATCTCTAATAAAATGATCTCCCCCACACCTATAACAAGTTATCTTTGGTCCTCCTTGGAATTGAGGTTTTTGATTGGACATGTAATTATTGGTTATATACATGAAAGTGGCAGTGTCCATCTCAATTCTTCCATTTCCCAAGTCTAAGGCTTGTAATTCTGGCTCTCTTGATTCATAACCTTCCCATTCTTCTTGAAATCCCTCATTCCATTGATAATCTTCTTTGTATGGTGACTTTGTTCTTGAATTTCCCTCCTCTACTGGTGCGTATTTGATTGGCACTACATTTGGTGGTATAGGAGGTTGTTGCCCTAGCACAGGTCTTGGTTGCTCACTATACACTGATTCTCTTTGGCTCCCATAGTCTCTCTCCTTTATGGGTTGTTTATTATAGAAGCATTCCTCCCTAGTATGGTTGGTCCATTTCCTCTCTAGTGTACAGTATTTGAGTGTCTTTCTGTCTTGCAAATGTGGAGGTTTTTGATATGGGCAATGTTGTATCAGATGAATTTCTCCACAATTGTAGCATTTTTTATTTGTGTTTATCCTGGACTTTATCAAATTGGTTTTAGTACTTACCTCTAGGGCTTTAGCAATAGCCTGAGCCAACTCTTCTGCTGGAGGAATTTTGTCTTCATATGATCTGGGTTGATCCAATGCTAACAAATCTTGGCCTCTATTGTCCTCCAAATCTATTGCTTCTTTCACACAAGCTCCTAGATCAAGGCATCTCCTGTAGTATACTAGGGTTCTTAATTGAGCACTTCTCAACCCTTCTATGAATAGGGATACCTGTCTAGCCATGGAAGGGACTTCCTCTTTAGGGCATCTATCAATATATTGCTTAAATCTCCTGGCTGCCTCTCTGACATTTTCATCTTTTTGTTGCTTAAAACTATGTATCAAAGTGGCTGTGCTATGTTTTATCCCAGTCTTTGAGAATTCTCCAATAAAGGCCTCTAGGAAGGATTCAATATCTAGGTACATTTCTTTTCTTAAAGGGATGAACCATGATAATGCTGGTCCAGTTAGGGTTAGACCAAATGCCTCAAATTGAACTTTGTAATCTTCCACCTCCTCCGCTCTAATTAATTTCCTAAACTTTGCAGCATGAGCATGGGGATCTGAATACCCTTCATATTGATTTTTCATACATTTGGCTACTTGATATGGTCTAAGCAATCTACCCTGAGGTTGCCAATGGTGTCTTCTCCTGAGTGGAAATTCATAATATCCTTCTGGTTCTTTGTCAAAGGGATTTGGTGAAGCATGTGTCCTTCTCCCATGTTGTTGCTCAATATTAGTGTAGTTTTCATGTGGACTAGGTAAATCTGGTTGTCCCATGTTATGTTCCCAAGGTCCTTTGTCAGCACATTGTCCTAAGTTATTTGAATTTTCTGGGTCTGGGGAGAAGATGTACACACACCCTTGCCTATCCTCATACCTACCATCTTTGAACTGGGCTACATGTGTTATGTTTAAGGGAACTTCTAAGTTTCTCAATCTAATGAGAAACTTATGCATCCCATCCTGATATACATAGATGCCAAACCTATTTGTATACATGCACTTGAGGATGTTTCTATAATCCCCAGTTTCAATGGGCTCATTTGTTTCATTTAAATTTTCCATGTTGTTTTCTTGCCCTAAATTTCTTTCTTGAGCTTCCCCTACTCCTGACTCTACCTCCTTCCTTCCTAGGTCTTGCTTGGTAAGTGAATTTAGTTTGTTCCCAGACCTAAGGATCATTCATCTAATTTTCACGATTTTGAACTCAAAATCGTGTTTTTCACGATTTTGTGTTCAAATTAGTGATTTTTCACCAATTTCTGTTGAAAATCATGTTTCCCACGATTTTCTACCTGATAAAGTGTTTTTCACGATGATTTTGAGTTCAAATTAGTGATTTTTCACCAATTTCTGTTGAAAATCGTGTTTCCCACGATTTTCTACCTGATAAAGTGTTTTTCACGATTTTGTGACTAAAATCGTGTTTTCCACGATTTTGAACTCAAAATCGTGTTTCTCACGATTTTGTGTTCAAACTAGTTATTTTCCACTAATTTCTGTTGAAAATCATGTTTTCCACGATTTTGTACCTAGGAAAGTGTTTTTTCCCAATTTGTTTTTTGACTAAAATCGTGTTTTTCACGATTTTGTTATCAAAGTAGTGATTTTTTTACAAATTCTGTTGGAAATCGTGTTTTTCACGATTCTGTGTACAAAATCGTGTTTTTCACGATTTTGTGACTAGGCTATTGTTTTTTCACGATTTTATGATTAAAATCGTGTTTTTCACGATTTTGTGCTCAAAATCGTGTTTCTCACGATTCTGTGCTCAAAATTGTGTTTTTCACGACTTTGTACTCAAAATCGTGTTTTTCACGATTCTGTGTACAAAATCGTGTTTTTCACGACTTTGTGCTCAAAATCGTGTTTTTCACGATTCTGTGTACAAAATCGTGTTTTTCACGACTTTGTGCTCAAAATCGTGTTTTTCACGATTCTGTGTACAAAATCGTGTTTTTCACGACTTTGTGCTCAAAATCGTGTTTTTCACGATTCTGTGTACAAAATCGTGTTTTTCACGATTTCGTGACTAGGCTATTGTTTTTTCACGATTTTATGATTAAAATCGTGTTTTTCACGATTTTGTGCTCAAATTCGTGTTTCTCACGATTCTATGCTCAAAATCGTGTTTTCCACGATTTTGTGCTCAAAATCGTGTTTTTCACGATTCTGTGTACAAAATCGTGTTTTTCACGACTTTGTGCTCAAAATCGTGTTTTTCACGATTCTGTGTACAAAGTCGTGTTTTTCACGACTTTGTGCTCAAAATCGTGTTTTTCACGATTCTGTGTACAAAATTGTGTTTTTCATGACTCTGAGCACAAAATCGTGTTTTATCACGATTCTCTGTACAAAATCGTGTTTTTCACGATTTTGTTCCCAGACAATTGTGATTGCTCACAATTGTAAATAACACGATTTTCTGATGAAAATCGTGTTCTGGGAATCGCGATGTTGTTCTTAGTGCTCAAAATCGCGATTTTGTGTTGACTTCAGAATTGCGATTTTGATCAATTTTTTGAATTTTTTCAGGTTTTGATTTTCAGATTTCTCTTTCTCCTACTAGAATCACCTTATTGATTTTTTAACATGCAATGAAAGAAATTTATCAGAAAATACTTTTTTCCTATAGAAAACCCAAAAAATCAGAAGATCGCGATTCCGTGATTTTTGATTATTTTCTATTTTTGTGTTATTATATCACTCAAATGCAAAAATATGTACTCAAGAATGATGTTAGGACTCCTTACCTTGCTTGCTTGGGTGAAAGTTTCTCCAATGATAGTTGATTGCAAGAAGTCACGATTTTGATCACTCTCTCTCTCCCTCACTCTCACTCAAATGAATTTTTCTTTGAATTCCAGGTTTTTATAGTGTCCAGAAAATCGCGATTTTGTGTGATTTTCAAAATTCTTCACTCTTCCACTTGTCCAATCCTTACTTACCCAATCTTGATGACATCTTTTGCAATTTTCTTTCTCAAAGTACCCAAATATGCTAGAAATTCCAAAAAATTTTCCCTTACAGAAAATCGCGATTTTGTGCAGAAAATCGTGTTTTTTTCTGAAGATCTTATTTTGTGCAAATTTGAGTATTCTTTCTTCTTGTTTTCTTTCAATACCTTCTTTCCTTTGTAATTCACCAAACTCCTGTACTTCTAGACCAAAATCACAACCTTACTCAAAAAATCGCGATTTTGTGCAGAAAATCGTGTTTTTTTCTAAACTTCTGATTTTATGAAAATTTGAGTATTCTCTACTCTTGTTCCCCTTCAGTATCTTTTACCAACTCCAATTCCACAATCTCCTGCAAGTTTACCTCACAACCACCATCATTAATCAGAAAATCGTGATGTTGTACAGAAAATCGTGTTTTCCAAATTTGCTAATTTTTGACAAATTTTTTGCTTTTCTCTTACTTGGTCCCTATCACTCTTATCCACACAGCTCCAATACAACTTCCTAAGAAGAAAAGAAACTTGTTTGATTGTTTTTATGAATTTTATGAATTTTATTTTTTTTTGTATTTTGTATTTTGCCCTAAAATAAAGGTGAACACTTTACTTAGGGTTTCTTGTTTTGGTGATCTACTGATCCTATGTTTTTTGATTGGTTATGATTTCTTATGGCTCAGCTATCACAACAGTTCATAAGAAAGTTTTTCCAAAGAAAATGTGCTATGAAGTGCAAGAAATTTTTGCAAAGATAAACTCAATCACATATTTTTCTTCAAAATGCAGCTCAACTCAAGATTTATGCTCAGATCTGGTTAACAAATGAATCTTTTCTACTTGCATCTAGCTACTTTAACTGACTTTTCCTTAGTGCAACAATGTTATCTTCCCAAGATCCGCATTGGTGCCTAGTACTTGGTCAAAAAGAACTCTAAAAATGCAAGAATAGACTCATGAATCTTTTATACCTACATCTAGCTACTTTAACTAACTTTTCCTTAGTGCAACCATGTTATCTTCCCAAGATCAACCATGGTGCCTAGTACTTGGTCAAAAAGAACTCTAAAAATGCAAGAATAGACACATGTTACCTCATCTTCAGCTTTCTTGGCTTATATCTTCGACACACCTGCACTTTTACTTCCAAAATGTAATGAGCAACTATCAATTTACAAAAATTTCAGCACTTCCATTTCTAAAAGATGATCTATTGCTTTCTTTTCCCCAAAGACAAACAAAAGACATCTACCTTTTCATGTTCACATTTCTTGATTAAAGAGTGTTACCTTTCCCTTGTGTTTGTTACCATCACCAATGGAAGATCCAGCAAGGTCCAACTTCAATGAAGCTTTTGAATTACTCCCCGGCAACGGCACCAAAAAATGTTTGTTATTGATCTTTGGAGTTATCCTCTCCAATCATTTAGCATAAAGAATCAACAAGACATCTTTATTTTGTCAATCCTGGAAGTATTCTGGAGACCACAGCCCCTTCAAGATGATAGAATCCAAGAAATAAGAGAATAATGGCTGGAATTCTGAGAATAGTGAAGATGAAGAGGAAATTTCTAGGGTTTGGATTATCTTGAGCAAATCTACACCATTTTCTACAATCTTGGTGTCTATTCCATGCTATTTTATCAGCAGAACACAATCAAAATCAAAAAATATCACATAGATCATACAGACGAGACAATCGCGATTCTGTGCAAACAGACGATTTTCAGCTCCAGCACCATTTTTCATCAACTCACCACTCAACACAACAGTATTCAACTCTCTTCATACACATTCTACAGATTTACACAATAGAAACTCACGAATCTCCATGGATACACAAGATCTAGACTCACAAATCAAAGAAACCACATAGAAGAGGAGAAACACGATTTTCAGCAGAAACTCCTTCTCTATTCACTTGGATAGCATGTACACAAATGATTAACCAACCCCCTCATAATAGAGGAAATTAGCTTATATACATTTTCAAGTGTCCCTTTTCACACTTGGATTTTGGTCCTTTCCTCTATTATTCTAAAAATATGCTATCTAGGAGTTTCCAAAAATTCTAGAAAAAATACATAAGATTCTATCCTACATAAGGAAGACTCTTCCTTATTTTTACAACAATTGCATAAATATTTCTACAAATTTCTATCATTTTACAATTATTTTCCTTCAAAAAGGTTTCCAAAAATGCATCTTCCAACATACCTCTTTTCCCATTCGACAATGACTGCCTGCTCGTGCTTGAGCTGATCTTCATACCTGGCTATCTTTTCCTCCATCTCCTTGATGTCTTTGCCTGGTCTTTCTTGAACCTCTATGGGTTGGTCACTCAAGAGAGCTCTCATGAGTTCTTTGTTTCTGTTTCTTAGGTTTTCTGCCTCCTCCATATATAGCTTTACTTGTGATTCTACTATTTTACTTCTTGCGTTCATCCGCGTCTTCTCAACCTCGCTAACCTCATATTTCTTCTGTAATTCTTGTAGTTGTTCTTTTAATTCTACATTTTCCATCTCTAAAGTTTTGCACTGTTTTTTGACCTTTTGAACTTCATTTTCCTTATGTATTATTTCCTCTTTTGCTAGCTTTAATTCTGTTGAAAGGTGCTTACCCATTTCATGTAGTTCCTGCTTTTCCTGCATCGCTTTGTCATAGTCTTCATCGACCTCAAGCATTAACTATTGCGTATCCATTGCGGTTCTTATCATATCTTACACTACTGGCTTGAGGTGAGCAATATCGACATTCAACCATGTTCTTGGTATGCTTGGAGCTTCTCCGGTTAGTACATCTTTTCCTTGCTCTACATGGATAGTCTCATTATGTGGTTGTCTGATTTGTGTTGAATTGCTGGTTCCTTTTGTTCTTCTTCTACATCAATAGTTTTCATGGCACTCCCTTGAAATGTGACATCCATGGGGGAGGGTTCGGCCACAACCCTTATTGGAGTGAAGGGTTTTGAGTCTTCGAATGTAGCTTCTTTAGATTCTTCCTTTGGATTCTTGATTGACACCTCTCCTGTAAGCGTTGTCTCCTTGATTTGAATCTTGGAAGTCTCATTGATTCGGATGACATGTGTCCCTCCTTGGTTTGCTTCTTTGTTTGCGGTGTCTTGATCGCGGTGGATAGTGTCAACAATCACCTTCATGCCTTCTTCTGCTTCATTGTAGTTGACTGCATTAAGTTCCTCCCATTGTCCATCATCCTTTGATTCACTGTGAATATCCACGTTTAATAAGGATGTGTCAGGTTCTTCTTGTGCATCCGAAGATGAGATTGAATTATCCAACCCTAATTCTCTGTATCGATGTACTTTGGTGAGCTTCTTTTTTGCATCCATATCTTGGTGGGCCTACTGGTAATGGTGCCCTTGCTCTGGTAGATTAACTTTCCCTTCTGTATATTGGTGTGTATCTTCCACGGCTTTAGTTATGTCTTCTTCAGTAATAGGTCTTTGCTCTTCAATCCTGGTCTTTGGAAGTATGTGTGCCCTTTTCGTGGCTGGAACTTCTTCTGCTACTTGCTTTGCTTCCCTTAACCTCTTTGTTCCTCTCATTTTGGGTTGAGAGCTGGTTTCTGCTTCTTCAACAATTTTGACTCCCTTTTTCTTTCTCGGTACTGTCGCGACTTTGACATACTTAGCCATGGCTATTGATGACGACATTTCCTGCAGGTGCTCTCTAATACCTAAAGCATGATAGATCAAAATGGTCAGAGCAACACTGCCGTTCAGAAACTTCTTATTATTCCATTGTTTCTTTGCCTCAAATAGCCGTTCCTGTATGTATGGAGTCAGATTAATTTGATTGCCAATCTGTTTGATAGCATGAGAGAGTAATTGAACAATTTTCTTCTGAGGGGCGGTGTATCGATGCATGTTTGGGAAGCAGAAGTGCTGATGAATGAGTCTGACTTCCTCTTCTATGTCAACTCTATTGATGTCCGTGAATGTTATGGTCTTTGCCCCTCGACTCTCTTCCTTCAAGACCGTGTTGCCATCTTTTTCCCATCCAAAAGCTTCCTGAATCAAGTCATGTGTAAATTGGATGACTACCCATTCGCCTACTCCATCCATAACTCTAGCCTCTAGCACCAATGGGTCATGTAGTGCCTCTAAACCAATGTCTCTTTGCTTTGGTTACACTTTGTAGAGGAAATTCCATTACGTCCTCCTGAATCGTTGCTTCAGAATCTTCAGAAGCCATCTGCACTTGTAATGAAAAGTGCATTAGCTTCAATAGAAAATATAGCAATTGTGCGGTGCATTGCAGTGACCTGTTGTCGTTTTGTCACTCTGTTCCCTTGCTTCTATAAGTGAGATCTCTTACCACATCTTTTTATTTCTTTCCTGAAAGAAAACAAGTATTAGTATAGCCGAAGCATTTATTTAGTTACATAGTAGGTCCATTCCTAAGGAAGTTGAAGCTATGACCTATTTCTCATTGGAGAATGTGCACCACTAATTTTATTATGTACATCAAGTGTCGAATGCTTGGCCTTGTAATATGGCTCTATTATGCATACTTTAGGTGCATTCGATACTTCGTGAGTGCAATTGGAATCTTCGTTGCTCTGGTGGTTCATTCCTTGCATTTGCTTTGGTTTCCCAATCCACGATGACCGCATTTCGTATGCAGCTGAGTCCTGCTCCTGAGTCTATTAAGGCATCTATCAATTTGTACTCTATTTTGCCAATCCCTAGGTTTAGGTAGGGTTGTGACATGTAGGCATTAGTCGTGTCTGACTTATGGGCTTGGTAATTAGCCATGGGGATAGGCTCTTCTCCTTGGAGATACTGTTCGTCTCTTTGTCGAATTCACTCTTTCCGTTTCTTGATGCGTTCTAAGGCTTCTTGTCGTGCTTCTTCTCTAATCCATTCTTCCTCTTTCTTCCTATTTTGTGCACCTACGAGACGTGCTAACATTTGGTCCGTCAATGGCTCCATGAACCGTTTCACTCTACATCCACTTATGTAGTTAGGAAGAATGTCTCCATCCAGAGTGGCTAGATTAATTGCTCCACTCGTCGAGATCGTATTAATGATTAGAGGTCCATATCCGTGTTTTTGTAACTTCTTGGCATGTTGCTTCAAGGTGTAGACCAGGACTAGGTCTCCTTCTTTTAGTCCTTTGTCTTTTATATGGGCATCACAAAACACCTTTTGCCTTCTCTTTGTCGCATATATTCCTGTGACACCTTGCAACCTAGTTTCATGTAGCTTCTCAATTTGGTCTAATTGTTGGGATAATTCATGTCTGGTCCATTCATGCTGTTGGGCTACTCTCAAATTGGGTATCAAAAAATCAATTGGTAAAATTGTGTTTTGTCCGTATACTAGATTGAATGGGGTAGTTCCAATGGCAGTCTTGTACGCAACTCGGAAGGCCCAAATTGCATGATGCAATTGTTTGTCCCAGTCAGACCTACCATTATTGACAATCTTTGTCAATACTGTGCATAACACCTTGTTGGAACTTTCCGCTTGACCATTGGCTTGGGGATGGTATGGGGCTGATTTTTTATGGATCACTAAAAATTCATTCATTAGAGACTCTATCACCTCATTAATGAAGTGCGTTCCTCAGTCACTCACAATCTCAATTGGTAATCCGAAACGAGTGAATATATGCTCAAAAAGAAACTTTGCAGTGGTTTGAGCATTGTTCCTTCTAGTAGCCTTTGCCTCCACCCATTTTGTCAAGTAATCGATGGCCACTATGATATATTCGGCATGTGACCCTTTGGCCGGTGGGTTAATGGGTCCTATGAAATCTATACCCCATTTAGAAAATGCTCTAGCACAAACCATAGGTCTCAATGGCATGTCATCTCTCCGAATCGGATATTTATCCCTTTGGCATGTTTCACAGCTTCTTACATAGGTCTTCTTATCCATATGTAAAGTTGGCCACCACAAGCCTGCAAAGAGGATCATCTTCACGGTTCTCTCGGCTGAAAAATGACCTCCTACGGTAGGACATCATAATTACGGACCTCTAGAGGACCCAAGGTACATGCCTCAAATCTTTCCTGATGAAACGTTTGAACCGCATGGATGGATGGAAATCCTAGCAACCTTAGATGTGTGTGTGAATGAGGAAGTACTAACTATGAACGAGTGCATAGATGAAGAAGGCTATGATGTAAACTTGTACATGGTTGTCCTTCAAGAAGTGGAAGTAGGGGAAATCTTAGAAAAGGAGTGGAAAGAGGAATATGAGAGTATAGAAATGGAACCAGAATTCGATTCAGAAGAAAGCTATCTAGACACTATTCGAACCAAAGAAAAACAAGAACCGACCAAGATCCTGGCAATAGAAGCCGCTTCATAGACCATCAAGCATTATTGTACCTAGTCAATAAGCCTTGTAACACGGGAAGACTGGTAAGATGGTTCCTACTATTGATGGAGTTTGACTTTGAAGTGATAGTGAAAAAGGGAAATACTCATGTAAGAGCAGATCAACTTTCTAGGTTAACACACGGAGAACCACCAAGTGGAGTACCCGATGATCTGCCAGATACTTATTTGTTTAATTTGGAAGTGTGTCCAAAGTGGGCAGCGAAACTAATTCTGATACTCACTCATGGCCCACAACATTCAATCAATAAAGAGAGTAAAAAGGAAATTCTACAGTCAAGGAATTTGCATATTATTGCGGGAAGTGTGTACTACAAGGAACCCAATGGTGTATTGCTAAGATGTGTTGAGGAAGACGAACAATTGAAGCTGATTGAACAAGCACATGTGAACAAATGGAGGACACACAAAGGAACTCATGGAACGATTAGGGAGTTAAAGCGATTGGGAGTATACTGGCCTGACATGCCTAAGGATGTCCATGACTATGTGAGTAACTGTGCAGAATGCCAGGAGATGATCCCCGAGGATCATACATCCATACCTTTTTCAACAATAGCACCTAATTGGAGCAAAACATTGGTAAAATTCCTAAAGACAAGAGAACACAAGGAAGGAGTTAGCTTAGCGAGAAAACGATCCCTAGAAGAGATGAGCAAGGATTATGTATTCATAGGAAGAAACTTGTTTAAGAGAGGAAAACACAACCAATTATGACTATGTGTGCACAAGGGAGAATATTTACCTGTATTAGAGATGGCGCACGCAAGGGTTGCTTGTGCTACCTCTATTAGAAGATGTATTTTTTGAAGCATTTTGGATGAAAAATAATTGTAAAATGACAAAAACTTGTAAAAATATTTATGCAATTGATGTAAAAATAAGGAAGAGTCTTCCTTATGTAGAATAGAATTTTATGTAATTTTTCTAGAATTTTTGGAAACTCCTAGATAGCATATTTTTAGAATAATAGAGGAAAGGACCAAAATTCAAGTGTGAAAAGGGACACTTGAAAATGTATATAAGACAATTTCCTCTCTTATGAGGGGGTTGGTTGATTATTTGTTTACATGCTATCCAAGTGAATAGAGAGAGAGTTTCCTACTGAAAATCGTGTTTTCTCCTCTTTGTGTGGTTTCATTGATTTGTTGAGTCTATTCTTTGTGTATCCATGGAGATTTGTGAGCTTCTATTGTGTAATTCTGTTGAATGTGTATGAAGAGAGCTGAATATTGATGTGTTGAGTGAGAAATTGATGAAGAATGGTGCTGGAGATGAAAATCGTCTGTTTTCACAGAATCGCGATTGTCTCGTCTGTATGGTACAGGTAATATTTTTGAGTTTTGACTTCATAATTGTGTTCTGCTGAGAAAATAGCATGTAATAGACACCAAGATTGTGGAAAATGGTGGAGATTTGCTCAAGATAATCCAAACCCTAGAAATTCCTCTTCATTTTCATCATTCTAAAAAATCCAGCCATTATTCTCTTATTTGTTGGATTCTATCATCTAGAAGGGGCTGTGGTCTCTTGAATACTTCCAGGATTGACAAAATAAAGATGTATTGTTAATTCTTTATGCTAAATGATTGGAGAGGACAACTCCAAAGATCAATAACAAACATTTTTTGGCGCCGTTGCCGGGGAGTATATCAAAAACTTCATTGAAGTTGTACCTTGCTGGATCTTCTATTGTTAATGGTAATGAACACATGGAAAAGGTAATACTCTTTAATCAAGAAATGTGAACATGAAAAGGTAGATGTCTTTGTTTGTCTTTTGGGAAAAGAAAAGCAATACATAATCTTTTGAGAATTGGAAGTGCTGAAATTTTTGTAAATTGATAGTTGCTCATCTCATTTTTTGAAGAAAAGTGCAGGTGTGTGGAAAGTTTGAATCAAGAAAGCTGAAGATAAGGTAACATGTATCTATTCTTGTATTTTTAGAGTGCTTTTTGACTAAGTACTAGGCAAAACTGTTGATCTTGGGAAGATAACATGGCTGCATTAAGGAAAAGTCAAGTAAAGTAGCTAGATGCAAGTAGATAAGATCCATTTGTTTACCAAGTCAAAACATTATTCTTGAAAAAAAATTGATTTGCATCTTGAAGAAAAAATGTTTGAGTTTATCTTTGCAAAAATTTGATACTTGCATTCCCTAACACATTTTTCTTTGGGAAGTTTTCTCATGAACTGTTTTGATAGCCAAAAGCATAAGATAGTATAACCAATCAAGGAACACAGGATCAATAGATCACCAAACAAGAAACTCTAAGTGAAGTGTTTACCTTAACTTAGGGCAAAATACTAAAAACAATTCATAAAATTCACTAAAAACAATCAAACAAATTTCTTTTCTCCTTGGGAAGATGGACTGAAGTTTTGTTGACAAATGTGGAAGAGACTTGGTGGTAAGAAAGCAAAAAATTTTTCAAGAAACTAGAAAATTGGAAAAACACGATTCTCAGCACAAAATCGCGATTTTCTGTAAGAGAAATTTTCTGAAATTTTCAGCATATTTGGGTTTTTGGAGAAAGGTAATTGCAAGAGACTTCATCAAGATTCAGTAAGTGAAGGAAAACAAATTCCAAAGATTCAGAAAAAAAAACTGAGTATCAATTGGTAGAAATAGAAAAGTACAAAATCGCGATTGTCATCAGTAGCTTAAGGGTGTGAGTAATCAAGGAAAATTAAGAGGTGAAGTTGGACAAGTGAAAGAGTGAAGAACAGTGGAAATTACACAGAATCGCGATTTTCTGGACACTATAAAAACCTGGAATTGCAAGAGAAACTCATTTGAGTGAGAGTGAGAGAGAGAGGGAGCAAGCAAAAAATCACGATTTTCTACAGCTAACTGATTTGGAGAAGTTTTTGATCAAGCAAGCAAGGTAAAGGGTTTCAGTACAATTTTTTTTCCATTTTCTTAAATTTTCATGATCATTAAGAACAAATAAGAGGGAAATAATAGGAAAACACGGAATCGCGACTGTGGATTTTTTTGAAGTTTCAGTAGGAAAATAAAGAGATTTTGAAGAATTCTTTCATTGCATGTTAGAAAAGAGATATGGCGATTCTATGAAATAAAATTTTAAAAAATCAATACTTGAAAATTTACAAAAAAAATTGATCAGAATCGCATTATGTAGTCAAACACAAAATCGCGATTCTCTGAACTAAGGACAAAATCGCAATCTGACCATTGAATTGTGAAATTAATTGAATGATCCTTAGGTCTGGGAACAAATTAAACACACATACTAGGCAAAACTTAGGAAGGAAGGAAATAGAGCCAGTGGAAGGGGAAGTGCAAAAAAGAAATCTAGGGCAAGAAAACAACATGGAAAATTTAAACGAAACTAATGAGCCCATTGAAACTGGGGATTATAGAAATATCCTCAAATACATGTATACAAATAGGTTTGGAACCTATGTATATCAGGATGGAATGCATAAGTTTCTCATTAGATTGAGAAACTTAAAAGTTCCCCTGAACATAACACCAGTAGCTCAATTCAAAGATGGTAGGTATGAGGATAGGCAAGGATGTGTATACATCTTCTCCCAAGACCCAGAAAATTCAAATGACTTAGGGCAATGTGCTGACAAAGGACCTTGGGAACATAACCTAGGACAATCAGACTTACCAAGACCACATGAAAACTACACTAGTACTGAGCAACAACAAGGGAGGAGAACACATGCTTCCCCAAATCCTTTTGAAAAGGAACCAGAAGGATTTAATGAATTTTCACTAAGAAGAAGACATCATTGGCAACCTCAGGGTAGAATGCTTAGACCATATCAAGTAGCCAAATGCATGAAAAATCAATATGAAGGGTATTCTGATCCTCATGCTCATGCTGCAGAGTTTAGGCAATTAATTAGAGCTGAGGAGGTGGAAGATTACAAAGTCCAATTTGAAGCATTTGGTCTAACCCTAACAGGACCTGCATTATCTTGGTTCATCCCTTTGAGAAAGGAAATGTACGTAGATATTGAATCCTTCCTAGAAGCCTTCATTGCGGAATTCTCAAAGACTGGAATAAAACATAGCACAGCCACTCTGATACACAGCTTTAAACAACAAAAAGATGAAAATGTCAGAGAGGCAGCCAGGAGATTTAAGCAATACATTGACAGATGTCCTAAAGAAGAAGTACCTTCCATGGCAAGACAAGTATCCCTATTCATAGAAGGATTAAGAAGTGCTCAATTAAGGACCCTAGTGTACTATAGGAGATGCCCTGATCTAGGAGCTTGTGTAAAAGAAGCAATAGATTTGGAAGATAACCGAGGCCAAGATCTGTTAGCATTTGATCAACCTAGATCAAATGAAGATAAAATCCCACCAACAGAAGAATTGGCTCAGGCCATTGCTAAAGCCCTAGAGGTAAGCACCAAAACCAATTTGATAAACTCTAGGATAAACACAAATAAAAAATGCTACAATTGTGGAGAAAGTCATTTGGTACAACAATGCCCATATCAAAAGCCTCCACATTTACAAGATAGGAAAACACTCAAATATTGTACACTAGACAGGAAATGGACAAATCATAAGAGGGAGGAATGCTTCTATAATAAACAACCCATAAAGGAGAGAGATTATGGGAGCCAAAGAGAATCAGGGTATATTGAGCAACCAAGACCTGTGCTTGGGCAACAACCTCCTATACCAACAAATGTGGTACCAATCAAATACACACCAATAGAGGAGGGAAACTCAAGAACAAAGTCACCATACAAGGAAGATTATCAATGGAATGAAGGATATCAAGAAGAATGGGAAGGTTATGAATTAAGAGAACCAGAATTACAAGCCCTAGACTTGGGAAATGGGAGAATTGAGATGGACACTGCCACTTTCATGTATATAACCAATAATTATATGTCCAATCAAAAACCTCAATTCAAAGGGGGACCAAAGATAACTTGTTATAGGTGTGGGGGAGAACATTTCATTAGAGACTGTCCACAACCTCCTACGTTAAGAATAGAGGGAGCTTATTGCAAGGATTGTGGCAGGGAACATTTGACAAAGGATTGTCCAAAAAATCCTCAAAAACAACAAAACACACCTAATAACATACCACTAAAAGCAGTCAATATCATGGAACAAGAAGAATTTAGTGACATTGACCAAGTGAATGTAAATGCTATAACAAGGTCACAAACTAAACAACAAAGAACAACTAAGGAACAAAATGAAGGTTCAATCTCAAAGGTGAAGAAAAATAGACAAAAAGGGAAATGGGAAAGGAAACAAAGAATGGGTAAAAATTTGGAAGAAGAATATAGGGAACAATCAAACAGTACTCCTCCTCAGAAGACACAAACCCAGTTGAAGATAGGAAATTCACAAAGTCTAGAACTCTAATAAAAGCATACAAGGGAAGAATTCAAGAGGGACCAAGCCCTACGGATCATACAATGGCTTATCCTATGCCAGACTTAGAACATGAACAAAGGATGCAAAAGTGTAAACAAATCATACAAGAAGTGCAGCTCAAAATGGGGGAAGTAGACAATTCTCAAAAAACAGTTGAGGAATCTGAGACAACAAAAACAAGAGGAAATAGTAACAAGGAAGAAAACCCACAAGTAACATTCCAGGTGAATATAGATAAACAATGCACAATTCTATATCATACCACATGGGAAGATTTAATGAAACAAAATCCTCACTTACAAAACCAAATGAAAAAATGGGAAACAACACCAAAAAATCTTCACCCACAACTACAGGAAATGGAGGAATTATGGTATATTCCCATTGATAAGATAGGAGGATATTGTGAAGGAGAAGAGGGAAACTCAACCTTAAAAATACAATTTGGTAAAAACCAGGCCAAAGCTATTCTGGATAGTGGATCAGGAGTGGCCATCATGACTAAACAAGCTTGGGAGAAATGGGGAAAAAATGAATTATTACCCACCAAAATGAGATTGCAACTTGCAGATGGACACATAGAAAAACCCCTAGGAATATGGGAAAAAGTGATTGTGGACATATGTGGAATAGAGATAGAACATACCTTTGCTATAGTTGAATTCCCACAATCCACTTCATATGAAATTATCCTAGGAAGACCATTTATGAGACAAATGCAAATTGTGCAAGATTGGGGTAATGATTGCTTATACCTTCAGAGCAAAGGAAGAATAACCAAAGTAAATCTAAGAAATGGGCACTACTGTGACATATCTCCTCAAGAATGGTATAAAATACATCAGAATCAAGAGTTAAGTGAGGAATCAGAAATGGAAGACCAGGATGAAACTGAATCATCAATATGGAAGTGCAATATGATAAGAAATCTTACCAATAGGAAAAGGAGATTGAGAAGAGAAGATTATGTGGAAGGAAGGAAGTTACAAGATGAGAACTATGTACCACAACAATTCAAAGATGAGGAGTTTGAGCCCTACGGGTGGAATCAAATTTTGGCTACCATGGATCTAGCCAGTGATTAATATGTAGGAGTGGAATTTCAAAATGAAGAAGGATATGATGTCTTTCACATTGGAATACAAATGATAAAGGTATCCAGAACCGAAGAGGACAAAGAAGAAGAAATGATATTAGAAAAAGGGAAGACACAATTTTTGGAAGAAGTAAAAGCTGAAGATGCTATTAAAGATAAAATCTCAGGCAAGTATAAGAAAAACAAACACAAGGAAATAAAAGAAAATCAGGAGGATGAGAAGAAGACAAGGGAAACAAACAAAGATCAACAGTTTGATGTACCAGCAAATTTCAAGACTTATGAAGTAGAAAACAGACTACTTCTCAAGAGGAAACCAAAGAGGGAAAAGGAGAAAGGGGAGGCTTATGATAATGAGGAACAAACTAAAAAGATCATGATCACTCAGGAAGAGGGAGAAGAAAGACATATTGTAGTGGCTGATGACATGACAACTCAAGAAGAGGAGGCACTAAGAAACTTGGCAAGAAACTATAGGGATGTGTTTGCTTATAGCTATAAGGATTTGAAAGGTATTGATCCTAAAATCTGTGAGCATAAGATGCCTATTACACCTGAGGCAAAACCTAGCAAACAGAGACATTACACATTCAATGATAAATACTCTGCTAAAATAAAGGAAGAAATTGACAAGCTATTAGCTGCCAATTTCATCTATGAAATTGAGTATACAAAATGGATATCTCCTATAGTTGTGGTACCAAAGAAGAATGGGAAACTTAGGGTATGCATTAACTTGAAAAAGGTAAATGCAGCAATTATAAGTGTTGGTGCATTTCAAGCCTTCACACTTGGCTTGGAACTTTGGAAGATTAGCTTGGACAACTTTCATCAAGGCTTCACTTGAAGGATAGAGCATAGGAACCCATACCTATGATTTATTACTTTTTTACTTCCATTGTAAAAGTCTTAGTGACTTGTCATTTATGAACACACACACCTACTTGATTAGTCGTGGAAAAGTGGATGGTTTAGTAGAGAGAATATCTCCCTACTTTTAGAGGAGAGATTCTAGGGAGCCTTAGTTTGAATTTGAAATTCAAGTGTATCTCCATCACTTATAAAAAGTCAATGTAAAAACTCGCGGGTTAGCTAGTCTCATTGAGCTCACTCCCCGAGGCATTCCACTATTGTAACTCAGTGTGTGTTAGTGCTACTTCATAGCCTACACCACAATACCTCATTTAGCTATGCTTGTCATGCTAATGAGATTGTACAACTATATCAATCAATAGAAGTATACACATTCATTATCTCTATTTTCTCTGAGTCATCATCTCCAAGTCTGTCAACTTCAAAGAGACATATCTCAGGATCTACTGAACCAAATCAAGTGATTCAAAGCACATTGGAACCAGCTCCAAGCGTACTACAAGCCTACAAAATTTCAAGGTCAAAGAATCAGTCATCTCGGAGAAATCTCGCTCGAAGTGACCTCTGGTATTTTTCTGCAGAGCTCCTAAAAAGTCGGGGGTACATATAATTTTGCTAAAGTGATTTCTCAGTGTGTAGTTTATCATTTCTTCTCATTCCACTTGCAAATGGTAGCTTACTAAGCTAATAGAATATCTCTAGAAGGAATTTTGCCAATTGTAAGTATGCTGGTCATACTGAGTGAAAGACTGAGCAGGTGTCAATACCAAATTAGCAAGTTTTCTTGGATTCTTGAAGTCTCAAGTAGTCTGTTTTGATTTGATCATTACGCATATCATTTGCAAAGTACATATATGCTTTCTTGGTATCATTTGGAAGTTAATCAAGTGTACTAAGCATATCTGAAGCAAAGGAGGGCTGGAGCAAAGCAGGTCTAGCAGCTTCAACTCAATCTCTTGAGTGCATCCAACCATCTCTCACAAAAGTGGTATCAAAGCAAATAAGGTAAACATGGGAGATGGTTTTCCTTCATTCATTGACAAATTGGACAGGAACAACTACCAAGCTTGGTCTCTAAGGATGAAGACCTATCTACAAGGAAGAAGCTTGTTTGGATACATATCAGGAGATGAGGAATTGCCCTCATTCAAAGCTAGAGGACTACCTACCAAGGATGAACAAGAGAGACTCATCCAATGGTGTGCAAAAGATGCTTTGGCAAGGTCTTACCTTCTTAACTCTATATCTGATTTCCTTTTACCTCATATAAGGAACTGTAAGAATTCCCAAGAGACTTGGGAAACTCTGTCAACATATTTCTCTTCCAACACAAGGGCCAGGAAGAATCAACTGTGGATTGAATTCACAACCCTTAGGAAGCAGCCCAAGCAATCAGTCTCAGAATATGTGACCAAGATTAAAGATGTGGTAGACCAATTAGCAAGCATTGGAGAGGAGATTGAAGAGGAGCAAATAGTCAGGCAAGTAACAAATGGACTCAAGGCAGATGATAAGTGGGAAAGCTTCACCACTGCAATGGACCTCTACATGGACATGCATACCCCAGATCTCACAACACTCATGGGCCAACTATTCACACATGAAGCAAAGTTTACAAAGGCAGGAGATCAATCAAAAGGTAACAACCCCTCTGCTCTATATACTGATAAGAAGGTTAAAGATAAAGGTAAAAGTAAGAAGGTTGATGAAGAAGGTTCTACCTCCCAAGCAAACTATGCAGGGAGAGGTAGGTCCTCAAGAGGAAGAGGCAGAGGAGGTAAGTCAGGTAGGGGGAGACCCTACAACTCATCACCATGCAACATTTGTGGATTGTCCAATCATACCACAGATGAATGCTACAAGAACTACAAGAATTAGAGAGGAAGAGGCTATCAAAGAGGTGGATACTCTCAAGGGAGAGGCAGGTTTAACCAACACCAAGGCTACAATGGATACAACAACCAGTACAATAACAATTACAACCACAACCACAATGGTAACTACCAAGGTGGATTCAGAAACAGAAGGGATTACAACAACTACACAGAGGAGCAAGATGACTCCCTATTGATCATGAATATGACCTCCAAGGCAGGTACAAATGATGATCATTTATTTTATATTGATTCAGGGTGTTCTAACCATGTAGCTGGTAATGTGGCACTACTCTCTGATTTGGAAGAACCCAAGGGCAAACATCAGGTACAGACAGGTGATGATACTAAACATTCTGTTGTAAAAATTGGAAATGTAAAGACATGTGATGGTAACCAGAATCTATTGAGCAGGGTACCAACCATCACTAAGAATCTAATGAGTGTTGGTCAGATTGTGGAGAAAGGTTTGCAGGTCAGGTTCACTCAACATGGAGCATATGTGGAGGACCCAAGACATGGTTTCAAAAGAATTGCCAAGGGAGAGAAATCAGGTAGATTGTTTACTTTTGAGCTAGAAGACACCAAGAACATTGCTTTATATAATTACAAGGATCAAACACTTTCAGAGTTAGAGATATGGCACAAGAGGTTAGGTCACATAGGTGAAAGAACCCTAAAGCAAATATGCAGGGATCAATGTGTGCTTGGGATACCTAATGTATCAAAGCAACACATGATTTATAAGTGTGGAGCATGTCAGTTTGGTAAGTCTCACAGGTTGCCCTATTCAAGGAAAGGTTTCATGCATGAAGACTACCTAGACTTGGTACACACAGATGTTTGGGGACCTAGCAAGGACCCTTCCATTTCAGGTTCAAGGTACTATGTGTCCTTCATTGATGACTATAGCAGGTGGACCATCTTATACTTTATGAAACATTAAGATGAAGTGTTTAATTGTTTCAAGAGGTATCTTGCACTTGTTGAAAACCGAACAGGAAGAAACTTGAAAAGACTAAGGTCAGATGGTGGAGGAGAATACTTCTCAAATGAGTTTGAAGATTTCTTGCAGGAAAGAGGCATCAAGAGGGAGATAACTACAAGGTACTCACCTGAACAAAATGGGGTAGCTGAAAGAAGGAATAGACTCATTGTAGAAACAGCTAGGTCTATGCTTAATGAAAAGAAGTTGCCAAATTATCTTTGGGCAGAAGGTGTATCCACTGCCACTTATCTCATAAATAGGTTGCCATCCAAATCACTTGATGGCATGACACCATATGAAGCTTGGCATGGTAAGAGACCTTCTCTGGATCATTGCAAAATCTTTGGTTGTGTAGCATATGTGCATATTCCCTCACAGGTAAGGGGAAAGCTAGAGCCTAAAGCTGAAAAATGTATATTCATTGGTTATGATTTGAACCAAAAGGGATACAGATTCTACAACCCAACAAACAAAGGCTTCAAGGTAAGCAGAGATGTCATCTTTGATGAGAATGACTCTTGGTATGAGAATGGATGCAGGAAGGTTAGTCTACCCTATGATATGGAAGAAGACTTCCCAAGGCTCACCAAGGAGGAACCAATCCAGAAAGAAGACTCAAGCTCAGATGATGATGATACAATTAACCTTGAGGAATTCAAAGCATGGAAGTCCAAAGGAAAGATGAAGATGAAGAAGCTAGAGGATATACCAGAATCCTCAACTCAAGCAATGAGGAGATCTCAAAGAGAAAGTAAGAAGCCTATCAGATATGGGTATGACACATCACTTGTAACTAAACATTCTGTATATCTTGCAAAGGATTTGTTGAATGAAGAACCAGGTACCTATGAAGAAGCAATCACCAAACCAGAATGGAAAGGAGCTATGGATGAAGAAATGGAAGCTCTCAAGGAGAGTGATACTTGGGACTTGGTACCCAAGAAGGACTCTATGAAGGTAATAGGATCCAGATGGATCTATAAGCTAAAGAAAAATTCAGATGGAACAATCAACAGGTACAAAGCTAGGTTGGTAGCCAAGGGTTTTGCACAAACCCAAGGCATCCATTATGAGGAGACATTTTCTCCTGTGGCCAAGATGCCAACTATCAGAATATTGGTGAGTGTAGCTGCATCCAAGAATTGGAACATGTACCAATTAGATGTCAAGAATGCTTTCTTGAATGGATGGATATCTAAAGAAGTCTACATGTCACAACCACCTGGCTATGAAGATCCCAAGAAGGTAAGTTATGTTTGTAAATTGAAGAAGGCTCTTGTCACTCTAGCACAATGGTGAGTACCAACGTGAGGAGATACACCTCATAAATGTCAATCCGTGGAGACGTGAGGACCGGTATGAAGACCAAGAGCAAGTGACGTGCACAAGTGCGTGAGTGAAAGCACACAAGCATGCACACACATACACACACACGTGCACATGGTAAGAGCAAAGAGTGGAACAATGGAAAGCTTCGATTACCAAAGAGCTCTCTTACAAAGCTGAAATCTACAACAAGCTAACCCCAAAAATGAGCTCTCCAGCCCTTTTTGTAGTTTTTGAGTGGTTTTGGCCCTGTCCAGACCTAGTGTCCGGCCTAGTTAAAAATTAGGTTCTAGGGCTTATTTGGGGGCTTAAACGGAATCTAAAAATTATGAAAATTGGTAGTATGATACATCTAATACTCCTCAAGCTCAAGGACTCCTTGGCTTGAACAAAATGGAGCTGTAAAAATAGAAAATGGTATTTACAATGATATTTAGTGATAAAAATTGCTATTTTTATAGGGATTTCTTCTGAAAATTTGACATGTGAATCTTGGAGCTCCCTACTTGCTCCTTCTTCTCGTGTGTTCACTTCCTTGATGCGCTTCCATGCTTTGTCCTTGATCTTGAGCTGCAACACTCCCCCCCCCGCTTGAGTCTGTTGTCCCTGACAGACCCTTGTTGTAGTGGTTGTTCCATGTAGTACACTAAGAGGTAGTGCCCTTCATGTGTCAACAGCACCGGTCCATCTTTCCAATGCAGCTTGGTCATTTGTCTGGTTCTTCACTTTGTCATTGCTGCCTTTGCATGGACTTCTTCCTTATATTCCAGCTTGATATTGTCTTTGTGAGCTTTCAAAAATTGTGAGCTACTCAAAAGAGTTTATCACTGTGGATTATGAGTAACTCCCATGGTGCATTGCTTCTGCGCTTGTTGTTGTCACCGTGATGTCCGCTTGTTCGTCCAAAGATGGTGTTCCGTGTTTTCATGCCCAGTACTTGTAACCTAGAAATGATGATGGGTAAGTGCTTTAGTGTGTGGGTTGAACAAAATATGTGCCTTGTGCAAGGCCTTGTAATGTGGCCCTACGTATGCGTACTTGGAAAATGCATGGCAAGAAGTATGGTGCAAGAGATTGGGTCTTGAGCTAAGTGCTCAAGGGTATGCTGACGAAGAGGTTTCCTAATCGATCATGGTTATAGTGTTGTTGAAGCATACACGTCTTACCATGGTGAAGGGTCCGTTGATCTTCACCCCTCGTGATGTAGTTCCATCATGGTGTTTGACCATCGGCTTGTCCTTTTTGTTGATGGATGTCCTTGCTGAAAGTTCCGTGATGAGCATTTTCAAGCACAGTCTTTTCTTTGCCTTTTTTTTTTTTTTGGAACACACGATGGCATCAAACAAGAAGAAAGGGGTTAGTATCAATAACATATTTTGCATGTGAAAATTGTGTCTCATGTGCCTGGGATTTCTCATTTGTGTCTATGCACGGCCATGTAAGGTGGCCCTATATTGATGCATACTTTGGAAATGCATGACCTGAATGGTGCAAACGACTGGGTTATGCCAAAGGCACATGGTTGCTGCTGGTCGAGGCTTTTGAGGTTACGTGCATACTTGATGAATTCTTTGATTGGAGGTGTCTATTGGATCTCGAAATGATGTAATCCTCCGGATTGGAACCCATTTTGGAATAGGGTTTGGTACTGTAGAGATCACCTCAGGCCACTTCATCTTTGGATGCTTTCCAAACTTTGGTATCCCGTGTGGTTGGCCTTTTGGTTCTGGGGATGTTGTTGGTGCTTTTGGCTTCCAAACCCATATCCTTGATGATTGCCTGCTTACTTTTGCAGAAGGGTTGAGTTTATCTTCATTTGTTCTTTGTGTTTTGTTCTTCCCCTTTGCTTTCCTTGGCTTCTTTGTTGAGCCTTTTGCATGGTGGGGAGCATAGGCCGTTGTGTATGTAAGAGCTTCTTGGGTACCCACATCTGTAATCGCCCGTGTTGAGCTGTAGCTAATTTTTTAGGCACCCAAATTCGTACATGATTGTGGTCGGCCTTCTTTGATAGCTTCGGTACCCAAATTTGTTGGATTCTTCGTGCTTGAGCCTGTCGTAGGTGCTTGGTCCTTCTTTTTTCATGGTCGATCTGGTTGGGTGGGAATCTTTGAGGCAACATCGATGGTTGCACTCCTTTCTTTACCCAGATCTGCTTCATGCCCATAACTTCTTTCTTCTTGAATTCTGTCTGTCGAGTTGATATAGCAGATGTCATTTTTGCTTGCCTCCTTGGTTGGGTTACACTTGCATTAGTATGTGAAGAAGAAGGGAGGTGTGCTGGCCTTTGAGCTTTGGCTTTCATGATTGAGTCCTTGTGCGTCATAGGGTCAGTGACACACACAAAATTTTCTTTATGAAGATTAGTTTTAGGAGAACTAAGAGAATGTGTGACCTTTGGATTTGTGAGCATGCACTTGCCTAATTCTAATGTAATGCATTGTTCATGGACCCAAACTTGAAGAAGTTGACTTCTTAGGTTCAAGTTGACTGCATGGTCATAGATCCAATCTTGACCTAGGACAAGTGGCTCTGTAAGGTCCGCATCATGACACACTAGCATTTTGACTTTTATTGGAACATCTTGAAGGTAGATGGGAAGTTCCACCTCGCCTAAACAAGGGGTTTCCACACCTCCCAATCCTATGAGATAGGCTTCTATGGGCTTGATGTCCAATTGCAGGTCTTGGTAGTATGAAAGTCTAACTGCACTAGTTGCTGCACCTGAGTCAATTAATGCTCTCATAGTCTTTGCATTCTTCCCTTGCCCTACCGCTATGGTCACAAATGGACGTCGATCAATTATTTGAGAAGCAGTTAGGTCTGATTTTTGGCACATGTCCATGTGATATTTTGGAGCTTTTGTGTTGACCTCTAGGCCTAATCGTCGTAACTTATTTCTTCTGATGCGCTCTCTCGCCTCTGCTTGTGGTTCTTCTCTAACCCTTAACTCCTCTTCTTTTCGCTTCTTAGCAGTGTTGAGTCTCATTAGCATTTCCTCTGTAAGAGGTTCTTGATATAGCTTGACTCGACAACCACTGATATAGTTTGGTAAGACATCGCCTTCTAGTGTGGCCAATTGAACTGCACCGCTAGTGGAAATTCTATTAATGATCATGGGTCCATATCCTCTTTTTTCCAATTTACGGGCATGTTACTTTAGTGTATAAACCAACACTAGGTCTCCCTCTTTCAAGCCTTTATCCTTGATATGTGCATCAAAGTATGCCTTTTGCCTTTTCTTTGCAGCATAGATGCATGCCGCTGCTCGTAGCCTTGTCTCACCTAAGCGTTCTAAATCAAAGATCCTCGAGGATAACTCGTGTCCGTTCCAATCATGCTCTTGTGCTACTTTTAAAGTTGGGATTAGGAAATCCAATGGTAGCACAGCATTTTGTCCGAAGACCATCTGAAATGGGGTTGCATTGAGTACCGTTTTGTAAGCAACTCGGTAGGCCCAAACAGCATGATGAAGTTGTTTGTCCCAATCAGAGCGTTTGTTATTTACGAGTTTTGTCAATACATTACATAGGATCTTATTCGTGCTCTCAGCTTGTCTGTTAGCTTGTGGATGATAGGGGGCAGACTTCTTATGTATCACCAAGAACTCTTGGAGGAGATTTTCAATGACATCATTCAAGAAGTGTGTGCCTCTATCACTTTCTAACTCTATTGGTAATCCGTATCTAATGAACACATTCTCAAATAAGAACTTAGCTGTAGTTTGAGCATCGTTCTTTGTTGTGGCTTTGACTTCTACCCACTTTGTGAGATAATCTGTGGCTACAATAATGTACTGGGCATGGGAGTTTCTGGCTGGGGGGTTAATAGGACCTACAAAGTCTATGCCCCACTTCGAAAATGCACGTCCTCCCATCATTGGTCTCAAAGGCATCTCATCTTTTCTAATCGGATATTGCGTACGTTGGCATGTGTCACATTTCTTCACATAGGTATGTGCATCCATATGAAGAGTGGGCCACCAAAGTCCTGAGAATAGAATAGTCTTAATTACCGGATCAGGACCAAAATGTCCGCCTGCCACACTGCTATGTGCAGTTTCTAAGACTCTCAAATAATCTGATTCATGAACGCACAATCTTAAATAGCCATCTTTGCCTCTTTGGTATAGCCTACTAAGGCATAGTCTTTAGCCTCCTGCTCCATACTTCGTTTTCTTGCTAGACTTGCCTCCTTGGGGGATGTTCCCGATCTCATGAATTCTACCAATGGAGCACTCCAGTTAGGAATTAACGACACGTGATAAAGGGTAGTATGCTCCACTGGGGGTCACTCTTTGCACATTGGACAATTCTTTATCCACTCATGAATTTCTTTATCCATACTAGGCCAATACACTCCTAAACGTTTTAGATTTTGCAGTGTTCGCTGTTTAGAATAGTGATTCCCTAGAAATCCTTCATGGGCTTGTTGCAACCAACTACTATGCTCATCATCCTCGACACAACAAGCTAGAACACCTTCCGTGTCTTGTTTATGCATGCTTCCTGCCAATATTTGATAGCTTTGTGACCGCACAATTTCATCCCTCTCCGTCTTCACCTTTTTATTTGCGGGTCCAAAGGTTAGGACTGGTACCAACTTATTTGCCCATTTAGGAACAACTTCTAGATTGAACAGATAAGCATCGGGCAATTCATCCGACACTCCTTGCGGTGGCTCTCCTGAAGTGATGCGAGAAAGGTGATCCGCTCTGAGGTGGGTCTTACCTTGCCTAACAACCACTTCAAAGTCATATTCCATTAGTAAGAGGAACCATCTTACTAAGCGTCTAGTATTGCAAGGTTTATTGACCAAGTATAATAAGGCTTGATGATCGGTGAAGAACTTAAACTTGTTGGCCAATAAATAGTGTCTAAATTTCTTTACAGTGTGAAGAGAGATGGTGGATGCAATCCAAAGATGAGTAGGTGCCGCTACAACCAGCTTCACACCAGCCAACTGAGACTTCAGAGTTGATTAGTAGACCCTTTGAGCTTCTATTTTTGGACATACACCTGCTGGAAAAAATGAACCGTGCTCTCAACCTGGAAGGAATTAGAAAAATTCCTTTTGGGCATAGCAAATAGACTTAGCAAGCTTCCTATTCCAAGTTAAAACACTTCAAATGATGGACTGAGCACTGAGAACAAGTTTCATCAAGTTCTGGAACATTCCCACAATTCTCGGGGCTCTGCAGAGATAGACCAGTAAGCAGTAAAATGTAGATATCTCCAAAAGTATAAATCCAATGACCTTGCAAATTTATAGGTAGAAACTAGACAGTGAGAGCTATCCAACGCACTTTAAAACACTGAAAAATGTTCCGTAAAACTCGAGATATGACCTTCTGAAGTTACTGCTCTGAGTGAGTATAGCAGAGAACAAAACAGAGAAGTAGATGATAGTAAATGTATAGATTCACATATGATTACAACCACATTGGCAATGAATCTTTGCACAATGGGAGTAGAATGATAGAGCTATGGAGTAAGCTCTTCAATCTCTACAAAATGACATGAAGTGGTCACGTACAAGGCTTGCTAATCGCCTCTTCCTTCTTGCTCCTTTTATAGCTATTCTTGGAGGGAGTTTTGAATTCGAATTCGAATGGCTCCACCTAAAAGTGATCCCCAAAGTTAGGAGAGATTCCCTCAGCTCAAAAATTCGTGATTTTGGTAGTTGGAGCCACGAATTTGCTTTTACATCATGGATGAGGTAAGCCATCCTTTTACTTTTTTCTTTTTCCATTTACAAGAGATAAAATGTACTCTTTTACAAGAGGTGTTCACATGACTACTCATGTGACTTACAAATGAGGATAATATCAAGCATATCAAGCATGTAGGCTTGGGCAAAATGCACCAACAGCTCCCCCTCAAGCCTAACATGCTTGGCCTCCAAATAAGTCTTCAATTGTCCTTGATTTCCTGCAAACCAATCATCAACTTGAATCTACTTAATTTCGTACCATCAAGAGCTTTCGTCAACATGTCTGCACATTGCATATCTGTAGAGACGTAGGATAGTTGAATATCCTTGCTCATTAGCTTCTCCCTTACATAATGGTAGTGGACTTCAATATGCTTGGTTCTAGCATGGTATACCGGATTATCTGCTAGATGTAGTGAGCTTGTGTTGTCACCAAAAATGTGAGGTGTTGAAGAATGAAGTCCAAGATCTGTGTACAAAGATTTTAACCACATGATTTCTTGAGTTGCATTAGCCAAACCTCTATATTCAGCTTCAGTAGAAGATAATGCCACGGTTGGTTGCTTCTTCGATGACCAAGAAATGATTTTTGAACCTGCAAATGATATATACCCTGATGTGCTTCTTCTATCATCTTTAGATCCGGCCCAATCTGCATCTGAGTAGACCTTTAGCTCAATATCTGAAGTAAATGAATAAAACAAACCTTCATTCATGGTCCCCTTTAGGTACTTGAGGACTCGCTTGGCCGCTTCCATATGTGGTCTTCTCGTCTTATGCATAAACTGACTCAATATGCTAACACTATAGCATATATCCACCCTTGTGAGTGTTGCATAGTTCAAACTTCCAACCAAGCTTTGATAGCTTGTGATGTCTTCAATTGGCTCTCCTTCATAAGCACTAAGCTTATGATTTTGCTCCATAGGTGTACCTGCACACTTGGTATTTTCCATCTTGAACTTGACGAGCATGTCATGGACATACTTCCTTTGTGTGATGTATATACCTGAATCTGTGTAGATCAACTCCAATCCAAGAAAATAAGTGAGTGGTCCGAGGTCACTTATCTTGAACTCCTCCTTCATTTGACTCTTTACCTGTTTGATTCCTTCAAGATCATTGCCTATGATAATAATATCATCAACATACACACATAAATAGATCACTTCAGATCCATTCCTCTTTATGAAGAAAGAGGTATTCCGCCTTGCTAGCTTTGAATCCTTGGTCCTGCAAATAAGTAACCAATCTGAAATTCCAAGCTCTTGGAGCTTGCTTCAATCCATACAAAGCTTTCTTTAGTTTGCATACATAGTTAGGATGATGTGCATCCTCATATCCAGGAGGTTGTGCCATATACACTTCCTCAGAAATCCATCCATTCAAGAAAGCATTCTTTACATCAAGTTGATAAAGATTCCAATTTCTAGATGCAGCAAGACTAATGAGAACCCTAATTGTAGGCATTTTTGCAACAGGAGAGAAAGTCTCCTCATAATCAATACCATGGGTTTGAGCAAACCCTTTAGCAACTAACCTTGCTTTGTGTCTATTTATACTTCCATCTGGATTCCTCTTGATTTTGTATATCCATCGAGATCCGATTATCTTCATAGATGGCTTGTTAGGTACAAGCTCCCAAGTGTCATTCTCCTTCAAGGCTTCCATTTCTTCATCCATTGCATCTCTCCAAGCTTTCTTGCTTTGTGCTTCTTCGAATGTGGTAGGTTCTTCATTGGTTGAATCCTTTGCAATGTAGATTGAGTGCTTGGTGACCAAAGAAGTATCACAACCAAACCTCTCTGGTTTCTTCTTCTCCCTCGAAGACCTTCTAAGTGGTTGATGTGAGCTCTCGGGTCCATATGTAGCATCCTGCATCTTTGCTTTACCTTTGTTCTTCCATAGCTTTAGTCTTTCCAAGTCTTCTAGGTCAATCTCCGAATCACTTTCTTCAATCTGCTTTGGCTCCTTTGGTTGAAGTGATGGAAAATCTTCATCCAAGTCATATGGAAGCTTCACTTTCCTGTCATCATCAAACCATGATTTGTTTTCATCAAAAATTACATCTCTACTCACAGAAAATCCTTTATTGGTTGGATTGTACAATCTATATCCTTTTTGGTTTTGATCATAACCAATGAATACACACTTCTCTGCCTTGGGATCCAATTTCCCTCTTACTTGAGAAGGAATGTGAGCATAGGCTAAGCATCCAAAGATTTTACAATGCTCTAGACTAGGTCTTCTTCCATTCCACACTTCATATGGAGTGGTTCCATCTAGTGACTTAGATGGAAGTCTATTTATGAGATATGTGGCTGTCGACACAGCCTCTGCCCATAGGTAGTTCGGCAATCCCTTTTCATTGAGCATGGACCTTGCAGCTTCGACAATAGCTCTGTTCCTCCTCTCTGCTACACCATTGAGTTCGGGTGTATACCTTGTAGTGACTTCCCTTTTAATGCCTCTTTCATGCAAGAAGGCATCAAATTCAGAAGAGAAGTATTCTCCTCCACCATCTGATCTGAGTCTTTTCAAAGTCCTACCTGTTTGATTTTCAACAAGAGCAATATACTTCTTAAAGCAATTAAACACTTCATCCTTGTGCTTCATGAAAAACAGAATGGTCCACCTGCTACAATCATCTATGAAAGACACATAATATCTTGAGCCTGATATAGATGGCTCCTTACTTGGACCCCACACATCCGTGTGCACTAGATCCAAAGGATTTTGATACATATATCCTTTCTTATTGAAAGATTGTCTATGAGCCTTGCCGAGTTGACAAGCTTCACACTTATAAATCATGTGTTGCCTTGTGATATTAGGCAAACCAAGTACACTTTGGTCCCTGCAAATCTGTTTGAGTGTCCTCTCACCAATGTGAGCAAGCCTTTTGTGCCATATCTCCAACTCTGTTAGAGTTTGAGATCCATAGCTAAACAAAGCTATGTTCTTTGTATCTTCCACTTCAAAAGTGAAAAGCCTTCCTGTCTTTTCTCCTTTGGCAATCCTTCGAAAGCCTTGCCTTGGGTTTTCAACATATGCTCCAAATCGATTGAATCTAACCTGCAATCCTTTTTCAACAATCTGTCCAACACTTATTAAATTTTTGGTAATTGTAGGGACATACAAGACTTTGCTTAAGAGTTTCATATTCCCATCTGATGTCTTCACATTACCTATCTTCTCCACTGAGTGCTTTGTGTCATCTCCTGTCTGCACTTCATGCTTGTTATGAGGATCTTCCAAATCAGAAAGTAAAGCCACATTTCCTGCTACATGGTTCGAGCATCCCGAATCAATGTAAAATATGTGATCATCATCCTTACCCTTCTTCGTTGATAGATTCATAATCAATAATGAATCTTCTTGACTTTGGTCCTCTGCATAGTTATTGTAATCTCTTCTTCCTCTATGGCCACTTTGATAGTTGTTGTTGTTGTTGTAATTGTTGTTGTAGTAGTTGTTGTTGTAGCCTCCATTGTACCTGCCTCTATTTGATCCATAGCCACCTCTATTGAATCCTCTTCCTCTTGAGTTCCTCGGGTTCCTGAAACATTCTTCAGTAGTATGGTTAGATAAGCCACATATGTTGCAAGGTTGAGATGATTGGAATCTCCCCCTGCCTTGCTTTCCACTTCTGCCTCTTCCTCTAGCTCTTCCTCTACCTGCAAAGTTTGCTTGGAAAGAGCTTCCTTCATCTTCATTCTTTCTATTCTTTGACTTGTCCTTGACCTTAGCTTTATCAGAATATAAGGCAGAAGTTTGATTACCTCTTGAGGACTCACCACCTTTGCTAATCTTTGCTTCATGAGTGAAGAGTTGGCCCATGAGTGTGTTGAGGTCGGGTACATGCATATCCATGTATAAATCCATGGCTGTTGTGAATGACTCCCACTTGTCGTCTGCTTTGATTCCATTCATGATTTGTCTTATGATTTGCTCCTCTTCAATTACCTCTCCAATGCTTCCAAGTTGGTCGGAAATCTCCTTCATCTTTGTGACATAATCAGTCACATTTTGCTTCGGGCTTTTCTTCATTGTTGTGAACTCCATCCACAATTGGTTCTTCCTTGCTCGAGTGTTGGAAGAGAAGAAAGAAGCAAGTGCATTCCAGGTTTCTCTTGATGTCTTGCATCCCTTGACATGAGGTAAAAGAAAATCAGAGATTGAGTTTAGAATATAGGACCTTGCAAGTGCATCCTTCGAACACCAATTCGAAAGTCCTTCCACTTCTTCATGTGATGGTTGCCCTTTGTTCCTCATGGTTGGCATTGCTTCATCTCCGGATATGAATCCATATAGATTCCTCCCTTGAAGGTAAGCCTCCATCCTTAGAGACCATGCCGGATAGTTGTTTCGATCCAATTTGTCAATTGTTGATGGAAATCCATCTCCCATGTTGCTTGACTATGCTCTGATACCACTGTGAAGAGAGATGGTGGATGCAATCCAAAGATGAGTAGGTGCCGCTACAACCAGCTTCACACCAGCCAACTGAGACTTCAGAGTTGATTAGTAGACCCTTTGAGCTTCTATTTTTGGACATACACCTGCTGGAAAAAATGAACCGTGCTCTCAACCTGGAAGGAATTAGAAAAATTCCTTTTGGGCATAGCAAATAGACTTAGCAAGCTTCCTATTCCAAGTTAAAACACTTCAAATGATGGACTGAGCACTGAGAACAAGTTTCATCAAGTTCTGGAACATTCCCACAATTCTCGGGGCTCTGCAGAGATAGACCAGTAAGCAGTAAAATGCAGATATCTCCAAAAGTATAAATCCAATGACCTTGCAAATTTATAGGTAGAAACTAGACAGTGAGAGCTATCCAACGCACTTTAAAACACTGAAAAATGTTCAGTAAAACTCGAGATATGACCTTCTGAAGTTACTGCTCTGAGTGAGTATAGCAGAGAACAAAACAGAGAAGTAGATGATAGTAAATGTATAGATTCACATATGATTACAACCACATTGGCAATGAATCTTTGCACAATGGGAGTAGAATGATAGAGCTATGGAGTAAGCTCTTCAATCTCTACAAAATGACATGAAGTGGTCACGTACAAGGCTTGCTAATCGCCTCTTCCTTCTTGCTCCTTTTATAGCTATTCTTGGAGGGAGTTTTGAATTCGAATTCGAATGGCTCCACCTAAAAGTGATCCCCAAAGTTAGGAGAGATTCCCTCAGCTCAAAAATTCGTGATTTTGGTAGTTGGAGCCACGAATTTGCTTTTACATCATGGATGAGGTAAGCCATCCTTTTACTTTTTTCTTTTTCCATTTACAAGAGATAAAATGTACTCTTTTACAAGAGGTGTTCACATGACTACTCATGTGACTTACAAATGAGGATAATATCAAGCATATCAAGCATGTAGGCTTGGGCAAAATGCACCAACATACAACATATACCATGCCTAAGCCTTCTCTTTCGGTTGTGGTGTAGTTTCGTTCAGCAACATTCAATTGCCTGCTAGCATATGCTATAGGCAAATCTAAATTCCCTTCACCAATTGGTTGTGACAGCACACATCCTATTGCATAATTGGATGCATCCACATGTACGTGGAATGGCTTATTCCAATCAGGAGTCGTCAGTATTGGTGCTGTGCACAAGCGTCTCTTCAACTCATTGAAGGACTTCTCACATTCATCGTTCCACTCAAAATTTGTCAACAAGGCATACAGAGGTTTAGCTATGATTGCATACATGTGAATGAACCTACGATAATATCCACAATGGCCCATGAAGGCCTGTACCTCTTTAACATTTTTTGGTCTCGGCAACTCCGCTATGGCTTTTACTTTGTCCTCATCTGTCGATATTCCATTCTTAGAAACAACATGACCTAAGATTTTACCTTGACGTACCATGAACACACACTTCTCTGAGTTCAGACACACTCGATATTCTCTATACTTGTTGAAGATCTGTCTAAGCTTAGGGATGTGGCATCTTTGCTCTTGGGAATGAGCACATAAATCATCCATATATACTTCTAAGCTCTTTCGCAAGAACTCTTTGAAGACATGACACATGAGTCTTTGGAATGTTGCAGGTGCATTGGTGAGCCCAAATGGCATCACACGAAATGCAAAGATTCCCCACTCTGTGGCAAAAGCTGTTTTGTGTTGATCTTCTGGGGCAATGGCTACTTGGTTGTAACCTGAAAATCCATCAAGGAAGCTATAAACTTCCTTGCCTGCAACACGCTCCAATAAATGTTCAGTGATTGGAAGTGGATAACTATCTCTGATTGTAGCAGCATTAACTTTTTTAAGGTTAATACACACTCGCAATTTTCCATTCTTTTTGGGCACCACTACAATGGGGGACACCCATTCTGTATGCTCAATCTCATAGATAAATCCAGCTTCAATCAATCTATTAATTTCTTCTTTTATTTTGGCTGCATAAGTGTCATTATATGTGTAGGGCTTATGTTTAGTGGGCTTGGCATCTGCTATCATGGGGATCGTATGAGAACAAATTTCCAGATCTACTCCTTTCAAGTCTCTGTAGTGCCATGCAAATACGTCCCTATATTCCCTTAACAAGGCTACCAACTCTGCTTCCTCTTCTTTACTTAGGTCATCTCCTATGTATGTACATCTCTCTTCATTCTCTTCGATGGTGACTATGATTTTTTTTGTCTTTTCTTTATTATCATATGCTTCTCCTATCGTGGCCTCTCTCTTAGGCATTCGTACCAAAATTTTTCGGTCTTCTACTTCATATTTCTTGAAATTTTCTGGTACTTCAAACACTTGCTCCTCCTCTCCTTGTTTCACTACTTTTCGTTTCTTTTTCTTTTGACTACCTTCACTCCCATCCTTTGAGTTTACCGTTTTGATGCTTGTGAGAGATTCTTCTTCTTTTTGGGTAAATACTCCTATGTCTTCTAGATAGTGCTCCTCTGAAATAAAGCAGCTATCCATCACAATGGACTCTAGATCATCATCGTTCTCTTCTTCTCTTATGAATTCACTAGGGTCACATTCTTCTAGCAAGGGCTGACACATGAATACTGAAATATCATATCCCTCCTCATCACAATGAGGTGTCCATTGTTCTTCATTGACAGCAATGTCCATGGTGGCTAGGATTTCTGCCCAACCATGAGGCTCAAATTCCTCATCTGGAAATATCATCGACGTATAGGCTGGGTCTCTAACTGGTCTATCTCCTTGAGAAGTTCCTTTTTCTCTAGCCTTTAAGCGTTTTTCCTCTTCCTTTGCGATCTTGCACATCCACAAATGAGTATCCTCATGCATCCAAGATGTATCAGATGAACTTTTAGAATGCAGAGAGACTGAATCTTCTTGCTCCTTGTGGATAGGATTCCACTGTAGGGGTGGAACATCTCTGAAGGTGTAATCCTTCAAATTTACCTTGGTCGTGACCCCTAAGCATTGCAAGTATAAGGAATTGGTTCCCCAATCCTGTACCACTTGCAGTTGTCGTAGGAAGGGACTTCCTAGGATCATCTCGTAGACATAATTTTTTTCAAAGTTACATATAGCAAATGTGTGTTCGAACTCTACACCACAAGTGGTTAGAGTTATCCCCTCTAGCAATCCTAGAGGTCTTTCAAAATGACCATCTGCCATTTGAAGCTTCATTCTAGTTGGTCTTAATGTGGGTTTGCCCCATCGCTTCCACAAGGATGTGGTCGCAATAGCAACGCCAGCACCTGAATCTATGATTGCTTTGGTTGTGTAACCTTGGTAGGTGATCGGAAGATAAGTATTACCTTCTTCACCTTCACACATGTCCCCTATTTTATCAAGAGGTATCTCTGGAACTTTCTCTTTAGAGCCTACTTTTGGCATTTTGGAATCAAGTTCGGGAACTTGATCCTTCACATGATTCCATAGCTCGGGTTTTGCTTTGAGTAGCTCCTCTACCGTGAGATGACACTGAACTTTAGTGTTCTTCACGACGTCAGTGTTTCTTGGAATCACCGAGTCTTCATTTCTTACCACTATTGTGGGAGCTCTAATCTGGACAGATTCAGTTTCCCATGGGTCTGTGAACTGTGGCAACTCTTGTAAACAATTAGATTCAAAATCTAACCGTTCATCTTCTTGTTGCTCTGTTTCTTCTTCATAAGTAGATGGAATGTCTTGTGGAAACTGATCATGAAGGTCATCAATCTCAAGGATAGGAGGAGGATTATCCTTCTCTTTGGCCCATTTCTCTTCTTGTATTTCCTGCAAGAACGTTTGAGAGTGTTGTTGAATTGAAAGAGGCTCTCCCTCATCTATGGAGTCAGGAACATAGACTTTCTTTGGTGATGAGCTTTCTCTTTCAATAGTTAGTTGAGCCTCTGGAGGTAACGAAACTTGTGGCTGGTTTACCAACTGCTCTAATCTATCTAGTAAGCCCTGGAAGTGCAAACCCGGTGTAATAGCATTCGTCTGATTGAATGATTGATTGGCCTCGAACATAGCTTGAGCTAGTTCCACCATTTTAATGCACATTTTTCTCCGTTCAATCTCTAAATCTGCTCTAGGGTAGCTCTTATCTAGGTTTGCAGGTGTTGGCCCTTCTTGAAGTCGAGCCTGGTATGCTTTGAACATCATGTCCAAGTGTTCTGGGGTTGGATCTGCAAGAACAGACCCCGGTTGTGGTGGTTCATTTACCGTGGTTGGTGAGTGGGGATGAGGTGATGTGGATGGAGTTTGGACTTGTGAGGGGCTTTGAGAGGCAATATCTTCTATTTTTGTTTTTGCATCTTTCAGGCTTTCTTCTAGTTCGGATAACTTTTTGATCCACTTACGATTGGCCTTCTCTCTAGTATCCTTCCATGTTCTTGTTCTTCTCTTACTAGGCTCTCCTGATTCACTTGGCTCTGATTGCTCAGCTGGTTTATTTTGCTATAAGGCTTGTGCCCTAGTAACTGCGTGTATAGGAGCCACATTATCGCTACTGGAACTTGAATCCCTTGCTAGGCCGACAACATTAATGGGTGTAACCTTTGGTACACTAGCGGGATGTTCGGGACAATCTCTCAAAAGCTGTTCTTTGCCACACTCTAGACAGACAACTTGTATCGTGATGTTCTGTCCTTGTGTCGGAGCTAGTGTGTGGGGTGGTTTTTGTCTCGGCATAGATTGAGGTTGGCTATTTCCTTCATGTTCATATGGTCTAGTTGCTCCTCGTGGTTCTGGACATGCGCTATACCTAGGAACTTCTCTTCCTTGTTCTGTAGGAGGGTACCCGTATGGTCTATAATGGGGTGGTACAAATGGTCGTGGCTGTCTATTGATTAGATAGTTTTCATTGTTGTAGTTGGGGTACTTTGGCTCACTATAAGAGTACATGTTAGGCACTTGATTTGGTCGTCTATCGTATGGGTAAGGTTGTGATAATCCTAATGCTTCTTGGTTGCAGACATGAGGTGGATGATCCCCACCGCAAAGTGTGCAACTTCCTAACATTGGCATTCTCAAGGGGAAGTTCTGGTAGTTCCTTTGTCCTTGTACTCCTAATTTCTTGGCCACCAACTCTGTCACTTCCTCCACATAACTCAAACTAGAAGTTTCCTTGCTCCTTGTCTCCTCTGATTTGATAGGATCCTGTGTGATTTTGAGATCCTCAGCTAAGTTGTCTTCCAAATCTATGCACTCCTGAAGACACTGACTTAGGGTTTGCAGTCGTTTTACGTATACTAAGACTCTCAATGTTCCATTGGTTAGACCTTCTAAAAATAGGGATATCATTTTTTGCTGAGAAGGTCTCTCTGTCACAGGGCATCGGGTTACGTATTGCTTAAACCTTCGTGCTGCATTTTTTACTGTCTCATTTGGAGCTTGTTTGAAACTATGTAGTAAAGATGACGAATTGTGCTTGATCCCGCGCTTCGTGAATTCCCAAATAAGTTCTTGGAAGAATTGTTCAATATGTTCAAAGCAATTTGGATCCAGAGATTGAAACCAAGTTAAGGCTATTCCCGTAAGTGTTAGCCCAAAGGATTCATATTGCATGAAAAAGTCATCCACTTGCTCTGCTCGCAACACCTGCTTGAATTCTGCAATGTGGTCATAGGGTTCTCCTGTGCCATTGTAACGATTTCTCATACATTTGGCCAATTGGATTGGTCTCAGTCTTCTGTCGGGTTCTAGGGATCGAGTTATGATGGGGACACCTTGGGGCGGTTCTGCCCTAAAGGTAGGTCTATTCATATTTCCCATCCTCAGACTAGAGTGGCCGTGGGGGTTGATTCTTGGCATGTTGAATTGTTCATGTAGTCTATCGGGTATGCTACCTTGGCTCATTTGTCCTAATGTCACATTTTCTGTTCTTTGTTGGGTTTCGAATGGGTTTTGCGAGGTAGTTTCCTGATCTCGAGCTAACTCTCCTCTTTCATTAATCTGATTAGGACTTTCAATTACTACATATATCTGGCCCATCTTGTCCATGTAGACTCCGTCTTCATACTTGACAGCTGGTCTTCGAACTATTTCTAATTCTGTGGTGTTTATCATTCTTGCCACTGTCCTCTGTAGACCATCAAGGTAGATGGGTATTCCTTGCAAGTTAGTGGATATATATTGAAGAGACATTCGATATTCGCCTTCCACTCTAGACATAAAACCTTCCCTAGGTACGGAACTATGCATGTCTTCAGAAACCAATAGCCTCTCCCAGTTAAGTGACATTTTTGACTCACTTGTCCATGAACTCAGCACGTAGAGTTAACCCCTAAGTTGGGAGTCCCTGACTTGATTGTGTGGTTGATATTAGTTTCAAGTGATATGGTACTTTATCTATCTCTTTCTAGGTATCATCTTGAGTTTAGGTTCATAAGCCTTGTCTACAGGTCCACAATCGTCCTTTGAATTGCTCAAAATCTTGAGGAACCCCTTGCTTCCTAGTCCAACCTGAGGGTCAACTTAAAAATACCCTTTCCAACAAACCCAAGATCACTCCAAATGGATTTCGTATGAGAAAGTTATGCCAGTTCAGGGTTTTGGGGGTTAAAACAGGGAAACAGGGCCTCTTAGGAAATGCTTCAAATCAGGCGATACACGACATTTGTAGGACACGATACTTGATACTTGAGGAACTCGATACACGATACTTGGTATGTATCGCGATACTTGAAGTAGGCGATACACGATCTTCAACAAGTATCGCGAGCAAACTCCACGATACACGATCTTTGATAGGTATCACGATCGCTGTATAACGAGACACGATACTTGACTATCACGATACTCGGGCAAAACGATACTTAGCTCAAGACGATACACGATCAGTAACAAGTATCGCGATCGAAATGATACACGATACTTCTCTTGTCACGATACACGACATTTGAGAAATATCGCGATACTTGATGTCCACGATACTCGATCTTTGAACCAAAACGATCGACGATACCTGAACAAAACGATACGCGATCTTTGGTAAGTATCGCGATCTCTAAGTAGCGATACACGATACTTAAGCCAAACGATACACGATCTTTGGTAAGTATCGCGATCTTTGATTAAAACGATCTCTGGCCGAAACGATCTCTAGCCGAAACGATACACGATACTTCTCAAGTATCGCGATCTTCTTGAGACGATACACGATACCTGGGAAATATCGCGATACTCAACCACAGGAGATTCACGATACTTGTCAGGTATCGCGATACCTCAACCGCGGGAGAAACACAATACTTCGATTTTTTGGAGTCCAAATTCAAAAATTTTTACAAATATGAGTACCTTGTGTCCTCCTTGTCACTCCTATGTGTCTGTAGGTGCCAAATCTTCCTTCAAACCCACGATATTGCACTCACGATACTTGGTGCAGGTTTCGTCATGTCTGGGGCTGTTCACTCAGATTTTCAGCTATTTTGGTGCTACTTCTTCAGCGCCTCTATTCTGCACCCTCTCTAAGCTTCTTGCTCACAACCACAAGTAAAAACAAAGTGAATGTACTCTAAAAAATGGAAAAAACTGAGAAGATGAAGGTGGGTGGAGATGGTGATGATGATGAAGATGAAGAAGAAGGAAAACTCAAAAACTAAACTGAAACTGATGATTTTTTTTTTTACCTTCCAACGTCGCTACTCTACGTCTTACCGTCACACGCTCGTCCTCCAAGCTCTCTCCCCGGCAACGGCGCCAAATTTGGTGTCACTCTAGCACAATGGTGAGTACCAACGTGAGGAGATACACCTCATAAATGTCAATCCGTGGAGACGTGAGGACCGGTATGAAGACCAAGAGCAAGTGACGTGCACAAGTGCGTGAGTGAAAGCACACAAGCATGCACACACATACACACACACGTGCACATGGTAAGAGCAAAGAGTGGAACAATGGAAAGCTTCGATTACCAAAGAGCTCTCTTACAAAGCTGAAATCTACAACAAGCTAACCCCAAAAATGAGCTCTCCAGCCCTTTTTATAGTTTTTGAGTGGTTTTGGCCCTATCCAGACCTAGTGTCCGGCCTAGTTAAAAATTAGGTTCTAGGGCTTATTTGGGGGCTCAAACGGAATCTAAAAATTATGAAAATTGGTAGTATGATACATCTAATACTCCTCAAGCTCAAGGACTCCTTGGCTTGAACAAAATGGAGCTGTAAAAATAGAAAATGGTATTTACAATGATATTTAGTGATAAAAATCGCTATTTTTATAGGGATTTCTTCTGAAAATTTGACATGTGAATCTTGGAGCTCCCTACTTGCTCCTTCTTCTCGTGTGTTCACTTCCTTGATGCGCTTCCATGCTTTGTCCTTGATCTTGAGCTGCAACAGCTCTATATGGTTTGAAGCAGGCACCTAGAGCATGGAATTACAGGTTGACAACCTACCTCCAAGACCAAGGATTTGTGATGAGCAAAGCTGACACTTCTCTATTCATTAAGAAGAGTAGTACAGAGGTAATCTACTTGTGTGTTTATGTTGATGACATCATCATTACAGGTAATGATGTCAGTGGGATTAGACACATCAAAGGACAGATGATGAAGGAATTCAAGATCAATGATCTTGGATTATTGAAATACTTCTTAGGTCTTGAGTTAGTCTACACCAACTCAGGTATATATATCACTCAAAAGAAGTATGTACAGGATATGGTCAAGAAGTTTGGCTTGCAGGATGCTAAAGTCTCAACTACTCCAATGGAAGTCAACCTAAAGCTAAGTGCTCATGAAGGGGATGAAATACAAGACATTACAGGATATCAAAGCATGGTAGGTAGTTTGAATTATGCTACCTTGACAAGAATTGACATAGCATATGGAGTTAGTGTGCTTAGTCAATTCATGCACAAACCAAGGGCACCTCACCTAGAGGCAGCAAAGAAGATCTTGAAGTATTTGAAGGGAACTCAGAACCATGGTTTGTACTTTCCTTATACATCAGATATTGACATTAAAGTATATTTAGATGCAAATTGGGCAGGTTGCAAGGATGACAGGAGGAGCACATCAGGATACATATGTTTTGCAGGAGATAAACCTATTTCTTGGTCAGCCAAGAAGCAACCTACAGTGGCCTTGTCATCTACTGAAGCAGAGTATAGAGGGCTAGCCAATGCCACTCAAGAAGCTATCTGGTTAAAGCTTTTGTATACAGAGCTAGGCCTATACACTAGGCCTCCGATCATATTTGGAGATAACACAAGCTCCCTTCACTTTGCAGATAATCCAATATATCATGCTAGAACCAAACACATAGAGGTTCATTACCACTATGTGAGAGAGAAGTTGCTTAGTAAAGACATTCAGTTGACTTATGTGTCTACTAATATGCAATGTGCAGATTTACTCACTAAAGCTTTGGATGGAAACAAGCTATGCAGATTCAAATCCATGATTGGATTATAGGATGTGATTGAAGACTAAAGATGAAGACTTAAGCCAAAGTGCTTGGCTTGAGGGGGAGCTGTTGGTGCATTTCAAGCCTTCACACTTGGCTTGGAACTTTGGAAGATTAGCTTGGACAACTTTCATCAAGGCTTCACTTGAAGGATAGAGCATAGGAACCCATACCTATGATTTATTACTTTTTTACTTCCATTGTAAAAGTCTTAGTGACTTGTCATTTATGAACACACACACCTACTTGATTAGTCGTGGAAAAGTGGATGGTTTAGTAGAGAGAATATCTCCCTACTTTTAGAGGAGAGATTCTAGGGAGCCTTAGTTTGAATTTGAAATTCAAATGTATCTCCATCACTTATAAAAAGTCAATGTAAAAACTCGCGGGCTAGCTAGTCTCATTGAGCTCACTCCCCGAGGCATTCCACTATTGTAACTCAGTGTGTGTTAGTGCTACTTCATAGCCTACACCACAATACCTCATTTAGCTATGCTTGTCATGCTAATGAGATTGTACAACTATATCAATCGATAGAAGTATACACATTCATTATCTCTGTTTTCTCTGAGTCATCATCTCCAAGTCTGTCAACTTCAAAGAGACATATCTCAGGATCTACTGAACCAAATCAAGTGATTCAAAGCACATTGGAACCAGCTCCAAGCATACTACATGCCTACAAAATTTCAAGGTCAAAAAATCAGTCATCTCGGAGAAATCTCGCTCGAAGTGACCTCTGGTATTTTTCTGTAGAGCTCCTAAAAAGTCGGGGGTACATATAATTTTGCTAAAGTGATTTCGTAGTGTGTAGTTTATCATTTCTTCTCATTCCCCTTGAAAATGGTAGCTTACTAAGCTAATAGAATATCTCTAGAAGGAATTTTGCCAATTGTAAGTGTGCTGGTCATACTGAGTGAAAGACTGAGCAGGTGTCAATACCAAATTAGCAAGTTTTCTTGGATTCTTGAAGTCTCAAGTAGTCTGTTTTGATTTGATCATTACACATATCATTTGCAAAGTACATATATGCTTTCTTGGTATCATTTGGAAGCTAATCAAGTGTACTAAGCATATCTGAAGCAAAGGAGGGCTGGAGCAAAGCAGGTCTAGCAGCTTCAACTCAATCTCTTGAGTGCATCCAACCATCTCTCACAACAATAAGAGATAATTATCCACTGCCTATGACAGATCATCTTCTAGAAAGAGTTGCAAGGAAGGAGGTTTATAGTTTTTTAGATGGTTTTTCAGGATACAATCAGGTACCTATAGCATTGGAAGACCAACATAAAACTGCCTTTTCCATAGGTTATGACCTTTGGGTTAACCAATGCTCCAACAACTTTTCAGAGGTTGATGTGTCATATCTTCAAAGAGTTCCTGAGGAATGTAATGGAAATTTATGTAGATGATCTTTGTACTTTTTCGTTAAAAAGACAAGATCACTTGCAGGATTTAGAAAATATATTCAGGAAATGCAGAACCTACAGAGTATGTTTAAATCCAGAAAAGTGTGTTTTCTTTGTAAGACAAAGAAGAATGTTAGGTCACATAGTCTCTAAAAATGGAATTTCAACTCATGAGAAGAAAATAAAGGCCATAATAGAGCTTCCAAGACCAACAAGTGTAAAGGAACTTCAAACTTTCATGGGACATTGTGGGTACTATAGGAAATTTGTACACAAATATGCTGACGTAGCCAAACCCTTATATGCCCTAATTACAAAGTTTGAGTGGACCAAGGAGTGTGACCAAGCCTTTGAAACTTTAAAAACTTGTTTGGTAACAGCCCCAATTCTGAAAACACCTCAATGGGATAAATTTTTTCATGTCCATGTGGATGCTTCAAATTATGCTTTAGGATGTGTGTTGGCACAACCAATAGAAGGAAGCAAGTTAGATTTTCCAGTGGCTTATGCTAGTAGGCAATTGAATCTAGCAGAAAAAAATTACACAACCACTGAGAGAGAGGGATTGGGCATGATATTTGCTGTAAAGAAATATGGACATTACCTTTTGGCCAACAAGTTTAAGTTCTTTGTAGACCAACAAGCTTTATTATATTTGGTAAATAAACCTTGTCAGAGTGGTAGAATAGTCAGATGGTTTCTTTTACTAATGGAATTTGAGTTTGAAGTGGTGGTCAAACAAGGAAAAACACACTTGAGAGCAGATCATTTATCTCGAATTCAGTCTAAAGAACCCAGTTGACCTTTAGATGACAACCTGCCAGACACTTATTTGTTCAAAGTAGAGAGTGTTTCTGAGTGGGCCATGACTTTAGTACCATTATTAACCATGGGACCTTGCAGAACAGTTGGGAACAATGCACACTTAGTATTACAAAGCAAGAACTTTATGCTACTAGTTGGGCATTTGTATCATCTCAACCACATAGGCATATTGGAATATTGTACTCTTGAGGAAGAGCAACAAGAATATCTGAGGAGAGCTCATTGTTGGAACCCTTGCACTCATGCTTCTAGGGTAGTCACCCTAAGTAATCTCAATAGGATGGGGGTACATTGGCCTAATAAGACTCAAGATGGAACAAAATACATTGCTAATTGTAGGAAGTGCCAATTATTGCAAGATTCAGAATTCATAACTCTATATTGGTTCCAGAAAAATCCAGATTGGAGTGAAAATATCATTGAGGAATTGAAAACGAAGAAGAAAGGAAAACAAGTGATAGCTGGTGCAGATTCCAAAAATCTACAAGTAATCTCTGAAGAATATCAATTGATAGGAGAACAGTTGTATAAGAGAGGAATGGATGGATACTTAAGAATTTGTGTTCCTGAGAATAAATATCTGGAAATGTTGGAACTGGCACATTCTGGAGTAGTAGGAGGACACTTCTCAAGTGACATAACTGCTAAACTCATTTTATATTCTGGCTTTTGGTGGCCAACCCTATTTCCTGATGCAAGAACCTATGTAAAAAGATGTGATGTCTGTCAGAGGGTGAGTCAACCAAATAAAAGAGATGATATGCCATTAGTTCCATTAATTTCAGCAAGAGCCTTTAGTAAATGGGGGTTGGATTTCATTGGACCTATACATCCTCCAGCAAAACAATCCCATGCTGAATACATCATAATGGCTACAGACTACCTGACAAAGTGGGCTGAGGCCAAAGCCACAAGAAGGAATGATGCTCATACTACTGCCAGATTCTTATATGAAAATATTATCACCATATTTGGACTTCCAATTGAATTGGTAAGTGATAGGGGGACCCATTTTGTAAACCAAATCCTAGAAAACATCACTGAATATTTCCCGATCAGTCATAGAAAGTTAGCCCCATATCACCCACAAGCCAATGGGTTAGCAGAAAGTACTAATAAAGTACTTTGTACTGTACTAGCAAAATTAGTAAACACAAACAAGAATGATTGGGATTTACAACTTAATCATGTCCTATGGGCTTATAGAGTGGCTTATAAAACTGCAATAGGAAACACACCATTCAATCTAGTATATGGACAAAATGCAGTTCTACCTATGGAATTCCTTATTCCAATATTAAAAGTAGGTTGTCACTACAATTGGACTGGACATGAACTATCAGAGAGAGTAACAGAATTGGAAAAATTGGGAGCATCTAGACTCCAAGCCATTATGAGTATATATGTGGACAAGAAAAGGCAAAAAGCTTATCATGATGTTCACATATAAGAAAAAGATCTACAGGAAGGAGATCTAGTTTTGGCTTACACAGTCAGAGAACATCAGAAAAAGTTCTAGAAAAAAGGACATGGACTATATATTATACATCAGATAAGCAACACTGGAGCCATTCAACTAGCTAACATAGACGAAGAAATCATGCCAAACTTCATAAGTGGATGTAGAGTCAAGAGGTATGACTGCCCATTAACTGTTGATGAATGGAGAAGGTTGCAACGAGCTCAAAATAGGAAAAAAGAAGAGGAAGACATTAGAAAAGAGGCTCAACAGGAAGCAAAGGAAAGGATAAGAAAAATCAAAGATCTTAGGGAAGTCTGTTTGTGTGAAACTCCTCTAAAACCAAAAGAACATGTGCCTGTGATGACAATGGATTATCAAAATGAAAACATTAGGGTTTTGATAGATTCTGGAGCACAAGTGAATCTGATTAGTTCAGCTTTGGTAAGTAAATTTAACATAAAAAGAACTAAAAGCAGAACCTTAATCAAAACTTTGGAAGGTCAAATAGTACAAAGCATGTCTTCACTGTCTATTGAAGTTAAGTTCAATGAAGAATATATGAAAATAGACTGTGAAGAATGGACATATCATTTGATGTCTAAAAAAGTGATTTTAGGTCAACCATGGCTCCAACAAGGTAAAGTGATTTTGGATTTTGAAAAAAATGAAGCTTAAATTGAACATAAATGACAAAAGGTTTTTAATATTTTTATTGAGTAATGAAGAATAGGAAATTCAATCAGATGTTCATGATATACACTTGGAAGGATTCACTTTTGCATTTGAAGATACACAAACATTACCAATACAAATGTTAAATGATCAAGCTTCATGTAATCAAAATCAGCAAAAGATTGAAAGAACAAAGAAGGGTGGACAGATAGGAAGAAGGTGGCAATCATGGCATTGTCCAAAGAATCAAAACATTAGAACAAGAAGCACATGGAATCAAAGTCTACAGGAGGTCTGCTCATCAAAACAGAAATCCAAGACAAAATGGATATGGAGACCAAAAAATCCTACAAAATGCTTATCCGAAGGAAATGGATGTTTGCCTGAAACTAGGACAATTAAAGTTAGGAAGTATTGGGTCAAAAAATCAGAGTTGTTTTAATGGAAAAAAGATCATCCATATTTGATCTGTATTTAGAAAATCATAACATATTGAAAATTATGACAAAAATATTTGACCTTATCCTTTTTCTAAAAAGAGAATTAGGAGGGGAAGAAAAGAAATAGAAAAAATTATTATTATTAAAAATAAAGAGAAAAAGAAAAAAGGGAAAAAAAAGAGAGAGAAAAAAATAAAAGAAAAAAATAACAAGAAAGAACAGAAGGAATCATTGTTATTATTTAAAAAATAAAAAGAAAGAAAAGTTGAGAGAAATTGTTTATTTTCCCTTCTTTTTGACAAAAATTATATAGCACAAAGCAAGATCTAGGTAGAAGGGTAGTAGAGTTCTATTTATTTTGTATTAATTTTTCTATCATTGATAAAGGTTTTGTTTTTCTCCAAAAGAGTTTGTTGGGAAAAGGGAATGCACTAGACATCTTGCTACACCTGTAATGATCACTTTTATTGAGTCTTTTTGAAGAAACAGAATTTATTTTGGATTTTATTTTCATTCTTATGTCATGACATCTCAAAATAAATATTACTCTTTGATTTCTTGTGACTCATGTGGGTGGAGTTTTTCTTTGTGTATTTTATTTTCCTTAGAATGGTGAATGAGTAGTCTGCTGGAAATAGGAAAAGGGAATGATGCTTATTTCTGGTGCAAAGTCAAGAACAAGGATAATCACGAGGTGGGTATCACTATAAAAGCAGAACATATCAGAGCAGCTTTACAATTCTACCCTATGGGAACCAAGCTTGACCCTAGCTTTGTAAAGAAGATAAGGAAACTTATACAGGGTACACAAAATTCACTGACTTCAAAGGAAGAGAGAATGAAGAATATGCCACAAGGATGTTCTTACAATATTTCTGCTTCCCAAAGCTACCAAGGTATACCATGCCACATAAATCTGTTACACTGTTGATGTTTAACAACAAGGATAGGAATAAGCCCTTTGGAGTAATGGATGTGACACCATACATCCATGAACAGCTGAAAGAAGCAGCAAAACACTGGGAACAGAAAAAATTCATGAATGGAGCCCAGTTTTTAACCAGGATCATTTATCATGTATTAGGAATGGAAGATTAGTTGAAACTGGCTCTAGAGGCCCAATATTTTAGAAGTCTTATGTCAGGAATCAAGAGTCCTCCAAGGAAAATGGCTGTGAGAGAAATAGAAGGACAAACCAGCATGAGAGGAGCAGGGATGAAAAGAAAGGTAATATCTGAGGAAGTGGTTCCTGTAAAGAAAAGGAGGTTGGACCCAAGAAAGGTTGAATTAGAGCCGGATGAAGCTACAAAAGAAGAACATGAAGATGCGGAGAAGCAGGTCCAATCCTTTAGTGATCCTCATCCACCCCAAACAAGCAAAGAACAGTTATACACTTATCTAACTCAAGGAAATAACAAAAGAGCAATGTATGAGGCACAATATCAAAAGATGCTGGAAGATTATTCATGCAAGGCTACAGATTGGGTCCAAGAGGAGGTAGAGCATTATGAAGCACTTCATGATCAGATGATGGCAGCTGAAACAGAAGAGGTATTTGTTAAAAAGGAAGTAGAGCTATTAGCATACTTCAAAGAACTGCAAGGACCTCTAGAAACCAGAACCACAATTGTAGTAAAAAAGAAGGTTCAAAAGAAACCAGTGCAAAGAAAGAAGTTGACCAAGAAGGAGAAGGGAAAATCGGTAGTTGAAGCTGTAACTATAAAGGAGGCAGAAGAAGTAATAGTAAGAGATCAGTAGAAGGAATTTACTGCTAAAGAAGAGTCAAAAGTGGAAAAACCAGGACTTGGAGGATCTTCACATTTTTCCTCAGACTCTGAAAGTGACATTGAAAGTTTCTTATTAAAAAGTCTGAATTTTTCAGTTCCAAGTACTCCTAATGTGGTTACACAGGCCACTTAGAAACAGAAAACACCTGAAGATTTGAGAAAGAAGGCTCAGGAGAAGCAGGTTCAAGAAGAGGCAGTTAAGCAAATCAGTCCTGAAGAAGAAAGAAGGATGATGAAAGGTAAAGCAGTAATGACAGAAGAGGAAAGTAAAGTAAGAGAGGAATTCAGTTGTGGGCTGGTGCCTGCAGGAATAAAACCAATATGGAAAAAACCCTCACAAACTTATTTTAAATTAGATGAGAGCATTGTGAAGAGAGATGGTGGATGCAATCCAAAGATGAGTAGGTGCTGCTACAACCAGCTTCACACCAGCCAACTGAGACTTCAGAGTTGATTAGTAGACCCTTTGAGCTTCCTAAATCCACCAAGATATCAGCCAAGTACTTTGGAACATGTATCCCAAAAGTTTAAGTCAAGACAGACTAGTTGCGAAATGACTAGCTCCCAAAACTTGCTATTTTTTGGCATACACCTGCTGGAAAAAATGAACAATGCTCTCAACCTGGTAGGAATTAGAAAAATTCCTTTTGGGCATAGCAAATAGACTTAGCAAGCTTCCCAATCCAAGTTAAAACACTACAAATGATGGACTGAGCACTGAGAACAAGTTTCATCAATTTCTGGAACATTCCCACAATTCTCGGGGCTCTGTAGAGATAGACCAGTAAGCAGTAAAATGCAGATATCTCCAAAATTATTAATCCAATGACCTTGAAAATTTATATGCACAAAGTAGACATTACAAGCTATCCAACGCAAGTTAAATCACTGAAAAAGGTTCAGTAGAACCCGAGATATGAGCTTCTGAAGTTACTACTCTGAGTGAGTATAGCAGAGAACAAAACAAAGAAGTAGATGATGATAAATGTATAGATTCACATATGATTACAACCACATTGGCAATGAATCTTTGCACAATGGGAGTAGAATGATAGAGCTATGGAGTAATCTCTTCAATCTCTACAAAATGACATCAAGTGGTCACGTACAAGGCTTGCTAATCGCCTCTTCCTTCTTGCTCCTTTTATAGCTATTCTTGGAGGGAGTTTTGAATTCGAATTCGAATGGCTCCACCTAAAAGTGATCCCCAAAGTTAGGAGAGATTCCCTCAGCTCAAAAATTCGTGATTTTAGTAGTTAGAGCCATGAGTTTGCTTTTACATCATGCATGAGGTAAGCCAACCTTTTCCTTTTTTCTTTTTCCATTTACAAAAGATAAAATGTACTCTTTTACAAGAGGTGTTCACATGACTACTCATGTGACTTACAAATGAGGATAATTTCAAATATATCAAGCATGTAGGCTTGGGCAAAATGCACCAACAGCTCCCCCTCAAGCCTAACATGCTTGGCCTTCAAATAAGTCTTCAATTGTCCTTGATTTCCTGCAAGCCAATCATCAACTTGAATCTACTTAATTTTGTACCATCAAAAGCTTTAGTCAACATGTCGGCACATTGCATATCTGTAGAGACATAGGATAGTTGAATATCCTTGCTCATTAGCTTCTCCCTTACGTAATGGTAGTGGACTTCAATATGCTTGGTTCTAGCATGGTATACCGGATTAGCTGCTAGATGTAGTGAGCTTGTGTTGTCACCAAAAATGTGAGGTGTTGAAGAATGAAGTCCAAGATCTGTGTACAAAGACTTTAACCACATGATTTCTTGAGTTGCATTAGCCAAACCTCTATATTCGGCTTCGGTAGACGATAATGCCACGGTTGGTTGCTTCTTCGATGACCAAGAAATGATTTTTGAACCTGCAAATGATATATACCCTGATGTGCTTCTTCTATCATCTTTAGATCCGGCCCAATCTGCATCTGAGTAGACCTTTAGCTCAATATCTGAAGTAAATGAATAAAACAAACCTTCATTCATGGTCCCCTTTAGGTACTTGAGGACTCTCTTGGCTGCTTCCATATGTGGTCTTCTCGGCTTATGCATAAACTGACTCAATATGCTAACACTATAGCATATATCCACCCTTGTGAGTGTTGCATAGTTCAAACTTCCAACCAAGCTTTGATAGCTTGTGATGTCTTCAATTGTCTCTCCTTCATAAGCACTAAGCTTATGATTTTGCTCCATAGGTGTACCTGCACACTTGGTATTTTCCATCTTGAACTTGACAAGCATGTCATGGACATACTTCCTTTGTGTGATGTATATACCTGAATCTGTGTAGATCAACTCCAATCCAAGAAAATAAGTGAGTGGTCCGAGGTCACTTATTTTGAACTCCTCCTTCATTTGACTCTTTACCTGTTTGATTCCTTCAAGATCATTGCCTGTGATAATAATATCATCAACATACACACATAAATAGATCACTTCAGATCCATTCCTCTTTATGAACAAAGAGGTATCCGCCTTGCTAGCTTTGAATCCTTGGTCCTGCAAATAAGTCACCATCTGAAATTCCAAGCTCTTGGAGCTTGCTTCAATCATACAAAGCTTTCTTTAGTTTGCATACATAGTTAGGATGATGTGCATCCTCATATCCAGGAGGTTGTGCCATATACACTTCCTCAGAAATCCATCCATTCAAGAAAGCATTCTTTACATCAAGTTGATAAAGATTCCAATTTCTAGATGCAGCAAGACTAATGAGAACCCTAATTGTAGGCATTTTTGCAACAGGAGAGAAAGTCTCTTCATAATCAATACCATGGGTTTGAGCAAACCCTTTAGCAACTAACCTTGCTTTGTGTCTATTTATACTTCCATCTGGATTCCTCTTGATTTTGTATATCCATCGAGATCCGATTATCTTCATAGATGGCTTGTTAGGTACAAGCTCCCAAGTGTCATTCTCCTTCAAGGCTTCCATTTCTTCATCCATTGCATCTCTCCAAGCTTTCTTGCTTTGTGCTTCTTCGAATGTGGTAGGTTCTTCATTGGTTGAATCCTTTGCAATGTAGATTGAGTGCTTGGTGACCAAAGAAGTATCATAACCAAACCTTTCTGGTTTCTTCTTCTCCCTTGAAGACCTTCTAAGTGGTTGATGTGAGCTCTCCGGTCCATATGTAGCATCCTGCATCTTTGCTTTACCTTTGTTCTTCCATAGCTTTAGTCTTTCCAAGTCTTCTAGGTCAATCTCCGAATCACTTTCTTCAATCTGCTTTGGCTCCTTTGGTTGAAGTGATGGAAAATCTTCATCCAAGTCATATGGCAGCTTCACTTTCCTGTCATCATCAAACCATGATTTGTTTTCATCAAAAATTACATCTCTACTCACAGAAAATCCTTTATTGGTTGGATTGTACAATCTATATCCTTTTTGGTTTTGATCATAACCAATGAATACACACTTCTCTGCCTTGGGATCCAATTTCCCTCTTACTTGAGAAGGAATGTGAGCATAGGCTAAGCATCCAAAGATTTTGCAATGCTCTAGACTAGGTCTTCTTCCATTCCACACTTCATATGGAGTGGTTCCATCTAGTGACTTAGATGGAAGTCTATTTATGAGATATGTGGCTGTCGACACAGCCTCTGCCCATAGGTAGTTTGGCAATCCCTTTTCGTTGAGCATGGACCTTGCAGCTTCGACAATAGCTCTGTTCCTCCTCTCTGCTACACCATTGAGTTCGGGTGTATACCTTGTAGTGACTTCCCTTTTAATGCCTCTTTCATGCAAGAAGGCATCAAATTCAGAAGAAAAGTATTCTCCTCCACCATCTGATCTGAGTCGTTTCAAAGTCCTACCTGTTTGGTTTTCAATAAGAGCAATATACTTCTTAAAGCAATTAAACACTTCATCCTTGTGCTTCATGAAAAACAGAATTGTCCACCTGCTACAATCATCTATGAAAGACACATAATATCTTGAGCCTGATATAGATGGCTCCTTACTTGGACCCCACACATCCGTGTGCACTAGATCCAAAGGATTTTGATACATATATCCTTTCTTATTGAAAGGTTGTCTATGAGCCTTGCCGAGTTGACAAGCTTCACACTTATAAATCATGTGTTGCCTTGTGATATTAGGCAAACCAAGTACACTTTGGTCCCTGCAAATCTGTTTGAGTGTCTTCTCACCAATGTGAGCAAGCCTTTTGTGCCATATCTCTAACTCTGTAAGAGTTTGAGATCCATAGCTAAACAAAGCTATGTTCTTTGTATCTTCCACTTCAAAAGTGAAAAGCCTTCCTGTCTTCTCTCCTTTGGCAATCCTTCGAAAGCCTTGCCTTGGGTCTTCAACATATGCTCCAAATCGATTGAATCTAACCTGCAATCCTTTTTCAACAATCTGTCCAACACTTATTAAATTTTTGGTAATTGTAGGGACATACAAGACTTTGCTTAAGAGGTTCATATTCCCATCTGATGTCTTCACGTTACCTATCTTCTCCACTGAGTGCTTTGTGTCATCTCCTATCTGCACTTCATGCTTGTTATGAGGATCTTCCAAATCAGAAAGTAAAGCCACATTTCCTGCTACATGGTTCGAGCATCCCAAATCAATGTAAAATATGTGATCATCATCCTTACCCTTCTTCGCTGATAGATTCATAATCAATAATGAATCTTCTTGACTTTGGTCCTCTGCATAGTTATTGTAATCTCTTCTTCCTCTATGGCCACTTTGATAGTTGTTGTTGTTGTTGTAATTGTTGTTGTAGTAGTTGTTGTTGTTGTCGCCTCCATTGTATCTACCTCTATTTGATCCATAGCCACCTCTATTGAATCCTCTTCCTCTTGAGTTCCTCGGGTTCCTGAAACATTCTTCAGTAGTATGGTTAGATAAGCCACATATGTTGCAAGGTTGAGATGATTGGAATCTCCCCTTGCCTTGCTTTCCACCTCTGCCTCTTCCTCTAGCTCTTCCTCTACCTACAAAGTTTGCTTGGAAAGAGCTTCCTTCATCTTCATTCTTCCTATTCTTTGACTTGTCCTTGACCTTAGCTTTATCAGAATATAAGGCAGAAGTTTGATTACCTCTTGAGGACTCACCACCTTTGCTAATCTTTGCTTCATGAGTGAAGAGTTGGCCCATGAGTGTGTTGAGGTCGGGTACATGCATATCCATGTATAAATCCATGGTTGTTGTGAATGACTCCCACTTGTCGTCTGCTTTGATTCCATTCATGATTTGTCTTATGATTTGCTCCTCTTCAATTACCTCTCCAATGCTTCCAAGTTGGTCGGAAATCTCCTTCATCTTTGTGACATAATCAGTCACATTTTGCTTCGGGCTTTTCTTCATTGTTGTGAACTCCATCCACAATTGGTTCTTCCTTGCTCGAGTGTTGGAAGAGAAGAAAGAAGCAAGTGCATTCCAGGTTTCTCTTGATGTCTTGCATCCCTTGACATGAGGTAAAAGAAAATCAGAGATTGAGTTTAGAATATAGGACCTTGCAAGTGCGTCCTTCGGACACCAATTCGAAAGTTCTTCCACTTCTTCATGTGATGGTTGCCCTTTGTTCCTCATGGTTGGCATTCCTTCATCTCCGGATATGAATCCATATAGATTCCTCCCTTGAAGGTAAGCCTCCATCCTTAGAGACCATGCTGGGTAGTTTTTTCGATCCAATTTGTCAATTGTTGATGGAAATCCATCTCCCATGTTGCTTGACTATGCTCTGATACCATTGTGAAGAGAGATGGTGGATGCAATCCAAAGATGAGTAGGTGCTGCTACAACCAGCTTCACACCAGCCAACTGAGACTTCAGAGTTGATTAGTAGACCCTTTGAGCTTCCTAAATCCACCAAGATATCAGCCAAGTACTTTGGAACATGTATCCCAAAAGTTTAAGTCAAGACAGACTAGTTGCGAAATGACTAGCTCCCAAAACTTGCTATTTTTGGGCATACACCTGCTGGAAAAAATGAACAATGCTCTCAACCTGGTAGGAATTAGAAAAATTCCTTTTGGGCATAGCAAATAGACTTAGCGAAATTCCCAATCCAAGTTAAAACACTTCAAATGATGGACTGAGCACTGAGAACAAGTTTCATCAATTTTTGGAACATTCCCACAATTCTCGGGGCTCTGCAGAGATAGACCAGTAAGCAGTAAAATGCAGATATCTCCAAAAGTATTAATCCAATGACCTTGAAAATTTATATGCACAAAGTAGACACTAAAAGCTATTCAACGCAAGTTAAATCACTGAAAAAGGTTCAGTAGAACTCGAGATATGACCTTCTGAAGTTACTGCTCTGAGTGAGTATAGCAGAGAACAAAACAGAGAAGTAGATGATGATAAATGTATAGATTCACATATGATTACAACCACATTGGCAATGAATCTTTGCACAATGGGAGTAGAATGATAGAGCTATGGAGTAAGCTCTTCAATCTCTACAAAATGACATCAAGTGGTCACGTACAAGGCTTGCTAATCGCCTCTTCCTTCTTGCTCCTTTTATAGCTATTCTTGGAGGGAGTTTTGAATTCGAATTCGAATGGCTCCACCTAAAAGTGATCCCCAAAGTTAGGAGATATTCCCTCAGCTAAAAAATTCGTGATTTTAGTAGTTAGAGCCATGAGTTTGCTTTTACATCATGCATGAGGTATGCCAACCTTTTCCTTTTTTCTTTTTCCATTTACAAAAGATAAAATGTACTCTTTTACAAGAGGTGTTCACATGACTACTCATGTGACTTACAAATGAGGATAATATCAAATATATCAAGCATGTAGGCTTGGGCAAAATGCACCAACAAGCATAGCAAAAATAGTAAGAGAAGCACAGAAAAGCAGTCCAGCCATAAAACAAAAAGGTGCAGATCAAGTTTAGGAAGCAAAAGAAATAGAAGTGAAAAAGAATGTTCAAGAAGTTACAGAGGGGGTGGTAGAAAAGGAGATTATCCAAAGTATAAAAGATGTACTTCATGATTTAAAGAGGAATGAAGAATTTGCAACCAGCAAAAATCAAGGACAAGAAGAAGAAATGGATCTTATGGACATTGATGAGTAGGAAGAAGGGAAGAAATAGCAGACAAGCCATGATAAGATAAAATTCAGTGAGACAACTGAGTCAATTTTAATTCAGGAAACCTCAATCCAGGTAAAAGAAGCACAGCTTTCTGCAAAAGAACAACTAGAATTGGAGAATCACAAAGTAGAAGAAGTAAAGGTAGATGAAGATAGATCAAGACAAGAGAACCAGGATACTCAGACTTTGGAACATGAAGAAGATATGGCAGATCAAGAAACACTGGAAACTCATCTAAGCAATGAAGGACACCAGGCTAAGGTTATAGAATATGAAGAAGAAGAGGAAGAGGAGATTGAGTGCAAAGAAGACAAACAAATAGAAGCTAAACAAATGGAAATGGAAGGGGGGTTGGAAAGAATACCCAAGAATATAAGATCTTCTTGCCAAATTATTATGAGCAACATTGAGCAGTTTAGACCTTCAAGCAGGAATATGATCATTTCAAGAATGGTAGCAGAGTCTGAATTTGAGAAAGGCAGTATGATCATTAAAGAGCACAAAAGGGAGAAAGAACAAATGTCACAACAATTGAGGAAGGTGGAGGAGAAAAATGAGGAATTTACAAACAGAATAATTGCTTTGGAAGAGTTAGAAGTACAGAAACAAAATAGAATTCAATATCTAGAAGAAAAGAGTGTAAAACTAACAGAGCAGAATAATAAACTAGAAATGGAGTTGAGAAAAATTGAAGGAAGATATAGAACCTTGCAGACTTCTTATCAAATTTTGACTAAAGCAAATGAGGAAATCAACAAGCTATTATTGGAGGAAGGTCAGTTAAAGAACGAAAGTCAGACAGCTCAGATGACAGAGGAAGAAAAGGAAGAATTACACAAAGAGATTAAGAGATTACAAATAGAATTGAAAGAAGCCAAGGAACTAGAGAAGCAGGCTAGTATACATGCTGCTACATCAATGAGAGGATATAACAAGTTGCACATGGATATGGAAAAAGAAAGGAGTGATTCGCAGTCAAGGATGGAAAAGGAAAAAAATGAATGGATAAAAGAAAGAGAGTTATGGGCAATACAGAACGGAAGTCTGATGGTGACAATAGAAGAATTACAGAAAAAGCTGGACAAGCCACAAGTTCAGGAAGAAACACATATAGAGACTGTTGGAGCAAGTCTATGACAAGCCTAAGTATTGGCTTGAGTCCCACAAAGTCATAGAAAAAGCCTTAAAATGAAGACTATGTAAAGTTCACTTTTGAAATACCTCTTGTAACTTTTGAAGAGTTTACTTAATTTAAAAGTGAAAGAATCTTAAGTGGTTGAGTCCACTTGATCAAGAATGGAAAGAGGAGCCACGAATTCATGATTTGTGGTAGGTAGAGAATCAAATCAATCATTGATTGATTGGAGAGTGATTGAGGGAAGTTAGCCTCCCAAACTCAACTATAAATAGATGGCAATTTTAGTCGTGGTTAGAGAGACCTATGTGAAGAGCTCCAAGATCTGAGCTTTATGCCATATCAAGGTGTGATTACAAGGCACACATATGTATCAGTAAGTCATTGTATTGTACAAGCAATATACTTTCATTTTCATGATTATTTGAGTTCATCTTTCCATGTTCTTGTGTACTACTCATTGCCATTACTCTCAGTTTTTCTCAGTCAGCTTGCAGAGATGTTTTCTCTGAGCTTGGTGCATCATTTTCAGTGATTTAACTTGGTAAAGTTAGCTCTATAAGTCTACTATATGCTCACAAATTTTCATGTCATTTAGATGTTGCAATCTTCAGTTATGGTCAGTTGACGTCAACAGTGTCTGTGCATTTTCACTTCTCTGTCAGATACCCGACTTTTTCACTCATCTTGTCAGAGGTGTTTCTCCGTGGTTACTTATCTAAATTCAAAGATTTAAAGCTTATTGGATTCAGCTTACTCTCTAGTATAACCATACAAATGTTCATAATCATTCGATTCCTACATTTTGAGTTATGTTGATTTTTTTGCTCACTGGTCTCAAACTGTAGCAGCCCGTGAAAATCGGCATGATGTCATGAGTTGTTAAAACTCATTCTCAGTGTGTGGTTCATTATTTTTGATGAGATTACTCTTGAAAGTTAGCTCTTTAAGTTACCTAGACTTCCCCAAGAGGAATTAAGCTAATTGCTGCTATACTCAGAGAACTATGTAAAACACTGGACAGGTGTATGAACCAAGAATTGCAAGTTTTCACCTCTGAGCTAACTCCAACTTATCTGTTTTGATCTATCTTTTTGAGAGTGATCTTCCAAGGTACATAGGGTGTCTAATACATCCATTGGAAAGCTAAAAGGGCCCACCATATACTTCTGGAGTTCATTTGGCTGGTGTAGATCAAGGATTTTGCAACACCTCTTCATCTTCAAGCACATACTTATCCATCTCTTCACAGTGGTATCAGAGCAAGGTTGGACAACATGGCAGATGGATTTCCTTCATCAGTTGACAAATTAGACAGAGGTAACTACTCAGCTTGGTCATTAAGAATGGAAGCCTATCTCCAAGGTAGAAGTTTATATGGTTATGTGGCTGGAGATGAAGTTATGCCAAGTTTCAGGAACAAAAGTCAACGAACACAAGAAGAGCAAGAAAGATTGAGCACATGGTGCTCCAAGGATGCACTTGCAAGGTCTTATCTCCTCAACTCTATCTCAGATTTTTTGTTGCCTCACATTAGAAGTTGTAAGACATCTCAGGAAGTGTGGGATGCACTTGAAGCTTTCTTTTCTTCAAGTACTAAAGCTATGAAGCATCAACTATGGCTAGATTTCACAACTCTCAAGAAGGCTCCCAAACAAAATGTGACTGATTTTGTCACAAAGCTCAAGGACATAGCGGATCAGTTGGGAAGCATTGGAGAGGTAATAGATGAAGAGCAAATTGTAAGGGAGGTCATCAATGGCTTGAAGGCAGATGACAAGTGGGAAGCATTCACCACAGCTATGGATTTGTACATGGACATGCATGTACCTGATTTCAACACACTCATTGGACAACTACTTACTCAAGAGGCAAAGCTTATCAAAAATGGAGAAAGCTCTAAAGGTAATCAATCTTCAGCTTTATACACTGATAAAAGCAAGTCCAAAGATAACAAAGGAAAGGCAAAGAAAGTGGATGATGAAGCAGGTACATATCAAGCTAACTATGCAGGTAGAGAAAGACATGGCAGAGGTAGAGGAAGAGGAGGTAGACAAGGCAGGGGGAGATCCCAAGTCTCCAACTCATGTTCTATTTGTGGATTAACTAATCATACAACTGAAAATTGCTTTAGGAATTCTAGGAATCAAAGAGGCAGAGGATACAATAGAGGAAGTTATGGCTACTCAAGAGGAAGGTTCAACAACTACCATGGCAACTACAACAACTACAATCATTCAAACTATCAAGGAGGCTACAAAGGAAGGAGAGACTACAATAACTACACAGAAGACTCAAACAAAGAGGATTCATTATTGATCATGAACATGGCTATGCCACAAGGTAAATCTGATGAGCATGTTTTCTACATAGATTCAGGTTGTTCAAATCATGTGGCAGGAAATGTGGCACTCCTATCAGATTTAGAAGATCCAAGGAATAAGCATGAGGTACAAACAGGGGATGATACAAAACATCTTGTGGAGAAAATAGGCAATGTCAAAGCACCTGATGGAAACATCAACCTACTCAGTAAGGTACTCTATGTCCCTACCATTACAAAGAATTTGATAAGTGTTGGGTAGATAGTAGAGAAAGGGTTGCAAGTCAGGTTCACAAAAGCAGGAGCATTTGTTGAAGATCCAAGTCAAGGATTCAGAAGAATTGCAAAAGGTGAAAAGACAGGTAGATTGTTCACATTTGAATTACAGGACACTAGAAACATTGCTCTCTTTAATTATGGTAGTCAGACACTCACAGAATTGCAAGTATGGCACAAAAGGTTAGCACATATTGGTGAAAGGTCATTAAAGCAAATCTGCAGGGACCAAAGTGTACTTGGACTTCCTAATTTGTCAAAACAACATATGATTTATAAGTGTAGTGCATGTCAATTTGGAAAGTCTCACAGGTTACCATTCATGAAGAAAGGTTATATGCATGGAGATCTCTTGGAGTTGGTTCATACAGATGTATGGGGACCTAGCAAGGAAGCTTCAATATCTGGATCAAGGTATTATGTTTCCTTTATTGATGATTGCAGCAGATGGACTATCCTATTCTTTATGAAACACAAAGATGAAGTTTTTTCATGTTTCAAAAGATATTTGGCTCTTGTGGAGAATCAAACAGGTAAATCACTAAAAAGGTTAAGGTCAGATGGATGGGGAGAATACTTCTCCCATGAGTTTGATTCTTTTCTTCAAGAAAGAGGAATCAAAAGAGAGGTAACTACAAGGTACACTCCTGAGCAAAATGGAGTGGCAGAAAGGAGGAATAGGACAATTGTTGAAGCTGCAAGGTCTATGTTAAATGAAAAGCATTTACCTAATTACTTATGGGCTGAGGTTGTATCTACAGCCACTTACTTGATTAACAGGTTGCCTTCAAAATCCCTTGATGGGATGACTCCATATGAGGCTTGGAATGGAAGAAGACCAAGCTTAGATCATTGTAAAATTTTTGGATGTATTGCTTTTGCTCATGTTCCTTCACAGGTTAGAGGCAAGATGGATCGAAAGGCAGAAAGGTGTGTATTTATTGGATATGACAACAATCAAAAGGGCTACAGGTTATACAACCCTACCAACAAAGGATTCTTGGTAAGCAGAGATGTAGTTTTTTATGAGAACAATTCATGGTATGAAGATTCATGCAAGAAGGTCAATTTACCATATAATCTTGAAGAAGATTTTCCAAAGCTTGGTAGAGAACAACCGAAGATTGAAGAACAAGACACCTCAGAGGATGCTGAAGAATCTCATATGGAAAAGATCAAAGCATGGAAGTCTAAAGGTAAAGCAAAATTGCAGGAACTTGGACATGAGGCAAAATCATCACATCATGGCCTAAGAAGATCTATGAGGGAAAAGAAAAAACCAGAAAGGTATGGGTTTGGCACCTCATTAGTAACTAAACACTCTATCTACATAGCACAAGATATAAACCAACAGGAGCCATCATCATTTGAAGAGGCCAAAGCAAAATCAGAATGGAAGCATGCAATGAAGGAAGAGATTGAAGCACTTGAGGAAAACAACACTTGGGATTTGGTGCCGAAGACTTCATCCATGAAGGTAATAGGCTCAAGATGGGTCTATAAACTCAAGAAGAATTCTGATGGTTCAATTAACAGGTATAAGGCAAGGCTTGTAGCAAAAGGCTTTGCACAAACTCAGGGAATTGATTATGAGGAGACCTTCTCTCCTATGGCAAAGATGCCTACTATTAGGGTTTTGCTTAGTATTGCCTCTTCCAAGAATTGGAAGATACTTCAACTAGATGTAAAGAATGCATTCTTGAATGGTTGGATAACAGAAGAGGTATATATGGCACAACCACCTGGCTTTGAGAACCAAGTTTATCCTGATTATGTGTGTAAACTTAACAAAGCATTGTATGGTCTCAAGCAAGCTCCAAGAGCTTGGACATTCAGGCTTGTTTCATTCTTGCAGGACAAAGGCTTTCAACCAAGCAAGGTAGATCCTTCACTCTTTATTAAAAAGAGTAATTCCGAGGTCATCTATCTATGTGTATATGTAGATGATATTATATTGACAAGAAATGATGCAGATGGTATGAAGAAGATCAAAGATCAGATGAGAGAAGAGTTCAAGATAAGTGATTTGGGTTCACTTACCTACTTCCTAGGTTTGGAAGTTGTCTACAAAGATGATGGTTTGTTTCTCACTCAAAGGAAGTACATTAAGGACATGTTGGCAAAATTCAAGATGCAAGATTGTAAGATTGCAGGTACTCCAATGGAGGTCAATCACAAATTGAGCTCACATGAAGGTGAACTCATAGAGGACATCACATCATATCAAAGTCTAGTGGGTAGTCTCAACTATGCCACATTGACAAGAGTAGATATATGTTACAGTGTGAGTGTGCTAAGTCAATTTATGCACACACCAAGGAAACCACATATGGATGCTGCCAAAACGATTCTCAAGTATCTCAAAGGAACCATAAATGAAGGACTTTATTATCCTTATGTATCTGATTTAGGTTTGAAGCTATTTTCTTATCCAGATTGGGCTGGCTCCAAGGAAGATAGAAGGAGCACTTCAGGTTATCTTACCTTTGCAGGTTCAAAGCTTATTTCATGGTCATCCAAGAAGCAACCCACAGTTGCTCTCTCTTCTACTGAAGCTGAATATAGAGGTCTTGCCATAGCTACACAAGAAGCTATGTGGATGAAGACATTATTCAAAGATCTTGGATTGGAGTTTGGAACTCCAACTATTTTTGGTGACAATATGAGTTCTATTCATTTGGCTGCTAATCCTATTTTTCATGCAAGGACTAAACATATTGAAGTTCATTATCACTATGTACGAGAAAAGGTTCTAAGCAAAGAGATTCAAATATCATATGTGTCCACTCATCAACAATGTGCAGATATTCTAACCAAAGCATTGGATGGTACAAAGCTTTGCAAATTCAAGGCTATGATTGGTTTGCAGGTAATTTTGGAAGATTGAAGACCTCAAGCATACTTGGCTTGAGGGGGAGCTATTGGAGCAAGTCTATGACAAGCCTAAGTATTGGCTTGAGTCCCACAAAGTCATAGAAAAAGCCTTAAAATGAAGACTATGTAAAGTTCACTTGTGAACTACCTCTTGTAACTTTTGAAGAGTTTACTTAATGTAAAAGTGAAAGAATCTTAAGTGGTTGAGTCCACTTGATCAAGAATGGAAAGAGGAGCCACGAATTTGTGATTTGTGGTAGGTAGAGAATCAAATCAATCATTTATTGATTGGAGAGTGATTGAGGGAAGTTAGCCTATCAAACTCAACTATAAATAGATGGCAGTTTTAGTCGTGGTTAGAGAGACCTATGTGAAGAGCTCCAAGAGCTGAGCTTTATGTCATATCAAGGTGTGATTACAAGGCACACATATGTATCAGTAAGTCATTGTATTGTACAAGCAATATACTTTCATTTTCATGATTATTTGAGTTCATCTTTCCATGTTCTTGTGAAGTGTACTACTTACTGCCATTACTCTCAGTTTTTCTTAGTCAGCTTGCAGAGATGTTTTCTCTGATCTTGGTGCATCATTTTCAGTGATTTAACTTGGTAAAGTTAGCTCTATAAGTCTAATATATGCTCACAAATTTTCATGTCATTTGGATGTTGCAATCTTCAGTTATGTTTAGTTGAAGTCAACAGTGTCTGTGCATTTTCACTTCTCTGTCAGGTACCCAACTTTTTCACTCATCTTGTCAGAGGTGGTTCTCAGTGGTTACGTATCCAAATTCAGTGATTTAAAGCTTCTTGGATTCAGCTTAGTGTCTAGTATAACCTTACAAATTTTCATAATCATTGGATTCCTAAATGGTGAGTTATGTTGATTTTTCTGCTCAATGGTCTCAAACTGTAGCAGCCTGTGAAAATCGGGATGATGTCATCAGTTGTTAAAACTCATTCTCGGTGTGTGGTTCATTATTTTTGATAAGATTACTCTTGAAAGTTAGCTCTTTAAGTTACCTAGACTTCCCCAAGAGGAATTAAGCTAGTTGATGTTGTACTCAGAGAATTATGTAAAACACTGGACAGGTGTATGAACCAAGAATAGCAAGTTTTCACCTCTGAGCTAACTCCAACTTATCTGTTTTGATCTATCTTTTTGAGAGTGATCTTTCAAGGTACATAGGGTGTCTAATACATCCATTGGCAAGCTAAAAGGGCCCACCATATACTTCTGGAGTTCATTTGGCTAGTGTAGATCAAGGATTTTGCAACACCTCTTCATCTTCAAGCACATACTTATCCATCTCTTCACAGAGACTACATATACAGAAGAATATGAGGTGGGAAATGATGATGGAATACAACATGGCAGTGAACCAGCAAATAAAGGACCAGAGGAAGAATATTCAGAAGAATTTGTCAAAAAATTGCTGAGAAATAGAGAATCTAGAATGGATTTTATCAGAAAAATGCATGATGAATATGAAGATCAAATTGTCACATTTGCTTTGAATAAGGGGATTAATCTAGACCAACATCATTGGGCTACAGACGGACTGGGCATACCTTTATGTATGATCATGGAGAGTGTCAGGAACTGTCAAATAGCAAGAGTTGGATTACCTCCAAATAAATATCTAGAATATGAAGAAGATATTAACGTGACCAAAGAATTATTTGAGAAAGCCAATCCAAAGTGGAGGAACAAATGGTTGGATGCAAATAAAGAATGCAGGAAAATTTGGAAGGAAGCACCTCTTCAATTGAAAATTAATCCAGCTTATTGCCGAGTAGCAAGAAGAAGAGAATGGACAGTTTTTTGGGAAAGACGGAGAGAAGGTCAAATCCCACCTAAATGGTTGAATTTCCCAAAAATAGCCGGTCCAAAGGCAGGAACATGGCCTACAAAAAGCTACATGGTGGATACAACTGAGTCTGTTATAGCTACATACAAAGATGTAAACGACCCTGAATGCATTTTACTGATCCGAGTAATGAGATTAATTTTGGCATGTATAGAAACATACACAGATACAGATGTCAGAACATAAAATTACATTGGCTTCAATTCTCCAACTGATGCATTATTGTTTGATCTTAGTGAAACACCCGATAGAATCTATTTAATGGCATACTACAACAGAGTAATATTTTTGGGCAGTCACTATTCACAAAAGATTGTGGAAAATGGTGGAGATTTGCTCAAGATAATCCAAACCCTAGAAATTCCTCTTCATTTTCATCATTCTCAGAAATCGAGCCATTATTCTCTTATTTCTTGGATTCTATCATCTAGAAGGGGCTGTGGTCTCTTGAATACTTCCATGATTGACAAAATAAAGATGTATTGTTAATTCTTTATGCTAAATGATTGGAGAGGACAACTCCAAAGATCAATAACAAACATCCTCTATAAGTTTTCTACATATCGCAAGCCTCTCTTTTTCTAATTCACCTTGTGGATAAAGTTTTTCGTGTTGTTCCACATTCGGTCCAGTCTTAATTCTAGCTTGGTAAGCTTTCAGCCACATGTCTAAGTCGTCCGGTTTTGGGTCAGCTAGAATTGATCCTAGTTTCTCTACTTCTCGGCTAAGCGGTGGAATGGGAACTTCCTCCCGAATCTCTGGTTCTTTATGCTCTTTCTGGTTTCTGGTTTGTTTCATATTGTTTTGACTTTTGTTTTTCATCCATTTATCTTTGATCTTTTCTCTTCTTTCCTTCCATTTTTGTGTTTTTATGTTCTGGGCATTCTCATGTGAATCCTCTAAATCTTCTACTATTTGAATTTTGGGATTTACTGTTCTATTGTTCTCTTGTTCCTATTCTGCTTGTTTTCCTTTTTGTTCTTTTGTTTGAGCTCGGGTAATGGCCTTTAAAGGCACGGTGTATTCCTTATCACCTCCAGGTGCTTCTATCACTTCAATTACATTAATAGGTGTCATGTCTTGGACTTTGGTGGGATTCTTAGGGCAATCTCTGAAAAGATGTTCCTTTCCACAATCAGTGCAATATCCTTCCCAAGTCCTAGGAGGTGGCGGATGGTAAGGCCGAGGACATTCTCTAATAAAATGGTCTCCTCCGCACCTATAACATGGTCCTCTCGGCACAGGTGGTCTAATGGGTGGTCTTCCAGGTGGTTGTGCTTTAGGCGCAGTATACATTAAAGTTGCTACCTCCGTTCCATAAGCCTGATCATAGCCTTCATATCCATAGTATGCCAAATCATATGCTGGTTCATACTCTAACATGTTGGCTTCATAGGGATAGTAATACCCTGAGGGCAACTCATATTCAGGGTTTGCTGATTCTACACTAGTCATCGTTGAAGTTGGCACTATGGCTCTTTCCATATTTTCTTCTGGTTGGGCATACTTCACAGGTACCACATGTTGAGGATGTGGAGGTTGTGGTCCTAACACTGGTTGAGGGTTTCCAAATTGTGCTGGTTCATATGGCCTGGGAGCTCCTGCTGGTGTTGGGTAAGAATTGTGTCTGGGCATATCTCTACCTGGCTCCCTAGGTGGATATCCGTATGGCTGGTACTAAGGCGGTTGAAGGGGCTGTGCCTACCTATTGAATGGGCAGTTTTTAGTAGTGTGGTTGGTGTTATTTTGTTCGATGTGGCAATACAAGGTTGTTCCTTGATGGGGCTGTCTATTGTAAGGATATGTCTGAGGTATGCCCATTCCTCCTCATACACACATGTGCGTGGGGTGATCTCCTCCACATAGACTACATCTTCGTAACATAGGCACTCTGAAGGCTGGGTGTTGGTAATTTCTCTATCCTTGGACTCCCAATTTCTTTGCCACTAGCTCCGCTAATTCCTCCACATTACTGGAGTTGGATGTAATTGTACTCCGAGAGTCTTCTGATTTAGTGGGGCTAGGTGTGCTCTTGAGATCTTCAGCTAGATTGTCTTCTAGGTCAATACACTCTTGAAGACACTCACTCAGGGTTTGTAACCTCTTCACGTAGACTAGCGTTCTTAGGGTTCCATTCATTAGTCCATCCAAAAACAATGATATCATTTTTTGTTGAGTGGGTCTCTCTACCGCTGGACATCTATCAACATACTCGTTGAATCTTCGGGCGGCCGTTTTCACAGTTTCTTTAGGGTTCTGTTTAAAGCTATGGATTAAAGATGCAGAGTTGTGCTTAATCCCTCTCTTAGTGAATTCCCCAATGAATTCTTGAAAAAATTGCTCCATATTTCCAAATTGGTTGGGGTCTAATGGCTGGAACCAAGTCAGAGCCATTCCTGTGAGGGTGAGTCCGAAGGACTCATACTGCACGAAGAAGTCATCTACTTGTTCTGCCCTTAGAACTTGTTTAAATTCAGCAATGTGATTGTAGGGCTCTCCCAATCCGTCGTAGTGGTTCCTCACACATTTGGCTACTTGGATATGTCTCAATCTTCTCATTGGTTCTGGTTGTCTAGGCATTACAGGGAAGGCGGGAACCGCTGGTCTAACTGGGGGTATTCCTGGTTGCCCTCCTATTTGTGGTCGTGGCCTTATTGGTGGTCGATATTGATTACCTACTCCAAGGTGGGTCTGATTGTGTGGTTGCACTCCTAGATTAGCGAATTGTACATGAGTTCGGTTTGGAACACTCTGTTGGCTAGTTTGTCCCGACATGGTGTACTCTGCCTCTTGTTGGGTTCTAAAGGGGTTTTGAGAGGTGGTTGCCTGCTCTCGCTGAGGGAATACAGGCAATCCCATGTATTTCAGTTGAGCCCTGTCTATGGCATCTACCAACCAGTACCTTCTCTGATTTTTATCTAGGTACATTATTCTAGTCTCGTCTTCTGGATCCTTTAGCTCATAAAATGTCACCACACTTTCTTCTGTTCCTAGGGCAGGTGAGTCCGTTTTAAGCAACAAGTCCAAACCATGGATCAAATAGACTTCCAATAGGTAGTCATCTTGAGGTATCAAGTCTCCTCTCAAGACTCGCGAAGACTCAATCTTCTCATTGGTTCTGGCTGTCTAGACATTACAAGGAAGGCGGGAACTGCTGGTCTAACTGGGGGTATTCCTGGTTGCCTTCCTATTGGTGGTCGTGGCCTTACTGGTGGTCGGTATTGATTACCTACTCCAGGGTGGGTCTGATTATGTGGTTGCACTCCTTGAGTAGCGAATTGTACATGAGTTCGGTTTGGAACACTCCGTTGGCTAGTTTGTCCCGACATGGTGCGCTCTGCCTCTTGTTGGGTTCCAAAGGGGTTCTGAGAGGTGGTTGCCTGCTCTCGCTGAGGGAATACAGGCAATCCCATGTATTTCAGTTGAGCCCTGTCTATGGCATCTACCAACCAGTACCTTCTCTGATTTTTGTCTAGGTACGTTATTCTAGTCTCGTCTTCTGGATCCTTTAGCTCATAAAATGTCATCGCACTTTCTTCTGTTCCTGGGGCAGGTGAGTCCGTTTTAAGCAACAAGTCCAAACCATGGATCAAATAGACTTCCAATAGGTAGTCGTCTTGAGGTATCAAGTCTCCTCTCAAGACTCGCGTCACTTGGGACTTGCCTCTAGGAGTTGTCACTAACTCCTCCGGGTTTGGTCTCCCTGAGTTTTCTTGTCCCGCTAGCTCTCCCCTCTCATTGATCAATTCAAGGTATTCAATCACTACGTAGATGTGACCCAGCTTGTCCATGTATGCTCCTCCCTCATACTTAACAACTGGTCTGGGCACAACTGTTGCATCCATGGAAGTCACCATCCTAGCCACAGATCTGTTTAATCCATCCAGGTAGATGGGGATCTCCTGGGCATTAGTAGAAACATACTATAAAGAAGTGCGGTACTCTCCTTCTACAGTGGTCATGAAGTTCCTACCAGGAGTGGGGCCATGTGTGTCTTCAAAAGTCATGGGTATCTCCTCTTCTGAGTCACTAGAGGTGTCGGAATAGACAGAGCATTGACTAGCCTGAGCAGCACTTCCAATAGAAGATATGACACTTCTTCGGCTACTTAGCACTCTGCCTGACCTCAAGTTCATTCACCCTCCTTGGGATCTCTAGGTCCCTGAAACTCTCCCTAAAATTTGTCTCTGAAAATGCTTCAAAAAAAAATTCTCGGCGATACCCCTTTTGGCAATACTGCTTCAGGCGATACTGCTCTAGGCGATACCAGACTGTTCACGATATGATACCTAAAGACTAGATGATACGATACTGTAGCCACAAGCGATACGATACCACTGTTGGGCACGATACGATACCAAAAAATTGGCCAATACGATACTATGGTTACTGACAATACGATATCACTTTTAGAGATGATACGATACGAGATTCTGCACGATACGATACTAACTCTGAAGGTGATACGATACTGGTTTTCTTGGTGATACGATACTTCCAGAGTGGACGATACGATACCAGTATCCAGTCGCGATACAATACCTATGCTCTGGCGGATACGATACCAAAAGCTATGGCGATACGATACCAAGACTAAGACGATACGATACTGAAAACCTAGACGATACGATACCACTTTTTGGACGATACGATACCAAAAAGGGCACGATACGATAGTGACCTTCTCACATGATACAATATCACAACAGGTGGTGATACGATACCACAAGTGGTATCGCGATACGACACCGGAATGAGAGACGATACGATACTTGAGGGCTGCACGATATGATACTACTGCAGGTGGCAATACGATACCACCGACCCACGCGATATGATATCAATGCAAGTGGCAATACAATACCTCCAACTTGCACGATACGATACTAGTATGGTATCGTGATACAATACTGGGACAAGACACGATACGATACCAAAAGTGGACTGCGATACGATACCACTTTGGTAAAGTGCGATCGCAATACCAACCCGGCGATACAATACCACAAGTGGTATTGTGATACCACGGTCGGTAATCAACGATACGATACTTCGGCGAGTATCGCGATACCAAAAACTCAACCAATCGCGATACTCAAGCCAAAATACCTCAAAAATCAAAAAAATTTTATTTCCCCTTGCACTTCTCTCAACCCTCTTCACTTCTACACCCTTGTTTCAGAAAAAGAAATCCTCCAAACACTCTGTTCCCCCCCCCCCTGTGATACCAATCGGAACCTTAATCATGTGTAAATGAAGATTTTCATAACTTTTGAGATTAATGTTTGTAGGTAACTTACCCTTAGGTTGCACTACTCAAGCCTTGAGGTCACTAGGTGAGTGTGAGGGCTCAGTTTTCACGATACTGATTTGACGATACCGGTCGCTGCGCTCAGACGATACCAGAATGAAGAAAGTGTCAAATGAACTTCAAATTTTTGGTTTTTATACTTTTTGGTGACTGAAACTGAACTACTCCAATTTGGCAAATTTTTTTTGGGATTTTTCTTGGTGATCTTGACTTACTCCTACTTCACTCCTCTTCTCCTAACCTAACCCTAACTCTTCCTTCTCTCCCGTCCTACTTATCCTAAACCTAAAAACTCATTACACACACCTCCAGGATGTGAAGTAACAAGTGCAGAAGTGGTGGACTATTTGCCACTGAACGAGTTCACTTCTACAAGTACGATTTCATCACTCTCGAGCTATAACCATCAGGAAGGCACCTTGGCTGAGTGTTCCCCGGCAATGGTGCCAAAAATGTGTGTACCTAAGTCAAGAAGACTTAAGGACTTGTGCCAAAGGGACTTAATCTCATTTGCCACACAAGTGCGTATAGTGGAGAATTGACACATGCTTATTTGTTAATCAGATGAAACGACCTAACCAAGTGTATGAGGACATGTGCACACATGATGGAAAATGAAGTGGTTATTCCACCTCTCTAACTCACTGAAATACTGAAAGTGTCTGTCGCGATACCACTTACAACAGTTTTCACTAAATCGAGGATTTCTCTCAACTCCAAACTCCGAATATAGCCAATAGTGGGTTCATTTTGAAGCTATCGACGAGACGCTTCTACTTGAGTGGTTTCACTCAATTCTGACAACCCTGCTTCAAGTTATGACCAAAATAGTGAATGGTGGGAAACACCTACACTCACTCCACAACTCCTACAAGCTCACACACACACTACAGTAGCTCAAAAACAGTGGGGAGGGGTAGACATCAGTCCTACACACACATTCCAAGCATTACACACACATAGAAGATCAAAGAGAAGATGAAAATCTACAAGAAAGAAGCAAATTCGAAATTCAGGAGCTCTCCCTCTTCACAATGGCAAAAAGTCTCTACAAAGAGTCACAAAGTGACTTATATACATGTGCCCTAAATTAGGTCCTTTCACACAAGAAACCGGCACTTTATTACTAAAAAGTGAATTTCCTACTAATTTACAAGGAATATATTACAATGAGTTGGGATTATGCATCTAGAGGACTCCTCTAGTGCATTAACATGGCTTGAGGGAATTTCCTAAGACTTTGAAGAAGAAAAATGTGCCCATTAGTTTGAAAATTTTGGGGCTCTCCTTTTGTGCCTCTTTGCTCTGCAACAAAGTATCTAAAGGGAACAATCAATGAAGGCCTATATTACCCTTACACATTTGATTTAAGTGTAAAGCTTTTCACTGATGCAGATTGGGATATTTAGCTTAGCCTTCTAGTTTGTAGCTATCAATTTTCATATCATTTGATTTAGTACTTTGTGAGATAAGTTCTCTACAAGTCACCTATGTCTGCTCACTATCATCTTTCTAAAAAGTTAGGATTATACCCCTAATTCTTAATGTGATTTCTCATCATATACTCATCCTAAATTAGTGAAATAACTTCATATAGCAAGCTTAGGACTCTGGTTAGCTATATCTAAAAGCTCTCGGGTTAATTGCAATCAATGAGAGAGCACTGAGTGAATTACTGAGCAGGATCAAGTCTCAAAATAACAAGTTTTTGGAAGTCTTCAATCTTAAAAGTTACTGAGCAGGATCAAGTCTCAAAATAACTATTTGAGGGTGATGCTCCAACGTACATTATGGATACAAATACATATTTTGGAAGCTAAAGGTGTCTACTAACGTACTCCGAAGCTACATTGGTAGGTGTAGAGTAGGATTTGTGCACCACCACCTCATTTTTAGAGTGTATCCAACCATCTCCTCACATCAATGGAGGAAGGACAGGAACTGATAGAACTAATTCAAGAATATAGGGACATATTTTTTTGGAGATACAAAGACCTCAATGGAGTATATCCCTCTATTTGTTCCCATAGAATTCGAATGACTCTAGAAGCAAGACCCTCAAAACAAATACCATACATCTACAATGATGTTTATTCAGCCAAGATAAAAAAAGAGATCGATAAGTTATTGGCACGAGGATTCAAATACAAGATTGAACACACAGAATGGGTATCACCTTTAGTAGTCATGTCCAAGAAAAATAAGAAACTTAGGGCTTGTAGTAACTTAAAAAAGGTTAATGTAGCCACAATTCATGATAGTTACCCATTACCCATAACAGATCATCTCTTGGAAAGAGTAGTAGCAAGGAAGTCTACAACTTTCTTGATGGATTCTCAAGTTACAACCAGGTAGCTATTGTTATCAAAGATCAACATTAAATTGCTTTTGCTACTGAATGGGGAGTGTACACATTCAGAGTTTTGCCATTTGGGTTGACCAACCCCCCTGCAACATTCCAGAGATTGATGTGTCATGTGTTCAAGGAGTTTTTGAGGAAATGCATGGAGGTCTATGTGGATGACCTATGTACCTATTCTTCTCAGTGAGTAGATCATATACTAGAATTGAGGAGAATCTTTGATAAATGTAGAAAACATTGAGTCTATCTGAATCCAGAGAAGTGTGCTTTTATGGTCAGATAAGGCAAAATCTTGGGGCATATAGTGTGCAAGAATGGCATCTCAACCGATGAAGGTAAGATTAAAGTAATCTTAGAACTATGAATACCTAAGAATGCAAAAGCCTTAAAGGGACATTGTAGACATTAAAGTCATTTCATCCATATGTATGCCATAATCGCTAAACCTCTAAATGGGCTGTTAATCTACTAATTTGGGGGCTCACCCAAGGATTTTGACAATGGAAAACAAGGCATAGAATTAAACATACTTTATCATCTAGTTTACCAAATTCACCACTGGCACCATTGGCTGCATGTGAGCGAGGACCATAAGGATCAAGGAAGACAGAGGTTCTCAGTACTTCCGAGGAGGTCATCCATCCCAGTACTGTTCCACTCGGAGCTTTCTTAACCAAAAATCTCTTACCACTAAGCTACACTCTTGTGTTGTGGGGTAAAGACTAAGTTTCACATTATCTTGAACATTTTTTGGGCCCTCAAAGCTTTATTTGTTGCTTTCAAAGCCTATTCTAAAGTATTTCTGGGTTGATTGTTGGAGCCATTTTGGAGTACTTTCATGCATAGTTCTCTTTACACAAGTTCAATCACATCAAGAAGAGTATTATTTGTACTTCTCTCACAATGAATATTCAAATTTCGGGCTATGTTTTTAGCCACATGGGTAAATCTACAAGTTTCTCAAAAAGTTTTCAGTTGTGATGGGAGCAACAATCGCAAGTTTATGCAGGTTTCAAAGCCTAAGGAATGGACTTGACAGACACTTGCAAGTGTTGTTGGCTATTGTTTAGGCTATGAATTCAGCCTTTAAGTGCCATTTTACTACATATATTGAGCACATACACACTATGTATGCTTTTGTGGATACCGTTTATGTACATCCATGTGGTCATTGATATAGCAGTTATCTTTCTTGCATAAATCCTTTGATGTTGATAAAGAGGGTTGTGGTGAGGTTTTCTTAACTAGGAGAAACCCATATATTAGGATCTCTTTGGTGATGATAGTTTTTCATAGGTGCTTGATAAGCCTAATTGGTTTCTTTTGGTTAATTGATTATATGTAGTAGATTCAGTGATTCACTGTGAGAGTTTACATGTTAGTACTTTCATTTTTATGAGTTTTTGAAATTGGCCATATGATCATATTGTAGAGGATACTTTTGTTTTATCAACCATATAATGGTCAATTTACTCATACACTTATTAGTTCTCACACGTATATTCTCACATAATCCTTTTTGTCACTACTCTTCATTAATACATTTTTTGGGGAGACTTTGTTTGAATTTTCCAAAATTTTGACAGGTGCATCCTTTTTTCAGCCTTAGTGTTTTTTGGACTCTTCTAGCTCCATAATCATTCTAGTCAGTTCTCTATCATCATGCCATTAGAGATCTCATGCATGTCTAGTGGATCAAGATCTAGTGCTAGTGTTCAGAGCAGGAGCTATAACTTGTAGGGCAAGACCATTTTGAGATCCCAAAATTCGATTGCACAAAATTTTCTCTATGGAAGAATCAGCTAGGTCTACCATTCGATTGCCCTTGGAAAATAATATTTACTTTATAGTATTGGAGGAGCTTTGGAAGAAGTTATGCAATACATATGAAACGAAACAACATCAAGTAAAGTGTACTTGATGAGAAAGTTATCTAACCTTCACATGAAGGACACAAATAGTGTTGTTGCTCATTTAAATGAGTTTGATGCTATATTTTCTTAGTTAAAAGATAAAAAAAATGGAGATTGATAATGAAATGAAAACAATCTTGTTATTATGCACCTTTCCATCATCGTGGGATACATTTTGCACAGCTATTAGCAATAGTGCACCTATTGGTAAGTTGGTCTATGAGGACGTATGTGGAGTGGTCTTGAGTGAGGAGATTTGTAGAAAATCTATGGTTGGCACTCATATTGGAGATTGACAGGGTCTGTCGGTCACGATTGACAGAGGTTGTCGATCGTGGCTATTGATCGCTCTCGATAGTGTCGGTCGCGATTGACAGAAAAACTCAGAATTTTTTTGTTCTATTTAGTGATTTGGAATGTGCTCTTCATGTGTATTAAGGTGGTGTACTTTGTTTTACCAAAAACTCAAATTTTTTGTCGATCGCGATCGACAGAGATCTACGACGCAAAGACAGTGCCAAGCTTTTTCATACCTCCACAGACTGCTGGAGATGATGATACAGCTACAACCTGCAAGATCACTCAAAAAACATGCAAAAATAGCACACACAAATAGCTCTCTCGCACTCTCTCACAAGTGGAATGAGGGAAATGGAAGGGAGAAGGTGATATGATCAAAAACTGAAATTTTTCGTGATGATGGAGATGGAGGTGGGAGATGGTGAGGATGATGATGATGATGATGATGAAGTAAGAAAGAAAAATTAAAGAAATTACCTACAATGCCAACGTCACAACTCTACGTCTTACCATCACACGCTCATCCTCAAAGCTCGATCCCCGGCAACGGTGCCAAAATTTGGTGTAGCTCAGTGATGAGTAGCACCTCCTTTAATGTCAATCCGGGAAGACGTGAGGATGGTATGAAGACCTCGAACAAGTGATGGCACAAGTGCATGAGTGAGAAGCACACTAACATGCACACACATACACACACACGCACATAAGGCAAGACAAAGAGAGAGGAGCAATGGAGTTCTTTAGATTACTCAAAAGTGCTCTTACAAGTTCAATTCTACAACAATCTAACCTCAAAAATGAGCTCTCTAGCTCTTTTTATAGTTTTTGAATAGCTTTGGCCATGTCCAGACCTAGTGTCCGGCCTAGTTAAAAATTAAGTTCTAGGGCCTATTTGAGAGCTCAAATGGAGTCTAAAAAATATGAAAATTGATAGGTAGGTACTTCTAATGCTCCTCAAGCTCAAGGACTCCTTGGCTTTCACAAAATGGAGCTACAAAAATATGAAATGGTATTTACAATGGTGTGGAGTTACTAAATTCACTATTTGGGAAATATTAATTCAGGAAAAATGATGGCCTATTTGCCAGATCTTCTTTGACTACTTTGCCTGCTTGGCCCTTCTTGTTGGCTCCCTTGTCTTGTAAGTCCTTGACCACCCTGACCACTGCCAAGAGTACACAAATTAAGAAAAAAGATCACGTGAAGTTTTTGATGTCAAGGAATTAGTCCTCCTGAGCACAGGAAACATCACACTTCCCCGAAAAATCACACAGAAGTTCAACCATTGATACTATGGCTTGTACAAGGTAGCCAAGCAGATCAACGAAGTCACATACAACCTAGAGTTGCTCAACAATGCCCAACTCCATAATGCATTTCATGTGAGCTTTCTAAAATGATTCAAGCTTGATACCAAGTATGGACACGACATCTACGTGTTTCAAGATGGTGAGAACAAGCTCGTACTAGAGGTGTTGGCCTAAAGGTGTTGTCCGGGAACCATTTACCATCAACTAAGGAACGAACTGGTTCTCACCATCTTGAAGCACGAAGACATTGCATCCATACTTGGTATCGGGCTTGAATTGTTTCAACAAGCTCACCTAAAATGCATTATGGAACTAGGCATTGTCATTCAACTCGAGGCTGTATGTGACTTCATTGATCCACTTTGCTACCTTGTACGGGCCATAGTATGGATGGTTGAACTTCTGTGTGATTTTCTAGGGAATGTGATGTTTTGCATGCTCATGAGGACTAAGTCTTCCACTTCGAAAACTTCACCCGTTCTTCATTTCTCATTCATGTACCTTGCCAAACATTCCTTGCTTCTTTGTTAGCCTGACATGGCCTACTCTAGCTTTGTCTTCCATTGATCAAGGAATGCTCTGCAATCAGGGTCATTAGTGGACAAAGAAGAGTCTTGTGTGAGGTTGAGTAGGGTGATGACCTCTTTTCCGGTTGTAAGCTCAAACAAGGTCATTTTTGTACTCGAATGGACCGAGGTATTATAATGAAACTCTAGAATGTCGAAGTGTGTGGCCCAATCTTATTGGTCCATTTGCACATAGTTACGAATGTAGTCTTCAATTGTTTGGTTGACCAGCTTAGTTTTGTTGTCAGTTTGTGGATGATATGTGCTAGAAAATATGAGTTGTGTGCCAAGTAAGCGAAATAGTTTGGTCCATAACCGACTCAAGAAGCAGCCATCTTGATCTGAAATGATAGCAAGGGGCAAGCCGTGATACTTGAGAATGTGTGCAAAGAATAGTTGGGACATTGCTTTTGCATTCAAGGGAGGCTTAGCCGACATGAAATGGGCCTATTTGGTGAAGTAGTCAACAACGACAAATATAATTGAGTATCCCTAGGATGGTGGGATCTCAGTTATGAAGTCCATACTAATCATATCCCAAGGCATGTTTGGTATGGGCAAAGGTTGTAAGAGGCCAGTGAGTTTGATTCTATCCTACCTAAAAAGTTGACATGTCAGACATGTCTCCACATACTCTTAGACTTGATCTTTCATACCCAGCCAATAGAAGTGTCTATGTAACAACTCATAGTTGCGGTTCTAACCTCCATGTCCTGCCACTTTGCAATCATGTGCTTCTCAAAGCAATTCCTTGTGTACCTCGAAGTCACTTGGGACATAAATCCAACCTTTTAGGTAAAGTGTGCCTTCTTTTAAGGAATAGCTACCCGAGTGTGAGGTGTTGCGAACCTCATGCATGAGCTCCTAAACTTGGGTGTCACGTTCTTGAGCTAGCTTGATCTTGCCCTTTAGATTGGACCAGATCGTGGACAAGGCTTGAATTTCGGGTCTTCTACTTAGTGCGCCTGGCATGATGTTTTGTTTCCTCGGCTTATGAATGATCTCGATGTCAAACTTTGCAAGGAAATCCTGCCATCTACCTTGATTTGGAATTAGCTTTGGTTAGGAGGCAAAGTACTTGAGTGAGATGTTGTCTGTGAAAACCTTGGTGTGTTTGTCTTGGACATAGTGTTGCCATTTGCATAGGCGATGGATGACCGCAAGAATTTCCTTCTCATGTGTGCTCCACCTGAGCTTGACTTCAGTAAACCTGTGAGACTCGTAGGTGATTGGTTGCCCTTATTGCATCAAGACTCCTCCAATCACTATGCAGGACGTATCGGCATGAATTTTGAAGGGTTTATCAAATTCTCAAAGTTTGATGCACATCATGACCTTGAGTGCTTTGAAGGCATCTTCTTTGGCTTGGCCCCATTCGAAGTCCTCTTTCTCTTTCATCAAGTCCAAGAACGGGGTTGCAATCTTAGTAAAATCCCAAATGAAGTGAAAGGGAAACTGCCAAAATCAAATGAACTCCAAAATCACTTTGGCCATTAACTTAAGCACTGCTTCCTCTTTCTTTGGATTGATATGAAGCCCAAGTTCTGAGATGATAAAGCCCAAAAACTCAACCTTCTTCATGGTGAACCTGCACTTGCTGGGTTTAGCATAGAGGTGGCATTCACGGAGGTGTTAGAGAACGGCCTTCACATGTTCATAGTGCTCTTCTAATGTGTGACTATAAATCAATAGGTTGTCAATGTATATGATGAGAAATAGATCTAGCATATCCGAGAAGCCATCGTTCATCTCCCGACAGAATGTTGCAAGGGCCCCTATGAGCCCGAATGGCATGATGAGCCACTCGTAGCTTCCATAATGTGTATGGAACATGGTCTTCTCGATGTGCTCCTCAGCCACCCTGATATGATGGTATCTGGAATGAAGATCTATGCGTGTGAAGTATCTCGCCTTGTCGATGCAATTTCTAGAATTCACTCCATTACTGGAACTAGATACTTGCTTTTGATAGTGATCTTGTTGAGGGCCCAATAGTCGATACATAAGTCTAATGATCCATCTTTCTTCTTAACCAAGAGGATCGGCACCCCGTAAGGAGAGTTGCTTGGCAGACTGTATCCTTCTTCCTCGAATTCTTGTAACTGACACTTGAGTTCTTTCAGGTTGATTTAATTCATCTTATAAGGGGCCCATGATGGGGTTGGTTGATTTGGGAGGGTGTCCATGCGATGTTGGATGTTGCGTGCTGATGAGAGTCTTGGTGGGACTATGTCTATAAGAACATCTATGTATTCCTCTAGGAGGAACATGAAGCTCGAGCGGCCAGTCTTGGATACGTTGATTGGGGTCGGTTCTACCTCTTTTTTGACTATTCATCAAAGGCATAGGTGTGCCATTCTGCCTTGATAAAATACTTTACTAAACTGCTTGTGTGAGAGGGCATTGGGTAGATGGTGGGATGAGGAGGCCCATCTTTGAGCTGTTGGTTCTTGCTTTCATTGATTCCGGTGGCATTGGTGTGAACGGCTTTGTTCTCGCTTGTGTTTAGGCACCATTTTGATGAAAGATACCTCTTGAGTTGATTGGACATGATGACAATCAACCACGATGGATTGGTTGTTTTGATCAAGGAGAAGTTTATCTGCCCCTTTCTCGAAGTATGTGATCATGTGTTGGTCCATGAATGAGAGCCCAGTGATAGCTTTGAAGGATTCCATCAGCAAGACGAGGAAATCCGATTGCCCAAACCAATGTCCTAGATAGATAGGTACACCTTTGGCATGGTGGACATTGTTACTGTGAGCCTATGCGAAAACCACTAACATTCAGAGAGGTTTGCTAAGTTCAAGCCTAAGGCGACAGGCTAAATCTGGGGTCATAAAGTTATGTGTTGCTCCTATGTCAATTGGCATGGGAATGTCAAGGCCGCGAATCTTGCCCATGACAAACATTTGATGAACTATTGGGAGTGCGATCGGGTTACATTTTGCCTTGCCTTTATAGGATGCGCCTTGTGGTGATCCATGTTCATCAGAGTTGTTGCTTTCGACCTTTCTAATTTTAGGTCTTGATGTGGATGCTTCTTTGTGAGGAGGGCCTCTTGTGGAGTGGACCCAGGTATCTTGTGGTTTTCGGTGACAAAAATGAGATGGGTGTTTGCCTTGGTAGAATATGCACACTGGTCTTGGGTCCCTTTGGTTTTGGTCATTTCTACTGGGAGAGTTCCTTCGCTTGTCTTGAGGTGTGGGAAGGGCGCGCTGTCCCATACTCTGTTTTTGGCCTTGGATGTGAGGTTATTCGATCTGCCTTTGTTGCATCTAGTTTTGGTTGATTGAGGGAGTTGGTGTCTTGCTTGCTTCCTTGCCCTTTATCAGTGGGTTTGGGTTTGTTTGTTCGAGTAGGCATCGTTCAATCATTCGGCTATGCTGGCTGCTTCTTCCCATGATTGTGGGTTTAGCTTCTCAGCCTCCTTTCGGTAGTAAGGTGAGCACCTATAGAGGAACCCGTGTAGGTGGTCTAACTCTATCATATCAGAGATGCGAAGCATAAGCTTTTTGTACTTAGAGATGTAAAGTGCAATGAATCTCTTGATGGAGGTTCCACCACTCATCCCCCGCTTGAAAGGCCTCATTACGAGGGACAAAGTAGTCGATGAGGGCAGCCTTGAACTGATCCCAAGTTCCCTAGGCTTGCTTCTTCGGTTCTCCCATGTACCACACCAAGGATTCATCCTAGAGAAATTGAGTCGCTTTAGGGGTCAGATTGTTACACCCAACATGGAGCATCTGGAGGTAGCTCTCCATTGCATTAATCCTCCAGTTGACAACTATATAATTGCAATCTCTAGAGTATTTTCTAGGTGGGTTGGGCTTGTCCCACGGTTGGAGTTGTTTGACGAGTGATGGGTTTACGGGGGTAGCTTGTGGTTGGGGGTTTGGTTGAGGGTCCGGTTGAGGGCTCGGTTGTGGGTTGGTTTGATTGGAGGAAAAGAGGTGGCATTCGAGTAGATTGGCTAGCTGGGTGAGGGCATCCTCTAATTTGTTGACACGGTTTGTTACCTTGGTGTGATTGGTTGGATCAGGTTGATGGTCCGATCTGGTGTGGAACTCAGCCTCTTGGAGCTGTTCATGTAGATTGGCATTGTCGAGCAAGACTCGATTGATCTCTGCTTCGAGGGCCTTTGAGTGAATCCAATGCTGGTTAAGTAATCAGCAATCCTTGCATGCCATGCACGAGGGGCTTGCTTCAGCCCATACAAAGCCTTTTGCAACCTACAAACATATTCTGGATGCTTTGAATCTTCATATCCTTCTGACTGGTCCATATATACTTCTTCCTGTAACTCACCATGTAGGAAAGCATTCTTCACATCCATTTGATGCAAATTCCATCCTTTTGTTGTAGCTAATGCAACAAGTGTTTTGATACTAGACATTTTAGCTACAGGGCTGAATGTTTCCTCATAATCAATGCCATATGTCTATGCATATCCTTTAGCTACCAATCGTGCTTTATACCTACTTATGCTACCATCAGCATTATGCTTTACTTTGTAAACCCATTTGCAGCTTATGGGTTTCTTTCCTTGCGGCAATGGAACTAGCTTCCATGTATCATTTCCATAAAGTGCAACCATCTTCTCATCCATAGCTTTTCCCAATATGCAATTCCAATTGCATCTTCAAAGCAAGAAGGTTCAACATCTTGTTTTACCTTTGTCATGTAGGCACAATGATGAGCCATGTAACTATCATATGTCAATCGTTGCATTGAGTTCCGCATCCTCCCAGATCTTCTTGGTCGTGGGTCACTTCTCCTTGTATCATCTGCATGTGCCCTTCTTACTCATGGAGTCTTCACAGAGGGCAATCCAAGTTCCTCATCAAGGCTCTTTTCTGAACCGCTTGAATCTCCATCAACATCTTCAAAACTTGCACATGTTTGATGACCACTAGAAAGCTTTTCTTTACCTTTCTTGGATGTATTTGATGAATTTGTTGGACTAAAATTTCCACATAATCTTCCACTCCATGGTTTTGAGTTGGAACTATTGCTTGGTGATGCATCCGGTCCACTCAAAACTTGAGATTCTGCACTTGATTTTTCAGCACTTTCTTTGTCATTTGGTTCAAGACTTAGTCCTTCTTTGGCATCTGCATAGAAACTTGACATTTCATCAAATACCACATCTTTGCTCACCTTTACCTGTCATGTGAGTGGGTTATAACATTTATATCCCTTTTGCTCAAGGGAGTATCCAATGAAGACACACATTTTTTCTTTTGGATCAAGCTTCATCCTCAATTCATCTGGGACATGTACATATGCAATACAACCAAAAACGTTTAGGATGTGATAAGTTTGGCTTTTTACCTGTAAACTTCTCTTTAGGTGTAACTTGATGTACAGCAGCAGTCAGAGTTCTATTCATGATGTATACAGTAGTATGCATAGCTTCTGCCCAATAACAATGAGGCATATTCTTCTCAGCCATCAAGGCTCTTTCTATTTCTGCAATATGTCTATTTTTTGTTCAGCAATGCCGAATTCCATGATCTTTTAGAAAATTGCTGAACTCATTTGACATGTATTCACCTCCTCCATCAGATCTTAATGTCTAAATGTAGATCCCTGTCTACTTTTCTACCATAGCTTTAAAATTCTAGAAGTGAGTGAACACCTTACTCTTCTCTTTCATGAAATATACCCATACTTTGTGTGTATGGTCTTCAATGAAAGTAACATAAAACCTGCAACCGCCCATAGATGTGGTCTTTGTTGGACCCCAAACATCTGTATGTACTACTTCTAGTACATTCTCATTAACATGCTTGTCATGTGAAAATGATGCTCTTGACTGTTTACCAAATTGACATGCTACACATACGTTTTGCATTTTTGCAACTTTGGAATTTGGTAGTCCATGGACAATCTCCTTTGACTGCATCAATTTCAGCCTTTGCAAGTTTGCATGTCCAATCCGTTTGTGCCACATCTCTATATTTGCAATAACTCCTACACCTTTTGCAAACATGGCTGCATTCATTTCAGGAATCTTCACATTTAAGGTGAACATCCCACCCACTTTGTTTCCTTTGGCAACCAATCGTCCATCCTGCTTGTACTCCTCTACATATAATCCATCAGCATTGAACCTGACTTGTAATCCCTGGTCAACCATTTGTCCAATGGAAACTAGATTCTTTATTATATTTGGAACATGCAGCACATCAGCAAGATGTTTTACCTTCCCGTCCTCCATAGACAATGCTATGTTTCCTGTATGCTCAATAGAATGCGATGTATCATCACCTATTTCAACATATCCACGAATTGGCATTTTTTGCAAACTACTAAACCCTTCTGCATGACTTGTCATGTGATTTGAAGCACCTGAATCAACATACCAGACATTATCATTCGATTTTGAAATACCAGCAGACATCGTATTCATCATGTGATGCTGAACCATGAACAACTTCTCAGAATCATCTGCACTTGTGGATGCATAGTTGTTTTTCTACCTTCTGTTATTTTGATTCTTCAACCTGCAATCAGATTCAAAGTGCCCAGGCTTACCACAATTCCAGCATCCTTTACTATCATTACCTGAATCATTTCTTTGGAAATTTATGCGATCTCCTTGGCTCCCCTTGCCTTGAAACTATCCTCTTCCTCCTGCATGATTTTGTTGTTGACCTTGATCTTGGTTCTTGTTTCCTCTTCCACTTCCCAAGCCTCTACCTCTGCCTCTTCCTCTACCTCTTCCTCTGCCAGAGTAGAATACCTGCTCAAAACTAGGCTTTCTTTGGGAGTTTGAATCCTCACCAAGATTCTTTTCTTCAATAATCAGCATAGATACTAGATCAACAAAATTTGGAATATTTTCCCTGGTCTGTATGGAAGTTCTGAACTACTTACAAGTAGCTCCTAAACCATGAAGACACACTTCCACCTTATCATCATCATCTACATTCACACCAATAGATTCAAGTGACTCACATATGCTTTTGATTTTCAAGGTGTAGTCACTTACCGACATGCTCTTCTTCTCCAATGTATGCAACTCATTTTTTAGTTGCAATTTCTGTGCCTTTGTATTGGTCTCATACAATGTGACCAAACTGTTCCAAGCCTCTTTGGAGTCTTGGCATCCTGTATGTGTCCAATCATGGTATCCTGTATGCTAACAGATAGCCAGTACATTACCTTTCCTGCTCCTTGATTCCATTCCTCATATGCTCTTACCTGATCTGTAGTCTGATTCCTTTTTGGTAACTGCAAAGCATTTTCATTCTCTCCTTCCATGTACTTCCAGTAGCCTTTTCCCATCAAGAAATTCGTCATTTTGAATCTCTAAGCATGGAAGTTGTTCTTGTCCAACTTATCGCTCATAGGCTGACTCATTCCATCTACGTTTGCCATTTTTGCAGCAATTCACAACATTGCAAAACACTACAAGCAGCACTTCTGCTTGAACATTGTTGCACTGTGACGTGAAAATTCGATCTCACAAAAACACAGTTTTTGTGTATCAATAGTACACGGAATCTCTTGAAATTGTGGATTTGGAATATACGAGTGTTGTCAAACACAATGCGAGTTACAGTTTTTGAAGCTAACCTAGTTCTTTTGCGGGCTCCACCTTGCGGGCTTGAAACGGAGGTCGAGATGGATCCGAAACTCTGATTTTTGTAGCAAGCGGAGGTAATTTGTGAATCGCATTTTCTCCATGCCTTGTTCTGTACTCTTCACCGTCGCCTTCTCCACAAGCTCTCTATAGCCACGCTAGCTCTGATACCATGTCATGAGGAAGGAGATAAGGAAGAGAGCTCACACACACACTCTCACTCTCAAGGAGAAGCACACACACATATTTAGGAAAGGAAGAATGATCTTCTTCTTCCTCCTCTATTACATAAAAAGGAATGTACAAGAATGACCTAAAAACAAGAATACAACAAGTGCAATATATAAAGATCAGTACATAAGGAAAAACCTAATGTCCGTGAATGAGTGAGCTGGCAAGAAACAAATGTGCCATCCTCTCGGTAGATAAATCTAATAAAGCTCAATGAAGTATCCCTAACATATACTAGTGTGACCACTATACATGTCAGAGAAACGAAAAATTGGTACATGTTGGGAAAGATGGATGGATGCTCCAAGAGATTGAGTAGGTACTGCCAAATCCTGCTTTGTACCAGCCCTCTGATGCTTTAGGGTTGATAAGTAGACCTCCTTAGCTTTCCAATGACATCATAAATTGTCCTATGTACTTTGTAAATGATGTATGTAATGATTAAATCAAAACAGATAACTTTGGACTTCAAGATCTCAAGAAAACCTTCTATTTTTGTCTTGACACCTGCTAGATCTTTTGCTCAGTATGACCAGCACAGTAGGAATTGGAAAAATTCCTTTTAGGGGTATCTAATTAGCTTAGCAAGCTAACTATTCCAAGTGTAATGATATAAAAAGATTAACTATGCTAAGAGAAATCAATTTAGCAAGTAAACCTTTACCCCTGATTTTTTAGGACTATTGCAGTCAATGACCAGTGATCACCTCGACAAGCTTTTCTCTCAAATGGCTGAATAGAATCTCTTCAAATTTTGACAGCTGTAGAGAACTTTGAGCTGGTTCCAACAAGCTATAGATCTTTGAATTTGGTGAAGAAATGACTGAGATATGCACTCCACAAGTTGACATACTTTCAAGTAGTATAACAGAGAATTCAGAAATGAACAATGTGAATGTATGTATTAATGAACACTTGTATACAATACCATTGGCACGAAAATCATTGCCTAATGGTGTAGATAGGTGTGGGCTAGAGTGTAGGCCTCCCACACACTCAGAAACAGTAATGAGAAGCTCTGGAGTGATGAGTTCTAAGCCCTAATTGGCTACTTATCTTTGTACATTCTTTAGTAATGCATTCAGTATTGTGTGTTTGTGCTCCAAGCTTCTTCTTCTTCCTTGTGCTATTCGCGTGCTTCCACAGACGTCTAACTCAACCAATTGGTATCAGAGCAGGTCATCGCTTCATCTAGGGTGCCGTCGAACACTCCTCCGTTTGTAGTCTCATATTTGCACGAAATTTGGTGAGCATACTCAGGGTGATTCAGAGATCAAAACAGCTTCGCTAGTGGTGCCATAATTGCGATCTGAGTTGGTTTTGGCCTCCGAACGCACTATCGCAGTGCTCGTGTAGGCTATTTCTTCTTTTTGTGCCAAAGGTATATACCACTTTCTGTTTGCCAGTTTAAGGATCTCGAAGTCTGCTACAAGTCTAGCAGAACTCGTTTGGGCAGTTCTGTTCAACTTTTTGAGATACAGTCAACTTTCTGCATCAAGGTATTTTAGTCATCGGCCATGGCTGAAAGCAGTGATGTATTCCGTATGTTGGCTGTTGAGGATAAGTTGGATGGTACCAACTACCCATTATGGGCTTATATGATGTGACATGTATTGGTTGCAACAGGATTGTGGAACATTGTGCAGGGTGTTGAAAGATGTCGTGTAACACCTCTGACTATAGGTACTACAAATACAGGTGCTGGAGCTGATGAAGATGGTGTCGAAGATGATATTCCACAAATTCATGTTCGTGTTGTTGTTTCTACTGCACCTACTACAGAGTAGATTTGCTGGGATGGCAGAGATGCCCAGGCACATGCATTGATAGCTTTGTCTGTCAAACGTGCCATTATTCCTCACATTCGTTCTTGCAGAACAGCTAAGGATGCTTGGGATACACTTACCACATTGTACCAAGCTAGGAATGAGGCTCGTGTTGCTTACCTTCGAAAACAGTTGGAGAGTGACCACATGAATGAAGGTGATTCTATGGACAGTTTCCTAACCAAGATCAAAGACTTGAAGGAACAGTTGATTTCTACTGATGAGGTTATACCAGATAGCTCACTTGTGCAGACCGTTCTCAATGGTCTTCCTGATTCATATAAGAGTTTTGCTTCTACTCTTCGGTTGCTGATGAAAGGCAATCCAAATGCCTTATCATTTGAGGAGTTAGTCTCTGTCCTGTTGTAGGAAGATCAGTCCAAGCAAAAGAGGTCCATTATGCGAGTTGCAGATCAAGCTTTCCTGGCTAGTCAGAAGGGCAAAGGAAAATGGAGCTCTTCAACTAGTAAGCAGAAATCTGCTAATTCTGCATATTCGAAGAAGGAAGATAAAGATGAGAATAAATCAGAAAAGCAGAATTTGTTTTGTAAGTACTGTAAAGGGAATGATCATATCATAAAGAACTATCCAAAACTGGCTGCTAAAGAGGCAAAGAAGAAAGAGGCTGGAATGGTTGTTGTAGAGGCCTCTACACCACAAACAGAGTCTGCAAATCTTGTGCAGGAAGAAGAATGGGCGTTTACTACTGTCTGCAGTTTTGACCCATCTTCTCATGAGCAGTGTGTGTCTGCAGTAGACTCAGATGTTTGGTATTTTGACAGTGGGGCGACCAAACATATTACCTTGCAGCACAGTTTCTTCTCTTCACTCGAGCCTGCCTCTACAGGGAATACTGTTACATGCGCCAACAACTCCTCTTATCCTGTTATGGGAGTTGGTAAGATCATTTTGACTACTGCTGATGGTAGTTCTTTCACTTTGTCAGATGCTTTATTTGTGCCAGGGATAAAAAAGAACCTGTTATCAGTTTCTGCATTAGCCAAGATTGGCTTGGTTGTGAAATTTGTTGATGACAGGTGTACAATTCATGATCTGTCAAATGGCGATGTGATTATTGCTTCTGGCATTTTATGTCGTGGGCTATATAAGCTCATAGACTATGAAAGATCTGAAAATGATTTATGTGCAGTAAATGATTCTTAGGCTATGTGAGATGCAAAGCTTTGGCATGTACGCTTTGGTCATCTAAATTTTGCTAGTTTGCTACGCCTGCAGAAATCTGAAATGGTGTCCTCTTTGCCCAAACTTGAGGCACTTGGAAAACATGTTTGTGAAGGCTATATTTTGGGCAAAATGCAGCGTTCCTCCTTTCCAAAAGATGGTTCAGTTCGGACTACATAGAAATTGCAGCTTGTACATAGTGATGTCTGTGGTCCTATGCAGACACCCTCTTTTGGAAATTACCTTTACTTCGTGACTTTCATTGATGATTTTTCCAGGCATGCATAGGTATATCCACTCAAAGCAAAGTCCGAAGTGTTCATGTGCTTTAAACAGTTTTTGGTTTTGGCTGAAAATCTGTCAGCATGTAAAATGGGCACCCTCCGTTCTGATCGAGGGGGGGAATATATGTCTTCTGATTTTAATGCATTTCTGGCTGAACATGGGATAAAACACCAGTGTATAGTGTCGTATACACCTCAACAGAATGGAGTTGTTGAACGGAAGAACAGGTCTCTCATGGAGATGGCAAGGTGTATGGTCAAGAGTCAGGCTTTACCTCATAGTTTTTGGCTTGAGGCTATCATGTGTGCAGCATATGTACTGAACAGGTGTCCAACTAAAGCACTGCAGTCTATGACTCCATTTGAGGCTTGGCATGATCGCAAGCCATCTGTTGCTCATCTGTGTGTTTTTGGTTGTTTGGCATACCCATTAGTGCCTGAACAACATCGCTGAAAATTGGATGATAAAGAAGTAAAATGTATTTTTGTTGGGTACAGTTCTGAAAGTAAAGGCAATCGTCTGTATCATCCACAGACTAAATGCATTCTGGTTAGCCGTGATGTTGTTTTTGTGGAAGATGCTATTCAGCCATTGCTTTCATGTACTAAGGAGACATCTGTTGGCTCCAAAGACATGTATGATACTTTGATGCCTCTTTTTATAGGTGGACAATCTAGTGCTGGTCCTAATGAGGCAACTTCTCAGCCTTTGTAGGTTTCATATGATGATGCAGATCATTCCATTTCTGATGCAGTTTTACATGATGCACTTGTTGATGAGAGAGCTGATATTGAGCAGGCAAAAACTATGCCAAAATGGCTGGTGCAGACTTTGCATGACAGCAAATTAGATTCACCTTTGTCATATCGTACTCGTTCAGGCTCTCATAATGCCTCCTTTGCATCAGATTGCTATGCTATGGCTGCGTCTAGTCACTGTGATGAGAATGAGCCTGTTTCTTTTGATGAAGCACAAAATTCAAAAAATTAGATGGCTGTTATGCAATCTGAATATGATGCTATAATGAAGAATGGTACATGGTCTTTATGTGACTTTCCTCCTGGCAAGAAGGCCATTGGCACTAAGTGGGTATGCAAGCTGAAGCGTAAACCTGATGGTACAGTTGACAGGTATAAGGCTAGGCTTGTTGCAAAGGCTTATGCGCAGGAAAGAGGCATTGATTTTGATGAGACCTTTGCACCTACATGCCGTATGACTACTGTTCGGAGTATTTGTGCACTTGCAGCCCATCATGGTTGGAATGCACATCAGTTGGACATTAAAACAGCATTTCTGAATGGTGACTTGCATGAAGAAGTGTATGTTTTTCAGCCCCGTGGCTTTGTGCAGAAAGGGCATGAAAACTAGGTGTGCATGTTAAAGAAGGCATTATATGGTTTAAAGCAAGCACCACGTGCTTGGTATGAGAAGATACATGCCTATCTGGTTGCACATGGTTTTGAGAACAGTCCAACTGAAAGCACCTTATATGTTAAGCGTGCTAATGATGTGCTTCTGATCATTGTTGTCTATGTTGATGACATGCTGCTCATTGGTCCTATTGAGAAGCATATTGCTAATTTCAAGGCTGATTTGCATGCCTCATTTGAGATGTCTAATTTGGGGCATTTGCATCACTATTTGGGCATTCAGTTTATGCAAGTTGATGGTGGAATGGCTTTGTGTCAAACGAAATATATTGACACATTATTGCAGCATTTTGGCCTTGAAGACTGTAAGCCTATTGCCACTCCTATGGAGACAGGTTTACGATTGAGTCTTCATGATGCTGGAGATGCATTTGATGCTATTCTCTATCAGCAGGCTGTTGGATGCTTGATTTACTTATGCATTACTCGGCCAGATATTCAGTTTGCTGTCTCACAGATGAGCAAGTTTATGCATTGCCCAGGAGTCACAAATTGGAAGGCGGCTATCCATTCCCTATGCTTATTTGCTTATTCAAAAAATTTAGGACCTTCACAAGCTATAACTTAACTCATGTAGCCATAGTGTCTTGTAATGAATGAATCATAAGTTTAACCTTTGAACATGTTATTTAACCCTATTGGATGACCTTACCTCTACATATCTTCGTCACTTGTAGATTCCATGTCTACCCATCGATGGTCTTTGTAATTTTCCTTTTCCTTTCCTTTGCTACTTCCTTCACTTGAATGAGCTTCATTCCTTGTCCTTCCATGCCAAGTTGATGTAGTATTCTCCTCTAATGGTGTGCTTGATGTGTTTGGACCACTTATCTCCATGCTTTGTTGTTGCTCTTTGAACTTCTTCTCGGCTTCATATGCATCGTCAACCTGTAACACATCTTTGCTACCATACCAAGGCAGCAACTCATCAAATATTAAATCCCTAGAAACCTTAAGCTCTTTGGTTCAAGGATTATAGCATCTAAAACCCTTTTTCTCTGAAGAATATCCAAGAAATATACACCTATCTGCCTTCGGGTCTAACTTGTGTCTCAATTCTTCAGGTATGTGAACATAACACACAGAGCCAAATACTTTGAGATGTGAAAGTACCACACCAAGCTTCATAAGGTGTAACTCCATGTAATCTTGAGGTTGAACACCTATTCATAATGTATATGGCTATATTTGTTGCATCATCCCAATAAGAGTTAGGAACATTCATTTCATTTAACAAAGCTCTAGCCACTTCTGCTATGTGTTTATTCTTCCTCTCTACTGCCCCATTTTGTTGAGGTGTATACCTGCAAGTGAATTGCCTTTTGATGCCATGGTCATGTAAAAAATCTACAAATTCATTTGAAAAATACTATCCCCCTCCATCCAATCTGAGAGTCTTTATATGCTTCCTTGTTTTCTTCTCCACTAGGTTTCTGAATCTCTTGAAGTGGTAAAACACCTCTGACTTTGACTTCATGCAATACATCCAAAAAAACCTTGAATGATCATCTATTAATGTGACAAAATACCTATTACCTCCAATGGATGGCTCCCTTGTAGGTACCCATACATCAGTGTGGTATGAGATTCAACACTTCATTGCTCACATGTGCTCCCTTCTTGAATGGCAATCTACTTTGTTTCCCTAATGGACAAGCATGGCACAAATGTTGCATATTCTGAGATGTAAGATCAGGTAGACCACTCACCAAGCCCTTCCTTTGAATGTCCTTCATCGTTCTAAGTTTATGTGTCCAATTCTTTTATGCCATAAGTCAATTTTTGCAATATGTTTATTTCCAATTGACAAGTAGATAGTGTGAGGGGTTGATGGCTTTACCTCCATGGTGAAGAGTCTTCCTTGCTTCTTTCCTTTTGCTATGAGCTTGTAGTCCTGCATGGGGTCTTCAACAAAACATCCTTGATCATTGAACCTCACCTTATAACCTCTCTCAACCATTTGACCTATTGAAACCAAGTTCTTTGTGATGGTTGGCACATGCAATACATCCTTCAACAACTTCGAGCTTTAAGATCCATTCAATGCAACATCTCCCACATCTGTAATCTTGTGCTCATTGTCATCCCTTCTCTCTACATGGCGAGTGATGGGTGAGTGTAAATTAAAGAAAACATCTTTATTGCAACTCAGATGATTGCTACAACCACTATCAATGTACCATGTAAAATCTTGGTTCCTTTTGTATCCTTGATTGCCTCCTCCTTTGGATCAACAATAGCTTGCATAATGGCCCGGTTTTCCACAATTGTAGCATTCTCCATTGGATGCTTCTCTTCCATGTGATCTTCCTCCTCTTCCTCTACTCCTTCCTCTTCCTCTTGATCCATAGCTTTGGTTTGAGCTTTCTTGGTTGCTTGAGCTTGATCTTGACCTTCCCCTCCGTCTACCTTGGGAGTTTTGTCCACCTCTTTTGCCTTTGCATCTCCCTGCGTAGAAAACTTGGGCTTGGCTGCCCTTTGATGGTGACCCTCCTTGGTTCATCTCCTCGATCACCATCAATGTGACTAATTGATCAAATTCTAGTAGGGAATCCCTCACATAAACTGATGTGGTGAATGCTTTCCACCTTTCATCTTCTCTCAAGCCATTGAGAGTGTACGTGACAAGATGGTCATCTTTGGTTTGGGCTCCCAACTGAGCCTAAGGCATCTACAAGGTCTCCCAAACCTTCTTGGATGCGTCCAAGTCTTGTATATGCCCTATCATGCTATTGTTTATATGTTGGGATAGAATGAATATGACTCTCCTATCCCTTTCTATACATTCATTAAGTGCCTTGACCTGCCCTTGAAGTGGTGGATCATGTACATGAGGCATTGGCTCCGTAATGCTCACTAATCCCCACAATCCTTTGCCTATGAGGTAGTTTCTAACTCTAAATTTCCATGGTTGATAATTGTCTTTCTCTAACTTTTCTATTTTTGCAATATAATCAACCATATTGAGCTCTAAGATGCTCCTCTAGATTCTCCTCAAGTGTTTGTATGCTTTAGAAAGTGTGGATATTACCTTTTAGTAGCTTCTCCCTTGCTAACCTTCGACTACTTGAGATCTCGATTGATGTAGCACCCTTTCGATGTCTTCTTGCTTTGATAAGGCATCCTTGTGCTTCCACGAGTTGTCTTGATTCCTTAAAGTCTTCAATATGATGCCCAATGATGCCTCCAAGCCTCCAAAATGGCTCTGATACTATTGATGGGGGATGATTCTAACACCCCAATGCAACAATGGAAGATGGCTGCTCTCCACTAGGTCCATAAGCAGCGATATATGCTCCTTGTTCTAAACTTTTCTCTTTACCAATATAGATAATTAACATGAAATTTTTCAGACTTATAGAAGACTATAAGAGCTACACAACAAGCTTTAAATCATCCAAAATGGTTATTCCACCTAGGAGAATCACCCTCTGCAATACAGGCTACGTGTTTGCAACACTCTCTGCCTATGTGCAAAGATATACCTTCACAAAGTTAGAGAGGAGAAGACACAAATTCGAATTTCTGCCCTCTTGATTCTCACAATGGCCAAAAGTCTTTACGAAGAGTCACAAATTGACTTATATACTTGTGCCCTAAAAATGGTCCTTTCACACAAGAGACCGGCACTTTATTCACTAAAAGACTAATTTCCTACTAATTTACATGGGTAAGCTTCTAATCTTCTGTGGGGATGCATCTAGAGGACTCCTCTAGTGCATTTACAACGGAAAATATATTACAAGAATGGTTATAATACAAAAATAAGGTGTCCAAATTGGAAAAAGTTTGGGGCCCGTCTTTTTCTCTGCCTTGTGCTCTCTTTAGCTCTGCAACACTCTCCCCCTCTTCGTCTCTGTCGTCCCTTGACAGGCTTTACTTCTTGTCTTTAGTTTGTTGTCCGCATGCATCTTTTGGTCAGTTTTGCCGCCTGGTTGGACTGGCATTCCATTTTAATGGCCCTGTTGTTGATTTTTCGTTTACATCCTCTCGGCCTAATGCATTTGTTTTGCTTTATAAGTCGGGTTGCCACGCACGCCACCAGTGGAAGGTATCAGGATGTGATGCTTCAGTCTTCGATCTGGACCTTCCAAAGATCAAGAGGTTGAAGCACCCTCTTGTGGTTTCGGAACCGCTGGATATCTTCTTGCACTTCTTCATGGACACTTGTTGGCCCTGGTTCCTCCTTCCACCTACGTGCTTTTTCCTTGATATGTGCCCCTGCGGGGCTCTGTGCAGAGATGGGTGTTACGCCCCTGCGGGGCTTCTTGCAGAGATATGTCTTCAGATATTACCTTTTTAGTGAAGCTTCTTTCATTGTCTTCTTCTTTTCTTCTTTTTGCTTGATTCTCCCTCAACACTGCCCCCCTCCTGGACTCTGTCGTCCCCGACAGGCTTTGACGAGCGACGGGCATATGTTCTATATATTTTCTGCTTTGTTTCATTAAGCAAATTGGCTTCACGTATCATTAACTGTTTCCATTGTTCTGCCTTCACACCGTCATTGGGTGGCTGTCTATGGTCCGCGAAGAAGCTTAGTTCGTATGCCACTAATCTAGCATTCAAATTAGAGGACATCTTTAAAAAGACTTCTGAATCAATTTCAAAAAATCCGGTAAAAAACGCTTCTTCGAACGTTTGCATATATGTGCTTGGCAAAAACATAAGCCTTGAATAATAGGCCATTATTGTAGGTCGGCTAGGCATAATAGAAAGATAAAAAATGAGTATGTCTGTTCCCTGATTAATACCAATGAAATTCAAAAATGTGTAGGCCGCATGCTTGAAGACCTTCAATACTGTAAGTATCATACTGAGTAATTTATTTGTCATTTTGACAGTTAAGTCGGGTACTGTCGCATGATTCTGAAGCCAAAATTTGATGGTCTTGGCCATATAATCTTCTGTTGGTAGATAATTATGTGGCGGGCTTGGAAGCAGAGGATAATTTATCCACTGTTTATTTATGGTACCATTTCTTTGTAGGTCCAAAAATTCTCTAGTATCTCTTCGGCGTGGTATAGGACAAAAGGAAGGGTTTACCTGTAAGAAATAAGGTGCTGCTTGCCAATGCACCCTTAGTGTAGGATGTTTCTCCAAAAAATTCCTTCTCCAAACCGGTTGTGCAGCTTCAAATTCTTCTTGAGTGTAAGCGAATGTGTCATGTTTGAAGTTTAGCTGCTCATCTGGACTTTTCTTGGTAATCTTCTTTATATATTGTTTTGTTTTCTCTTTCAATAATCCGTACGGAATGTTGAAAGGCTTCATGATCTTTTCCAAGTCTTTACCTCTAATCTTTGCTTCTTTCATTACTTTAATGACTTTGTTTTCAAAACTTTCTGTCAACCAGGACACCACTAGTGCCCGCTCCTTCTGACTTATTTCTGCAGTGTATGGCATTCAATGATCATCATGTATATCTGCCATCTGCTCATGTATTGGAGAATTACAAATCCGGGGAGATAGAGGACGTACCTCTACCTCGTCAGTAGGATTTTCCTTCGCTGGCTCTACTGGTGTCCCGATTGGTGTTTTCTGCTTTACTTGGGTCTCTAACTGTGCTATACATTCATTCTTCTCTTTATTTTCTTGCATGGCTGCTCTGAGCGCTTCCTTTGCTGCAAGCAATTCATTTCCAATTTCTGCTACGTGATCCATATTTTCAATGTAGCTTGCTGCAAGTTTCCCATGTGCTGTATTCAACTGCTTTTTTACTTCATTTGTTTCTTGAATGTACTTACGTTCCCATTCTTCTCTCAATTCTTGCTCTTGTCTCAGCAAATCTGTGTATTGTGCCACCTGATCTCTTAATTCTTTCTCTTTAGTTTCGGATATCTCCTGCTGTTCAATAGGTTGATCATATAATAATGACTTCATCAGTTCTTACTTTCTATTGCGTAAGTTGTCATTCTCTTCCATGTACACCTTTAATTGTTTCTCGAGCAAAGTGCTTCTAGCTCTCATTCTCTCTTTGTCAGCTTCACTTGCATCATGTAATCTTTGTAAATCAGCGAGCTGTGCCTGAAATTGGTGATGCTGAGTCATCAATGTATCATATTGCGTTTTTACCTCAAGCAACTCCGTGCTTTTGGCTGCTATCTCTTTTTGGGCCTAGATTAATTGTGATGACAATTGTTCACTCATTATTTGGAATTGACTCTTTTCCCTCATGGCCTTATCATAGTCTGCATCTATATCCATCATCTGTTGTTGTGTGTCCATAGCCGTTTGGATCATTTGTTTGACCACAGGCTTCAACTGAGTGACATCCACATTGAGCCATGTGGTTGGTATACTAGGTTCTTCACCTGTTGTGACATCTTTTCCCTGTGCCACATGTAACGTAGTGTCATGGGGCTGCCTAATCTGAAGCTGGATCCTTGGCTCAGCCACCATGTGTTCAATGTTTCCTTGAGGTGTATCATCTGGCACCTCAATCACATTCTGCTCTTGATTTGTGTGTAGGTTTGATTCCGCGTTCATTGGAGTTTGTATTTCTTCCTTGATAGGTTGTTTTGCATATGTAACCGTTGTTGGAGCTTCTTTAATGCGGATCTTTGTCGTATCATTCAATTGAATGACATGTTCAGGTTCAATGGAATCTTCTATGTTCTTTTCCTTTGCTTTGTGGTTGTCTGGCATAACTTCGACTTGATTGATCTCGGTCCATTCTTCCTTGTGAGTTTCTGTCCTTATGTCAGTGTCCAAGGTGTCTTTTTCGTGACTAGATTCTGCATCAGAACTCGAATCATCTAAGCCCAGTTCTTTGTATCTCCCTGTTTGTTTTGGGGTCTTTTCTTTACTCCGGTGTTGTTTCTCTTGACTTTCTTGCCTATAATGATGACCTTGAACATTCAGATTTATCTGCCCTTGCATGTACTGATGTGTCTCTTCTAGGGCAGCAGAGAGATCTCTCTTGGTAATTGGCATTTGGGCTACCAGAATCTTTGGTAAAATGTGTGTCCGCTTTGATTGGGGTGTAGCCTGGGCTTCTTCCTCTCTTAGGCGCTTTGTACCCCTCATGGGTTTCTGTGAACTGGTTCCTGCCTCTTCAACAACAGCAACTGCTTTCTTTTTCTTGGGGACCGTAGCGGATTTGGCATATTTGGCTAGCCCTTCTGAGGTTGGCATCTCACGCAAGCAGTTTTTCATTTCGAGTGCCTCATAGATAAGTAAGATCAAAGTTGAACTCCCACAGAAACTTTTTCTGACCCCACTTCTTCTTTGCTTCAAATAATCTATTTTGGACATAAGGAGTCAGATTCACTTTATTGCCAATTAGTCTCATTGCATGCGAGAGTAGTTGTACGACAATCTTTTGTGGTGTAATATATCTATGCATACTTGGGAAAAAAAAATGTTGGTGCACTAGGCGGACAACATCTTCAATATCAGTCCTGTTGATATCCAAAAAGGACCTCTTTTTAGGATCATGACATTCCTCTTTGATATTAGTGATCCCTTCTTGATTCCATCCAAAGGCTTTGTTGATTATCTCGTGTGAATTGAATGGTTTTCCAGGTACCTACTTTGTCCAATACTCGTGCTTCAGGAACTGATGCCTTATTTGATGCGGGCTGTAGTGTGTTCATCACTTGTGTGCACCTTTGGAAATCTGGCAGATAGATAGGTATCCTCAGAAATGCATCTATTCCTGCTTGTGTCCATACATCCTCTATATGCGGTAATCCTTGTATTATAGTCTTGAAGTCTTGCGACATAATAGGGAAGTAGTGATCCCTATCCATGATCTTTATGGTTGCCATGAAAATAAGGTCCGACACTGGTTGGTCATCAAGAAACCAATGGCCTCTTGCTTTTGTTATTGATTCCAATGGAAGAAGTTGTACCTCTTCCTCTTGAGTAGCTTCAGATGACACTCTTGTGACTTGCTAGATTAGAAGATGGTATGCAAGCAGGATTCAGTGTGTCCTCACATGAAGTACTTGATGAAGGGGTTTCTATAGTGCTAGTGAACATACATTCATGACTGTGTTCATTAGAGTGAATTTTTGGCTCTACGCTTGCGGCTTTGATTGGTCGTTTGTCTAGCAAACTGAATACTTCACGATGTCCTATCTTGGCTGAGATGTATCCTAAATCCAATTGAATGGTCACCTCATATTCGTATATCCAGTCTTGACCTAACACTACATCTTCGAGTAAATCCTGATCATGACACACTAATAGCTTCTGTTCCATAGTGTTGTTGCCAAGATGCAGAGGTAAGGTGATTTCACCTATACATTGAGTAATTGTTCCTCCTATTCCTATCAACTGTGCCATCGATGGACGTAATTCCTCCTTGAGTTTCTGAGTCAAAGAAAGTTTGATACAGCTTATGGCGGCTCCTGTGTCAATGAGAGCATCCACTAAGCGGTACTCCATTTTACCCACTCCCAAATTCAAATATGGTTGTGTTCTCTGTGGACCTAGGTTTTTAGTGGCTCTAAAATTAGCCATTGGGATGAGTTCTTCTCCTAGTCGATATCTCTCATCTCTCTCTCTCATCCACTCTTTCTGTTTCTTAATTCATTCTAGTGCTTCTTGTCTCGCTTCTTCTCGTATCCTTTCCTCCTCGATGCGTCTATTCTTGCCCTTGATTAATCGTGACATTGTTTCTTCAGTCAATGGTTCTAGATATTTGTTCACTCGACATCCACTGATATAGTTTGGTAATACTTCCCCATCTAGGGTTGCTAAGCTGATGGCTCCACTTGTCGATATATGATTGATGATTAATGGGCCATATCCTCTCTTTTGCAACTTCTTAGCATGTTGTTTCAAGGTATATACCAAAACTAAATCTCCTTTCTTCAAATTTTTGTCTTTAATGTGAGCATCAAAGTAGGCTTTCTGTCGCCGTTTAGCAACATAAATGCCTGCTACTGCTTGTAACGTAGTTTTGTGAAGCTTTTCTATTTGATCTAATTGAGCTGATAGTTCATGTCCCGTCCACTCGTAAGTGGTTGCTACTCTGAGAGTGGGAATTAAGAAATCAATTGGCAAAATAGCATTTTGTCCATACACTAGGTTAAAAGGAGTAGTGCCTATGGCGGTTTTGTAGGCTACTCGAAATGCCCATAAAGCATGATGTAATTGCTTATCCCAATCAGATCTACCATTGTTAACAATTTTCGTGAGAACTGTACACAAGATTTTATTCGAACTTTCGGCTTGTCCATTGGCTTGTGGGTGATAAGGAGCTGATTTCTTATGAATTACCAAGAATTCATTCAGTAAGGCTTCTATAACTTCATTCACAAAGTGCGTACCTCTATCACTCACAATTTCTATCGGTAGTCCAAATCTAGTGAAAACGTTCTCAAAGAGAAACTTGGTCGTAGTTCTTGCGTCATTTTTCTTGGTTGCTTTGGCTTCAACCCATTTGGTCAGATAGTTTGTGGCTACAATTATATATTCGGCATGGGATCCTTTCGTTGGTGGGCTAATAGAAGTGTATTCCCCATTTAGTGAAAGGCTCTGGCACTCATCATGGGTCTTAGTGGCATCTCATCTCTTCTAATTGGATATTTTGTTCGTTGATAAGTATCACATCGTTGCACATATGTTACGGCATCTTGATGTAGAGTTGGCCACCACATTCCAGCAAAGAGGATCTTTTTTGCTATTTTATCTGCAGAGAAATGTCCTCCTGCAGCTCCTGTATGTGCCATCTCTAAAACAGCAAGATATTCGTTTTCATGAATGCACAATCGTAATTGATTATCTCTCCCTCGCTTGAAAAGTTGTTTTCCTATAATGGAATAATCCTTGCTCTGTTCTACAAGTGCACGTTTCCTTGCTAAAGTGGCTCCTTCTAGGTATTCTTGGGTCTTTAAGAATTTTACTAGAGGCATGCTCCATCTCAGTGCTACTGTGGAGTAGCATAGAGTGGAGTTCTCTTCTGGATTTTGTTCTTGACAGGTTTGGCAGGCTGATACATAGTTATGCGCATCCCTCTGCATGGTTGGCCAATATATGCCTAATATCCTCAGGGTTTGCCATGTTCCGTTTGCATTCAAATGAGTTTTCCATTGATTTACATGTGCTTTCTGAAGTCAAATTTCCTGTTCCTCCTCTTCAACGCATCTCATTAATAATCCACTTGAATCTTGGTGATACAAACTTCCTGCAATGATATGAAGGTTTTTAGTCTTTCAAAGGTCTTGGGTTCAGTTTGGTGTGATCCCATCTTTAGGTCCATGCGTGAGTATAGGGATCAACTTTTCTGCCCATTGGGGACATACTTCCAGGTTAAAAAGGTACGTATCTGGCAGGTCATCTGGTACTCCTACGGGTGGTTCTCCATGGTTCATTCTCGATAAGTGATCTGCTCTTATGTGGGTATTTCCTGTTGGAGGATAAACACTCCTATGTGCACAAAAAAAGCAAATGAACCCTCCTAGGATCCTGAAATTTTTCAGACATAGGTTCTGTATTTTCTGAGTTTCTCTGAGTATATGCAGAGACTGAAAATGAAATTTTGCAGGCATAAACTAGACTTTAAGATCTTTCAAATGAGAGTAAAATCACTCCATTTGGATAGAACCAGCTGCAACAAAACAGACAACTTGATCTCTTCATAGAGTATGAGCTAACTAGACAGACACTATTCTGGACATTTCTCTGCACATGTGCAGGCACTGAACCTGAGACTTATACCAGACAAATTAGAACTTATAAGCTTTCCAACAAGACAAAAATCATTGCAAATGAATTCTGGATGAAGGAGAAACAACAATTACAAGACCGGGGGGTCTGCCAAAAACATCTAGATAGATAGAGTGTGTAAAAGTGAAATTTCTGCAAAATATGCAGAGAACGGCTAGTAGGGGGTGTGCTTAAGCAAGAGGCAGCTTGGGCAAGTATTTCCACGACTCTAAGTCATAATACAACTCATTAGAGGTTTTAAAGACCACATACTAACCTCTTTAACCAATCAAAAGCATATACATGTCAAAAGTGAGGTCCAATCACATCAAGAGGTGAGCTAAATCTTCTCTAATCAACTTCTTTCCATTATGGGCATAATTGGATGCCTCCAACTCATGGAAATCAGCCTCCTTTGATTGTGGATGATGTGGAAGGTTCAATTTGGGGCATGTTCCCACACTCTTGAGCTTGAAAAACTTTCAACACTCCCCCTCAAGCTCAAGTCTTTTCCTTTCGCTGCTTCAGCCTATGTCTCTTATGTTGATAGCTTCCTTGAATCCTCCAAGCTTTGTACCTTCAAGAAACTTTGTCATCATGTCTGCAATCTGCATTTTAGTGTTCACATACCTTATATCTAGCTCTTTTGCCATCACCTTTTCTCTAACGAAGTGGTAATGAACCTCTATGTGCTTGCTCCTTGCATGAAACATGGGATTGTTAGCTAGATAGATGCTTGAAATGTTGTCTCCATAAAGAGGAAACTCCTCCACTTCTACTTCCAAGTCCTTAAGTAGCTTCTTAAGCCATTGTAGCTCAGTGATGAGTAGCACCTCCTTTAATGTCAATCCGGGAAGACGTGAGGATGGTATGAAGACCTCGAGCAAGTGGCGGCACAAGTGCGTGAGTGAGAAGCACACAAGTATGCACACACATACACACACACGCGCACACAAGGCAAGACAAAGAGTGAGAATCAATGGAGCTTTTTAGATTACTTTCACAAGCTCTTACAAGTTCGTTTCAATTACAATCTAACCTGAAAAATGAGCTCTCTAGCTCCTTTTATAGTTTTTGACTAGCTTTTGGCCCTGTCCAGACCTAGTGTCCGGCCTAGTTAAAAATTAGGTTCCAGGGCTTATTTGGGGGCTCAAACGAGATCTAAAAATTATGAAAATTGGTACGCAACTACTTCTAAGGCTCCTCAAGCTCAAGGACTCCTTGGCTTGCACAAAATGGAGCTACAAAAATGTGAAATGAGATTTACAATGATTATTAGTGATAAAAATCACTGTTGTTGTAGGGATTTCTTCTAGTGATCTGCCATACATATCTTCAAGCTCCCTACTTGCTCTTCTCCCCTGCATGTCCATCTCTCTGGTTTGCATTAATGTCTTGAAAAAATATTGGCCTACTTGCCAGATCTTCTTTGACTGCCCTGTTTGCTCGTGCTGTCCCTTCGCTCTGACTCCCTTCTTTGACTTTCATGTCTTGTACGTCCTGGTGTACCAAGGCTACTGCCAAGCACCTCCTTTAATGTCAATCCGGGAAGACGTGAGGATGGTATGAAGACCTCGAGCAAGTGGCGGCACAAGTGCGTGAGTGAGAAGCACACAAGTATGCACACACATACACACACACGCGCACACAAGGCAAGACAAAGAGTGAGAATCAATGGAGCTTTTTAGATTACTTTCACAAGCTCTTACAAGTTCGTTTCAATTACAATCTAACCTGAAAAATGAGCTCTCTAGCTCCTTTTATAGTTTTTGACTAGCTTTTGGCCCTGTCCAGACCTAGTGTCCGGCCTAGTTAAAAATTAGGTTCCAGGGCTTATTTGGGGGCTCAAACGAGATCTAAAAATTATGAAAATTGGTACGCAACTACTTCTAAGGCTCCTCAAGCTCAAGGACTCCTTGGCTTGCACAAAATGGAGCTACAAAAATGTGAAATGAGATTTACAATGATTATTAGTGATAAAAATCACTGTTGTTGTAGGGATTTCTTCTAGTGATCTGCCATACATATCTTCAAGCTCCCTACTTGCTCTTCTCCCCTGCATGTCCATCTCTCTGGTTTGCATTAATGTCTTGAAAAAATATTGGCCTACTTGCCAGATCTTCTTTGACTGCCCTGTTTGCTCGTGCTGTCCCTTCGCTCTGACTCCCTTCTTTGACTTTCATGTCTTGTACGTCCTGGTGTACCAAGGCTACTGCCAACACCCCCCCCACTCTCGCGTCTGTCGCCCCTGACAGACCCTTGTCTAGCTGCTTTTTGTACGTAGTATTGTACAACATCGGCGGCGAGGTGGTGTTCTTCTAACCTGAGTCCCCTTGCTAGATCTGTCAGCAATGCATCCCAATTGACTGGCCCTGGGACCTCTGGATGTGGCACCCGTAACTGCTCTGAGTGAATGGTTCGCTCCACAGCAAATAAATGGAGGAGATGTGAGGGTCGGGGCACAAATATTTCTGAGTGGTATTCCCAGAACCCTGTTATGAACATCTCTTCGAATGTTTGTTTAAAACAGGCCGGGAGGTATTTTATTCTGGCGTGCCAAGCGTAGATCACCTCTATAGAAGGAGTGGTGCTCATGTCATACACTAAATCTTGGTTTCCTGTAAGGAATCCGACGCCTGAGAAGTGTGGGTCCTTGATATTCTTGAATGTCCTGAATGTAATAAGCATTAACTCAAAAATTTTCATGCACATCTGGGCCATTACATCAGGGGTATTCTTTAATCGGAGGCTCCAGTGCCGTATAGTGGAGATCATGTAATTGACGGTGGGAGGCCCTTGAGGGGGTGCTAGATAGACGGAGTTTAACCATTTGGCGCATCCCTTGATATTCTTGACTGCAATGGTAAACTCTGGCCATGTGCGTCTGCGGAGTACAGGAACATAACAAGGGTTATATTTAATAAAAAGAGGCATATTCGTCCAGGTGCGAACCATCTCCGGATAGGTTTCGAGGAGTCGGATCCTCCAAGTGGGTTGATGAATGGATCCTTTTTTAGCGCTCTCTGGGATGTCATCTGGCCCAAATTGTGTAGCAAACGTTGGAGGCTTGCCACATTTATGTTGGATTTCTGCATTGTAGTCCGCCAGGAGTATACAATAGGGCACGTATTGATCATCATTGGTTCCGATCCATCTATGGTGGGACATGCTGCGGAAGTATTCTGATTTAATAATAGTGTCCTCTATCTTTGCCATAGACTGGATTTGAACTGCGACTCGATCTTCATGAGTTGATGCCGTTTTTTCTAGTGTTTGGAGCCACTCAGGTACTTCGATTTCTAGCGTATCCATTCCTTCTGCGGTTTGTTCCCCACCTGGCATTGGCATAGGAACGTAAGGTTCCTCATACGTCTCATCTACCTCGATGGGTACCAAATCCTCGGGTGCAGGTTCGACCACTGGGGAGGGTTGCCTTTCATGTGTGAGTAATCGTGCCTGTAATTCGGCCACCTGCTCTTTCAATGCCATGACTTCTTCTGAAGTCGTGGTCGTTTCTGTGACTTTGGGTACTGTCTGTTGCTCTTGGAGTTGATTGCGCAGCGCATCACGTTCCCTTTCCAGGTCATCATGAGCTTCTAATAGATCTGCATAGCCGTCCAGGATGGTCTTCATTGTCTCTGAGGGCACAGCTTTAAATTGCTCTGGGTCAATTTCGTGTGGGGAGCCTTCCATTGCAGCTTCTAGATTTGCTTCATTTTGCTGCTGCAGTCTCTTGTTTTCCTCAAGGGCGGCCGCCATGTGTTTTCTGAGAAGTGCCAGGTTACGCCGAACTTTGAGATTATCGGCTTGGTATACCTCGAGCAAAGCCTCTAGTTGTTTGGCACCTGATTCCGTCGATGGTTGGGGTGCTGCCGATAAGGTTTGGTGAGCCTGCTCAAGTGCCGCGTAGCGTTGATTCAGTTCTGCATTTTCTGTGTGTAGAATGTGAAATTGTGTTTGTAAGTTCTGGTGGTGCGTTTCCAGTTGCTGATACCGGTTGTCCAGAGCTTTGTACTCATGTTGGAGCTGATATACACATTGGTTTAATGCAAAAAATATGTTATTTACATTAAATAATGCTGGGAAAGGTGAAGATGCAGGGGGAATGGGGGCGGGAATGGGAGAGGTGAATGCTGTGGATGTAAGTGGAGATGTGGGTGGAGGGGGTATGGGTGATGGTGGCATGGGGGGAGGGAGCGGTGCTGTGGCTGGTGATGTTTCCATCGTGTCAACTGTTTGAGTGACGGTGTAGATGGGAATCGTGGGTGTAGTGGATGTGACATCGGTGAACAGGGTGGTGAAGGTCGGCATGGTGACTCCCCCGAATTGGATTCCCGGGGAGAGTGGGATGCCCATGACAACGGTAGTGGTAGTGGATGTGGTAGTGTCAGTGTCCTGTGGTGGAGTGAACTGCGTAGTGTGAGGTGGGGATGGGGGTGACAACGGTGCTTCGTGATATTCTTCTGCTTGCGCTGACCCGCCTGGTGCTGATGTATCGATGTGAATTTGCTTTCCGGATCTCCTGGGACGAGTAGGAACTCTTTTTTCAAACCTGTGGATGTAGGCCATTGCCTCATGGATGGCTTCGTCCAGTCCTACAGCGTCGGCATGAAGGTTCATGGACTCAATGAACAATTCGTCCACACCTTCCTCCGCTAGCAAGTCGTTCATGAGTCTTTTGCCTTGTTCTAGAGACATCTTATGCTGTTCCTGAACCAGTCGCATGGTTCGATATAGTCTCTTGACTTGTGCCGAATATGCTGGGGCACTTGCTAACTCGGAGAGTTCGTCATATTCTTGCTGTTGTTCCTCTTCGGCTGCTTCTTCATCTCCTCCTGCCTCTTGTTCATCTACGTCGACTTCTACAGTTTGTGGTTGGGTGGGGGCCGATGTTGTTTTGGGTCGTGGTTCCTGAGCGCGCGCTGCTTCAGCTTCGAGGTTAGAGTCATAGATTAATCGGGCAATTTCTTCATCCGTGAGGTCCTCAAGAGTAAATCCCTGCGGGAATTCCAAATCGGATGGAATGGGTGGAAACACCAGATTAGGCCCCTCCGTGCTTGGTCTTGGTAGCCGGATTGTGAATGGCCTAACTCGTCGTGTCTGGGGAGGAGTGATTTCTGGTGTAGCGGTAGCTCCCCTTGGTTGAGCACAGGGTAGCTGGACTCCCCCCCTCATCTTCTTGGACGGGGGACCTGCTGTTGATAGTCTTCTTTGGAATTCTTGGACTCGGGACCATACGAGTGCTCGCTGAACAGGCACGTCATAAGCCAAGCATCTATAGATTATTCTGGTCAAAGCACAACACCCGTGGAGCACATTCTTCTGTTTCTTGTTCCACCTTTGATGTGCTAGGTGGATCTGGTCTATGATCCAGTGTGGAACATTGATGGGCAGGCTTTCGGTTTCTGCTAGATATAAACTGAACCATATTTTTTTCGGGGGCATTGTGAATCGTTCTTGGGCGGGAAAAGCGAAGTGTTGCATGATGGTGCGCAGGTGAAGCGCAATGGTAGGTGTCATGGCTACCATATCCTTCAACTTATTCAGATCCTTGTGCTTCATTCGACCTGGGACCATGGTTTCCTTTTCTGTTGGGATGTGCATGCCGTACATACCCAACGCTTCTCTTACCAGATTGAGGCTCAACTTGAATCTTTTGAGCTCATTACCCGGCAGCAGTGATGGCAACACAAAGGTGCTGTCGCCACCCTTGGCTCTGCTTGGCGTGATGGTACTGATCAGATAAGAGCATCGTAAAAAATCCGGCTTTGGTAAGTGAGTCCTGAAATAACTTTCCACACCTGCTTTGACCCAAACTGATCTCATGACTTCAGCATTTTGGTAGCTTTCAAATTCGCGTGTGAAAAAGTGGTATCGACCCCATTTGCCATTGAATTCCAATTCTGCTTCCCAGAAGTAGGTTCCATCGCCCAGTGGTCCAGCAACATCACTGAACCAATGCGCATGCTTACCTACTTGAGAGGTGTGTCCTTGAGGAGGATCCTGGATGGGGAGCACATGCACTTCTTGAAGCTCTTGCGGTCTTGCAGTGAGACGTGGCTCAAGGAGAAGTGTTTCTATGTCCACGATCTGGGGACCAGATCCGGCTTGAGAGCTGGTACCTGCTTCTGCCATGGCCCTGTTTGCTGATTGGTTCTGTGAGAGTATAGAACCAAGTGTTAACATTATAATGGACAAAATAAATCCGTTGTTGTCCCCGTTACAACATTAACATAAGGTAGATGGTGAGTTAGTGGTTAGTAAGTGCATGAAGGCAGTGTGTGTAGTTAGTGATTGTGTTGTCCTAGGAAACTATTGCAGTTAGTAAGTGGGTTATGAATTTACAAATTGGGGTCAGGGGGTTTATTACAGGCCCTAGGCTGCCAAATGCAGTGAATGGGCTTTGCTTTCGGTTTCGGAGAGTCTCTAAAGAGCTTTCTCGGTGTCGTGGTTTGAAAACGAGGCCTTTTTGGGACCCATATACAATTGATTACATGTACGCTCTTGGGTTTTGGTGTGTACATGAGTGTCGAGAACGAGTGAAATCTGGCAGTATGCGTCGCTGCGTTATGCTGTTTAAGTTGTGGCCTCAGCTTAGCTACTTGTGCCATCAAGCAAGCCTTAGGCACCCAAATTTGTCTTGATTGTGGGCTTGCCTTCATCGACTTCTTGGGCACCCAAATAGATTTTACTTTAGCAGAAAAATTTCTGAAAGACTTCTTATTAGCGTTGCGTTGTTGGTCACTAATAAGAGGCTTTGCCCTTGTAGTTGACGGTGGTGCAACTGGTCGTTCGCCTTTCCTCACCCACACCTGATCTATTTGCTGGGCTGTTCTGCTGCGCCGGTACTCTTGATCTCTGGCATAGGTAGTACCCTGCTTCTTCTGCCTTTGATCCACCTTGGGTTGCTGCCTCTTTCTAGCCTTTGGAAAAGAAGGGAGTTCCTTTGCATTCCTGCCTCCTTTTTTGCGAATATCATTCCTCTGCAACACATAGTTTTGGACAAGAACAGCATGGTCATCTTCAAGTGTACCCCTGGAAGGACCAGGAGTCTGTGCCTTTCCTAGTTCCTTGAGTGCTTGATTGTCTAATTCTACTGTAACTCGACTATGATTGACCCAAACCTGGAGAAGTCCACTTCTTAGGTTTAGATTGACTGCTTGGTCATAAATCCAATCTTGACCCAGGACAAGAGGCTCAGTGAGATCCTCATCCTGACACACTAGTACTTTAACTGTCATTGCTTCATCATGAATGTAGAGGGGAAGTTCCACCTCGCCCATGCAAGGGGTTTCCACGCCTCCCAATCCTATAAGATATGCCTCCACAGGATTGACAGTTAACTGTAACTCTTGACAGTAAGACAACTTAACAGCGCTAGTGGCAGCACCTGAGTCAATCAAGGCTCTTACAGTCCTTGTACTCTTTCCTTGTCCTATATCTAAGGTTACGAAAGGACGTCTATCAATTATCCTATGCGAGCTTGTTCCTGCGACTTCACACATTGCCACATGATATCCTTGATCTGCATAGTCATTTGTCCTCGGCTGCTCTCTACCTTGCCTACGTAATTTCATTCTTCTAATGCGTTCTAAAGCTTCTGCTTGAGCTTCTTCTCGCACTCGCTTTTCTTCCTCTTTGCGTTTCTTAGCAGTATTGAGTCGGCTAAGCATTTCTTCTGTGAGGGGTTCCTGGTACAACTTGACTCTGCAACCGCTAATATAATTTGGGAGAACATCACCCTCTAATGTGGCCAATTGTACCGCTCCGCTTGTGGAGATCCTATTGATGATCATAGGTCCGTAGCCTCTCTTTTCTAGCTTCCTCGCGTGTTGTTTGAGTGTATAGACCAAGACTAGATCTCCTGCTTTCAGGCCTTTATCCTTCACATGGGCATCGAAATATGCCTTCTGTCTCTTCTTGGCTGCATATATCCCTGCAGCGGCTCTCAGTCTTGTCTCTCCTAATCGTTCAAGGTCAAAGATCCTAGAGGAGAGCTCATGACCCGTCCATTCGTGCTCTTGTGCTACCCTCAATGTAGGGATTAGGAAGTCCAAGGGTAGCACAGCGTTTTGGCCGAATACCATCTGAAAGGGGGTGGCTTGGAGCACCGTTTTGTAGGCAACTCGGTATGCCCAAACAGCATGGTGTAGCTGTTTGTCCCAATCAGAGCGTTTAGTGTTCACTAGTTTTGTCAGTACATTGCATAAAATCTTATTAGTACTCTCAGCTTGACCATTAGCTTGAGGGTGATAAGGGGCAGACTTCTTGTGTATGACCAAGAATTCTTGGAGTAGATTTTCAATCACTTCGTTCAAGAAGTGAGTGCCTCTATCACTTACAAGCTCTATGGGTAGTCCATATCTCGTGAATACATTCTCAAACAAGAATTTGGCAGTTGTTTGAGCATCGTTCTTGGTTGTAGCCTTTACCTCTACCCATTTGGTGAGATAATCTGTTGCCACAATGATGTATTCCGCATGAGAACCCTTAGCTGGGGGATTAATAGGACCTACGAAGTCTATTCCCCACTTAGAGAATGCACGCCCACCCATCATAGGTTTCAGCGGCATCTCATCTTTGCGTATAGGATACTGAGTCCTTTGACAGATATCACACCGTTTCACATAGGTATGTGCATCCATGTGAAGTGTAGGCCACCAAAAGCCCGCAAATAGTATTGCCTTGATTACCCGATCTGGTCCAAAGTGTCCTCCTGCTACACCTTGGTGAGCAGTTTCTAAGATCTTAAGATACTCACTTTCATGGACACACAGTCTCAGGTAACCATCTTTACCGCGCTTATATAGATTATCACCTATGAGTGAATAATCCAGGGCTTCTTGTTCTAAACTCCTTTTCCTAGCTAGAGTCATGTCTGGGGGGAATGTGTTTGTCCGCAAGAATGATACTAGAGGTTCACTCCAATCTGGCACAATGGATACTTGATAGAGAGTGGCATGTTCCACAGGTGGTTTAGTGCAACAGATTGGGCATTCCTTGCACAACTTCTGGACATCCGCTTCCATAGTGGGCCAGTGCACTCCGAATCTCTTTAGAGTCTGTAAAGTTCGTTGTTTTGAATGGTGTTGTTCTAATGCACCTACATGTGCTAATTGCAACCATTTAGCGTACTCATCCTCTTCCACGCAACAAGCCAAGATCCCTTGATCTGTGTGCTTGTACATGCTGCCTGCCATGATGTGATATTTTTGGGCTTTTACTATCTCTCTATTCCGTGTGTTCACCACTGGATGATTAGGCCCGTATGTCAATACTGGTACTATTGGCTTGGCCCACTGCGGCACCACTTCCAAATTAAACAAGTAAGCATCAGGAAGGTCATCTGACACTCCTTGTGGGGCTTCTCCCGATGTGAGCCTAGAGAGATGATCGGCTCTCAAATGAGTCCTACCTTTCCTTACCACAACCTCAAAATCGTATTCCATTAGCAAGAGAAACCATCTCACTAACCTTCCTGTATTGCATGGCTTGTTTACAAGATATAACAATGCCTGATGATCAGTAAAAAATTTAAACTTATTTGCAAGCAAATAGTGTCTAAATTTCTTAACTGCATATACCATGCCTAATCCTTCTCGCTCTGTAGTGGTGTAATTCCGTTCAGCCGCATTCAATTGTCTACTGGCATAGGCAATTGGAAGATCCATATTACCTTCACCAGTAGGTTGTGCAAGCACACATCCAATAGCATAATTGGATGCATCAACATGAACATGGAATGGCTTATTCCAATCTGGTGTGGTCAAGATTGGTGCTGAACATAATCTTCGTTTAAGTTCTTGGAAGGAATTCTCACATTCATCCGTCCACTCAAAGGTTGTCAGGAGTCCGTACATGGGCTTTGCAATGACAGCATACATGTGTATAAATCGTCGATAATAACCGCAATGCCCCATGAAAGCTTGTACTTCCTTGACATTCTTTGGCCTAGGTAGCTCTGCTATGGCTCGCACTTTCTCTTCGTCAGTAGATATGCCATTCTTTGACACTATGTGTCCTAGAATCTTGCCTTGCCTGACCATAAAAACGCACTTTTCTGGGTTCAGGCAGACTTGGTACTCTCTACATTTGTCAAAGATTTGCCTGAGTTCCGGAATATGGGTTTGTCTAACATTGGAATGAGCACAAAGGTCATCAACATAGACTTCTAAACTCTTCCTCAGGAACTCCTTAAACACATGGCACATCAGCCTCTGGAAAGTAGCAGGTGCATTGGTAAGCCCAAATGGCATTACTCTAAAAGCAAAAATGCCCCATTCTGTGGCAAAAGCTGTCTTATGCTGATCCTCTGGAGCTATGGCTACTTGATTGTAGCCCGAAAATCCATCAAGGAAGCTGTACACTTCCTTGCCTGCCACTCTTTCTAAGAGATGCTCTGTGATGGGAAGCGGATAGTTATCTCGAATTGTGGCGGCATTAACCTTTTTCAAGTTAATGCACACACGCAGCTTGCCATTCTTCTTGGGCACCACTACGATGGGGGATACCCATTCAGTGTGCTCAATTTCATAGATAAATCCAGCTTCGACCAGTCTATCTATCTCTTCCTTGATCTTAGCAGCATAATTATCGTTATATGTATAAGGCTTTTGCTTAGAGGGTTTGGCGTCTGAAGTCATGGGGATGGTGTGTGAGCATATGTCCGGGTCAACACCTTTCAAATCCTTGTAACTCCAAGCGAATACATCTCTGTATTCTCTTAGCAAGGCAATCAATTCGTGCTCTTCTTCTTCTGTCAGGTCATGGCCTATATACGTGCATCTCTCCTCTCCTTCTTCTAGGGCCACTACTATTTTCTTAGTAGTTTCTTTGTTATCATAGGCCTCTCCTGATTGTGCCTCTCGTTTAGGCATTCTTATCATGACTCTCCTGTCATCTATCTCATACTTCTTAAAATTTTCGGGGACCTCAAACAAAGATTCTTCCTCTTCTGGTGAGGCTTCTCTCTTCTTTCGTTTCTTTCCTTCTTCCTTCGGGGTCACATGTGTTGCTAATCTTACATTAGTTGTAACCTCTCCATGCCTCTGGGGTTGAAATTCTACTTCATGGAAGTATTCTTCATCTGATGCAAATGGTGGGTCCATAATGATTGATTCTAGATCGGAGTCACTTGCATCCTCAAATGCATCAGGGCTAGGTTCGCATTCTTCTAGAACTGCCTCTCCCATGATTGGCTCTATGGAGAAGACTGAAATATCATAACCATCCTCATCACAGTGAGGTGTCCATTGTTCTTCGTTGATGGCTACGTCCATTGTTGCTAAGATTTCTGCCCAACCATGAGGTTCAAATTCTTCGTCTGGAAAAACTACAGGTGCATAGGCTGGGTCTTGGATTGATTTATGGGTTTCTTTCGCACCTACCTCTCTGGCTTTCTCTCTTTTCTCTTCTTCTACTGCTACCTTGCACATCCATAAGTGGGTGTCTTCATGCATCCATGAGGATCCAGACCCTATGGAATGCACAGATTCTGTATCATCTTTGGCTCTATGGATGGGATTCCACTGGATAGGAGGGACATCTCTATGGGAATAATCTTTGAGATTGACTTTGGTCGTAACACCCAAGTGTTGCAAATACAAGGAGTTGGTTCCCCAATCCTGTACCACTTGCAATTGTCGCATAAATGGCCTTCCCAAAATCATCTCATAGGCATGATTTTTGCTGAAATCACATATGGCAAAGGTATGTTCAAACTCGACACCACAAGTGGTGAGAGTTATTCCTTCTAGCAATCCTAGGGGTCTCTCTATGTGACCATCGGCCATCTGCAATTTCATTCTCGTCGGCCTGAGTGCCGGCTTGCCCCAACGCTTCCAAAGGGAAGTAGTGGCAATTGCAACTCCTGCACCTGAGTCTAAAATTGCCTTGGTGGTGTACTCTTGGTAGGTGATGGGAAGATAGGTGTTCCCTTCTTCGCCTTCACACATATCCCCTATCTTATCCAAGGGAATTTCTGGCACTGTCCTATGGGATCCTACCCGGGAACGAGATTTTGCTATCTCTGGTACTTGTTTGGCTACGTGTTTCCATAATTCAGGTCTAACCTTGAGTAGCTCTTCTAACTTGAGATTACATTGCACGTTAGTGTTCTTCACTACCTCTGTGTTCCTAGGTATGACTGAGTCGTCATTCCTTACCATGACTGTGGGTGCTCTCATACATGTGGACTTTGCTTCCCAAGGGCCTGTGAAGTGGGGTAGCTCTTGTATGGAATTCGACTCAAAGTCTAATCTCTCGTGAGACTGAACACTCTCATGCTCCCCGTAAATGGATGGGATGTCTTGTGGGAATTGGTCGTGTGCATCGTCCACAAGTTCAAAAGGAGGGGCGACCTCACTTTCGTTATCCCATTTATCTTCTTGAATCTCTCGTAGGAAGTCTGGTGCAAACCGATTCATAGAAGAAGAAGTGTCTGGCTCCGTAGAGTTAGGTACATATGCTACCTGGGACGGAGGGCTTATCCTATCGTTGGCTCTTTCCTCGTTGTCATAGATATTTGAAGCACAAGTTTCTTGGGGAGGATTACTTATGCCATTGCTTTTCCGCACAGGCTCATACACTTTCTGGGAAGGGATGTGGGTTACCTGTGGGGTTGCATACGCTTTCGAGGGAGGCACCTGTGACCTCTGGGGAGGAAGATAGGCTCCTTGAGGAGGCACATGAGCTTCCTGAAGAGGCTGGCTTATCCGTTCTCTTGCCCTTTCCTTTTTTTGAGGGATAGGCTCCTCTTCTGGCTGTGCAGTTAGCCTCTCTAATCTTTCTAAGGAGGGGAGGTTGTCTGGTTTAGTGGAATTGGCTGCATAAACTTCCGATGGGGAATGGCTCAGGTTTTTGCTTGCTTTTTCTTTCTCCCGATTTTTTTCTTCCTTGTCCGATCTGGCAATTATCCTCTCTAACTTTTCTAGGAATCCATCCAAGTGTAATTGCGTCTTGGCTGAGCCCGAGTAATTGAAAAGGCGACTGGCTTCGAACATAGTCTGAGCCAATGCGACCATTTTCGCGCATAGTTTGGTTCTTTCTATCTCTAGGTCAGCTCTAGGATAGCACTTGGCATGATCCGTGACGTTTGGCCCTTCTTGGATTCTGGCCTGATATGCTTTGAGCATCATGTCTAAGTCTTCAGGAGTGGGATCAGCTAACACTGATCCTACTCTAGGGGGTGGTGGGATTTGATAAGGCGATGGGGAAGGTGGTGAGTCGGATAGAAATGGGAGTGGTGGAGGCGGGGTGATGTGAGAGGGAGTTTGAGCTGTGAGTTCAGTTATCCTCGCTTTGGTTTCTCTTATGCTTTCCTCCAGCTCACTCATCTTTTTGGCCCATTGTCGTTTCATTCTTTCTCGACTATCTTTCCATGCTCTAGTCCTTTTCTTTGTCACGCTCTCGGTTTCACTAGCCTCTGGGCCCTTTTCCTTGCTTGTCTCTTGGTTTTGCTGTAAAGCCTGAGCTCTAGTGACTACCTGCACTGGTGCAGTGGAAGTGACGCTTCCTGAGGGATCTACAACCAAACCGATCACATTGATAGGAGTGATTTTTGGCATATTATTAGGGTTCTTAGGACAATCTCGTAAGAGATGCTCTTTTCCACAATCTTGGCAGAAACCTTGGATAGTCACTGACTGGGGTTGTGTAGGTGGAGGCAAGGGACAATCACGAATGAGATGATCTCCTTGGCATCTGTAGCACGGTCCTCTTGGGAATGGAGGTCTTACTTGCCTAGGTTGAGGCCTGGGGTTGGGGTTTGCATACATGACATTCGTGTAATCTGACTCCCAACTAGGTTCACTTGGTTCCTCACTATAGTAAGACTCACCGTGTTCTGGAGACTGCATGTAGTAAGCCTGGGGACTATCGACATGTGTAGAATCAAAGCTATGGTCACTTGGGTCATTTTCCGAGATCAATGGGGTTACTGGTACTATGGCTCTATTCAGGTTCTCTTCTGCGACAGTATACTTTACTGGAATCACGTTAGCGGGGTTTGGGGGCTGTTGAGCTAGCACCGGTTGGGGTCTCTGTTGGGCCTGATATGGTTGCTGATAGGTTTGTTGGGGTCTAGCATATTGTGGTAGTGGATTTTGGTTTTGGTATCTGCCTTGTTGGTAGGGCTGCGGGTAGGGTTGCCTAACAGTCTGCTTGTTGTATGGGCAATCTTGCGCGGTGTGGTTGGTGTATTTCCGTTCTATGGTGCAGTACTGGCTACTAGGGTTTACTTGGGGTTGAGCCATAATGGGACAGACATTCGCCATATGGTCACCACCGCATGTATAGCACCTTTTTACAGGAGCAAACCTTGGAATTTGTTTGCTAGTCACACCTAATTTCTGAGCTACCTTCTCAGCAAGTTCCTCGATTGATGTAGATTGCATGGAAGAGTGGCTAGATGCGCTATCTGAATCTTTATAGATTTTGGAAAGCTCTAGCTCTTCCCCTAGGTTATCCTCAATGTCAATGCACATGCGTACACACTCTTCTATAGTCCTAGGGTCCTTCAGATACACATAGGATCTCAATTTCGTACTCAACAATCCATCAAGGAATAGGGCTACTTGTTTAGCCGATGTGGGTAGCTCCGAAATAGGACATCTTTCAAGGTATTGCCTAAATCTTCTTCCTGCAAGTCTCACAGTCTCTTGCGGGGTTTGCTTGAAGCTGTGAATCAATGAGGAGGTATTGTGTCTTATGCCGCTCTTAGAGAACTCTACAATGAATGCCTCTAGGAGTTGGTCTATGCTCCTGAACTGACGCTCATCTAATGGCTGAAACCATGTGAGTGCTGTGTTCCTAAGGGTTAGACCGAAGGCATTGTACTGCGTGAACAAATCCTCCACTTGTTCAGCTCTCAAGACTTGCTTGAACTCCGCCACATGATCATAGGGATCTCCTGTGCCGTCAAAGTAATTCTTCATGGACTTAACTAGCTGGGTGGGTCTCAAAGTTCTTGCGTGCTCTCTAGGCCTCGGCAGAGGGAATCCATCTACATTTCTTTGGTTCCTGTGGGCTCTATGCATCTCAGGTTCTACCCTATTCGTCTCTGTTCTCGTTCTTTCTCTGCCCACGGGGTTGGCGAAACTTACTTCTGGTTTATCCCTACTTCTATCTCTTTGTGTACCATGAGCTTGGGAAGTTCCAGCCCCAGGGTGACCATAGGATACATTTGATCTTGGTTGGGGAAAAATAAATTCACCCTTCCAAGTGTAGGCATGCCTATCATTTTCTGTCACCACAAAGATCCGTCCTGAAGCATGATCTAAGTAGGTCACTCTGCCTGGGCTATCCGGATCCTTAAGCTCATAGATCATGATATTTCCTATGTCTGTGGGCTGATTAGACTTATACCTCCAAAAGGCTTCATCAGTTTCTCGATTGAGGAGCAACTCTATGCTCTTGTTGTCTTGGGGGACCCATTCAGGCGTGATAATCCTAGTGAGAACTGATTTACCTCGAGGGGTTCTAGGTTCCGCACCCATGTTCCCTTGTTCTAGGTCACCTAAATCCGCTTCTGAGATTACATTTCCAAATTCATCTGTCCTATCAGGGTGACTAGTGACAACATATATAGTTCCTTCTTTGTCCAGGTATGCACCATTTTCAAACTTGACAGCCGGGTGCTCTAGTCCAATGGATTGGTCAGGGTTTTTAATCTGGACCACCGATCTTCCTAGGCCGTCCTCATAGATGCTAGCACCTAATCGGTTGGTCCTAAGGTACTCCAGCTGCGTTTTGTAAGGGCCTTCTACCCTGTATAGGTAAGGCACTCCTGAACTTCCCGTAGGTCTGTCCATGCCTTGAGACATTTCTGAATCACTGGTCTCAGAGCTAGGGTAGTATGAGTGGTGGCTCAACTGCTGGGCCCAAGACCTTGCAGTATGATTGACACTAGCCTCTGAAGACCTAAGGCTTTGTCTCTCCCTTGCTAGGTGTCGTCCTGATCTAAGGTTCATATGCCTAACTGGTTAGCCCAAATTTTTTTCCCAGAGTACAACCTCGTTGCCGATCAATTGGTACCAGTCACTTGATTCTTTTTAGTTAATTATTGTGTTTATGGTCTTGTCTGATATCACGTCGTCGGAGTACTTGAGTGTTCTTCGTAATTTTCAGGTTGATCGTTCCACGTTAGGTTCTTTTCCTTTAGGTTATCGACAGTACAGTAACTAAGTTTTTAGCTTGAACTTGAGTTCCTTAATAGTCTTCAACTTGATAACTGCCTATCGTTGCCCTGACTTACTCCTATCTCTACTCGTTCTTAGCTTGAGCTAGGAAATGACAGAGGGAGTTGAGAATATTCCAACCTTACTTGTTGTTCCCTTGCTTTATGGTGCTCAAGAACCCGGTTCTCAAGCTTGCAAAGACACCTTGCTTCGTACGCTCTCAGTTGCTCTCAATGGACCTATAAAAGTCCCACGGTTAGCTCAATGCTTATATTCAAAGGACAAAACCAACCACTTTCATTCATGTGACACAAACACACATCTGCATTGTGACTTTTAGGAAAATAGTTCTAAAGACCCCTGACTTTGATCCCCCTGGGTATGGTCAACTTCAAAATACCTTCTCTGAAAATCAATGCATTATCTTTATAAAAAACAGTTGAGGGCGCGTAGTATATGCCTCGAGCTTTCCAACAACCCAAGAGCTCAAAAATTGGATTTCGTATGAAAAAGTTAGGGCTGTTCAGGGTTTAGGGAGTTAAATCAGGGTTCAATACAAGCTAACAGTCGAACAGGAATACTCGCATAACTTATGGCACGGCCTAACAATGCAATACTACACCTTAAAGCTTGTCCCACACTTAAACACAATTTAGACCAATCACTTTGCCTTAAAAATTTGACCTAACTTGCCCTTCTAACGCGTTCGCAAAGTCTGTCGGTCGCGATTGACAGGTCAGTCGCGATCGACGTGTCGATCGCGATTGACAGGTCCGTCGTGGCTGTCAGTCGCGATTGACTGGTCAGTCGCGATTGACAGGGGTTACGAAAAGTCAATCAGTCGTGGTCAAAGCGTCGTTGACTCTGTCGGTCGCGATTGATGAGTCGATCGCGATTGACAGGTCGGTCGCGAGGGTCTGTCGATCGTGGTCAAACAGTCGTTGACCGTGTCGGTCGCGATTGACAGAGCCGTCGTGGTCTGTCCGTCGTGGTCAAACCGTCGTTGACTGTGTCGGTCGCGATTGATGAGTCGATCGCGATTGATGACTCGATCGCGATTGACACGTGTCAAGCGTATGGTCAGTCGGTCGTGGTCAATCGGTCGTTGACTCTGTCGGTCGCGATTGACAGAGCCGCTGTGGGCTGTCGGTCGCGATTGACGTGTCGATCGCGATTGACAGATCTGTCCGTCGTGGTTTGTCGATCGCGATTGACAGAGCGATCGCGATTGACAGAAATCTGTGGAATTTCAAAAAACTAAACACATTTTTGGGAAGCCCTTGGCCTGTAGGTCATGGATATGCACTTTGTTTAGCAATTAGAGCAATTTTTCTGTCGGTCGCGATTGACAGAGCTCGGCGACACACAGACAGTTACACAGATTTCCGTACCTGCGCAGCGTGCTGGGGATGATGATGCGGCCTGTACCTGCAGAAAGCTCACAAAACATGCAAAAAACAGCACATGCAAATTTGCTCTCTCGCTCTCTCTCACAAGTGAAATGAGGGAAATGAGGTGGAGATGGGGATATAGTCAAAAAACTGAAATTTTCGCGATGGTGGAGATGGACGTGGGAGATGGTGATGATGATGATGGTGATGAAGATAGTGAAGAAAGTAAAAGAAAATCGATGAGAGTGAAGAAAATACCTACAACTCCAACGCGTCAACTCTACGTCTTACCATCACACGCTCGTCCTCAAAGCTCGATCCCCGGCAACGGCGCCAAAATTTGGTGTAGCTCAGTGATGAGTAGCACCTCCTTTAATGTCAATCCGGGAAGACGTGAGGATGGTATGAAGACCTCGAGCAAGTGGCGGCACAAGTGCGTGAGTGAGAAGCACACAAGTATGCACACACATACACACACACGCGCACACAAGGCAAGACAAAGAGTGAGAATCAATGGAGCTTTTTAGATTACTTTCACAAGCTCTTACAAGTTCGTTTCAATTACAATCTAACCTGAAAAATGAGCTCTCTAGCTCCTTTTATAGTTTTTGACTAGCTTTTGGCCCTGTCCAGACCTAGTGTCCGGCCTAGTTAAAAATTAGGTTCCAGGGCTTATTTGGGGGCTCAAACGAGATCTAAAAATTATGAAAATTGGTACGCAACTACTTCTAAGGCTCCTCAAGCTCAAGGACTCCTTGGCTTGCACAAAATGGAGCTACAAAAATGTGAAATGAGATTTACAATGATTATTAGTGATAAAAATCACTGTTGTTGTAGGGATTTCTTCTAGTGATCTGCCATACATATCTTCAAGCTCCCTACTTGCTCTTCTCCCCTGCATGTCCATCTCTCTGGTTTGCATTAATGTCTTGAAAAAATATTGGCCTACTTGCCAGATCTTCTTTGACTGCCCTGTTTGCTCGTGCTGTCCCTTCGCTCTGACTCCCTTCTTTGACTTTCATGTCTTGTACGTCCTGGTGTACCAAGGCTACTGCCAACAGCCATAATAGCTCACATGTAGCCAATGCTAAACCTCTGTACTCAGCCTCTGTGGATGAAAGAGCAACAGTGGGTTGCTTCTTAGAGCTCCAAGAGATGACTTTTGTACATATCATGAAAACATAACCCGATGTACTCCTTCGATCATCCTTGCTACCTGCCCAATCAGCATCACTATATCCTTTGACACTTAGATCAGCATCATATGAGTAAAATAGACCTTGGTTGATGGTGTGCTTGATGTAACGAAGCACCTTTCTAGCTGCCATAAGATGATCATGAGTAGGTGCATGCAAAAATTGAGAGAGAACACCTACTACATATGCAAGATCAGGTCTAGTGAATGTAGCATAAATTAATGAACCAATTATGCTTCTATATAGTGTAATATCTTGTATAGCCTCTCCTTGACTTGCAGCCAACTTTGTATTGGGCTCCATGGGCTGAGAAAGTGGCTTACAACCACTCATACCAAAGTTGTATAGCACATCCAACAAGTATTTTCTTTGAATCAAGAAGATTTACCGTCTTGTCTCCTTGCTTCTTCATGTAAAGTGATGGATCTGCAACACTTTCTTTGTATCCACAATGTGATAAATAATCCACTAACCTCTGATTCCAGACCCTTGGGGCTTGCTTTAGTCCATATAGTGCTTTCCTTAGCTTGCAAACATGATTTGGGTACCTCATACTAGCAAATCCTTGAGGTTGGCTCATGTAGACTACTTCTTCAAGCTCTCCATTGAGGAAGGCATTCTTCACATCCAATTGATATAAGCTCCATTTCCTTGATGTGGCCACTGCAATCAAAGTCCTAATTGTTGGCATCTTGGCTACGGGGCTGAAAGTTTCATCATAATCTATCCCGTAGCTTTGGGAGAAGCCTTTCGCCACTAACCTTGCTTTGTACCTAGCAATGGAACCATCTGAATTTCTTTTAATTTTGTAAACCCACTTATTACCTATCACCTTCATGCCTTCTTGAGCTAGTACCAAGCTCCAAGTATGGTTCTCATCAAGTGCTTTGAGCTCTTCCTTCATTGCCTCTTGCCATTCCTTGCAATCCTTAGCTTCTTCATAACTAGTTGGTTCTTTGTCCTTGATTACCTGAGTCATGTATGCATAATGCTTTGCAATGAAATTATCATATGTTAACCTTTGTATTGGATATCTTACTCTTGAAGACCTTCTTTCACTTCCTTTAGGTGTGGTTGCCATCTTCTTTCTTTGTTTGGCCACTCCTGGAGTTTGAACTTCTTCTATCTCTTCATCTTCCAACATGTTCTTGTCCACATAGCTTCCTTCTTCAACCGAAATCTTCTCTTTGCCTTTGACTTTGCTTTCTTCAGAGCTGGTCTCTCTTTCCCTAAGCCTTCCACTCCATGGTGAGGGTGTCCTTGTGTTGCATGAGTTGCTTGGACCACTTAAATCCATGCTTTCTTGAACTCTATCGTCATTCTTCAAATCTGTCTCACCTATGTCTTCAACCTGCAATGGACTCGTGCATGCATACCAAGGCTTCAACTCATCAAAGACAACATCCCTACTTACCTTCATCTCCTTGGTGATGGGGTTATAGCATTTATACCCCTTTTGTTCCATAGAATATCCCAAAAAAATACATCTTTCATATTTGGCATCTAACTTTGACCTCAACTCTTGAGGTACATGTACATAGCATATACAACCAAAGACTCTAAGATGTGAAATGCAAGGTTTTCTTCCACTCCATGCTTCCTCAGGGGTTAGATGATGTATACCTGATGTAGGACATCTATTCATGATGTATGTGGCTGTATATGTAGCCTCTCCCCAATAACAATGCGGCATATTCATTTTGTTGAGCATACACCTTGCTACCTCTGCTATGTGTTTGTTCTTTCTCTCTGCTACCCCATTTTGTTGAGGGGTATACCTGCATGTAAATTGTCTTTTGATGCCATTGACCTGCAAAAATTCAGAAAATTCATGGGAGAAGTACTCTCCCCCTCCATCAGATCTCAAAGTTCTGATAAACTTGCCAGATTCCTTCTCCACCTGTGCTTTGAATTTCTTGAAGTAGTGGAACACATCTGATTTGTTTCTAATGCAATACAACCACACTTTTCTTGAAAAGTCATCAATGAAGGTTACAAAATACCTATTTCCAGCAAGGGATGCTTCTCTTGTTGGACCCCAAACATCCGTGTGAATGAGGTCTAAAACATTTGCACTTACATAGGTACTCTGCTTGAAGGGCAGCCTTGATTGTTTTCCTTATTGGCAAGCTACACAAATTTCATGCAACATTTTAGATGTAAAATTTGGTAGGCCTCTTACCAAGCTCCTCCTTTGCATGTCCTTGAGCTTTTGTAGGTTGATGTGACCTATTCGTTTATGCCATAGATCCAAATCTGCTATCCTCTTGTCTCCATATGTGACATACATTGAATGGTGTTGCGGATTTATGTCCATTGTGAACATTCTCCCTTGCTTTTTTCCTTTTGCTATGAGCTTGAAACCTGCCCTTCGATCCTCAACAAAACATCCTCTTTCATTGAACCTAACTTGATAGCCTTTTTCTACCACTTGGCCTACCGAAATCAAGTTTTTGGTAATAGTAGGGACATGTAATACCTCTGATAAGCACTTTGCTCTTTGATTCCTTCCAAACTGATATCTCCCACATGTTGAATGATATGCTCTGAGTTATCATCTGTTTCCACATGCCCTTGATGCTTTGGGACCTGCAAATTACTAAAAAAATCCTTTCGACATGACATATGATTGCTACATGCACTGTCTACATACCATACATCTTCACTAGCTTGACTTGTATCTTCACCATACCTCATGGCAAGTAAATAATCATTCCCTTGGCTGGATGATGTGTTTGCATAATTACCTTGCCCTCTATAATTGTTGTTGTCGCTTTGATTCCCTTGTCTTTGAGCTCTATGATAGCATTCATTTGCAAAATGACCGGGCTTACCGCATACAAAGCATCCATTTGAAGTGGCTTGTCCTCTTCCACCAAATCTTGCACCTCTTCCTCTATTTGTGGCTCTTCCACCTCTTTGACCTGCATTTTCTTGTTGTCCTTGACCTCCTTGGTTTCTTTGACATCTTCCTCTTCCTCTTGTAGCACCTCAGTTGTGTCTTCCTCTTCCTCTACCTGCATACAACAATTGCCCTTGGCTATCCTTGGCATTATGACCACCAAGGTTCATCTCCTCTGTCACCATGAGAGTGATTAGTTGATCAAAAATCAGGAAGAGAGTCCCTTACATACACTGAAGTTGTGAAAGCCCTCCATTTTTCATCATCCTTAAGTCCATTTAGGGTGTGGGCGACAAGATCGTCATCATCTAGGGCACAACCGATTGACCCTAGTGCATCTGCAAGCTCTTTAACCTTTAATATGTAATCATTAGCACCTTGAGAGGGGATTTTCCTAAGATTATTTAGCTCATTGTTGAGCTGAATTTTTCTAGTTTTTGTGGAGGTTGAGTACAATCTCTCCAAGCACTCCCACACCTTCTTCGATGTATCCAAATCTTGAATATGCCCTACCATAGAGTTGCTAATATGCTGAGATAAAATGAAAATGACCCTTTTGTCCTTTTCATCCCACTCTCTTACTGCTCTTCTCTGGTCATTGGTTGGATTTACCTCATCTATGTAGGGTTTTCGCTCTCCACCACTCACAAGTCCCCACAAACCTTTCCCCATCAAAAAATTGCTTATTCTAAATCGCCATGGTTGGTAGTTTCCTTTCTCGAGCTTCTCAATCTGAGCATTGAGATCAGCCATGGTGCCTCCTAAATCTTTTGAACCTTCCCCTTGATGCAATGAAGTTGAAAAGGATGGCTTTTACCTCAAAAAATAGAGCTACTCCTCTTGATGAAGCTTTGTCTTTGATTTGATGATGTATTTGCTTCCCCTTGTTGTTGACGTGCCCGTTCTTTGCTTCCTTCCTTCAAACTTTGATGAATTCTTTACTTCACTTCAGTAGCTCCTTCTTCTCTCTTTGATACTCCACTTATAGCTCTGATACCACTGTTGGAGGATAAACACTCCTATGTGCACAACAAAAGCAAATGAACCCTCCTAGGATCCTGAAATTTTTCAGACATAGGTTCTGTATTTTCTGAGTTTCTCTGAGTATATGCAGAGACTGAAAATGAAATTTTGCATGCATAAACTAGACTTTAAGATCTTTCCAATGAGAGTAAAATCACTCCATTTGGATATTGGATGATGCCTCAACCAGCTGCAACAAAACAGACAACTTGATCTCTTCACAGAGTATGAGCTAACTAGACAGGCACTGTTCTAGACATTTCTTTGCACATGTGCAGGCACTGAACCTGAGACTTATACCAGAAAAAGTAGAACTTATAAGCTTTCCAACAAGAAAAAAATCATTGCAAATGGATTCCGGATGAAGGAGAAACAACAATTACAAGACCGGGGGGTTTGCCAAAAACATCTAGATAGATAGAGTGTGTAAAAGTGAAATTTCTGCAAAATATGCAGAGAACAGCTAGTAGGGGGTGTGCTTAAGCAAGGGGGTAGCTTGGGCACGTATTTCCATGACTCTAAGTCATAATACAACTCATTAGAGGTTTTAAAGACCACATACTAACCTCTTTAACCAATCAAAAGCATATACAAGTCAAAAGTGAGGTCCAATCACATCAAGAGGTGAGCTAAATCTTCTCTAATCAACTTCCTTCCATTATGGGCATAATTGGATGCCTCCAACTTGTTGAAATCAGCCTCCTTTGATTGTGGATGATGTGGAAGGTTCAATTTGGGGCATGTTCCCACACTCTTGAGCTTGAAAAACTTTCAACATTTCCTTTCTTGACTACTACCTCAAAATCAAATTCCATTAGCAATAAAAACCATCGTATTAGTCTTCTTGTATTGCAAGGTTTATTGACTAAGTACAGTAGGGCTTGATGATCAATGAAGAATTTGAATTTGTTTGCCAACAGGTAATGTCTGAACTTTTTCACTACGTACACCATCCCTAGGCCTTCTCTCTCAGTTGTGGTATAATTGCGCTCTGCTTGATTTAATTGTCTATTGGCATAGGCTATAGGGTGGTCTAGCTTTCCTGTATCTGCAGGTTGAGCTAAGATGCAACCAATGGCAAACTTGGAAGCATCCACATGAATGTGAAATGGCTTATTCCAATTAGGTACTCGAAGGATTGGTGCTGAACTCAATCGATTCTTTAACTCATTAAAGGCTTTCTCACATTCTTCGGTCCAATTAAATTGAGACAAGAGTGCATAGAGAGGTCTAGCAATTATGGCATACATATGTATAAATCTTCGGTAGTATCCACAGTGTCCCATAAATGCTTGTACTTCTTTAGCAGTCTTTGGTCTTGGTAAATCTAGAATTACTTTGATTTTGTCTTCATTTGTTGAAACTCCATTTTTAGAGACAATATGTCCTAATATCTTTCCTTGTCAAACCATGAAGACACATTTTTCTGGGTTGAGGCATACTCGATATTGTCGACATTTGGCAAAGATCTTTTCTAGTTCAGGGATGTGCTCTGATCGTATAGCTCAATAAGTACATAGATCATCCACGTATACCTCCATACTCTTTCTCAGGAACTCTTTGAATACATGGCACATCAATCTTTGGAAGGTGGCTGGGGCATTAGTTAGACCAAAAGGCATGACTCTAAAGGTGTATACTCCCCATTCAGTTGCAAAAGCGGTTTTATGTTGGTCCTCGGGAGCAATGGCTACCTGATTATACCCTGAAAAGCCGTCCAAAAAACTATAAACTTCCTTCCCTACCACTCTTTCCAAGAGATGATCCGTAATGGGTAATGGGTAACTATCCCTTATGGTCGCGACATTTACTTTCTTCAGATTGATGCACACTCTTAACTTCCCATTCTTTTTCGGTACAACCACCAAAGGTGATACCCATTCCATGTGTTCGATCTCGTAAATGAATCCAGCATCTAACAACTTATCTATCTCTTCTTTTATCTTTGCTGAATACACATCATTGTACGTATACGGTCTTTGTTTAGAAGGTTTGGCTTCGGATGTCATGGGGATTCTATGGGCACATATAGATGGATCTACTCCTTTCAAGTCCTTATAGGTCCAGGCAAAGACATCCCGATATTCCCTTATGAGGCGTATTAACTCGTTCTTCCTCCATTGAGACATCCTGTCCTATGAAAGTACACCGTTCTTCTCCTTCCTCTAAGGTTACTACTATCTTCTTGGTTTGTTCTTTATTGTCATATGCTATTCCTGGCTGTGCTTCTCTTTTAGGCATTTGAATAGCAATTTTTCTCTCTTCTACTTCATATTTTTTGAAGTGGGCTTGCACTTCAAACTGATCTTGTGGCTTGTTTTCTTCACCTTCTGGTTCTTTATCTAACTCCAGCTCTTCTTCCTGTGTAGGTTCCTGGTTGTTTTCGTTAGCTGTGACACCTATTTTTTTATTTTTCATCCTCTGATTCTATTGGTTCTTGCTCCATCTCAATGCTCTCATAGTCCTCCTTCCATTCTTTCTCTATCACTTCTCCTTCTTCAGCCTCCTGAAGGAATATCACATAAGACTAACGTCATATCCTTCCTCATCAATACATTCATTCATAGTTATTACTTCTTCGTTCACACATACATCGAGGGTCGCTAAAATCTCCATCCAACCGTGAGGTTCAAACTCTTCATCCAAAAAGACTTAAGCCATGTAAGCTGGATCTTGTATAGACCTAGCTACTCCTTGCCTTTGCTGCCATCCCTTTCTCCTATCCTCTTCCTTTTTTGCAGTTTGGCATATCCATAGATGAGTGTCCTCGTTCATCCAAGATTGGTCACTAGAACCTATGTTGTGAATTGACTGATCGTCTTCCTCCTTATGAATTTGATTCCATTGTATGGGGGGAACATCTTGATATGTATATGTGTGGAGATTTATTCTCGTAGTGGTTCCTTCATGCTGTAGGTATACAACATCTATTCCCCAATCTTGCACAACCTTTAGCTGTCTCATGAAAGGTCTCCCAAGTATCATTTCATAATTGCTCGCCATTTCAAATTGACATATTGCTAAGGTGTGTTCAAATTCAACTCCGCATGTGGTAAAAACTACTCGTTCCAATAATCCCAAGGGTCCGTCTACCATTTGTATCTTCATGCGCGTTGGTCTTAAAGCTGGTTTTCCTCATTTCTCCCAGATTTCTATAGTAGCAATGCCTACACCAGCTCCGGAATCTAAGATGGCTTTGGTGGTATAACCCCTATAAGTAATTGGAAGGCAAGTGTTTCCTTCATCTCCCTCACTAAAATCTCCTACCTTATCCACTAGGATCTTTACTGTGTTTCCTTCATCAGATGTCTCTTTTTCTTCCGTCTTGATCTCCAATTGATTGGTCAATTTCTCCTTCAAATGTGGTTTAACCTTCAACAGTTCTTCTAATGTTAGGGTACAAGGGATTTTTACCTTTCTAAGGTGTTGTATGATATCCGATGTTTGGACAGATGGGTTCGGTTCTTTTTTTCCTTATTGAGGGAATGCAATACAATTCTGAATTATGTTCGTACTCTCCTGTGTAATTTGGCAAAACCTTTACACTATCATTTTCTTTGTTACTCGGATCAATTGGTAATATTTCATTTGAATTCAACTCAGGTATTGAATCCTCTATTCCATCTTCTGCTTCTAGCTCTTCAAAGGGCGGTTCGATTCCTTCCACTTTCTTCCACATGTCTTCTTGGACTCTTGCCCACAAGTCTTTAGGCCATTCCCCTTCTACTTCAGGAACAATGGATCCTTCCCTTTTATCCTCACAATAATTGCCATTCTGTGTCTTACTTACTTCGTGTTTTTCGTGATCATTAGTGACGACGCACTCTTGGAATTCTCTTTCGGAAATTCTGGTATTGGGTAATGGCAACGCAGGTTTTTCTAAGGTCTGTTGAGCAACTTCTATTAATTTTTTGCAGATCTCCAACCTCTCTTTCTCTAGGTCACCTCTAGGATATTCTCTTTCATGTTGTTCTATGGTAGGTCCTGCTCTTATTCGTGCCTTCTATGCCTGAATCCACATGGCTAATTCTTCAGGCATGGGATCTGCTAAAACCGATCCTATCTCATCCTTTTTATGCCTTTCATTCTTATTTCCTTCTTCCAAGTTCATTTTTTCTTTTTGAGTTTGTTCATTCTTTTCATTTTCCTTCTTTTGTTGTAGTTTCCTTTCCTTTATTCTATCTCTTCGGATCTTCCATCTTTGTGTTCGTTTGCTTACAACACTTTTCTCAGGCTCTTCCGAATCTTCAACTATTTGAGGTGCAGGCGTATTCGTCTCTAGGTCACTTTGATTGTGTTTTTTAGGTTTTTCTGGGGTCTCTCTAGCTTTTGCTCTTGTTATCGCCTTCAATGGCACAGTGTATTCCTTATCACTCCCTGATGATTCTATTACTTCTATCACATTGATTTGCACATTGGAGGTAACCTTGTTGGGATTCTTGGGGCAATCTCTGAAAAGATGTCCACAATCACGACAGTAGCCTTCCCAGACTCGTGGTGGTGGTGGGTTTGGCAATGTACATTCTGTGATATAGTGATCACCTCCACATCTGTAGCATGGTCCTCTGGGCACAGGCAGTCTGTTCATGGGTCAGGGTGGTATGGTTGCTCTCGGAGCTGTGTACATCATTGGCACATAATCCTGCTCATATCCATAAGAGTTATCTTGTGGTTCCAAGTCATAGGCATATGGCTCGTACGTTTGTCCATATTCTATCATAGAGCTCTCATAAGAGGGATAGCCTCCTTGACTAGAGTCATAAGATGAGTCATATGATTCATTACCAATCAAAGGTGTAGCTGGAACTATTGCTCTCTCTAGGTTTTCTTCAGGACGAGCTATTTTTACTGGGACAACATTCTGAGGATGGGGCGGTTGTTGCCCTAACACTAGTTGTGGTTGAGTGTATCCTTGATAAGCATATGGTCGTGGTACAGGTGCCTGCTGCTGATAAGTGGGGTATCTCAATGCTTCACCTCCTTGCTCTCTCTGAGGGTATCCATAAGGTCTCATGACAGGTTGTATGGGTCTTGATTGCCTATTGTAAGGACAATTTTTTGTGTTGTGATTTGTATATTTTTGCTCAATACTGCAATACTGCAGAGGTCCTAGGACGGTGGGTCTATTATAAGCATAAGCAGGTGGTGGGACTACTCCCCTAGTGCACAAGTGAGAGGGATGATCACCTCCGCACTGCATACATCTTCTAAGCATGGGCACTCTTATCGGGTTATTGGGGTAGTTCCTCTGTCCTTGAACGTTCAGTTTCTTTGCTACTAAGTCGGCTATTTCCTCTACATTGTTTTTAGGGTTTGATGTGCTACTAGCTGAATCCTCACTTTTCAAGCTACCTTGAGGTATTTTCAGGTCTTCTACTAGATTGTCTTCTAGGTCTATACATTCCTTCATACACTCTTGCAAAGTTTGAACTCTTTTCACGTATACCAGAGATCTTAATGATCCGTTCAATAATCCTTCCAAAAATAATGACACCATTTTATTTTGGGTAGGTCTCTCTTCCACTGGGCATCTGTCCACATACTGCTTGAATCTTCTTGTTGCCAATCTCACTGATTCTGTAGGGGCTTGCTTAAAGCTATGGATCAATGATGACGAGTTGTTTTTAATTCCAGACTTAGTGAATTCCTCAATCATTTCTTGATAGACTTGTTCCATGTTTTGAAAATTATTAGGATCTAATGGTTGGAACCATGCTAACGCTGTCTGTCAAAGTTAGACCAAAAGATTCATATTGGATAAAAAACTCTTCCACTTGTTCGGCTCTGATTACTTGCTTAAATTCAGCTATGTGATTGTAAGGTTCACTAGAGCCATCATAGTGGTTTCTCATGCATTTGGCCACTTGAATTGGCCTTAATCTTCTTCCTGCTTCAGGCGGTCTAGGCATTACAGGGAAAATTGGTCTTCCTATGGGTATGCCTGGTCCTCTTGCTACAGGTGGTCTGACTGGGGCAAGAATTCCATGTCTTGGGTCAACAGGTGGTTGAGGTCGGTAATTAGGGTTATTTGCAAGCATTGCAAACTACACATGTGGTCTGAACGGGATTTGTGTTTGTTGTGTTTGCCCCGACTATTGATATGAATCATTCTGAGACGTTCCAAGTGGGTTTCGTGAAGTAGTGGCTTGGTCCCTAGGGGGAAATACTGGAATATTCTGATATTTCAACTCGGCTCTTTCTAATTCCGTTAAGGGCCAATATCTTCTCTGATTCTTATCCAAATATGTGATGATGGTGGGGAAATCAGGATCTTGTAACTCATAGATGGTGACAGGATTAGGGGCAGCTTCCGATATTGAAGAATGTGCTCTAAGAAGAGGGTCCATTCCATTAATAAAGTATACATCCATTATGGAGTCATCTTGGGGAATCAGGTCTCCTCTCCAAACCCTAACAACCGTAGATCTCCCTCTAGGAGTAGTTACTTGCTCTTCATTCCCTTCTTCATTTAGGTTTGAAGCATTGTTTCCTTCCCCAAGTTCATTAATGTTTTCCGGGTGTTCCATGACAACATACTGGATATCTCTTTTGTCCATGTAAAATCCTCCTGCATACTTGACTGCTGGCCTAGGCACTATGTAAGCCTCTGAAGCCTTCTTTAGTCTGGCCACTGATCTGTTGAGACCATCCAAGTATATGGGTATCTCATGTTGGTTGGTGGTCACATATTCTAAAGAGGTCCGGTACTCTCCCTCAATAATTGACATCATGCCAATCATTGGTACAGTGTTCTGCATATCCTCTGAAGCCATGGGAATTTCTTCCTTTGACTCACTAGAGGTCTCCGAGTAATGTGAACGGCTACTTGGCTCGGCTACACTACCTACAGAAGAGATTACACTTCTTTGGCTTCCTAGGGTTCTTCCAGATCTCAGGTTCATCCACTTAACAGCTCTGATCAGCCCTTGCTAACCTCTATCTTCTAGATTTCTTCACTATGGGTCAGAATTCTTGAGGAATTTGGCTAGAAAAATGACTAAAAAAGAAACTTTCAGGTCACGATACTTGACTCCAAAATTTCACGATACACGACCTTTCACTCAGATGATATAGGATACTTGAGCAGCCTCGATACACGATACCTAACTATAACGATACTTGATACTTGGCCAAAGACGATACTTGATACTTCAAGAAAGACGATACATGATATCTGACTCTCACGATACTCGATACCTGAGTGAAAACGATACTTGATACACGATACTTAATAAGTATCGCGATCGTCACCAAACGATACTCGATACCTCCGCTATCACGATACACGATCTCTGGCAAATATCGCGATCGGTAGACACAATACACGATACACGATCTCTGGCAAGTATCACGATCGGTAGTCAACGATACACGATACACGATCTCTGGCAAGTATCGCGATTGGTAGTCAACGATACATGATACACGATCTCTGGCAAGTATCACGATTGGTAGTCAACGATACACGATACACGATCTCTGGCAAGTATCGCAATAGGTAGTCAACGATACACGATACACGATCTCTGGCAAGTATCGCGATCGGTAGTCAACGATACACGATACACGATCTGAGGGAAATATCGCAATACTCAACCACAAGAGATCACGATACTTGTCAGGTATCGCGATACTCGACCGCGGGAGAACACGATACTTGACCCTTTTTCAAATTTTTGCTTGATTTTTTTGGTTTTGATTGCACACAGATGTTTTCCAGGTTCTTCCACCCTCTCCTCACTCTGTGCATTACCCAAAACACTCTTTTTACCCCATGTAAGTCCTCCACGATACCTAACGCAGATCGTTTTACACTGATATCTAATTTTTGAGTGATGAAAATGATTAGCAAGTGAATGGCTCACCTTGGATGCTCTTTCCCAACTCTCCTATCACCCTCTCTTGCTCCGCGCAACTCCCAATCGCCTTGTTTATCAGACGTGATACCCGACTAGAAACTCCTCACGATACTTGTTCAAAAAACAAGTAACTTACAAAATGACACTTTTTGGGCTTTTATACTTGGAATTTTCCTACTTCACAAAAAAAAACTCTACTGAATAAAGACTGAATACTACTCTAATGACTTGACCTACTCCCTCACTTCTCCTACTCTACTCATTCCACTCACTTCCCTAGACTAACAACTCACTACACACACTCCAAGAATGAGAAGTAGTAAGTGCGGTTGAAAATGACTTACCAAAGAAGAGAAAATCACCACTCCTCCTCTCGCTTCAATGCAAAAAGCTACTTACCATCACATGAATGCCTCGGTTTGATTCGACACTCCCCCACAACGGTGCCAAAAAACGTGTTGACCTAAGCACCAACTTAGGGACTTGTGGAGAAAGAGACTATACCTCAATCCCCCTCAAGTGCATATAGTGGGGATTTACGCTTTAATTATCAATCCGATGAGTATACAAACCTAGCCGAGTGTATGAAGACATGCATTCAAATGATGATCAATGCAAACGAACTACTCAAAGAGTGCAAACAAGGTAAAGACTGATCCAAACAAGCTTCAACTGTCAGTTATGGTGTCACAATACTTGGAACAGCAGCCAACAGTAAATTGAGCTTTTCTCTTAGCTCCGAACTCCAAATATAGTAATAGCATATGCGTTTCGAAGCTCTCGAGAAGATGCATCCAATGGCGGTGGTTTCACTCAATTTTGACACTCCTAATTCAAGTTATGAGCAAAATACTGAGTTGTGGGAAAACCTTCCTACACTTCAGCACTTCCTACACGTCGCACACACCTTAACAACAGCAAACAAACACTTTCATGGATAGACAACACTTCCTAACACTCTTTCCAAGCAATACACATGCATGCAAGCTCACAAAGAAGAAGATACAGAGAGGAGAAGACACAAATTCGAATTTCTGTCCTCTTGATTCTCACAATGGCCAAGAGTCTTTTCACATTGTGAGAATCAAGAGGACAGAAATTCGAATTTGTGGGGATGCATCTAGAGGACTCCTCTAGTGCATTTACAACGGAAAATATATTACAAGAATGGTTATAATACAAAAATAAGGTGTCCAAATTGGAAAAATTTTGGGGCTCGTCTTTTTCTCTGCCTTGTGCTCTCTTTAGCTCTGCAACACCTTGCTTGAGAGGGTGGGAGGGAGGGTGAAGGAGCTCTAGTAACATCAAAGAACTTCCCACAAATGGGCCTCGGACGTTAGATGGCACTGCTAGGACAGTCCACCCATCCAAAGGCTTCCCCGAGGGTTGTTCCTTTGATACCACTTGAGACGTTCAACCCAAGCATGCACAAAACATGAACAAGATGCCAAGGTGATTGCCAAAGAGCATGTTTTATATTATGTTCATGAACCACTTTACAAGCGACAACAATGAGAGCTTGGCAGAGCATTAGTTCCACTATGCCTTAAAGTTGCACACAATTAGGCACCGCACGGCATACCCCTCAAGCACTAAAAAGCCTTATAGTTGTCACAGGGGAAGAGGTAAAGGGGGCAAGGGGGGAAGCAAGGGGTTGGGGGGTGAGGGGGGGTGAAAAGAGAGAGATTAGACAAAGGAGGGAGATGCTAGAGAGAGGATAGAGAGAGATTAGAGAGAGAGTAGAGAGAGGTAGAGAGAGAAGATAGAGAGAGGATAGATAGAAGTAGAGAGAGGTAGAGAGAGAAAGGTTTTGTAATAAAAAATAGTAGTTGAGGGGGCACCTTGTTTTGAAAAATGCCATAAAAATAATAAAACGTCAAATAAAATCCAAAAAGTTCAAAAAAAAGAGAAAAAATTCTCAAAAATTCCCTAAATTTCTATACCACTTATCCCACTCAAAACCACAGAGAGCTTCCTTTTTTCCTCTATGTTATCAAGAAAAATGGCATTGAAAGAAGATGAAAAATTCTAAAACAAATTCTTAAAAAGATTCTTAAAATTCTTAAAAAATTCCTAAAAATTTCTAGAAAAATTGTTCATGAAAAGGGTTGTGAAATGGCTTCTAGTTTGCATAAAAACTCAAAGAAAAAGCATGAAAATGGATGAAAACTAATAAATTTTAAGCAAAAACATGGTACGAGAAGGCTATGTACAACCAAGGAGATTTCGCAAGTTCTAGGTGATCCCAAAAGCTTTACTTTTGTAGTTGATAGGCCTTGAGCTTGGATATGATGACAGATGGAAGTTCTTTGCCTTTTGTATATAGATTATACAGAGAAATACACTGATGATGTATAGCACAAAGTAAAATGCTCTCTGTGCAAAATGAATAATCCCAAATAGTACACAACACACAAGGTTACAAGATACCCAAGTTCTTTACGCTGCTGACCTTCTCTACACCATACCTCCACCTTCTCTAAGAGCTTGCACTTTTGCACACCTTGCACTTAAGCTTCCAATAGGGTGGGAGGGATGAACACCTTCTATTGATGTGCATACTTCTGCAATGGTACCTTGGGCTATCTGGATTGCCTTTCTTACTGGCACTCTACATTCTTTCTACGCATACTAGAGCACACTCTTGCACACTTTTCCTCACACTTTCTTCTCTATGT